>CM045728.1:95412100-95709600 GCA_024760905.1 Plotosus lineatus
AAAGAACCATAGCTGACTTTCGACAAGAGTAGGCTGCAAAGCCGTCAGCGTGTTTCCGCCCTGCGATGGCCTGGCGAGCTGTCCAGGGTGTACTCTGCCCTCGCCCTGAGTTGGCTGGGATGGGCACCAGCCTTCCCGCGACCCTATTTAGTTAGAAGCGGTTACAGAAAATGAACTGAACTGAACAGCTGCGCACCTCACAAAAATGTAAGTAGTTCTGATGGGAGATTTTGGGTTATTTTTTGTTTTGTGTTTGTTTAGGGTTTTTTTTGTTTTGCATAATTGGCCTTGTTTTTGTGGCATTTTCCTTAACCTTTTCCCCTTTTCTTCCTTAATTTACTTTTTTTTTTTCGATGAATATTAAAAAAAAAAAATGCGATGCACTGAAGCCACATAAATTGAAGCGTGACATAGAGAGGGATCCCTGTATTATAATTGGGAATGTTTTACTAAAGTGGCAGACCTTAGTCAGCACTAATAAGGCTTTTCTTATGTGTCCATGGTTGTGCTAGGTGTATAACGTCTACATGGCTGGCAGACAGCTCTGCTCCAAGCGCTACAGAGAGTTTGCCATTCTGCATCAAAATCTAAAGAGGGAGTTTACTACCTTCACCTTCCCCAAGCTGCCTGGAAAATGGCCCTTCTCTTTGTCTGAGCAGCAGTTGGATGCACGAAGGAGGGGGCTAGAGGAATACCTAGAAAGAGGTGAGACACATAGAATCTGTAAAATTAGTGGTTGGCGTTTACTTTTTAATCTGAGACTAACAAAAGCTATCCTTTTCATTTATATATATATCTCTACTTACGAAATTATTCCTTTACAGCGCCTTTTTCGTAACCTGCCGTTTTCATAAGTAGAGGTGTATTTTACATGTAAAACGCGTGATTCGTTCCAAGGCTCTCAAGACTTCCCCATAAACCCTTTAAAAATTATTAAAGGATGCCAATTTTGTATGAAATATGTGTTAAAAGTAAAAGAAAATTATTTACTTTTTTAAAAATATCTCGAACCACCCATGGGACGCTTTAAAGTCCGGGGGTTGTTGGTCTGAAGAACCCCCACCCTCCTTCACGAGGTCCTTAAATATAGCGGTTGCTTTTTCCGAAATAATTGCCTCTGTCACTGTATCTCTGCTTTTAATGCCTCCTTCTGCTTCAATATCGTCCTGATTGTAGAGGGGTTTTGGCCATACTCCTTTGCGATTTCGCTCAACCGCATCCCACTTTCATATTTTTTTATTATCTTCACTTCGATTGATAACGGAACTTGCTTCTTCTTTTCGGTGTCACTGGGAATCACTTTCTTGGGTTCCATGATGGATAACAAAATATGATCACTTTCAAAAAAACTCATGAACCAACAGTTCTGTTCAACTCTCCTTCATGCGTGTGACAAACAGGAAGTATGGGTACAGGAATAGGTACAGTTCAGCTCCTTTCTGGCCAATGGGAGGCCAGCAGGGCAGGATGTTGGGAGACAGCCAATGAGAGAGCAACTCACGCAATGTTTGAATGACACATTTTAATGTTTGAATAATGCATTTGAATGTTTGAATGACGCATTTGAATGTTTGAATGGCGCGTTTGGCGGTTTCCATAAGTAGAGGTTGTTTCGTATGCAGAGGATGAAAATTTAGGAAAATGTTTTTCGTAACCTGGATTTTTCGTATTCAGAGGTTTTCATAAATAGAGGGCTGACTGTGTTTGTGTCTGAGTGTGTGTGTGTGTGTGTGTGTGTGTGTGTGTGTGTGTGTATATATATATATATATATATATATATATATATATATATATATAGAGGAATTTCTGAGTAGATCCTTCCGTAGGAGAGTGCTCAATACTTTTTGGTAGAGCAAATAACAAAAATAAAAGGACAGGACAAAGACTTTCTATTGAAACTCCATTTATCACTACAGATCTGTTTCGAGGGGTGGTGAAACCATCCTCTCTCTTCAGGTGATTATAGAAGATTTTTAGAAGATTATTATTCTTCTATAATCACCTGAAGAGAGAGGATGGTTTCACCACCCCTCGAAACAGATCTGTAGTGATAAATGGAGTTTCAATAGAAAGTCTTTGTCCTGTCCTTTTATTTTTGTTTTTTATATATATATCTATCTATATATATATATATATATTATAATACACCATTTTTCTTTTTTTATTTACATTACCTTCATTAATTCTTATAGTGTTTTAATTGTCTTCACAGGTATTAATTTTACTGGTGACTGCCCCTTAATTCAGTTCCACCTCAGTTACATTAGCTGGTATACACTGCCCTCTGCTGGCAGACCACTGACTTGCAGCATCGTGGCAAATTTTTCCAAGTCATGTTGTGCTGCCAGCTACATTATCGACAAATGCTTTTTCTTTCCTCGATAAAGTGTTTAAATCAAACAATGTGCAAAAACACAATGAAGATGACTCTTGAAATTGAGTTGAATGCACACGTTTACACTTATGTAATGTAGCTATGTCTTTTTTTGCAGAGGTGCATGCTGGGAGTATAGACATTTGAGAAATGATGGTGTTCTTATTGATTCTCTGTGATATAAACAGTTCTTTGTGCTCATTATCACCCCCCTTACGCAAACACCCACACAATTTTTGTAGCAACATGGCACTTGGTCTCATTAAATGGATAATTAAAACTTGACAGACAGGTGATACAACACGTTAATCAGCAAATGAATGGTGGTGAACAATTAACTCAGGTCAGAGAATGATCTAGAGGTACCAAGGTATAACACATTGTGAGTTTTCAAAAAAATATTCTAGATTACATAAGTAGATGATCAGATTAATTTATTAACAATAATTTAATTGACAATAGAATTAGCGGATTTACTTTAGTCAAGTTCCTTGATTAACAAAGTTAACTTTTTTGTTAACTTACCCAACAGTGTATTCAAATCTTCTTCTTTCTCTTTCGGCCTTTTCCCTTTCTTGGGAGTCGCCACAGCGAATCATCTGATTCGCACATTTTGATTTTGGCATAGGTTTAATAAATATCAAAATTTGCATGTATTGTATTCTGATCCTTAACTGGATCTTTTTGTGTTCCTGGGGTGATACGTTTCAGGGTATACAATTTTTCCATGGTAGTCAGACATGATTATTGAGTTAATATTGTTTTCCCATCACTGAATATCAGCTTTATTAAATAATTATCATTATCAGAATGTATGTATGAAATAAGGAGGCTAATTGTTTGTACAGTATTATTTTTTTATCAGAACGGATTTTATTTCTGTATTTTTTTAAATGCTGACAGATGATTGCTAACAATTTTAGTGCTCTCATCAATCATATCTCGCTTTTCTTCCTTTACACCTTAAATAAATTCAGATTGCTGAACATGTGCTTTGTCATGATGAGTATCATTATCAGAACATGAAATTATCTCTCTTCAGGATGCATATTTTTATAATTTTATTGGACCTGCAAATTATTATTTTTATCAATTGGTGGGAAAAATTCATATTTTTATCAATTGGTGGTGCAATATTACAATAAAATAAAAACACTACATGAAAAGATTCAGATCAGTGTCGTTTGTGTGCTAGAGAGAGAGCGAGAGATAGAATAGTTGGAGATTGGTTCCGAACTGAAACACAAGATAGAAAGGGGAATTTATTGGATTTTGCTTTAGGATATTTACGCCCACTGTAAAAATTCCATTGAAGTAAGCAAGGATTTCTGCATGAACAAAGCTAGCTATTTCAGCTTGTTGTTACTTGTCAGGATATAATGAGCTGGGATGTCTCCAGCTGTGACAGAATGAAGTAATGCAACTTAAATGCATACAGCAGCATTGTTTGTCCAAGACCTTATCTGCATTTTTGGAGTGGCCAAAAGGGAACCAGAACTCGTTGATGATACCCATCATGGAATGAGATTTTGGTCATTTTGAACAACTGTAACGTCCAATTCAGTTCAATTTTATTTGAAAGGGAGTTTTTACAATTGACATTGTTGTAAAGCATTTTAGATAAAGAATTTAAACATTTGTTCCACAAGTTTACACATCTCATTTGAGTAAGCCATGATGACAGTTAAACGAAAAACTTCCCTCGTCGACATGAGGAAGAAACATGGAGAGGAAACCGACTCAAAGGGGAAGATGGTGATTTTTTTTTTTTTTTTTTTTTTTTTTATTTTCTGGTTGACGGATTTTTCAGCACAAATTTTGTTATGTTGGAGGAAATAAGAAAAAAATTAGGCCACTAGATTTGAAATATTATTATTTACAATTTTGGAAAAAAGAAGTGTCAGAGGGGGAAAAAAAAATTATATATATATTATAAAAGTATATAATTTAAAAATATATATATTGTTGATATTAATAGCACAGGAAGGTTTCGTCAACTTAATATTTTTTCATGTATAATATCTGGTTGATGACTGTAGAAGTGCTGGGAATATCATCAAATCTAGTGTGCAAATTACATGCCTCAATACAATGCATTATCTGTTCATTAGAGTTGCTCCCAAAGCATGCTGGAAGTCTCGACTCATGATACCTGATGCGTGAATTCATTTGGATATAAAGATGTAAGCGTGACCTCGATTGCGAACACAAAAAATTATAAATAATATTTAAAGATACGATTTTGTGGCTGATTAAGATTGAATTTTTTTTCACATCGGCATATAATACAAAGATCGGCGGGGGAAAAAAATAATAAATTGAAAAAGTTAAAAATTATTTTTAGCGGCACTTTTGCCAGTGCTTTGGCGGATCTGTCAACCAGATGATAATAATAATAAAAATGAGTGGCCTGAGTGAAATCGAATAACAATGTAGCAAAAACTTCACTTTTATTGAACATGTGGTTTTGTTGGTTATCCTGTAACTGTAATGGTAACTGTTGTCTGAGACATTTCATTAAAACTGTATGAATCTGAAGTTTATCATTTGAATTTATCTTGGGCTCATCCTGTGGCACAATCTCCACAACCTCCTCATTTTTGTGATTATCTTGAGAGAAGTTGGGAAATTTGTGATGATTCTGAGGGAACCTGTGCTGATTGTGTCAAAATCTTTGACATGTCAAAGATTTTTCTGCAGATATTACGATGCGTTAGTATTTGATGCCAATCATGCTGGAACATGGGAACCGTCGTGGAGTGTAAGAGACCTTGATGCATTATTTTACGGGATGGAAACACGGTTTGTGCAAATTTCATCCCTTGGATTGCGACCTGCATCAATTGTGCTCCAAAACGTGCTCAACAACCTTGGCACTTAACACTTTTTATAATCTATTTATGATTTTATGATTTAGAGGATATGTTTTAATCCTACACTTGTGTTCTATTTTGTTTTCTGATTCTTCCACATTTCTCAGTGTGTTCAGTGCGAGTGATTGGCGAGAGTGAAATAATGCAAGAATTCTTGTCAGAATCGGATGAGGTAAGTCAAAATACAATACACAACATGCATTCCGTATTATTTATTTATTTATTTTCAACTATAATTTGTATTTAAACAGTATTTTATGAGAAGAAACAAAAGTTTCTGTCTATAGTGTAGTTACAGCATAGGATACGCAGCAATGCCATACATATGAATTAGATTCTCCTCGAAAGAAAAATGGACTTTAAGGGTGATATGGACAGAGTCATGTGTCTTAGCAGAGAATCTGATTCGGTATGTAAGAGACTTTGTTCTAAGGAGAGAGTTTATACTCACAGACGATAACAGCTCTAAACACAGAGCCAAAGTAATACTGAACGCAATTAGAGTGGCTCATGTGGTCCAATCTAAAAAAAATCGATAAATGGACCAAAGTGTCTAAAACTGGAGGAAAGACTTATGTCTGGCGTGGTATTTATGTTGTGCTCTCTCCCTCTCCCTCTTTCTTTCTGTCTTTCTGTCTTGCTGTTTTTTTTTTTTTTTTTTTAATTTTATTTTATCTTATTTTTTGATCTATAGCAGGGGTCCCCCAGCCTTTTTATCACCACGGACCGGTCAACGCTTGACAATTTTACCGTGGACTTGGGGGGGGGGGGGGGTGGATACTTTATATTGTGAATATAATTTATTATTATTATTATTATTATCATTATATAATTAATACTACTACTACTACTAATAATAATAATAATAAGCACTCCATGAATGTTATTTTTCAACAGGTGAAGTAAAGTTGGTTGGGAAGTAGAGCTTGAACTTTTCACCAGAAAAAAACCAAAAACTCTGTATTGTTTGAAACATGTCCAACTCGCCTCTGTTCATGTGTCATCCCCTTGTGGGTTACATTTTAGTGCTCAAATGACCGACATGTAATCGAGAGAATCCAGTCATTTTTCAAAATAAAAGATTTTTCAAAAATAAAGATAATTCAAACTTAGATAATAAATAAAATGTAAATAATTAATTATTTATTCTGTGGACTGGTACCAATTGAGGATTCGTGGTTCGAAACACCTGGTCTATAGAAATGCAATCTTAGTAAACACATGTTTTATCATTTAATGATGATCATGAACTGTATTTCTAATGCAATCTGTCAAATATGTTGGGTAATGAGTTCTTGTGTGGTTTAACTTCCTCCTGAGCAAGAGGTAAGTTTTAAAGGTGCTCTTGCTGTGAGCCACTATTACTGATTACACTCTCTCTTTCAGAACTATAATGGAGTCTCGGACGTGGAGTTGAGGATAGCCATGCCAGATAAAACCACAATAACCGTCAGAGTTCGGAAAAACTGCACAACAGACCAAGTGTACCAGGTACTGCATACATGACGCAGTAATGTAGATCAAGAAAGTAATTAGGTTACATACGCATTGTATGTGTGTGTTTCATATTTATACCTCACACAAATGAGGTTAAGGTGATTACGAATTGACAATTCTGCACTGTGGACATAAGTGTGGGCGAGGTTTTCTCTGTGCTGTGATAAGTAAAACATAAACAAATGTTGGAAGGGGAGTGTACACACCCTGCTAGTGTTACCGATCGCTGGGGCACTGAGTATAGTTATAGTTTTGGAGAGTACACGACACCCACCAAGCCCAGCAATCTCTCATATAAAACAAAATGACAAAAGAATTGTTCCATCTCAGTGTTATTATTTATTTATTTATTTTTTAGTTACTGGTGCCAGAAGTTGAACCAAGTCATCCAAAATCTAATCGACTTTTTCTTTGTTCAAAGCCCCATGTTTGGTAGAGATTTCTTGAGCATCCACACAACTTTCTGCACACTAACAAACACACACAAACTAAAGTTAAAATACAAACTATTTTGTGGAGGATCACAGAATGTTTTTCATTCAGAACTAGAGCAACAACTCTACAACTATTGTGTGAACACAACAATGCTGGTGAACGGCAGTGATTCAGAGCTCAAAGGAAGAAGCATTTAGTATCCATCTTTTCTCAAGTGGAAGCATGATGTCGGTATGCCAATCCACAAACTGGGCATTAAGCTCAAAGTCGAAGGAATTGGGAGTAGAGGAAATGGTGATGGAGGCAAGTTTTGAATCACTGAAATTCAGCACAGTGATGATGACCTCATGCTTCTGATTGATGAAGCTGTGTTGTCAGTGCACTTTATGCTCAACTGCCAGCCAGATGCAGGCTGTTTTATAGCCAAACTTGAATATATTGGTAGTAGGATGCTGAGGTTGGACTTACCAGGCAGAATGCCTAGAGGAAGACCAAAGAGAAGATTTAGGGATGTGGTGAAAGAGCAGGGAACCCCAACCGTTTTATCACCGCGGACCGGTCAACGCTTGACAATTTTACCGTGGACCGGAGGGGTGGTAGTCATGGATTGTTTATATTGTAAATATAATTTATTTATTTATTATTATTATTATTATTTGTTATTATTATTATTATTATTATTATTATTATTATTATTATTACTACTACTATTATTAGCATTAATAATAATAATAATAATAATAATAATAAGCACTCCATGAATGCTATTTTTCAACAGCTGAAATAAAGTTGATTGGGAAGTAGAGCTTGAACTTTTCTTAAAAAACAAAAAAAAACACAGGTGATGGTACACCAGCTCAGAAAATAAAAGGCTCAGGCTCAGTCTCACCCAAAATCCCACTATTGTTTGAAGCATGTCCAACTCACCCCTGTTCATGTGCCGTCCCTTTGTGGGCTACATTTTAGTGCTCAAATGACCGACATGTAACTGAGAGAATCTGGTCATTTTTCAAAATAAAAGATTTTTCAAAAATAAAGATCGTTCAGACTCGGATAATAAATAAAATGGAAATAATGAATTATTTCTTCTGTGGACCGGTACCAATTGAGCCGTGGACCGGTACCAGGCCGCGGACCAGTACTAGTCCGCGGACCGGTGGTTGGGGACCCCTGGTGAAAGAGGACATGAAGGGAGTTGGTGTAAGAGAAGAAGATGCAGAGGATAGTGTGAGATGGAGGAAGATGATTCGCTGTGGTGAACCCTGAAGGGAGCAGCCGAGAGGAAAAGAAGAAGAAGAGTACATGCTAGCTATGATATCATGCCGTACTCACTACATGCTGTGGTGAGAAATGGCAGCATTAATTGCTAAGCTCATTATTTATGCTTGTTGTTTATCAATCAGTCTACTTCATGCATGATTTTGTGGAGATTGCGATGTGATTGGTTGGCTATAATGATGTCAGTGGGAATTAGGGGATTTCCTTGCATTATGCAGAAAAGTACATGTTATTTTTTATCAGTGATTGCTCTGATTGTTTTTCCCAATTCAGCATGCTACTCAGACATGTCAGACATTTTTGAATTCGGGAAATAATAATCTGAGGCCTCCTCTGTTCAAGATGCTCTCATGGTTTATTCTGACTACAGGCTTCTTACCATCTTGGAGATCAGATGACAGCTTCTTTGGTCAATATAATAGTCATTCTGAAAAAAAAAAAAAATAGAAAGCTGGCGGGCTGCCACCCCATTAAGGGCTGTGGACTCGCTACCAATTTCTAGCAGTGTGACTGTGGACACCTTCTTTATTGCCCTTCACAGTGCTCTTTACCTCCGTTAATTGAACTCTGGGTGGCTGGTGTAACTGCATGAAGTTAAATACTACTGCTCAGTACCATGATAGATGTTGACAGGATAGGATAGGAGTGTGGATAAAATCAAAGAAAGTGACACACACCAAAAGCCAACCTTGTGCATTCTAAATTAAGCAACATACATTCTAACGGACAGCTGGGGCATGCAGGTCAATAATGGAGAGTTACTAGTGATATGCTAAGGATGGATGGGCTGAGTTACAGCCCTCCATTAAGTCTGACTAAGGCATAGTGGTAAACGTATTCAATGATTGCCAAGTAATGACAAACAAAACAAGGAAGAAGGGAATGTAGCAAGCCTTAGTGTCTTATGGAGGGGAAGAAAAATTGATGGATGAACAAAAGCACCCCTAGGGGTACATGTGAGAGTTGGGGAGTGCTTTTTTTTGCACCCCGGGAAAAGGCCTGCTATGGTGAGGTTGATGTTTCTCTCTGTTCAGTGATATACACAGAGTCTGAGGTGCAGAATTGTTTTGGTATAACTTATACGAGAACAGACGCAAACCCCCCCCAAAAACAAAGAAACAAAAAATACACGAATGTAAATAATAAATCATGAACTCTAGCTCATATGTAAGCAATCATGGCTGGCTGTACAAGCGAATTTTAGTTTGAGGGTAATTGAATATATTTTTGGAGGTAGTCTGTGGAATTTGAGAGGTGTGCGTAGTGGTGGTCTAGTGGTATAGGGTGCTGGATCGCTGATCCTAAGGTTGGGGGTTTGAGTCCCACTCTCCACAAGGTTGTCTCTGTCCCCCCCAGTGCAGCTAACTGGGTTATCAAAGGTGGGCCATGCCTGTCACTGTCTGTGTTGAGAAGCATGTAAAAGAACCATTGCTGACTTTCGTAAAGACAAGCTGCAAAGTCGTCAGCGTGTTTCTGTTCCTTGCTAAAGGGTTGTGTGAGGAAGGGCATCCGACGTAAAAAAAAAACCTATGCCAAAGCAAACGTGCGATTCGTTCGCTGTGGCGACCCATGAAAAGGGAAAAGCCGAAAGGAAATCTCATCAGTCTGTGGAATTTAAGATAAATGGTCCATATTCATAGTATTGGGAAAAGCTTTGGTTCTGTTCAAAATTTGGTGCAAATGCAGAGTGGCTCGCATTGTTTTTGAATAGCTTTAGTGGCTGAGTTTTGCATTTGATGCAAAAAAAAAAAAAAAACACCCCTTTTGACAAAGAAAAACCCATAAAATTGACATGCCATACAAGTCTGCCCCTATGAAAGTCCTGTGCACCTACATTTTCTCTCTTTTTTTTTTTTTTTGAAAAGAAAGAGATCTGCATATTTTCTATATGTAACATGTCTCTTTCCACCTCACGCAAAACGTATATAGGTTTGTTTTTACTTTTTTTTGGGGGGGGTCCCCATTTTGTCCCTAATTTAGTGGTATCTGATTCCTTCCATCAGGTATTGCCTTCCCTGTCACACGATCAACACAAACCAGTGAAGGAGAAAGCATGCACATATCTCTTTCCATCACATGCAGTGCTAGCCACCCACCTCTTTTTGAACTGTGGTGTATTTGGAGGCATTTCCCCTCCTTGAATCGCCACCTTATCGTGGTGGAGGGGTTTGCGTGACCTAATGATCCTAGGAGCTATGTTGTCGGGGGCAAATGCCCCTGGTAGGGTCACCCAAGGCAAACAGGTCCAGGGTGAAGGTCCAGACAAAGTGCGATTCAAAACAAACCCCTAAGACACGAGACAACACAGGAATCAGTCTCCCTTGCCCGGACGCAGGTCACCGGGGTTCCCTCCTGGAGCCAGGCCCAGGGGAGGGGCTCGAAGGCGAGCGCCTGGTGGTCGGGCTTATGCCCATGGAGCCTGGCCGGGCCCAGCCCGAAAAGGAGACATGGGTCCGCCCTCCCATGGACCCACCACCCGTGGGAGGAGTTTTAGGGGTCGGGTGCAGTGTGAGTTGGGTGGCAGCCAAAGGCATGGGTTCTGTCGGACTGATCCTCGGCTACTTACTCTGACCTTCGAGACATGGAATGTCACCTCTCTGGCGGGAAAGGAGCCTGATTTGGTGCGTGAGGTGGAGAGATACCGACTAGATATAGTCGGGCTCACCTCAACGCATAGCTTGGGCTCTGGAACCATCCATCTCGAAAGAGGCTGGACCTTCTTCTATTCTGGAGTTGCTCATGGGGAGAGGCGGCGAGCCGGTGTGGGTATTCTTGTTGCCCCCCATCTCGGTGCCCAAATGTTGAGGTTCTCCCCGGTTGACGAAAGGGTAGCTTCCCTCCGTCTTCAGGTGGGGGGACGGGTCCTGACTGTTATTTGTGCTTATGCACCAAATGACAGTTCAGTGTACCCACCCTTTTTGGAGTCTTTGGGGGGGGGGTGTTGAAGAACGCTCCCTCGGGAGACTCGCTCGTTGTCTTGGGAGACTTCAACGCCCATGTGGGCAACGATAGTGTGACCTGGAAGGGTGTGATTGGTAGGTACGGCCTCTCCAGTCTGAATCCGAATGGTGTGTCGTTGTTGGACTTCTGTGCTCGTCATAGTTTGTCTATCACGAACACCATGTTCGAACATAAGGGTGTCCATAAGTGCACTTGGCACCAGGACACCCTAGGTCACAGTTCGATGATTGACTTTGTAGTCGTGTTATGTTCTGGACACTCGGGTGAAGAGAGGAGCTGAGCTGTCTACCGATCACTACCTGGTGGTGAGTTGGCTTCGGTGGTGTGGGAGGTTGCCTTCCAGACCTGGCAGGCCCAGGCGTGTAATCAGGGTCTGCTGGGAACGTTTGGCGGAGCCCCCTGTCTGAGAGGCCTTTAACTCCCACCTCCGGCAGAGCTACAACCATGTTCCGGAGGAGGCAGGGGACATGGAATCTGAATGGGCCATGTTTCGTGCCTCCATTGCTGAGGCGGCAGCCCATAGCTGTGGCCGTAAGGTCATCGGTGCTTGTCGTGGTGGTAATCCCCGAACCCGGTGGTGGACACCTGCGGTGAAGGGGGCCGTCCAGCTGAAGAAGGAGGCCTATCGGGTTTTATTAGCCTGTGGGACTCCTGAGGCAGCAAACGGGTACCGGCAGGCCAAACATGCTACAGCCGAGGCTGTCGCAGATGCAAAATCTCTGGCGTGGGAGGAGTTCGGTGAGGGCCTGGAGAGTGATTATCGGTTGGCCTCAAAAAGGTTCTGGGCCACCATCCGACGCCTCAGGAGGGGGAAGCAGTTCTTCACAAACACTGTTTACGGTGGAGGTGGGGAGCTGCTTACCTTGACTGGGGATGTTGTTGAGAGCTGGAGGGAATACTTTGAGGACCTTCTCAATCCCGCCAACACGCCCTCCGTGGAAGAGGAAGACCCTGGGGGTTCGGGTGAGGGTCCGCCCATCACTGGAGTGGAGGTCACTGAGGTTGTTAAAAAGCTCCTCGGTGGTCGAGCTCCGGGGTTGGACGAGATCTGCCCGGAATATCTCAGGGCTCTGGATGTTGTAGGACTGTCTTGGTTGACAGGGGTACTAGAGAGGAGGATCCGACCGATAGTCGAACCTCGGATTCAGGAGGAACAATGTGGTTTTCGTCCTGGCCGCAGCACTCTTGACCAACTCTATACGCTCCACAGGATTCTGGAGGGGGCATGGGAGTTTGCCCAATCTGTCCACATGTGCTTTGTGGATTTGGAGAAGGCTTTCGACCGTGTCCCTCGAAAGATCTTGTGGGGCGTTCTCCGAGAAAACGGCGTTCCGGATCCGTTGCTACGAGCTATTCGGTCGCTGTATCACCGGAGCCAGAGTTTGGTCCGTATTGGTAACAGCAGGTCGGATTCGTTTCCAGTGGGAGTTGGAGTCCGCCAAGGCTGTCCTTTGTCACCGATTCTGTTCATAATTTTTATGGACAGAATTTCTAGGCGCAGTCGAGGCGATGAGGGGTTCTGGTTTGATGGCCATCGGATATCATCTCTGCTTTTTGCGGATGATGTTGTCCTTTTGGCTTCATCAAGTCGGGCCTTCCAGCTCTCATTGGAGCGATTTGCGGCTGAGTGCGAAGCAGCCGGGATGAAGATCAGTACCTCCAAGTCCGAGGCCATGGTTCTCAGTCGGACAATGGTGGAATACACCCTCCGGGTCGAGAATGAGGTCCTGCCCCAAGTGGAGGAGTTTAAGTATCTTGGGGTCTTGTTTACGAGTGAGGGAAGGATGGAGCGAGAGATCGACAGACGGATCGCTGCAGCCTCTGCTGTTAAGCGGTGCCTGTACCGGTCCGTCGTGGTGAAAAAGGAGCTGAGCCGCAAGGCGAAGCTCTCAATTTACCAGTCGATCTACGTTCCAACCCTCACCTATGGTCACGAGCTTTGGGTAATGACCGAAAGAACAAGATCACGGATACAAGCGGCTGAAATGAGCTTCCTTCGCCGGGTGGCGGGGTTCTCCTTAAGAGATAGGGTGAGAAGCGCCGCCATCCGGGGAGAGCTCGGAGTGGATCCGCTGCTCCTCCGCATTGAGAGGGGCCAGTTGAGGTGGCTCGGGCATCTGGTCAGAATGCCTCCCGGACGCCTCCCTGGTGTGGTGTTTCGGGCATGTCCAACCGGGAAGGGACCCCGAGGTCGACCTAGAACACGCTGGAGGGACTATGTCTCTCGGCTTGTCTGGGACCGCCTCGGTGTCCCCCCGGGAGAGTTGGAGGAAGTAGCTCGGGAGAGGGATGTCTGGACCTCTTTGCTAAGGTTGCTGCCCCCGCGACCCGACCCTGGACTAAGCGGAAGATGATGATGATGATGATGATGATGATGTATTTGGAGGTGGTATAACACACTCGGAGGGAAAGCAGTATCCGCCCCCTCGTGTGAATGAGCTCATAGCTGCCCATGGTTGGCTGGCAATCACTGTGAGTGACATGGAAGTGAGCGTGTGTTGTCCCTCCCTCCTGTGAGAGCTTGGCCAATTAGTTTATAGATGGAGCTCCCAATGGATATCTTTATTTATTAGGTGTCTTAGGCTGGTGATATAAGAGTAGCACAGATTCTTTAAGGGATAGCAGCATGTCATTTTGCACTTGTTTGTGGTGAAGCAAGAAATGAGCAACGTAAGCACTGTCGGAGAATTTAGAGAATAAAGAAGTATAGCAGTTAAGTTGTAGCAGCAGTGAATGCAGAGTGAGGTTACATTGCAAATTAATAAATCCTGCAACTCTTCAGTGTCAAGAAGTCTTGAGGTTTTTTCTTTTTCTTTTTTTAAAATAAAAAAAAATAATAAAATTTAACCGCAGGTGACAAGAGTAAACTAACTGAATAAATAAGTCTCTCCCCGACCCCCACATTTCATGAATAAATTCTGGAGCAAAAGCAAGAAAGTTTTTTCTGTCATGTAAGTTTAACTATCCATTTAATCAGTTAATGTTCCATGCCCCTGTTAATGTTTCCTGGTGTTCTGCTTCGTAATAGTTTGTTTCATTTTAATTATTCATAAGAAATGTTTTTTTTTTCTGTTTGTTTTTTCTTTTTTTAATTGCTAATTGAGCAACAGTATTTTGTATCTTGAGTTAGCACAGACACATGCCCATTCAAATCTGTTGCCTGCCTATGGGACTCTGTTCAGGAGCTCCACTACTAATGTATCTTACATTTTATCAGACATGAGTGAAAATTACTGTAAACTAGAGCCTCAATATCACCTCTCATACACCAGCCAGTACATGTTTGCTAAGTGGGAGGACTGGGTACTCTGGATCTACTACACAAAACTACCTAAAATTGCAAAATGACATTTCTCATTTTCTCAATGCTTAAAAATGAACTTTGCTTTCTTAGAAAAGGGCCTGTTAAGAGGGTCACAAATTATTTCTCCCTCATTTATCCATTGTGGGTTTTTTTTGTCACTTTGTCTCTGAAGTGAATGTGAAATGAACTCTTGTGTTGCAGGCTGTGGTGATGAAGGTTGGAATGGACAGTATTACCGCCAGTTATTTTGCTCTCTTTGAAGTCATTAACCACTCATTTGGTAAGTGTGGCTCCTTCAGGCCTCTCTTCTCTAGGGTAAAGTCATTGGAGGTTTTTCACTCTATAAACTTGATTCTGTATCCAAACCAGATTCCACAAAAGTTTGGACATTATACAAATTGTGAATGAAACTGAATGCAATGATGTGGAAGTGCCAAATTTGAATATTTTATTCTGAATAGAACATAGATGACAGGGTCAAAAGTTTAAACTGAGAAAATGTATCATTTGAAGGGAAAAATATGTTGATTTTAAATTTTATCGTGTCAAAAAGTCTCAAAGTTGGGACAAGGCCATTTTCACCACTGTGAGGCATCCCTTCTTCTTATTACAACAGTCTGCAAACGTCTGTGGACAGAGGAGACAATTTTCTCAAGTTTAAAAATAGGAATGCTGTCTCATTCTTGTCTAATACAGGCTTCTAACTTTTCAACTGTCCTGAGCCTTCTTTGTTGCACCTTCCTCTTTATAATACGCCAAATGTTCTCTATAGGTAAAAGATCTGGACTGCAGGCTGGCCATTTCATTACCCGGATTCTTTCCTACACCATGATGTTTAATTAATACTGCATGTGGTCTGGCATTATCATGTTGAAAAACGCAAGGTCTTCTCTGAAAGAGACGACGTCTGGATGGCAGCATATGTTGTTCTAGAACCTAAATATACCTTTCTGCATTGACGGCGCCTTTCCAGATGTGCAAGTTGCCCATACCATACACAGTCATGCAACCCCATACCATCATAGATGCAAACTTCTGATCTGAGCGCTGATAACAACTTGAGTTGTCCTTGTCCTCTTTAGTCCGGATGACATGGCGTCCCAGTTTTCCATAAAGAACTTTGAATCATGATTTGGCTGACCACAGAACAGTTTTCCACTTTGCCACACTCCATTTTAAATGACCGCTGGCGAAGAGAAAATACCTGGGCTTCTGGGTCCTGTTTAGAAATGGCTTCTTCTTTGTACTGGAGAGTTTCACCTGGCAACAGCAGGTGAAACGGTGGATTGTGTTCACCGACAATGGTTTCTGGAAGTATTGCTGAGCCCATTCTGTGATTTCCCTTACAGTAGCATTCCTGTTTGTGGTGCAGTGCCATTTAAGGGCCCGAACATCACGGGCATCCAGTATGTCATCTATTTTCTATTTGGAATAAAACATGGAAATTTGACACTTCCACATCATTGCATTCGGTTTTTAGTCACATTTGTATCTTGTCCCAATTTTTTTGGAATCCGGTTTGTACATATAGTATTAATGCAGCTGACTCTGGGATCCTGTGCTTGGTTATGAATACAGTAGGCCCTTGACTATTCGCGGTTTGAGTACTCACGGACTGCCGAGCAGCTCGCACGTGATTCAAATTCAGCCAATGGCTGTCCTCCTTCCTGCTGATTGGTTGAGGTGATGTAACGCCCCTTTTTCCTCATCTGCGCCCAAGTTGGCAATGAACCTTTTTTAGTGTGTTTTAATTACCAGTTAAGTTCTATGATGTCACTCAAACGCCTGCTGAAGCAACAGAAAAAGGTAATGAGGTTGGATGTCTCTTCTGAAGAAATAAGACTTTCTCCGGAAGAAACGACAGTTTCCTCTGAAGTCACGTCATTGCTGAAGAGGAATAACTGAACTGTTGTAAAACACTCCACTATTAAAGTCTTTTTTAATTATTATTCCAGTACATGACCTAAGGTAATGTTTAAAATGTTTGTGTGTTATATTTTATTTACTGTGGTGTAGCATGTTTCTCATTTGTTTTGTTTCTCCAATTTATTACATTTCTTGTTCTTTTATGTCCTTTTTGTTATGGTCTGTGTTTTGAGGGACTTTGATTTTGGCGCTGTGCCTCTCACTAACTGTTTACTTCCTGAGGGGTGTGGCTGAGCTGCTGAGCACACATCTGAATTCACTATTCTCATTTACTCCCAATAAACAAAAGCAGGCTCACCTCTGCACCAGAGGATTAACTCACATCAACATCACCGCTTCTTTGATTTGTACCGCCTCTTACTCTATCACTCTAAAATTCTGTTTTGTACTCCGGTTCCGGCTGGGGGGGTGTGGCTGAGCTGCTCGGCCTTAATGCAGTTAATACCTGAATTCAGTCGTGTCATGCCTAATGCAATACAGTACGTTCCTCTTGTGGGCATTTTTGAAAACTACAGTGCTGTATGTTTATAAACAGAATGCACTGAAAGGTGTTTTATGCGTATGCTGTATCATGTTTATATTTTAGCATCAATAAATATATCAGTAAAAATTGAAAAGTTTTTCTTAATCATTACTATATTTTACTACATTATTACTGTATTAATGAGTAAGACTGTCTATAAAATGTGTTTAAGAAGCATATTTTAGCGCATGTAATAGTTACATAGTATTTTACTTACAGCTGTTCATTCGCACATGTGACGTCATACATGGGGTTTTACTTCCGGGTACAGAACTCGCAGATTTTCTCGATTCGCGGGAGGGCCCGGAACCGAACCCCCATGAATATCAAGGGCCTACTGTAATATAACAACACAAACATGTAGAACTAGAATGCAGCCATGAGGCGGGGGGGGGGGGGTCACTAACCAATGTCTCTCCCCCTTATGCCGGTCCCAAGCCCGGATAAATGCAGAGGGTTGCGACAGGAAGGGCATCCGGCGTAAAACTTCTGCCACATTTCCAGTGCAAATTATCAAAATAAAATTCATACCGGATCGGTCGAGGCCCGGGTTAACAACGACCGCCATCAGTGCTGTCAACCAACAGGGTGCTGATGGAAATTGGACCTACTGTTGGTCGAAGAAGGAGAGGCGGGAGGCGTGTCCGTAGGCAGAGAGAGAAGAGGAAATGCGTGAGCTTAGGACTGAGAGTAGGGACTTTGAATGTTGGAACTATGCAAGGAAAAGATAGAGAGCTGGCTGATATGATGCAGAGGAGGAAGGTAGACATACTGTGTGTTTAGGAGACCAGGTTAATGTTGTTAGTGCTTATGCCCCACAGGCAGGATGTGAGCTAGAAGAGAAGGAGAGATTCTGGAGTAAGTTAGATGAAGTTATGCAGAGTACCCCCAGAGGTGAAAGAGTGGTCATTGGGCCAGGCTTCAATGGACATGTTGGTGCAGGCAACAGAGGGGACGAGGAAGTGATGGGCAGGTTTGGTATCCAGGACAGGAACACAGAAGGACAGATGTTGATCGATTTTGCAAAAAGGATGGATATGGCTGTGGTGAATACTTTCTTCAAGAAGAAACAGGATCATAGGGTGACTTATGAAAGCGGAGGTAAGAGCACACAGGTAGACTACATCTTGTGTAGGCGATGTAATTTGAAGGAAGTCAGTGACGGCAAAGTAGTAGTGGGTGAGAGTGTTGCCAAATAGCATAGGATGGTGGTGTGCAGGATGACGCTGATGGTGAGGAAAGTGAAAAAGGCAAAGGCAGAGCAGAAGACAAAGTAGTGGAAGCTGAAAAAGGAAGAGTGTCGTGTTGTCTTCAAGGAGGAGTTGAAACAGGCTTTGGGTAGTCAGGAAGTGCTTCCAGATGACTGGACAACCACAGCCAATGTGATCAGGGAGACCGTTAGGAGAGTACTTGGTGTGTCCTCTGGAAGGAAAGTAGATAAGGAAACTTGGTGGTGGAATGAGGAAGTGCAGGAGTGTGTACAAAAGAAGAGGTTAGCTAAGAAGAAGTGGCACACAGAGGACCAAAGCGAGTAAACAGGAGTACAGGGAGACAGAGCGTAAGGCGAAGGTAACGGTGTCAAAGGCCAAACAGAGGGCGTATGATGACTTGTATGATAGGTTGGACAGTAAGGAGGGAGAAAATGATTTATACAGGTTAGCACAGCAGAGAAATAGAGATGGGAAAGATGTGCAGCAAGTTAGAGTGATAAAGGACAGAGAGGGAAATGTATTGACTGATGACAGAAGTCTGCTGGGAAGATGGAAAGAGTACTTTGAAGAGCTGATGAATGAGGAAAATGAGAGAGAGAATAAAAGAGTAGAAGCGGTGACCGTTGAGGACCAGGAAGTAGAAAAGATTAGTAAGGGTGAAGTGAGAAGGGCATTGAAGAGGATGAAGAGTGGAAAGAAAGTTGGTCCTGATCACATACCAGTTGAGGTATGGAAGTGTCTAGGGGAGGTAGCAGTAGCTTTTCTGACAAGAATATTCAACAAGGTCTTAGAAAGTGAGCAGATGCCAGTGGAATGGAGGAGAAGTATGCTTGTGCCCATTTTTAAGAACAAGGGAGATGTACAGAGTTGTGGCAACTACAGAGGGATAAAGTTGATGAGCCATACAATGAAGTTATGGGAAAGAATAGTGGAATCTAGACTAAGGGCAGAGGTCAGCATTTGTGAACAACAGTTTGGTTTCATGCCAAGAAAGAGCACCACAGATGCAGTGTATGCTTTGAGGATGTTAATAGAGAAGGTCAGAAGGAGATGCATTGTGCCTTTGTGGATCTGGAGAAAGCATACGACAGGGTGCCGAGAGAAGAGAGAACTGTGGTATTGTATGAGGAAGTCTGGAGTGGCAGAGAAGTATGTTAGAGTGGTGCAGGACATGTATGAGAGATGTAAGACAGTGGTGAGGTGTGTGGTCGGTGTGACAGAAGAGTTCAAGGTGGAGGTGGGACTGCATCAAGGGTCAGCTCTCAGCCCCTTCTTGTTTGCTATGGTGATGGACAGGCTGACAGACGAGGTTAGACAAGAATCTCCATGGACTATGATGTTTGCAGATGACATCGTGATCTGTAGTGAGAGCAGAGAACAAGTGGAGGAAAATCTAGAGCGGTGGAGGTATGCCCTGGAAAGGAGGGGACTGAAGGTTAGTCTCAGTAAGACAGAATACATGTGTGTGAACGACAAGGACCCAAGAGGAACGGTGAGGTTACAGGGGGCAGAGATAAAGAAGGTGGAGGATTTTAAGTACTTAGGCTCAACAATCCAGAGCAATGGAGAGTGTGGAAAAGAGGTGAAGAAGCGCGTGCAGGCAGGTTGGAATGGATGGAGAAAAGTGTCTGCTGTGAGGTGTGATAGGAGAGTATCGGCAAGAATGAAGGGAAAAGTGTACAAGACGGTGATGAGGCCAGAGATGTTGTATGGTTTAGAGACGGTGGCCCTGGGGAAGAGTCAGAGTTGGAGGTAGCAGAGATGAAAACGTTGAGGTTCTCTTTGGGAGTAACGAGGATGGATAGGATCAGGAATGAGTACATCAGAGGGACAGCACATGTTGGAAGTTTTGGAGACAAAGTCAGAGAGGCTAGATTGAGATGGTTTGGACATGTACAGAGGAGGGATAGTGAGTATATTGGTAGTAGTAGAATGCTGAGGTTGGAACTACCAGGCAGAAGGCCCAGAGGAAGACCAAAGAAAAGATTTATGGATGTGATGAAGGCGGACATGAAGGTCGTTGTAGTAAGAGTAGAAGAAGCAGAGGATAGGGTGAGATGGAGGCAGATCATTTGCTATGGCGACCCCTGAAGGGAACAGCCAAAAGGAAAAAAGAAGAAGAAGAAGAAGAAGAAACACGTAGAACTAGGAAGCTTTCAAATTTTCCATTTATATATTATCCGTATTGCTTTTCCATCAGGACCACGTGGGAAGCTGGATGCCAGTTGGTTTTGGGCCACAGGTGGGGTACATAATGATCTGGTCACCAGTCTGTTGCATGCTTATCACAAACACACAGTAGCCGTCGCCTAAAGATTTGAAAAGCGGCTTTGTGAATGAAAGGTCGCTGGTTCAGTTCCCGAATCAGGAAAAATGTGTGGCAGTGGTGGGGGCACTGCACCTTTCCTTCCTTTACATTCGTGGCTAAAGTAACCTTGAGACACCAAACCTTCATATGAGTGGCAGCCCAGGGCTCCAGTTGTGTGTGCATGCTCACTTGGGATGGGTTAAATGCAGAGGAAATCATTTTCTTTACAGCATTAATACAGTAGTTAAAAAATAAAAAATAAAAATAAAAAAACCCCTCACAATCATATTTACACCTATGGCCAATATAGAGTGGCAAGTTGACCTTATGGTTCTGTGATGTCCTGGTGAGCTGTTCAGGTTGTGCTCGGCCCTCGCTCAGAGATGTGACTGAGATCTGTGCCACTCTCCACAATATGCATGTCTTTTGTACTGTGGGTAGAAACTGGAGTACCCAACGAATAACCACAAATGCACAGGGAGAACACTCAGACTGCACACAGAAAGGTTAATCAGTTCTGTTCAAAGAAAAGAGAAAATGTTTTCTTGTTGTAATCTGTTCACACAACTGCAGCTCAGTATAATTAATTTGGTGTTTTGTTATTATTCAGAAAAAACATTTGAGCTCCAACAAGGTTATAGACAGTTCATTAACTTGCTGTAAACACTGAATTTGTAAAGGATTGTGGGTAGTATGTGGGGTTTAGCTAATATCTGAATTGCAAATTAAATTTGAATTGCAGTTTGAATGTCAATCCCCCTCCCTCTCAGCCATTTATTTTTATACAAATGTATTGTTTTTGTGATTAAACATATATGCTTTGATAAACTTTATTAAAGCTCACACTGGCAGATAAAATAGTTTTGATCAATAGTGGGCTGTCTCGACCAGAAAAGCCTTCTCTCCTGGCCTGAACACTATCAGAAGCTCTGACCAACATTTACAACTTCAATTCTAGTACAGGCCTCCCTTGCTACTTCGCGCTTCAATTCATGCAACTTCAGTGCATCGTAGGGGTGTCATTGAAAACCTATTATTGGTATCGATATATTGATAAAAAAAATTCCGATGTATAGATACATTGGAATATTGACCAAAGAGAAGATTTATGGATGTGGTGAAGGCGGACATGAAGGTCGTTGGAGTGGGAGTAGAGGATGCGGAGGATAGGGAGAGATGGAGGCGGATCACAAATACATTAAATAGAACAGACTGAGATATATTACAGTAGTTTGTATTATGCATTAAATATTTTATAATAAAGTGACCAATTACTAAAGACAGGAAATAGTTTTCCACCGACAATATTTTAATTAACACCTTTTTGTATTTAACAAATCTATAAACACTTGTTTCCTCGTTAATTTCAAGTAAGTTGTTTCTATTCTACAAACACTTGCCAATTGAAAAGTTTAAGAGATGTGCAATTTTTTTACAGTTCATAATTATGATGCAAGAAGATGCACATATCTGCATTATCCGGTGATAAGTGTCTCTTCTTGTTCAAAATGTTCCCTGCTGTTGAGAACACGCTCTGACGGCACACTAGAAGCAGGGACCATAAGGCATTTTTGTTGTCAGTGAAAACTATCAGTCGCCTTGAACCCCATACAAAGAGGCGGGACGTACCATTTACTACAGACACTGTCATGAACACAGGAAGCTTGGACTAACACTCGGCCGCTCTCGGCAATCCTCTGTTTTTGTTAGAATATTTAATAATACCGAAGTTCAGGCCGAAGACTGTGAAATGTGGCATTACGCTCAGCTGGTTTTCAACTAAAACTATATAAAGTGTTTTCGTAGCTTATTTTATTTATTAAAAGATACCGCTTACTCGAGTGTTATTTCAATTAAAACAGCTTTGTATGAAATTTAATATAAGATGAATTTTATATAACGTTCGATGTATCGATATCCCTTTTATAGGTATCGATTATAGATCGACAGTGCATCGCGGTTTTTAAAAAAATAAATATTCATCAAATTAAAAAATAAGGACATGAAGTCAGAATCGGGAAAAGGTTAAGGAAAATGCCACAAAAACAAGGCCAATTATGCAAATAAAACTCTAAACAAGCACAAAACAAAAAAACAACCCAAAATCTCCCATTGAAACTACTTACATTGTTGCATCTGTGTGTGCACACGCAGCTACGTGCGTATGTATGTGTGTCATCTTTTTGTCATGCAATAGTATCTGTATGTATGTGTATTTATATTTTATTTACATCTTGTGTTATTTTTTAATGTTTAATTGTTATTATAAGCATTTATAGCATTGAATATATATTTATTGATATTATATACACATATACATGTACATATACTTCACTGTGTGTGTGTGTGGGGGGTGATCCTACTTCACCGATTTCGATGGTCACGTGTCCCAATTAACCGCGGAAAGTGAGGGATCCCTGTATTTGTTTCATGAAATTGTATAGAATGAGTTTCTATGTGCTGCCATGTCATTCTAATCTGCTTAGGGCCTTCAGAGTCAGCCGTGCTGGCAAATGTCACTTAAACTGTATTAACAATGGGGCTGTTTATTTTAACCAATCAGATTTCAGATTCACCTCACAGGGCCAGTTAGCGAGCCCATAATAACATCAGCATTTTTCTGTCCTCTGATTGGTTGGTCAGAGCAAAAAAAGTGTGATAAGCTGAATAGTCTGTAATGATTTGCACACAGTACATTTTAAGTTATAAGTTTTTTATGCCCACAATGACTGACAGACAAGGAGAAATTGACTTGGTGTTGGACATTCTTAAAAATCTTTTTCCAAGGCGAACTTTTCCAGAAAAGCTAGACATCATATGGAAAGTTAAAGTGGTGAGGTTTACGTTTGTTACCTTTGGCCAGGCATCAGACTTGTTGGCAGCTTCCACTGGTGATCACAGTTGGAAGTTATGTATATATAGGGATCCCTCACTTTCCACAGTTCATGGGAACCGAGATCCCCCCCAGCGACCGCCGATTTCCGCAAAGTAGGATCAACCCCCTGCCTGACGTATACATACATGTATATGTGTATATAATATCAATAAATACATATTCATGTATTTATATCATGTATTCTTATGTAAATACACACACATACAGACGCACACGCACACTCAGAATAAAGCGCGCACCTCAGCGTGCGCCTCATATGAAAATGTAAGTAGTTTTGTTGGGTTTTGGGTTGTCTTTTTAGTTTTATTTTTTGGGGTTTTTTTTTTGTTTGTTTGCATAATTGGCCTTGTTTTGTAGCAGTTTCCTTAACTTTTTCCTAGTTTCCCTTACTTTCCTTTTTTTTTTTTTTTTTTTGATTAATATTTTTGAAAAACCTGCGATGCAGGATGCAGGAGTTTCTGCGATGCAGACGCCGCAGAAACTGAAGCACAAAGTAGTGAGGAATCATTGTAAAGCAGAAATGTGTGAAATCACCCCCCTCTCTCTCTGCAACGTTACTCCTTGTTATATTGTGTTTTTGTATATTATTGATGGTTTGTATAATTGCAACGTGATGCTGGTCTTAAGGGGTGGATTAAGTCCAGTAAGTCCCCACTGACAGCCCAGGTACCAAATGCACGGCCCACCAATAGTTTTGGTGCATCTTGATAAGGTACAATACAGATAATGGCACAGATTCAATCAGTCTTAATTAGTATTGCAGTCTCTGTCATGCTGAATAATCAAAACATAAGCAGTGTAGCAAGATGCCAAGCAGACAGTTTAGTTTTCACAGTTTCAGTGTTGAAATCTCTGGATGGTTCTGATTTGTTTTGCAAACAAACCTCATCTGAGTCACAGATGCTTTAACAATGCCTTAAAATTAATATCAGATACTACTTTTTAATATTCATAAGAAATTGTTAAATTGCTGTAGTTACATTGGTATGTTTTTACCTTCTATACATAAGCTTTGAGAAGTCATGATAGACTTGAACATGCAACTCGGATATGTTGTCATTGTCTTTTCCAGTATTTAACATGAACAGCTTGGTAACTTTTGCTGAACTAGATGCAGTTGTGAGCTATTTAATATTTGTCATTGCTTACAATAAAAGTTGAACGTGTGTATGCAGTGGGTTGCAACAGTAGTCACACCACCATGAAAAACCAGAACCATTTGGTGATGTTGCTTTAAATGTCTGTGTCCTTCTGTACTCATTACTCGGACAATGTCCAGAGTGACACTGCAGGACACCTGAAGTGTTTCTGCTATTCATAGTAAATCCGCTTTCGATTTTCTTAGACAAGTGTGAGGAAATAAAGATGACCACTGTAACAATGTAATGTAATAGACTTGTGGTCTGTGAGCTGCCTTTAGACGTTTCATTCTAAAGCTATAAATATTTTGCATGGGGATAGAAAAGAATCAGCCCCCTTTAAAATAAATACATACTGTACTGTATTTTAATTGCTCAGTGCAACTAATAGCAGTCCGAGGTTGGAACTACCAGGCAGAAGGCTGATAGGAAGTCCAAAGAATAGATTTATGGATGTGGTGAAGGAGGACATGAGGGTCATTGGAGTAAGAGAAGAAGATGCAGAGGATGGGGTGAGATGGAGGCAGATGATTGGCTGTGGCAACCCCTGAAGGGAACAGCCAAAATGAAAAGAAGAGGAGTGCAACTAATAACAGTCAAGTGAAATAATCATGGCTGCTGTTCGAGACAAAAAAATACTCCAACATCCTAGGATCCCACTTGGAATCAACTGTAATCATTCTGAATAATTCCACATACGAAACAACTATTCCTAGAGTATTCCATTGCTTTAGAGTGTAATTAAAAGCAAGCAGTCAACTAACAGTCAATAGATTGTGTGCATGTGTGTGTGTGTGTGTGTGTGTGTCTCTCATGTGGTCAAAGTCTACAGTGGAGCTTGAAAGATTGTGAGCCCTTGAGAATTTAATAAATTTCTGCATAAATATGACAGAAAACATCAGATATTCTTACAAGTCATAACAGTGTTTAAAGAAAACCCAGTTAAGTAAATGAGACAAAAATATTTTACATTGTCATTTATTTATTGAGGAAAATGATCCAATATTACATATTGGTGAGTGTCAAAGGTGTGTTTTAGGTAATATTTATGCAGAAATGTATAAAATTCTTAAGGATTCACAAAGTGTCAACCACCAGTGTATTTGAGACTTATAATGGACTAAAAACTTGGTTGTGTTGATAGGTGTGGCTTCACTGTGTCACATGATATATTAAAATGAGAATGTTGCACTGCCAAGATATGATAATTAATGCATTTTAAATATTATGCCGAATGCTAAGACACACAGTAATTAAGTCAGACCTCTTATTATAGGAAAGTTGTGTAACATTTTTATTTCATGCTGTGTTCTTCACATTAGTTCGGAAGTTGGCGCCGAATGAGTTCCCCCATAAACTTTACGTCCAGAACTACACATCTGCTGTTCCTGGAACCTGCCTCACTTTACGCAAGTGGCTCTTCACCACAGAGGAGGAGATCCTTCTCAACGACAACGAGCTAGCGATCAACTACTGCTTTCACCAGGTGTGTGTGTGCGCACTTCAATAGTTGAGTGTCGATATAAGACTTTCTGCAGTGTACATGTTTGAATGTGTTTCTGTCTTAGGCACTGGATGATGTGAAGAGAGGGTTTATTAAAGCAGGAGAGAAATCATACCAGCTCCAAAAATTGTCTGAACAGAGAAAGGTTTCCATGGTGAGTCTTAGCGTCTTAGTCTTAGTGTGTGTGTGTGTGTGTGTTGGTGTGTGCATGCACATGCATGCTTACTCTTGCGTCTCTGAATGTGATGCAAGACAAATGAACTGCAGATAAACGGACACATTACTATAATGAAATATCATTGGATCATGGATATGCATTCGCTTGTAATGAAATAACAACTTGGTACAGTTTAAATTGTGTTAAACGTTACAATAAATCTTTACAATCTGTGGCTCATGGGTTGGTTGCATCTTTAAAGATGTTTTTAAAGCAAATAATATCACAGAATACATTTACAGTACTGTATCTCCTAAATTTTGTAGCGTATTTTTGGGTATATCAGGTTAACAAGCATAACATGCTTGAAAATGTCTCGATTTTTAAATTAGCCAAGTGGATTGTTTTAAAAAATATATATAAATTCTTACGGTGTATATGCATCAAAACCCGTGTTTAAATAAAGAAGGACACCGTATAGTGTGTAGTGTAGAAATATATATATATATATGTTCATATATATATATATATATATATATATATATATATACATATACATACAGGGATCCCTCGCTACATCGCACTTCAGTTCATGCAGCTTCAGTGCATCGCATTGTTTTTTTAAATATTCATCGAATTAAAAAATAAGGAAATTAAGAAGGAATAGGGAAAAGGTGCAAAACGAGGCTAATTATGCAAAAAAAAAAAAAAAACAAACAAAAAAAAACACCCCAAAACCCTCCATCAAAACTACCTAGATTTTTATGTGAGTTGCACATCTGTGTGTGTGTATTTATACTTTATTTACATCTTATGCATTATTTTTGAATGTTGAATTGTTATTATAAGCATTTATAGGTTGAATATGTATTTATTAATATTATATACACATATACATGTACATCAGTGCTTCTCAAATAATGGGGCGCGCCCCCCCTTGGGGGCATATTGTGATGCCATGGGGGCATGGTGTGATGCCAGGGGGAAGCGCGTATGGAAACATGCTTTTCTGGAATTGTGTATGAGAATTAAGTGTAATTTCACCTTCGCTCCACTAGTTAGCAGTAGTGCTCTCATTGTTGCGTTATGGTGTAGTGGTTTTTTGCATGAGCAAACGATATGAAGTGCAGTAAACAACCCCTCAAGAAACAACAGGGAAAAAATTCTAACAGGAACGAAGAGAAAGGTGGAGAGAGACGGCGATATTAAGCCAAAAATAAGTTGAATGAGTTTAAATAAGGATGTATATGTTAATTTTAGGCACATTGGTGCACTTTAAATATTTTCAATTACAGATTAAAAAAATGTTAATGAAGTTTTTCTTTATTGTAAGGAATAATAAAGTTAGTTGAACTAACCTACCTGGGCCAGCCTAATGCTCTCATGGTGGCCCAGTTTCTTCAAAGGCAGATATGAACTGATAGTGATTCTGGCCCTCGTAAGTTGAACTGTATGTCTTTTTTGTTTGTTTTTAATGTTAATAAAGATACAATGTTATGCAGAGGTGTACTAATCATTTTATATATAAATAGTCTATAAATAGTCACTTGTAGTGGGGAGGGGGAGTGTTTGTTTTGTTTTTTTTTCTTGGGGGGCACAGAAAGTGTATGTGTGTGTGTGAGTGTGTGTGTATATATATATATATATATATATATATATATATATATAGAGAGAGAGAGAGAGAGAGAGCTCTAGCAATTCCATGAAGGTTGGCTGCTGATCGTCTTGTTCACATCAGCCAATTTAATGCACTTTCACAAGAGTATCTGTTATACTTAAGATATAATTGTGGTGAGCTTTTTTTTATCTTTTAAAAAAGCACCAATCCTAACCTAACACATAGCTACAGTACTTTTTGCTGTAGCTGTTCTAATGAAGTTCTCTCCAGCACTGGAGCAGTCAGAGAAAGGTAATTTCAATTATCTGAACCATCATTGAGGTCTTTTGCTATTTTAAATAATTTATGTAATCGTTACAATGCATAAGTGGTGTTTAGAAGTAGGATTTAATGTTGGTGGCAATTTGACAAGACCAATTGCTGGGGATTGTTACCATGGTTGTTGGTTTTATTACTGCAATATTTACGATGGTAAGTATTAATTACTGTTTCAAATTTTGATCATAAGAACTTCAGTTGATTACTGTGGTTGCAATGCAATGCAGTTCAGCAACAATCAAAGTTAGCAACCTTCTCCTAATACTGCTGCTGACATGTTGTGCCAGTTGTTTTTTACATATGTGTATGTGTATATGTGTGTACAGTCGGCCCCCTACTTACGAAATTAATCTGTTCCAGCGCCTTTTTTGTAACGCGGGAGTTTTGTAAGTACGGGGCGCATTTTACATGTATTTTACATGTAAAATGCCTGATTCATTCCAAGGCTCCCAAGACTTTAAAAATTATAAAAGTACACCAATTTTGTATGAAATATGTGTTAAAAGAAATTATTTATTAAACCATTTAAACATTTTATTAACATATTTAGTAATTAAACCATGATTAAATGTTTTTTTAAAACACACACACACACACACACACACACACAACTATCTCTCTCTATCTCTCTCTCTCTCGCTCTCTCTCTCACACACACACACACACACACACACACACACAATACAGTATGCATTAAATGTGTATTGTATACAACATCTAAATGTTTACTGTGGCCGCAAGCAGGACGCCAGAGCATTTTAAGATGTGGAATTCAAAGCGCATTCCCTGCTTGACAGATCGGAGGTTGAAACTCAACTTTAACTTGATTCCTTAAGGGATCGGAGGTCCAGATGAGCCGTGTTTTTGCTCACATGCGCCACATTTATGAAACATTTACTGAATTAAACAACTTAAAAAACTAAAGAGTTAAGCCCCGTTCTGTCTCTATCTCTCTTTCTCTCTATCTCTTTCCTCTCTCTCTCTCTCTCTCTCACACACACACACACACACACACACACACACACACACATACGCACAAAACTCGGGCAGCTGATGGAACAGTTCTATTTAAATGTTTAAATGGACAGGATGTTTTATTTAAAACGGAATTCCAGTACCTGTTTGAAAGATAAGAGGTCCTCATTCAATATTAACTTGTGAGATCGGAGGTCTTCTCCCATGGAACACTCTGTTTTGATATTGTGCTGAAACAATTGCCTCCGTCACTGTATTCCGCTTTCAGGTCTCCTTCTGGTTTAATATCATCCCGATTGTAGAGGGGTTTTGGCAATAACAAAATATAACCCTGCATGATCAATCTCATAACAAGCCAACAGTCAACTGTCCTTCACGCGTGTGACAAACAGGAAGTATGGGTACAGGAAGTATGGTAACGTTCAGCTGCGTCATCCCTCCTAGCCAATGGGAGGCCAGCGGGGCGGGATGTTGGGAGACAGCCAATGAGAGAGCAACTCGCGCATCGTGTGAAATTTTGATTGGCGCGTTTGAATTTTGAACGGCGCATTTGGCGCTTTTCGTAAGAAGAGGTTGTTTTCCCGGAGACGAAAACTTAGGAAAATGTTTTTCGTAACCTGGAATTTTCGTACCCAGGGGTTTTGTAAGTAGGAGGCCAACTAATATATATATATATGCACCATTGCACCATGCACCAGTCTCTTCATCAGGTGGAATCCTCTTTCATCAGATGTTTCGGCACTGTCCACAGCCTCCGACTGAGGGTGATCAGTCCTCAGCCAGAGACTGGTTAGCTGTCCACTGCTGATCTCTTTTCTGCCAAGCCATTGTGGGGCTGATTCTACTTGCCTGCAGACATCGGTTATCGCCTGTTTCCTTGTCATGCCCGTGACGCCAAGTACTCCGTAGGCTCTCCTGAGTGACTGCCCGGCAAAGCCCCTATTGCCAACTTCGACTGGGAGGTTCCAGGTCTTCCATCCTGTCTGTCGGCACTCATCCAATAGCGGTTCATATTTGGCGTTCTTTCTCTCGTGTGCCCCTTCCATTCTCTCTTCCCATGGCACTGTCAGTTCAACAAGCGCTATCTTTTTAGTGGCTCTTGACAGCAACAGCACATCGGGACGCAAAGTAGTGGTAGCGACTTCTGATGGGAATCTCAGCTGCTTCTTGAGATCTGCCTGCAGTTCCTAGTCTCCTGCTGTTGCCAGAAGACCAGTGTCTGTAGACCTCTTATTAGCGAGTGCTGCTCTCCCCTCTCTGACAAAGTTGATGAAGGTCATCTTTGTCTGAGGTGTTGGCTTCTTCATCCACATGCCACATCTAGGCTGGCCGCAATCTTGCCGAGGATCTTGTCATGTCGCCGCCATCGGTATCTTCCCGTCCGTCAGTGCCGCTCTGCAAGAAGATAGAATGTTTTCCAGGTTTGCTGGCCTACCGCATAACTTGCAGGTAGGGTTTTCAGTGAGCTTCCAGGTTCTGAGGTTGACTGGTGTAGGCAGTACATCATAAACAGAGGGTAGGAGATTTCTCCTTTGTATTTACAATTCTCTGGTGGTCCATCTTCCACATGTCGCTTCAAGACACCCTCCTTGACTGGACCCCTTCCCATCTCAACCAACTGCCCTGTTTTTTTATCGAAACGGCTGCCGCTTGTCTTGTTTCTTCCTCTATGAACCGAACCTCACTCTCGACCATCTTCCTCTTCTCTGCATATGATCCTGCCCTCCAGCTTGCTCTGGTGACACGTCCTAGCCCTAACCTGCCCGTAGTTGTCGTCCACACTATGTCACTGTATCTGAGCCTGGATTCTGCATCTTTTACAGCCTTGTCTGCTTTCCACTTCCAACCAGTGTTGACCTCCACCTGGGCTCTGCTAACTTTCTCATCTGCGCTGTCTCGCAACATCATAACCTGCCTAACTTTGGTGACCTTGAACTCTTCTGTTACAGAGGAAAGTGGAAGTTGCAGCTTGCTGCCAGTGCTGTACAGGCCGATGCTGAAGAAGCTTCTTGGAACTCCAAGCCATCTTCTGATATAGCCACTCAATGTTTTCTCCATAGCTTTGACAGTCGATATTCGGACGTCATACACCAGAAGAAGCCACAGTAGTCTTGGCAGTACTCCATGCTGGTAGATCCAAGCCTTGTACTTCAGTGGCAATCTACTCTTGTCCACGGCATTCATTCAGTCATCTACCTGCAGCCACATCTCCTTCACACTGTCCTTGTCGTTAAGAGAGCTCCTGAACCACTTGCCTAGGCTCTTCACTGGCTGCTCGGTCACTGTAGGGACAAGTTCCCTATTAATACTTCAGCGGAATCTGTCCTGCACTTTCCCTTTCTTCAGGACTAAACTCCTAGACTTTACAAGCTTAAACGTCATCCTTGCCCATTTATCAGCTTTTCCAAGTCTTCTAACATCCTTCTTTCTTCTGGAACTGACTTCACCGTTATCGTCATGTCATCCATGAAGGCTCTTGTGGATGGCTGGCAAACTCCTGAGATGGTTACTGGGCCTCAGCTCATTTTGTCTGCTGTTTTCACCATCAGGTTCATTGCTGCAGAGAAGAGAATAATGGAAATAGTACAACCAGTAACTATTCCTACCTCGAGGCGTTGCCATGACGTGAATTTGTCAAAATAGTGTCTCAACATCTGTTGAACCTTCTCAGCTTCGTGGTACTTCTTCAGTGTTAGGTCTACAAGCTTGTGGAGAACTGTTCCATATGTGTTGGCCAAATCCAACCACAAGATCGGCAGATCTCCTTTGTTTGTCTCGGCTTCCTTAATGAGCTGTGTCAGCACACTGGTGTGTTCTAGGCACCCTGGGACTCCAGGTACTCCTCCCTTTCACACTGAGCTGTCCATGTACTTGTTTGACAGCATGTATATGGTAAGCCGCTTTGCCTGGACGGACCAAAACAACTTCCCCTCTACATTCAAGAGAGAAATCGTCCGGAACTGTTTTAGTGTCTTAGAGTCTTCCTCCTTTGGTATGAAGCATCCCTCTACTACCAACCAACATTCTGGTAACTGTCCCTTCCTCCACACCACCTTTATCAGTTTCTAAAGTCTCTCCAATAGTTTCGGGCAATTCTTATAGACCTTATATGGTATTCTGTTGGGGCCTGGTGCTGATCCTGTTCTTGCCTTCCTGATGACGTCTTTGACTTCCTGCAGACTTGGCTCAATATTATTGTAGAAAGTTGTTGCCGATTTTGGAATCATGAGTGTGTCGGAGTCTCCAAGGTCTTGGTCTCTGTTCTCATCAGAGTGTACTTTATGTATGTGGTCCTCAACTTTTTGTCTTGGACAATCCAGCCTGCCTGATCTCTTGTCTCCAAGGAGCTTCTTTGTGAACTGGAAGGGATTAGCTGTGAAGCTTGCATGCTTCCTTGATCTTTCCTTATGGTTCTTCCTGTTGTTCTCTGCCCTTCTAAGTGAAGTGATATCTGATGGAATCAATGATTTGAAAACGGCAGGAACCACCGTCACAAAGATGACAATACCTAACACTATGTCGTCATGAGATGAAATCCTGCATTGCCTGAAAGGTTCCCCTACTAAACAAAAAACATGTGAAGGCCCATCTGAAATATGCTCAAGACCATCTGGACCAACCAGAGGAGGATTGGGAGAATGTGATGTGGTCAGATAAGACCAAAATTGAACTTTTTGGTTTAAACAGCACTCAACGTGTTTGGAGGAAGAAGAATGCTGAGTTGCATCCCAAGAACACCATACTTACTGTGAAGCATGGGGTGGACGCATCATGCTTTGGGCATGCTTTTCTGCAAAAGGGACAGGAAGACTGCACCGTATCAATTCAAACATGAATGGGGCCATGTATTGTGACATTTTGGGTAAAAACCTCCTTCCCTCGGTCAGAGCATTAAAGATGAAACATGGCTGGGTCTTCTAGCATGGTAACAATCCAAAGCACACAGCCAAGAAAACCAAGGAGTGGCTCCGTAAAAAGCATATCAAGGTTCTGGATTGGCCTAGCCAGTCTCCAGACCTCAACCCAATCGAAAACCTGTGGAGGGAGTTAAAACTTCGAGTTGCCAAGCGACAGCCCTCAAACATCACAGCTCTAGAGAAGATCTGTGCAGAGGAGTGGGCCAAAGTACCAACTAAAGTGTGTGTAGACCTGGTCAAGAACTACAGGAACCGTTTGACCTCTGTCATTGCCAACCAAGGCTACATTACAAAGTATTAAAAGTAACTTTTGCTGGCTGCCCAATACTTATTGGCCTCCCATTTTCACAAATAAATTGTTTAAAAATCATACAATGTGATTTCCTGGATTTTTTTTTTACATTCTGTCTCTCCAGCTTGATGTGTACCTATGATGAAAATTACAAACCTCTCTTATCTTTTTAAATGGGTGAACTTGCACATTTTTACGTTGCCCAATACTTATTGATCCCACTATATTTCATACTCATATTTATGATCTATCTTTCTGTAGATTTTATTCCATTTCTATTTCTACTTGTTCTTCAATTTCATTTCACTTTCGACCTCGGTCTCCGGATGTTTGCAAAATGAATGTTGGTAAGTTGGAGAGCATCTGTATTTATATTTTTGTTTACATCTTATGTTATTTTTTTTCAATGTTTAATTGTTATTATAAGCATTTGTAGCATTGGATATGCATTTATTGATATTATATACACATATACATGTACATATATGTCAGTCGGGTGGGTGGGGGGGGTGATCCTACTTCATGGATTCTGATGGTCGCATGGGGATCTCGGTCCCAATTAACTGCGGAAAGTGAGGAATTCCTGCATGTGTGTGTGTGTGTGTGTGTGTGTGTGTGTGTGTGTGTGTGTATGTATGTATGTATATGTGTATGTATATATATATATATATATATATATATATATATATATATATATATATATATATATATATACTTTCGGCTTTTCCCTTCAGGGGTCGCCACAGCGAATCATCTGCCTCCATCTCACCCTATCCTCTGCATATTTTTCTCTTACACCAACTGCCTTCATATCCTCACCACGTCCATGGATATTTTGGTCATCTGACTTTTGACCTTGTCACAATTACCTTAACATTATAAATTATTGTTTAATATTATAATATTTATTGTCCAGAATATTTCTCAAGAACTGCTAGGTGGATCTTCCGAAATGTTGCATGCAGGTTTCCCGTGGTGTGTAGGTGTGTGGGACAGTTACTCTATTTGGCCTTTGACTTTGTCGCAATGCCCATGACCTTAAGTTTTGTCCAGGCTATTTCTGAATAATTTCTTTCCTGCTGAGGGGTTTCTTCATCTCTGATAGCTTTTTCAACTGTAGTTTTTCAAATACACTTTTCCTGCTGCTTTTGAAAGCATTGTATTGTATTTGATTTTTTAAATGACAAATCCAGAAGTTCTATTTACTGCATTATAGATTAAAAGACCCAAGACATTTTAACAAAGATGGTAGGAATAGATTTCTGAGCTAATTTGCTCTTTTGATGTAAGTGTGGAATTGAAAGTAATTAAATACCATGGACTAAAATTAATGCATTAACATATAATCAGCACAAAAACATGATGTACAAATGTATTTACTATTTTACATTTCGTACAACCATAGCCAAAATAACAGATTTCAGATACACAAAAGGTGGTGAATTTCTCTCTCTCTCTCTCTCTCTCTCTCTCTCTCTCTCTCTCTCTCTCTCTCTGACTCTTTCTCTCGCTCGCTCACGTATAGTACCTGAGTATGGTGAGGTCATGTGAAGGCTACAACGAGATTATCTTTCCTCATTGTGCTTGTGACTCACGCCGCAAGGGTCACGTTATCACAGCCATTAGCATCCGGCACTTCAAACTACATGCATGCACTGAAGAGGGCACTCTGGAGGTGAGAATGAGCAAGTACAGCCAGAACTGCAGTAAAGTAATAACAAATCATTCAAATTCTGGAATATTTTAGTAAATCATGTGTACATATGTAAAGAAATGTTCATTTGCTTCATTATGATTGTATAAGTTGAGGAAGCTGTGTGTTTTTATTTATTTTTTGGCAGTCATACAATGTAGAATATTATGAATAAAAGTTTAACTGCTAACATGAGATGCATGGAATTAATGGGGGGGCCTATTCTCCATTCCATCGTCTGTATTTCTACTAAGAAGAAAAAAAATATTGCAAGTAGTTCAATATTGTATTAGAGCTGTGTGTGTGTGTGTGTGTGTGTGTGTGTGTGTGTATATATATATATATATATATACACTAGTTCTCAAAAAATTAGCATATTGTGATAACGTTCATTATTTTCTGTAATGGACTGATAAACATTAGACTTTCATACATTTTAGATTCATTACACACAACTGAAGTAGTTCAAGCCCTTTATTGTTTTAATACTGATGATTTTGGCATACAGGTCATGAAAACCCAAAATCCCTATCTCAAAAAATTAGCATATTTCATCAGACCAATTTAAAAAAGTGTTTTTAATACAAAAAAGCCAACCTTCAAATAATTATGTTCAGTTATGCACGCAATACTTGGTCAGGAAGCCTTTTGCAGAAATGACTGCTTCAATGTGGCGTGGCATGGAGGCAATCAGCCTGTGGCACTGCTGAGGTGTTACGGAGGCCCAGGATGCTTCGATAGCGGCCTTAAGCTCATCCACAGTGTTGGGTCTGGTGTCTCTCAACTTTCTTTTCACAATATCCCACAGATTCTCTATGGGGTTCAGGTCAGGAGAGTTGGCAGGCCAATTGAGCACAGTAATACCATGGTCAGTAAACCATTTACCAGTGGTTTTGGCACTGTGAGCAGGTTCCAGGTCGTGCTGAAAAATGAAAATCTTCATCTCCATAAAGCCTTTCAGCAGATGGAAGCATGAAGTGCTCCAAAATCTCCTGATAGCTAGCTGCATTGACCCTGCCCTTGATAAAACACAGTGGACCAACACCAGCAGCTGACATGGCACCCCAGACCATCATTGACTGTGGGTACTTTACACTGGACGTCAGACTTTTTGGCATTTCCTTCTCCCCAGTCTTCCTCCAGACTCTGGCACCTTGATTTCCGAATGACATGCAAAATTTGCTTTCATCCGAAAAAAGTACTTTGGACCACTGAGCAACAGTCCAGTGCTGCTTCTCTGTAGCCCAGGTCAGGCATTTCTGCCGCTGTTTCTGGTTCAAAAGTGGCTTGACCTGGGGAATGCGGCACCTGTAGCCCAGTCCACTGCTTCCACAGGTCCCCCAAGGTCTGGAATCGGCCCTTCTCCACAATCTTCCTCAGGGTCCGGTCACCTCTTCTGGTTGTGCAGTGTTTTCTGCCACACTTTTTCCTTCCCACAGACGTCCCACTGAGGTGCCTTGATACAGCACTCTGGGAACAGCCTATTCGCTCAGAGATTTCATTCGTTGTCTTACCCTCTTGCTTGAGGGTGTCAATGATGGCCTTCTGGACAGCAGTCAGGTCTGCAGTCTTACCCATGATTGCGGTTTTGAGTAATGAACCAGGCTGGGAGTTTTTAAAAGCCTCAGGAATCTTTTGCAGGTGGTTAGAGTTAATTGGTTGATTCAGATGATTAGGTTAATAGCTCGTTTAGAGTACCTTTTCATGATATGCTAATTTTTTGAGATAGGAATTTTGGGTTTTCATGAGCTGTATGCCAAAATCATCAGTATTAAAACAATAAAAGACCTGAAATATTTCAGTTGGTGTGCAATGAATCTAAAATATATGAAAGTTTAATTTTTATCAGTACATTACAGAAAATAATGAACTTTATCACAATATGCTAATTTTTTGAGAAGGACTAGTATCTCACATTAGCACAAATGGCGATCATGTAAACACTGTGCGGAGGATTGGAATTAAGCACAGACATACATTGAGCAGAGTGTAAAGTAAAGAACAGGATAAAAGGCATAAACATGTGGAAACCCAGTCGGTTGTTGTATCATAGTAAAGGTTTTTGCACACCACAGTTTTTAGATTTTTATTTGTAAAACATTTTGAAAACCATGCATTTTCCTTCCGCTTCACAATTATATACAACTTTGTGTTGGTCTGTCACATTAAGTCCAAATAAAATACCTATTTATATATCTAATTGCAGAGTCAAAAAACAGGGGGTTTTCATTAATTTATTGATTGAATAATGACATTGATTGGATTCCAGTTCTGATAATGCAGAAGTCATTAACCTTAGGTTTCAGTATACACTGTAAACTTCAAACGAACTTGCAAACAACAGTTTGTGTGTGTTTATTGATAGACTACACATAGATGAATATCAGATGTTGTTTTGAGATATTTATACATAAATGCAGGAAATTCCAAATGGTTTACTTACAAGTAAAGCATGCCTCTGGCAGAATAAGTGAAGTGTGGAGAAAGAACCAGATGAAATAGCCATTTATTTTGATATATTAAGATTTTTAGGTAAACTAAGATCTAGATTTGTATTTATTGATGAGTGTAGTAATTTATAAACTAATTTAAGCCAATTCATAATTTTCTTGATAACACCTACACCCAGAATCAGGTGATTGCGTTTGAGTGGAGTGAGATGCAGAGGTGGGACACTGATGAGGAGGGAATAGCTTTCTGCTTTGAGTATGCACGAGGCGAGAAGAAGCCACGTTGGGTCAAAATCTTCACTCCATACGTGAGTGTTATGCAATATGTCCTTTCTCTCATATAGTACACCCACGTGTGTGTGTGTGTGTGTGGTGCTTTTTTAATGTTAACAGTTTTTCCCTTTTTTAGTTTAACTACATGCACGAATGCTTTGAACGGGTCTTCTGTGAACTCAAATGGCGAAAAGAGGTGCGCCACATTGCTTTTCACAGCATTAACATTTGCACCCATGTACAGTGTATAATAATTAGTGGTGCTGTGTTTGCAGGTTGAAGAAGAAGCTACAGATAAAGACAATAAGAACTGTACTAAAGATGGTATGTGTAGTAAGGTAAGGCTCAGCCTGCCTTTTTATTTATTCATCTTTTTCTCCGTGTGTGTGTGTGTGTGTGTGTGTGTGTGTGTGTGTGCACGCATTCGTATGTGTGTGTGTGTGTGTGTGTGTGTGTGTGTGTGTGTGGTATTTGAATTAAATTAAAAACGGGTTCACGTATCTGAAATGACTTGTTTTACTTTTAAATTACAATTTATCTTAAATATGATTCTTGCATACAAATTGCCAACAAGAAGGACCGATTGTGCTGGTATCAAGACATCCTTTTACATTAACAGCATTCTCTTTTTAAATGAGATGAAATTAAACTGTAGCATTTATAGTTACAATAGGTCATTCCATGTGAAATCTCAGAAAACAATCATGGCTGTAGTTTTTTCTGAGTAATGTTCATGCAAAATTTTAGGTGATTCTGTACATTAATTTCTTGAGATATGACCATTTATATTTTACAGTAAGTTTTTACAAAATGTTTTTACCCAAGTTTTAGGCAGCATATATCGCATTGTATTATCAACACAGACCTTAAATGCCTTGTACTGGTCAAATAGGTTCATTTTTTTTTTTCATTTATGAGGTAAAAATGATATGTTTTTATCAGCTTTCTTTGTTTGGTTATAAAGATCCAAAAACTAACTGTCTGAAAGACAAATATATATATATATATATATATATATATATATATATATATATATATATATATATATATATATATATATATATATATATATATATATATACAGTCGGCCCCCAACTTACGAAATCAATCCATTCCAGAGCCCTTTTCGTATTGCAGGGATTTTGTAAGTAGGGTTCGCATCTTACATGTTAAACACCTAATTCATTCCAAGGCTTCAGACTTTGGACTGGATAAACCCCATAAACCCTTTAAAAATGATAAAAGTGCACCAATTTTGTATGAAATATGTATTAAACGTAAAAGAAAATTATTTATTAAACCATTTAAACATTTTATTAACATACACACACACCCACAAGACGTGAATTCAAAGCGCATTCCCTGCTTGACAAACTCAACTTTAATTTGATTCCTTGAGAGATCGGAATTCCAGATGAGCTCAAATGCACCCACATTTATTAAACATTTACTGAATTAAAACAACTTAAAAAACTAAACTAAAGAGTGAAGCTTCCTTCTTTCTCTATTTGTGAGGCCAGCAGGGCAGGATGTTCGTGTGAAATTTTGATTGGTGCGTTTGAATTTTGAATTTCTTTTCGTAAGAGGGGGTTGTTTCATATCTTGGGGACAGTAACTCAGGAAAATGTTTTTCGTAATACGGGGATTTCGTACACAGGGGGTCTTCGTAAGTTGGGGGCCGACTGTATTTTTAAATATCCATTAACTTCCGAGCCCTTCTGTAGGATAATCATTAAAACTATGTGCTAAACTTTTTTTTTATTTATTTTTTTTATCATCAGTCCTGCTTGATAACAGCTTTGAAATTTTTACAATTGATTTTTATACATTTAAAGAATCATGTTCAGTATCAGACTGATTCTATTTTTTAAGTTGTCCTGAATGTAAGTAAATCTCATGTCATATTATGTACATGGACAAATTTATATGCAAAAAAGACATAAATATCTCTGGAGGACCCCAAAAAACAAATAGAACTTTTGAAATTTGACAGCACTACATCTATGAATTTTAGGGTTTTTTTTCCTTGAGATGCTGACCTGGAAATCCCTGGTTAATTGGGCATGGAATGACCCAAAAGCTCCGTCTACAAAACAAGTCTACAGGAACATTAATTTATTGGCACTCTGTCAGTGAGAGAGTAATTCCATACACAGCATGCATGTGTGGTTTGAAATGTATTTTTATACCCCATGCAAACAAAGTTTGGGAGACACTGCAGTTTTCACACCATAAGGCGCAGCACCAACAAACGATGATTGAACAGTCCCAGTCCATGCACAAGTTGCACCGGATTATAAGGCGCATTAAACAAAACAAAACAAAACAAAACAAAACAAAACAACAAAACAAAACAAAACAAAACAAAGGTCAGATAAGTTAAATTTGATTCAACTCTCACAGTAACGCTCAACATTATTCAACTGTAATAACATAAAATATAAAGCATTACACTTCACAATAACTCAACATTTTTCAGTTGAAACAATATAAAACAATAAACTCACTTTTTTAGTTCATTCCTCTTCCACAAATCCATCAAATTCTTCATCTTCAGTGTCTGAGATTACCAGTTGAGCGAGTGGCACATAAAGCCCGGCTCCCACTATGATTTTTTTATTATTATATTATATTCTAATTTTTTTTAATCTATTATTCCCTTGCACATAGAGCCAGATCAATAGAGACGGAGATTAGAAGTTTTCCAAGTCATGACCTAAACTTCTCTCAGCCATGCCCCATTAAAGCGATGGCACCATCACAGTAACAAACATGGCGGCGCCCATTAGCATTAGCAGCGTGAGTATTATGTTTATTACAGAACGGAGGTCATTACTCTTAAGGAGCTGTATCAGTGTAACTTAAATTAAAGACGATTAAACAGAGGTCTCAGGAGGACACTTGTGCTTGTGCTTTATCCCAGTGATAAACGTGAGACTCTGATTAAGCCAGCTGAGTGTCCTGAGGGTAGAGACGGAGATTAGGTGGAAAAAATACTCGCATGTTACTCAGCGAGTCACCTGATTACAATAGCAGTAATGCTGGTATTTGGACATAAAGCCCAGATCCCTCTAACTTCAACCACTAGATATTGGTGTCAACAGGTTGTGAGTTCTTTGGTTAATCCACCGGAATGATGGTAAGCTCTGAATGCGTTTGCTTCACTTGGGTTTTGACAGTGTCAGTGAGATAGAGTCGCATGGCTTCACCCGCATATAAGGCGTACCAGATTATAAAGCGCACCGTGATTTTTTTTTTTTTTTTTTTTGAAGATTGAAGGCTTTTAAGTGCGCCTTATGGTAAGAAAAATACTGTATATTGGAATTATCTGGTCTGTCCATCCATCTGTTCATTGAAGTCAATACGCACAGTTCTTTAACTGTGGAAGGGATTTTGATGAAACTTTACACATATGCAGGGTACCACCTGAGGATTTGTAATTGTGCATTAGGGTTCATCTTTTTTCCACTTTTTCAAATACTTTGAGTTAAGTTTGTTACATTTCAGAAGTTTCCAGCAAAAAAAAAAAATCAGCATAATAGAGGTCTTTTTTTGGGGGGGAGGGCACACCAAAGCACTGAAATTTCACTAAAATATGATGAAAATCTAAAATTATTCTCTTCTAGAAGTTTCAGCTGTTTCTCAGGCCGTCTTTCTTTTAAACTGTATCTGGACTACAAAATGTTGCCTTCTGATCTATTTTTACTGATTTCAAAAAATTTCTGTTGTCTGAATTGTTTACCATATTCCCAGCATTTGCAGGCCCCATTTGGAAGGTTTTATGTTACTTTCATCAGTTCTAACTTCTCTTTGAAGGCTGTTATTTTCTTTTGGCCCTCTGGGATTGCTCTTATTTTTCTGTTGTCCTCCGATAACTTTAATATCCTCTCACAACCCCTTTGCTTACATCACTGGGATATTTGCCTCATCATAGAAAAGGAGTAGCTTTGATTTGAGACAATCTTTGTATTCACCCAGCTTGTTCTGTTGATTGGTAAAGCTTCATTTTTGTGATCGAGCAAACGCCACAGCACCTGCTGATATGGCATTAAATGTAGCCCTGTAGGTTCTGTAATAGATGTAGCTTGGCACTGTCTGTCATTTTTGAACCCCTCCATCTTGCTTTTGCAACCAGTCACCAGATTCTGACACACTTTCTGCCATAATACTTTTGTAAGTATCTACACAAGAGAGAACATTTATTAAGGCATTCATTCGTTTGAACTGACCTTCAGCTCACTAAGCCAGCACCCTGCCACCAGGCCATCACTTCCCCTACAAACCAGAGCATAAAGAAGTTATTCAATTGCTATGTCAGCATTATGTTGGAAAACCAGTAGAATTATACCAAATGGTGAATTGACTCATTCACTACTACAGTCACATATACCTGCGAGCAGTGGGGCCAGTTCTAGCCTTCAACCCCAGCAGAAAATACGTCTTTGGCTTCAAAATGTCGAGTTTGGGATTTTCATATTTCCAAATATGGCCTCAGCAGTTGCATTCAAAATGCATTTCGAGAAAGAAGAAGGGCAGAAGCATGTCTTTGTAGGATAGAAATCTGATTGCAACTTGTTGGACGGATAACAGACAGGTAAATGTTCTCTCCACCAATTCAGATCTTAATATCCTGTATGTGAAACAAATGCAAAAGGATGGTTCTATAATAGAAATTCCATCTCCCGAGGTTGTAGTCAACTATGCCAGTCACATGAACGGTGTAGATCACAGTGAGCAGATTAGGATGCAGTACACAACCTGTCGAACATTTACCCTGGGCCTTGTCAGGGGTCACAACCATGAAAAAAGTAAATGGAACCCAAAATTTTATGGTCAGAACATCTTCATAATGAAATCTTCCTTTCAGGCTGGATTTGTGTCTGATGTGGGATGGTTGCTAAGAACCAACGGAAAGTCGGTTTCCGGTTTCCTCCCAAATAATCTGACTTCTGCTGTCATATGAAATATTCTTGAGTATGGCGTAAAACACCAACCAACCAATCATAATGAAATACCAGCTAGTATCATAACGGCCTCCTTTTTTGTACAAAAACATTTAAAAATACATTCCATATACTTTACAATCATTCAATGTTCATCATAAGTATAAGATGGTTTGGCAGCTTGAATATCTAGCATCAGGCTGCACAATCTCCGCAACTCTGGATCAGGGCAGTCTGACCACTTCAGTGCTTTGAAAGCTCAGTTCTCATTGCTGTTGTAGTGGTTCGCAGGGACGTGGAAGTAATAAAACAGCACCATTACAGTGGTTTGCTGTAGCGAATGGGCTAATAAAGACAAAACAGTTCTCATGGGATATTAAATTATGTGTGCCATATTTTCCGTACTATAAGTTGCACTTTTTTCATACTTTAGCTGAAGGTGCGACTTCTACTCCAGAGTGACTTTTATATGTGAAATTATTACATATAATTCTGTTCATCATAATAACACATAATGCCACTTGTTTGCTATTTTTTCACTCACAAACACAAGAGGGCACTCTAGGCTTGGGTACCAGTACCTGCTCATCCACCACTGAAGAAATGGCCCCAAAAAGAAAATCCTATTCTGCAGAGTACAAGCTGCAAGTAGTGAAATATGCAGCAGAAAGAAAGTTTGGAGTGAATGAGAAACTTGTGAGTGACTGGAGAAAAGTGGAGATTATTATTACTGCAATGAAGAAAACAAAAAAAGCTAATCACAGGTGAAATGTTCGATGGCCACAGCTAAAGGAATGAGCTTGCACATGGGTGCTTGAGCAACGTGCTGCAGTGAGGGGCTTGTCAACAGTGCAGTTGCAGCTCACGTCCAGGTATTGAAATTATTACATATAATCCTGTTCGCCATAATAATAACAAACATAATTTCACATGTTTATTTTTAAATTCACAACCGAAAGAAGGCAACAAGAGGGCAGAAAAGTGGAGATTATTATTACTGCAGTGAAGAAAACAAAACAAAAAAACCTAATCGCAGGCTAAAAGCCAATTGCGGGCTGAAATCAAGATGGTCACAGCTACAGAAATGAGTTCGCACATGAGCTTTGAGCAATGTGTCGCAGGAAGAGGCTTGTCAACAGTGCAGTTGCATTTTCACGTCCAGGTAGTCATCAAGGAGATGAATATAAATGACTTTCCGTGAGGACTTTCTTGGTTTACCGCTTCATGCAACGCAACCACCTCTCTCTGAGCGAGGACCACAACGTCACAAAAACTGCCAGCAGATTTCCAAGCCAAAGTAGACAGTTCCCATGAGTTTGTGACTTATATATAGTGTGTCTTATACAGTGGTACCGCACATTACGAAATTAATCCGTTCCAGAGGCTTTTTCTTAATCTGGATTTTTCGTAAATTGAACCACATTTTACATGTAAAACGTGTGATTTGTTCCAAGGCTCCCAATACTACCCCCTAAACCCTTTAAAAATTATAAAAGCATACCTTTTTAAGACCTCCTTCTGCTTCAATATCGTACTGATGGTGGACGGGTTTAGCCATATTCCTTTGCGATATCACTCAACCGCATGCCACGAGACCGCTTCTCTTTTCACTCGCACCAGAAATCACATGTGCGCGCGCGTGTTGACCATGTCTTCTTAGCAGAGTGGTAATCTTACAAATGTTTATAGAAGGTTAAAAGCTTGAGTCAAAAAATAAAGTTGCAATGAGCACACTCAAAAAAAAACTCATGAAACAACAGTAACTCTGTCGTTTACACGAAAAGCATTATGGGAGATGCAGGTCCATAATGGCCAATGGGAGGCCAGTGAGGCGGCATGTTGGGAGATGGCCAATGGGAGGGAGCTGCGTCATCCCTCCTAGCCAATGGAAGGCCAGTGAGGTGGGATGTTGGAATACAGTCAATGGGAGAGTAGCTTGTGCATTGTTTGAATGGCATGTTTGAATGGTGCATTTGGCGCGTTTCTTAAGAAGAATTTGTTTCGTGTACAGAGACAAAAAATTTTGGAAAATGTTTTTTGTAACCTGGATTTTTCGTTTGCTGGGACTATCGTAAGGTGAGGTACCACTGTATATATTTTTTTTTCTTTATTTTTTTTATTAATCTTTTTTTTTTTGGCCAATGCGACTTGTACTCCGGTGTGACATATAGTCCAGAAAATATGGTCTATATTTTTTATGTATACTACATGTACTGGGAATTTCACTATTTTGATTAATGTAAAAATTTAGCACTCATGGAAGTCCCCATAATATTTTGTAAAAATGTGTTCCAATTTCACAAGTATGATTCACACCCAAAGTAGAACACCTTTAGGCCATGGACAGAGAACTTGAGAAATTTGGGGGGAAATTATGTACCCTGTGTTAAGCCTGGGGTGTATGCGTTGGACCAAGAGATGCAGGAGAGCAAAAGAAGGTTCAAACAATTTATTAAACACTAGGGAAAGTAAATTACTGGAATACTAAGTCAAGGGAACTGGTCGAGCACGAAGCAAGAACCAGGAGTCAAAGAGAAAACCGGGGAACAGAATCACGGGGAAAACAATCTTCTAACATCGGAGGGAAGCACGCTGCTCCCATTTATAGCTGGCTGCTTGCTGCTTGCAGATTGGGACCAGGTGCGCTCTGCTTGGAACTCGCCTACCGGCAACTGCCACGCCGCTCGCCAGTGCCTGCAATGATTAAAGAAGAGTTAATTCCGCCAGCCGGCACAGACCGTACACCCCCTTAAGGGGCGCCACCTGTCCAGAACTGGCGATAGAATTCGTCTAATTAGTCCGAGTCCAGGATTAGGGAGCGGGGAATCCATGAACGCTCTTCGGGACCATACCCCTCCCAGTCCACTAAATACTGAAACCCTCGACCCTGCCTGCGTACATCAAGGATATGGTTGACTGTGCATGCAGGATGTCCATCAATCAGTCGGGGAGGAGGGCATGGGGGGGTCAGTGGGGGGGTGGAGGGGACTTTCTACCATGGGCTTAATTAGGGGAACATGAGATACTAGGTGTACCTTGAGTGAGGGTGGGAGTCTCAGTCGGACGACGCTGGGGTTTATAATTTGCTCTATTACATAGGGCCAATGTATCTGGGAGATAGTTTTTTGGAGTCAACTTGCAGGGGCAGGTCCCGGGAGGAGAGCGACACTTGTTGTCCGACCATGTAGGGAGGTGCTGGGGTTCAGTGGCGATCGGCAATCCCGGTTTCGGGCCACGGTTTGTTCCAGGGCAGCCCGTGCTTCTTTCCAGACCCGGCGTGCTCTGTGAAACTGTGCCTGGACCGATGGAACGGTCACCTCGACCTCCTGGCTGGGAAACGGGTGGGGGGTGGGGGCTAGAACACATTAATCACCATGAAAGGGGACATCCCGGTGGCAGTGCAGATCAGAGAATTGAGTACGTATTCGACCCATGGGAGGTGTGTGGCCCAGGAGGCTGGGAGGCAGGAGGCGACGCAGTGCAGGGAGGATCCGCGGCTTTGATTCGCGCGTTCCACCAGCCCGTTCGACTGAGGGTGGTAGCCAGAGGTCATGCTGCAGGTGACTCCCAAGGTGTCGCAGAACGCCTTCCAAACTCTGGATGCAAACTGGGGGCCCCGGTCTGAAAAGACGTGCTGGGTGATGCCATGGAGGTGAAAGACATGTCGGATTAGGAGACCCGCTGTTTCCAATGCTAAGGGGAGTTTGGGTAGGGCAATGAAATGGCCGCCTTGGAGAACCGATCCACTACTGTCAGAATAACAGTGTTGCCCTCAGACGGGTGTAAACCTGTGACGAAATCCACCGCAGTGTGCGACCAGGGGTGATGGGGAATGGGTAAGGGTTGGAGGAGACCCGTGGGTGCACTATAGGAGGACTTGCTTCGGGCACAGGTGGCGCAAGTTCCCACAAAGTCCCTGGTGTCAGCTGCCATCGTTGGCCACCAGAAGCATTGTCAGAGCAGGAAAGGAGTTCGGTGGGCTCCGGGGTGGCAGGCTAACTTTGAGGAGTGAGCCCACTGGAGAGCCAAGGTTCTGGCTGGTGGGGGAACATATAGTCGACCTTGGGGGCACCCGACAGGCTCCGGTTCCCCCTGATGGGCATCCCGAACTAGTCGTTTTATCTCCCATTGGGCTGCTCAGAGTATGCAGGAGGAGGGCAGGATGGTCTCCATGGTAGTGTCTTCACCCGAGGAGAACTGCCTGGAGAGATCTGGCTTTGTATACTGGGAGCCAGGTTGGTACAGTGGTATGAAAAAAGTATCTGAACCTTTTGGAATTTCTCACATTTCTGCATAAAATCACCATCAAATGTGATCTGATCTTTGACAAAATCACACCGATGAAAAAACAGTGTCTGCTTTAACTAAAACCACCCAAATATTTATAGGTTTTCATATTTTAATGAGGATGGATAGCATGCAAACAATGACAGAAGGGGGAGGAATAAGTAACTGAACCATCACATTTAATATTTTGTGGCCCCCCCCTTTGGCAGCAATAACTTCAACCAGACACTTCCTGTAGCTGCAGATCAGTCTGGCACATCGATCAGGACTAATCTTAGCCCATTCTTCTTTACAAAACTGCTGTAGTTCAGTCAGATTCCTGGGATGTCTGGCATGAATCGCTGTCTTGAGGTCATGCCACAGCATCTCAATGGGGTTCAAGTCTGGACTTTGACTTTGACCTGCACCCTCTACCATGCTTCACGGTGGGATGAGGTGTTGATGTTGGTGAGCTGTTCCATGTTTCCTCCACACATGACGTGTTTTCCTCCCAAACAATTCAACTTTGGTTTCATCAGTCCACAAAATATTTTGCCAAAACTTCTGTACAGTGTCCCAGTGCCTTTTTGCGAACATAAAACGAGCAACAATGTTTTTTTAGACAGCAGTGGCTTCCTCCTTGGAGTCCTCCCATGAACACCATTCTTGGCCATTGTTTACATATAGTTGATGTGTGCACAGAGATATTGGACTGTGCCAGTGATTTCTGTAAGTCTTTAGCAGACACTCTAGGGTTTTTTTTTTTTTACCTCTCTGAGTATTCTGCGCTGAACTCTTGGCATCATCTTTGGTGGACGGCCACTCCTTGGGAGAGAAGCAACAGTGTCAAACTCTCTCCATTTGTAGACAACTTCTCTGACTGTCGATTGATGAACATCCAGACTTTTAGAGATGGTTTTATATCCTTTCCCAGCTTCATACAAATCAACAATTCTTGATCGCAGGTCTTCAGACAGCTCTTTTGAGCGAGCCATGGTGCACATCAGACAATGCTTCTCATCAAGACAATTCTTACCAGGTGTGTGTTTTATAGTGGGCAGGGCAGCTTTAAGCCACTCATCAGTGATTGGGCACACACCTGACTTAAATTGTTTGTTAAAAATTGGTTTCAATTGCTCTTTAAGTCTCCTTAGGCAGAGGGTTCAGTTACTTATTCTTCCCCTTCTGTCATTGTTTGCATGCTATCCTCATTAAAATATGAAAACCTATAAATGTCTGGGTGGTTTTACTTAACTGGCTTGGTCTTGTGCGTGACGCGAGCGATGAGTCGGCCATCTATGGTCACTACCTCCTTGGGGGTCTCGAGTTCATACACGGGTAGGTCATGGAGCTCAACCATCCCCGGATCGATAAAGTTAGCGTCAGCACCTGAGTCAATAAATACGTCTACAGGATGAGAGTGTTGTGTGGAGTGTAGCGTACCTTGAACTTGCAGGTGCTTTCCAGGTGCCGTGGAGGATCCTCTCGTCGCTGTCGGGCTCTGCCGCACGGGGCACTGGGCGATGTAATGGCCCTTCTTGGCACAGTAGATGCAGAGACGGTTGGCCAGGTCCGGTGCCTCTCTTCAGCCGTCAGTCTGGTGCGGTTCACCTGCATGCGTTCTTGGCCGTCATTCTCCCTCAGAGGGGGAAATGGCGAGTGAGTTCGAGGTGGGGCCCCCTTCCGGGATCTATCCCTCTCTCTCAGCCGGTTGTCCAGTCTGGTAGACAAGGCGATTAATTCCTCCATAGTAGTCGTCGCGTCTCGGGCCGCGAGCTCGTCTTTCAGCCGTTCGAAGCCCCCCGAAGCCCTAAGTCATTCCAGCCACTTTTGATGGCGAGAATCCGGAATCGGATGGCGTACTCCGCCACTGACTGTGAGCCTTGCTGAATACGTAGGAGCTGGGAGCTCGTCTCCTCCCCTTTCGCCGGACGATTGAAAACCTTAATTTCTCGCATGAACTGATCTACCTGGGAGCATAATTCCGGGGTATGGGTAGCGACCGCTAGCCCCCAGGATGAGGCTTACTCCGTGAGTAGGCTCATGATGAAGGCGGTTTTAGCTTGATCACTGTCATATGTGGGCGGCTGCTGGCTGAAGACGAGCGAGCACTGGTGAAGGAATTGTGCGCAGGAGCCAATCGCACCCAAATACCTGGCTGGTGTGGGGATGAAAGGTTCTCAGTGCGTGGGGAGTATCACTGGTGCTGGTGCTGCTGCTGAAGGGTGAGGGGGCAGGGTCGTGGCAGCGAGGTGAGTGGCGACAGCATCCATCCTTCTGCCGAGCTGCACCAAGCTGGTGGTTATGTGCTGCTGGAGATTGTCCATCATCTAATGCAAGGTGGCGTTGTGTCGTCCCAGCAGGGCGCACTGGTCGGCTAGTGTCTGCCGAAGCTGCGCGGTCTCCGCTGGATCCATGTTCCAGGTCAGAAGATTCTGTTAAGCCTGGGGTGTATTCGTTGGACGCAGAGATGCAGGAAATCAAAAGAAGGTTCAAACAATTTATTAAACACTAGGGAAAGTAAATTACTAGAATACTAAGTCAAGGGAACTGGTCGAGCACGAAGCAAGAACCAGGGGTCAAAGAGAAAGCCGAGGAGCAGAATCACGGGGAAAATAATCTTTTGACATCGGAGGGAAGCACGCCGCTCCCATTTATAGCTGTTATTTGCTATAAGCTATTGCTTGCTGATTGCAGATTGGGACCAGGTGCACTCTGCTTGGAACTCGCCTACCGGCAACCACCATACCCCTCGCCAGCGCCTGCAATGATTAAAGAAATGTTAATTCTGCCAGTCAGCACAGACCGTAAAACCCTGTTGTGCATCAGAATAATTCAAAGGCTAAATCATGTTGCAGGCGTGGGTTATTCTGTACCGAGTTTGCTCACAGTTCTAGTTGTGAAATGTGGTTTGCAAATAAGTGGGCTCTGACTATCATGTAAAGATTCCCCCTTTTTTAGTAATGCACCAGTTTCATACTAAGCATTGGTCTCAAACTATGGATCATTATTGTTTCAGCTTTGATGCCCTTTCAAATACAGTTCACTGGTTTATTTTGTATATCCAGTAAAGGCTGTTTACAGTAAAGGACAAAATCATTTTACATGTGCACTTTTGACCACCCAAGTCCATCGTGAGCTCAGTCATATATGGCTGTTGCTTTAATGTGCTTTCCTGATGCTTCTTTGTCAAATGAGATCAGTTTTATGTAGATCAGTTTTCCAGGTTCTTTCATTCATTATTCTTTCTGCTGGGAATGATGATATAATTGAAAATGTTCACATAGCTTTACGAAACCAATGGATGTCTTTTGTTTTCACTGATACCTGTTTTCTGTTACAGAATATCTTCCAGCTCTTGAGGCACAGAAGGGATGGAGGCACCTGAGGCAGGAGATTGTCACCCCCTGAACACAAATCTATACACACTCACGCACACACTCACACATATTCAGTGGACAACCAGAACTAAAGATCTCATCTCAAAACTCACATTTCAATAGAAAATAAGCAAACTAAAAACGAGAATTCAGACCCCCCCACACACATTTTTCTTCCATCCCATCAAATCATCACCGGGACTCAACTCTTTACACTCATTATACTGCAGGACATTTCTGAGTTGACTGTTAGTATGTGAAGGAAACTGACCAGGTCTTTTTTTTTCATTAACACGCCAGGGAACTGGCTATATTCTTTGTAAGGACACTACTGTAAAACAGACACTCCTGGCTACACTGGTTCTTAGTGCTGTAATAGGTCCAGGTGACTCGTGCATGCAGAGGAGAGCTGTGCAATTTGGACAGGGAACTTGTGAAGATCTTGGCACCGTGTTATGAAGCCCAAAGTAAAGGAATGAGAAAGACAGAGAAGAGGAATTCACTTGCAGCCAGGAAGCTTCAGTGGTAAAACTTCGTCTTGACACTAACACACACACACACACACACACACGGCACAGATACGTGCAGGCTGTGTGAAATGAAATGATCCCTCAAAATGTATCAGCACAAACAATTTGGTTGGTGGTAGTAGATGTCCCACAGTGACATTATTCATGTGTGTAAATATCTTAAAACCGCAGTATCCATCCACCTGGACATGCAGAGCAGATACACAGAAACTGACATTTAAGAAAGTATCTAGGCAGTCTTACATTTCTGATTTACCCTTCCGAGTTTAGTTGTAGTGAACTAAAAATATTTAATATTTTAAATATTTTTATTTTCCCCATCCTTACCAAACTTTCTAAACAAGTATTTTGTCCTTTTTTTCTGCCATTCAAAAAGGGTAAGCTGACATCTAACCTCTACCCTGCATGCTTGAATTTTTCAAAAGTGAAGAGAAAGAGTTAACAGTATTATAACTGCAAGGAAATTGGAGCTTGAAAGGAGACTTAGTGGAGGTATGAAACATTTTTAATGCTATAAGGCAGATCAGCAAGACAAATTTAAACCATAAAATGATGAATTTATGAAACCTTCTATTAAATTAATCAAAGTCTTTTCATTCTGTGAAGAAAAACATTTGTTGATCGCCTGTGTTAGAACCGAACATGACCCAGAAAAAGTATACAAATACTGGAAAATTGATCTTGTTTAGGGTTTTTCCAGTTTAAATATTCATCTCATCTCACCTCGTCTTGTTTTAAAAGTAAATATGTGTAGTTGTTTCATTTAATGTTGTCTAATGACTGTTTGACGAGAAGCAATTTATTATTCATCACAGGGGGATTAAAAGAGGGTTTGTGTATGTATGGAACTGCTACATCCAGTCGTTTTAGAGACAAACACACATCAGACAGTCTAACTCTTGCATTAAGAAATGTGACACAAGGTTTTTGTTTATTTCGTTCAAAGAAGGAATTGAGCTGGTCTTTTAAAATAAATAAATAAATCCTCAGTACAGAACATTTATGAGCGTGAAAATAAGAATATACAGTATTGTAATGATAGTTTGCTGTGCACTACTGTCCCCGACACATACACAGAAATTGACAATGGTTAAAGTTGGCACCATTTCGAATATTCACGTCCTGGTGAAGGAAATGGCCGAGTATCTCCTGGTGTTCTTAGAAACTGTTAAAAATGCAACTGTATTGCAGCTTTACTATTATCTGGCCGTTTTAATAGAAACACACTCACGCACCTGTATACACATGAAGCCTCAAAGGTGTGAATTCAGAGGAAATTATTTAGTTAAATTCAGATATTAAAAGTAAAGCTCAAATTGACGGTCATGGACTGTGTGACATCACTAAAATTAATTTGAATTAAATTCAATCTTCTGTTGTTTATTGTTGAGCCATCTTGGATGTGAAATAAAAAGAAATTATTTTATGTCTATATGTAAACACACCAATCAGCCATAACATTAACCCCACCTAAAGGGTCTGTGGCTCTTGGAAGCCACCCATACACAGGAAACTGCAATGCACTGTGGATTAGACCAGGCGTACTAGCCTCTGCTCACCCTGCACATCTTTATGCCTGATTATTGTCCTGCTTTGAAATCAGCAACTCTGAGAACTGACTGTTCATTTTCTTTCTAATACTTCCCACTGCTGAAGAGGTGCCACTGTAACCAGATTATCAGTGTTATTTTCACCTCTCAGTGCCCATAATGTTTTAAATGTTATGACTGATTGGTGTATAGTGAAAGACCTCTTTTATTATATCCACAGCCATTGGAATGTGAGAAATATATAGTTTTTATGACTTTATTCACATTATAATTATATAAGATCGGTTCCACTTTGCAGGCAATTTTTTTCCCTTTTTTTGTACACACACACACACACACATATATATATGTATATATATATATATATATATATATATATATATATATATATATATATATATATATATATATATAGATGTATATGTATATGTATATATATGTATGTATGTATATGTATATATATATGTATGTATATATATGTATGTATAAAAAAAGTTCAACTTTAGTTTCATCAGTCCAGAGGACATTTTCCCAAAAGCTTTGTGGATGATCAAGATGATTATTGGCAAAAGTGAACTGTGCCTTGGTATTCTTTTTTTGTCAACAGTGGCTTTGGCCTCAGAACTCTTCCATGGATGCCATTTTTGCCTCGTGTCTTTCTGATGGTGGAGTCATGAACATTAACATTAACTGAGCCACGTGAGGGTTGTAATTGTTTAGAAGTGGTTTTTGGATCCTTTTTTGAATTCTCTGGTTAGTCTGCGCCATGCTGCTGGAGTAATTTTGGTAGATCTGCCACTCTTGGGAACGGTTACCACTGTGCCATGCCTTCTCCATTTATGAATAATGGCTCTGACAGTGGTCTGCTGGAGCCCTCAAGATTTACCAATTACTTTGTATCCTTTCCCAGACTGAGACATCTCTATAATCTTCTTTCTTGTTTGCTCGGCATGATGATGTGTGTTCAGTATGGCTTACGTCACCTTGTCAGACAGGTTTTATGTTAGGGATCTCCTGGCAGCAATCAGGCCTGGGAGTGGCCATGAAATTGAACTCAGTTTTCCCCAATAATACGATGAATCACAATTACTTCACCTTTTAGCAAGGGGGCAATTGCTTTTTCACAGAGGTTCATGTAGGTTTGGATAGGATTTTTCTCTTAAATAAAATCACAACAGGAAAACTGCATTTTTTGAATACTTTGGTTATCTTTGTGTAATGTTTAAATTTCTTTAATGATATGAAAAAGAAGTGTGACAAAGGACCAAAAAAGGAAAAAATCGGTACTGGGGCAAAATCTTTTGCACAGCATATATATATATATATATATATATATATATATATATATATACAGACGCTCCCAGACTTACATTCATTCGTTTTACGTTTTTTACTTTTACGTTGCATCCATTGTTTACAAACGACAGACTGAACGTGCCCCTCCTTCTTCCCAGTTCAGTTATATATAAATATATCCATTCTATAGCGTGTTACTCTTGTGTTAAAACGTCGTCTCTGTGATCTTTGTGTTTACACTGTTTTGCGGACTTTTGTAACCTGAAGCAAATATGGTTGGTCAGAACCGTAAGTCTACTAGCATGGGTGCATGTCACGTACACAGAAATGAATTAACTATGTGCTCGGATCGGCACAAGCTACAATGCATACTCAATTAAGCAAGGAGAGTTGTAAAATATGAAAACCCGAATCCAGGAAAGAGAGAACTCTCTGCTCTGCTGGTGATTTAACAGTGCAGGCTGAGTACTAAACGAGTTCAACGAAGCACTTGCTCACTTGAATGCCGGAAGTCCGTATAACCCGCGCTTTGTTTCAAGCAAGTAAACTATTTTCAGCAAGTGCACTACTTTCGGTATTGAGCGCCTCACATATTGTATGTGTTGATTGGCTGTTTTAAGCTTCATGTAAAGTGAGTCGACTCAGCTTCATGTCATATGATTCAGCTCAGCTTCATGTCATGTGACCATCCGTCGACCATCGGAACCCTTTACAAGCAGAAAGATCGCATCATAGAGAATGTTAAAGGTTATATTTGATGAGTGAATTTGATTAAAATTTATCAATTTGAAATTATTTTGCTTGAATTTAATTTATTTGAAATTAATGTTGATATTATTTGATATATTTGATATTATTTTACAATGTTATGTTTATAATAATTGATTTAGGGGTGTTTTATGAGATACGGTAATGGTATTTATGGATGTATAGTACAGTATGAACGTCATACGTCACACGTCATATGTCATACGTCACTGTAACAACTTATGTTCACTTTCAACTTACGTTCGGCCGTCCGGAATCAATTACAAACGTAAGTCGGGGAGCGTCTGTATATATATATATAAACCTGTGAGCACGTTTTCCAGTCCAGGATGATTAGAGTACATTCCACAGTTCTTGTTTTTCTTGATTTTGCCTCAGAAACTGCATTTTTGATGTCACCCCCTTAACTTTTCTTTTGGATTAAGGTCTGGGGATTGGCCTGCCCACTCCGTAACATCAATCTTGTTGGTCTGGAACCAAAGTGTTTCGCATTTACTGATGTGTTTGGGGTTGTTGGGCAGTCGGAACACCCATTTCCACAAGGGCATTTCCTCTTCAGCATAAGGCAGCACGACTTCAAGTATTCTGATGCATTCAAACTCATCCATGATACCTGATTTGCAATGAAGTGACCCGACACTGTAGTATGAGAAACATCCCCATATCATGATGCGCCTCCATACTTCACTGTCTTCAGTGTACTGCTGGAATTCAGTGTTTGGGGGGCATCTCGGGGTCCACTAGAGACCCAAAAAGACCAATCTTACTTTCATCAGTTCACAGAATGTTTCTCTTTAGGCCAGTTGGTGTGCTCTTTGGCAAATTGTAACCTTTTGAGCATGTCTTATTTTCAACAGTGGGACTTTACTGGGGCTTCTTGCCAATAGCTCGGCTTCACATAGGCGTCTTCTAATTGTAACAGGACTCACAGGTAACTTTAGACCTTCTTTGATGTTCCTGGAGCTGATTGTTGGCTGAGCCCTTGCCATTTCAGCGTTTCTTTGATCCATTCAAATGGTAGTTTTTCGGTTTCTTCCATGTCTTTCAGGTTTTGGTTGCCATTTTAAAGTATTTGTGATTATTTCAGCTGAGCATCCTATCTTTTTCTTCCCTTTATATGTTTTTCCCTCTCCAGTCACCTTTTTAATAAAGTACACTTTTCTTCCAAACAATGTATGGAAAGACCCATTTTCCTCAGAATTTCAGAATGAAATGCTCTATAACCAGCATGTACATTTGCTGCCTTCCTATCTTAAATGATTGGCACCTGTTGTTCGAAGAATGAATGATGTTACTAATTGAACTCCACCCTGCTATTATTTTGAATATGTCCCTTTCAATTAGTGGTTTGATTACACAAAATCAGCAGCATGATGTCATGTCTGTTGGATTCTATTACTCTACTACACCTGTTACTAAATTATTTGCCATGTAGAAATATAATTTCTGGAAAAAATAGTGATTGATCAGGTTAGTGATGTCCGACTGTGATTATTTTGAACACATCCATCAGTGTTACAGTGCTTGAATCTCCTCGGTATAGATGCGCTTAAGTTTCATAACTCCAGCATTACACCATTTGTACTTAACCTATGGACTTTTCAGCCCACCTTAGTCTCTCTTTCTTTCACACACTAGAGGCATATGTTTTTGCTTTGCCCTGTTTTTTGTTTATTTTTGTTTGGTTTTACAAAGGTAAACATGCAAGTTTGTTAAATAAGTATTATGGTGTGTGTGTGTGTGTGTGTGTGTGTGTGTGTGTGTGTGTGTGTGTGTGTGTGTCTGTTTGTTAATTTCTATCCATTACTGCCTCTGTATATGTGTTGGTTTGTTTGTATTTGGGGAAGTTCTTAAAGTCAGTCTCATTTAGCGCTGGCGCATTAAAGCTGTTTTGCACTTCCAGTATTATTCATGTGGTTGTGTGATCATAAGTGTTGACATTTCAGTGCTGTACTTACTGTTGCTTCCAAACAACCACCCCAACCCATCAAAAACAAAAAAAATTGAGGTGTTGATTGTGCATGTCATCTTGCTGAGTTATATTTGTCCTGTTTTAAACATATTTTCATCAGCCACAGTTATCTCCTAATATTTGATTTAAATTTCATGCATTACATATAGTCTATCATATCCAGCACTGCTCCTAGAGCTCTTCTGTTATTCAATATTTAGTTTTTAATCTATCTTAAATCTTGGGTTCAAATTAAGGGATAACGTATAGCTTCTTCTTCTTCTTCTTCTTTTACTTTCGGCTGCTCCCTTCAGGGGTCGCCACAGCAAATCATCCGCCTCCACCTCACCCTGTCCTCCGCATCTTCTTTTCTGACTCCAACGACCTTCATGTCTTCCTTCACCACATCCATAAATCTCTTCTTTGGTGGATAACGTACAGCAAGCAGGTCATTAAAAATGAACCCGATTGAACTGTTGGAGAGCTTGGTGTGCAGCCTAGTTGTCTTGAATCACTTGAAGGTGTTTATTTTTATGATGTCTGGCTTGCTGTTCATGATCTTGTTTATTATATGACTACTTATCAAAGAAATCAATAATTCGAAAACAGTCAGTTATACTAAAAAATATAAGTTGTACTAAAATGGGACAACAGTATTATAAATATGTAACAGACCGATAAATGTTGTCATGGGCCTATCTCAACCTAGTATTCAAATAAGCTGTATAATAATAATCATTCATACTTTCAAACTCTATAACAAATGTAAAACCAACACAAAGTGTCTACCTTTTTGTATGAGAGAGCATCCCCCACCCCCCACCCCCCACTCACACACAGCAGAACAAAGCTCTTTGCATACACCACCTCTTTGTTAACTGTTCATTACCAGTAGTAGGTCTCTGGGGATGAAGCTGAGAACCTTCTATAATCCCCTTGCCTAAATGTAGCATCACAGGTGCTATGTTATGTGTCGATGTTGTCTGAAATGCACTAAGACGGGCCTCAAACAAATCTTTCTTTTCTCCAACTATCAGCACACATGTTTCTTGTATTTGCTCTATTTGCCCTGGATGGATCATCTCATTAACTTATTGTAATTAGGTATCACACAGGATATCTCTGTATACAGTGTTTTCAGTAGCATATGTTTTCAAATAAGGTGCATAAACAATGGTCACTGAGTTATCCAAAATGACAGAGGAGTATTTAAGGAAATCATGTGGAACCACAATTGTAAAAACAAACAAAAAAAGGAAATAAATGTAAAAATCTTTAAAAATTTTAAAATGAGCCAATGAAATGAAATAACCTGAAAATGTTTGTTGAAACATGGTCATACAGCATTATAAATAAATTGTAACATATTCTTTTAAATAAATAAATTTAATGAGGAAAATCTTTGATTGTTCACTTTCCTTGACTTCGGATTATAAGTGCCAGTTGTAAGATAATCATGAAGATCAAGGGAATCTTTCAGATCCTATGAAGATCCTGTCCGATGAACAATAATAAACCATAAGCTCTGCCTTTGAAATTTTCTTTGCTTAGCATGGTCATGAGTATCCAACTCAAGCTCTTATGACATGTCGGCTTGATGTACATGAAACTGATATAATTGTTGCATATAAACTTAAATATTGTATCATACACCATGTTTCAGGGAATGTGTGGATGAAAATTTAGGTGTAGACAGAAACAGCTCTATCATGTATCACACCAGGAACAAAATGTAAGAAGGGAGGCGTCAACTCAGGAAAAAAGCAATGTTGCAGCGACCAGCCTTATAAATAGTGAAGGGGATTAGTTACAGCAGTATTGCTTTCTTCAGGTCACAAGTCACTGACCCTCACCTTGAGAATTGTATCGGGTTGTTAACAATTAAAGAACAAATAGGACTTGAAACCCAAGAGTAGTTAATCAGAAGAGTAGATCATCTGAATAATAAGTGTGTCAATACATTTCAATTATGACAAGACTAGTTTGTGATACCAAGCCATTTCAGGTCAGAGCTTTTCATCTTTTCCAGGTGACGTGAGTATTAAGGAAGAAGGTAGTAAAATGAAACAGGACTGCTTTCAACAGAAAACTGCTTACATTTTTCATTAATTCAAAGAAACAGAAGTACCACAGGCTCCATCGTCTCAGAAAGAAACTGTGCTATTTATTATGAATTTTGGCATTCAGAGTTCAAATTAAAATGACAAAAACAGTTGACAGGCTACTGTTTATTTTATTTATTTATTTATTTATTTATTTATTTTTGATGTCTTCATAATGATGCCACTGCTCAGTGATGGTCTGGCAGGCTGTCTGGGGTGTACGCTGTCCTCACCTAGAGTCAGCTGACATGGGCACCAGCCTTGTGTGATCCTATTTAGGATGAAGTGGCTCAGGAAAGGAATGAATGAATAATTATGTCAAACATAAAACTGCGTGAAATCTGTTCAGCAAAGTGATGTAAAATGTGTTAACAGAGTTAACATTACATCAGTCATGATCTCTCAGGAAATTATGATGCAATACCAGCTTCAAATTGTATAATTTATTGTTTGGCCTAAAAATCGGATTTTTGACGGATTTGTAATATTGATATAAAATACCAACAAAGAGTTATCAAAAAAACACTGCATTTTTAGGTGGAAAATTCAGTGAATGTCAAACTCCCACCACTATGCACAGGCTTTGAACCCATGACCTACTGCACCCAAAGTAAATGTTTTGTATAACTTGTTTAGCAAGATAAATAAGCCAATGAACGATTCAAAATGTCAGTTTTAGTCCCAGTGGGCCCAAATTAAGAAAGTTTGATTCTATTTATTTAAGAAACATTTTTTTCTGGAGACAAGTGTTCCTCATGCATGCAGTGGTATGGAAATATATATTTTTTTTCTTTCATTAAAACATTTTGTAAGATGTGTGTGTGTATGTATGTATGTATGTATGTACTAGTGTATATATATGTATATATATATATGTATGTGTGTGTGTGTGTGTGTGTGTACAGGTCCTTCTCAAAAAATTAGCATATTGGGATAAAGTTCATTATTTTCTGTAATGTACTGATAAACATTAGACTTTCATATATTTTAGATTCATTACACACAACTGAAGTAGTTCAAGCCCTTTATTGTTTTAAAATTGATAATTTTGGCAAAAAAAGTAAAGAAAAGCCAAAAATCCCGATCTCAAAAAATTAGCATATTTCATCTGACCAATAAAAAAAAAAGTGTTTTTAATATAAAAAAAGTCAACCTTCAAATAATTATGTTCAGTTACTTTTCCCTTCCCACAGACGTCCCACTGAGGTGCCTTGATACAGCACTCTGGGAACAGCCTATTCGCTCAGAGATTTCTTTCTGTGTCTTACCCTCTTGCTTGAGGGTGTCAATGATGGCCTTCTGGACAGCAGTCAGGTCGGCAGTCTTATCCATGATTGCGGTTTTGAGTAATGAACCAGGCTGGGAGTTTTTAAAAGCCTCAGGAATCTTTTGCAGGTGTTTAGAATTAATTGGTTGATTCAGATGATTAGGTTACGAGCTCGTTTAGAGAACCTTTTCATGATATGCTAATTTTTTGAGATAGGAATTTTGAGTTTTCATGAGCTGTATGCCAAAATCATCAGTATTAAAACAATAAAAGACCTGAAATATTTCAGTTGGTGTGCAATGAATCTAAAATATTCTTCTTCTTTTACTTTCGGCTGCTCCCTTCAGGGGTCGCCACAGCAAATCATCCGCCTCCACCTCACTCTGTCCTCCGCATCTTCTTTTCTGACTCCAACGACCTTCATGTCTTCCTTCACCACATCCATAAATCTCTTCTTCGGTCTTCCTCGAGGCCTTCTGCCTGGTAGTTCCAACCTCAGCATCCTACTGCCAATATACTCACTATCCCTCCTCTGTACATGTCCAAACCATCTCAATCTAGCCTCTCTGACTTTGTCTCCAAAACATCTTACGTGGGCTGTCCCTCTGATGTACTCATTTCTGATCCTATCCATCCTCGTTACTCCCAGGGAGAACCTCAACATTTTCATCTCCGCTACCTCCAGCTCTGCCTCCTGCCTTTTCCTCAGCGCCACTGTTTCTAAGCCATACAACATCGCTGGCCTCACCACCATCTTGTACACTTTTCCCTTCATTCTTGCTGACACTCTCCTATCGCACATCACACCGGATACTTTTCTCCAACCATTCCAGCCTGCCTGCACACGCTTCTTCACCTCTTTTCCACACTCTCCATTGCTCTGGATTGTTGAGCCTAAGTACTTAAAATCCTCCACCTTACGTTATCTCTGCTCCCTGTAACATCACCGTTCCTCCTGGGTCCTTCTCATTCACACACATGTATTCTGATTTTCTGAGGCTAACCTTTATTCCTCTCCTTTCCAGGGCATACCTCCACCTCTCTAGATTTTCCTGCACTTGTTCTCTGCTCTCACTACAGATCACGATGTCATCTGCAAACATCATAGTCCATGGAGATTCTTGTCTCACCTCGTCTGTCAGCCTGTCCATCACCATAGCAAACAAGAAGGGGCTCAGAGCTGACCCTTGATGCAGTCCCACCTCCACCTTGAATTAAATCGGTCACACCGACAGCACACCTCACTACTGTCTTACATCTCTCATACATGTCCTGCACCACTCTAACATACTTCTCTGCCACTCCAGACTTCCTCATGCAATACCACAGTTCTTCTCTTGGCACCCTGTCATATGCTTTTTCCAGATCCACAAAGGCACAATGTAGCTCCCTCTGACCTTCTCTGTACTTCTCTATTAACATCCTCAAGGCAAACATTGCATCTGTGGTGCTCTTTCTTGGCATGAAACCAAACTGTTGTTCACAAATGCTGACCTCTGCCCTTAGTCTAGCTTCCACTATTCTTTCCCATAACTTCATCGTATGGCTCATCAACTTTATCCCTCTGTAGTTGCTGCAACTCTGCACGTCTCCCTTGTTCTTAAAAATGGGCACCAGCACACTTCTCCTCCACTCCTCCGGCATCTGCTCACTCTCTAGTACCGTGTTGAATGTTCTTGTCAGAAAATCTACTGCTACCTCTCCTAGACACTTCCATACCTCCACAGGTATATCATCAGGACCAACTGCCTTTCCATTCTTCATCCTCTTCAATGCCCTTCTCACTTCACCCTTACTGATCTTTGCTACATCCTGCTCCTCAATGGTTACCTCTTCTACTCTTTTTTCTCTCTCATTTTCCTGATTCATCAGCTCTTCAAAGTACTCTTTCCATCTTCCCAGCACACTTCTGTCATTAGTCAATAGAGTTCCCTCTCTGTCCTTTATCAATCTAACTTGCTGCACGTCCTTCCCATCTCTATTTCTCTGCTGTGCCAACCTGTGTAGATCATTTTCTCCCTCTTTACTATCCAACCTATCATACAAGTCATCATATGCCCTCTGTTTGGCCTTAGCCACTGCTACTTTCGCCTTACGCTGTGTCTCCCTGTACTCCTGTTTACTCTCTTCGGTCCTCTCAATGTCCCACTTCTTCTTGGCTAACCTCTTCCTTTGTACACACTCCTGCACTTCCTCATTCCACCACCAAGTCTCCTTATCTACTTTCCTTCCAGAGGACACACCAAGTACTCTCCTACCTGTGTCCCTGATCACATTTGCTGTGGTTGTCCAGTCATTTGGAAGCACTTCCTGGCCACCCAAAGCCTGTTTCAACTCCTCCTTGAAGACAACATGACACTCTTCCTTTTTCAGCTTCCACCACTTTGTCTTCTGCTCTGCCTTTGCCTTTTTCACCTTTCTCACCATCAGAGTCATCCTGCACACCACCATCCTATGCTGTTTGGCAACACTCTCACCCACGATGACTTTGCAGTCACTGACTTCCTTCAAATTACATCGCCTACACAAGATGTAGTCTACCTGTGTGTTCCTACCTCCGCTTTTATAAGTCACCCTATGCTCCTGTTTCTTCTCGAAGAAAGTATTCACCACAGCCATTTCCATCCTTTTTGCAAAATCTATCAACATCTGTCCTTCTGCGTTCCTGTCCTGGATACCAAACCTGCCCATCACTTCCTCGTCCCCTCTGTTGCCTGCATCAACATGTCCATTGAAGTCTGCACCAATGACCACTCTTTCACCTCTGGTGGTTCTCTGCATCACTTCATCTAAGTCACTCCAGAATCTCTCCTTCTCTTCTCGCTCACATCCTGCCTGTGGGGCATAAGCACTAACAACATTGAGCATTACACCTTCAATTTCTAACTTGAGACTCATCACTCTGTCTGACACTCTTTTCACTTTTAGAACATTCCTGACAAACTCCTCCTTCAAGATGACTCCTACTCCATTTCTCTTCCCATCCACACCGTGATAAAATAGCTTAAACCCTGCTCCTAAGCTTTTAGCTTTGCTACCTTTCCACCTGGTCTCCTGAACACACAGTATGTCCACCTTCCTCCTCTGCATCATGTCAACCAGCTCTCTACCTTTTCTGTGCATAGTTCCAACATTCAAAGTCCCCACTCTCAGTCCTAGACTCCTGCCTTTCCTCTTCTCTCTCTGCCTACGGACACGCCTCCCACCTCTCCTTCTTCGACGTCTTCGACCAACAGTAGTCCAATTTCCATCAGCACCCTGTTGATTGACAGCACTGATGGCGGTCGTTGTTAACCCGGGCCTCGACCGATCCGGTATGGAGGTAATACTTTTGATTTGCATTATAAATAATTGGCATTGGTTTTACGTCGGATGCCCTTCCTGACACAACCCTCTGCATTTCTCCGGGCTTGGGACCGGCATGAGGGGGAGAGACACTGGTTAGTGCCCCCCACCTCATGGCTGCATTCAATGAATCTAAAATATATGAAAGTTTAATTTTTATCAGTACATTTCAGAAAATAATGAACTTTATCAATATGCTAATTTTTGAGAAGGACTAGTATATGTATAATGTGAGTGTGTGAGTATAAGCATCCCTCGCTACTTCGCGCTTCAATTAATGCGGCTTCGGTGCATCACATTTTAAAGTTTTTTCATAAATATTCATTGAATTAAAAAATAAGGAAATTAAGAAAGAACAGGGGGGAAAGTTAAGGAAAATGCCACAAAAACAAGGCCAATTATGCAAAAAAAAAAAAAAAAAGACCCTAAACAAACAAAAAACAACCCAAAATCTCTCCCATCAAAACTAGTTACACTGTTGTATCTGTGCGCGTATATCTATGTGTCGTCGTCGTCTTCTCATGCGATACCATCTGTATGTATGTGTGTGTATATATATATAAAAAATGTGTGTGTGTATATATATATATATATACATACACACACACTAGTCCTTCTCAAAAAATTAGCATCATGTGATAAAGTTCATTATTTTCTGTAATGTACTTGTAAAAATTAAACTTTCATATATTTTAGATTCATTGCACACCAACTGAAATATTTCAGGTCTTTTGTTGTTTTAATACTGATGATTTTGGCATACAGCTCATGAAAACCCAAAATCCCTATCTCAAAAAAATAGCATATTTCATCCGACCAATAAAAAAAAAGTGTTTTGAATACAAAAAAGCCAACCTTCAAATAATTATGTTCAGTTATGCACTCAATACTTGGTCGGGAATCCTTTTGCAGAAATGACTGCTTCAATGCGGCGTGGCATGGAGGCAATCAGCCTGTGGCACTGCTGAGGTGTTATGGAGGCCCAGGATGCTTCGATAGCGGCCTTAAGCTCATCCAGTGTTGGGTCTGGTGTCTCTCAACTTTCTCTTCACAATATCCCACAGATTCTCTATGGGGTTCAGGTCAGGAGAGTTGGCAGGCCAATTGAGCACAGTAATACCATGGTCAGTAAACCATTTACCAGTGGTTTTGGCACTGTGAGCAGGTGCCAGGTCGTGCTGAAAAATGAAAATCTTCATCTCCATAAAGCTTTTCAGCAGATGGAAGCATGAAGTGCTCCAAAATCTCCTGATAGCTAGCTGCATTGACCCTGCCCTTGATAAAACACAGTGGACCAACACCAGCAGCTCACATGGCACCCCAGACCATCACTGACTGTGGGTACTTTACACTGGACTTCAGGCATTTTGGCATTTCCTTCTCCGCAGTCTTCCTCCAGACTCTGGCACCTTGATTTCTAAATGACATGCAAAATTTGCTTTCATCCGAAGAAAGTACTTTGGACCACTGAGCAACAGTCCAGTGCTGCTTCTCTGTAGCCCAGGTCAGACGCTTCTGCCGCTGTTTCTGGTTCAAAAGTGGCTTGACCTGGGGAATGCGGCACCTGTAGCCCAGTCCACTGCTTCCACAGGTCCCCCAAGGTCTGGAATCGGCCCTTCTCCACAATCTTCCTCAGGGTCCGGTCACCTCTTCTGGTTGTGCAGTGTTTTCTGCCACACTTTTTCCTTCCCACAGACGTCCCACTGAGGTGGCTTGATACAGCACTCTGGGAACAGCCTATTCGCTCAGAGATTTCTTTCTGTGTCTTACCCTCTTGCTTGAGAGTGTCAATGATGGCCTTCTGGACAGCAGTCAGGTCGGCAGTCTTACCCATGATTGCGGTTTTGAGTAATGAACCAGGCTGGGAGTTTTTAAAAGCCTCAGGAATCTTTTGCAGGTGTTTAGAATTAATTGGTTGATTCAGATGATTAGGTTAATAGCTCGTTTAGAGTACCTTTTCATGATATGCTATTTTTTTGAGATAGGAATTTTGGGTTGTCATGAGCTGTATGCCAAAATCATCAGTATTAAAACAATAAAAGACCTGAAATATTTTAGTTGGTGTGCAATGCATCTAAAATATATGAAAGTTTAATTTTTATCAGTACATTACAGGAAAAATGAACTTTATCACAATATGCTAATTTTTTGAGGACTAGTGTGTGTATATATATATATATGAGAGAGAGAGAGAGAGAGACAGCGAGACAGACAGGGATCATAAGACAGGGACCATACAAACAGGGATCCCTCACTTTCCGCAGTTAATGGGGACAGAGACACCCACCCCATCGTGACCACTGATTTCTGTGAAGTAGGATCGATCCCCCCTTCCCCGACTGGCATATATGTACATGTATATGTGTATATAATATCAATAAATACAGTTTCAATGCTCTAAATGCTTATAATAGCAATTAAACATTTCAAAAATAATGCCTAAGATGTAAATAAAATATAAATCCACACACAAATACAGACATGCGCATGCACCCACTCACACACACACACACACACACACACACACACACACACACACATATATTTATATATATATATATATATATATATATATATATATATATATATATATATATATATATACTGAGTGTCCCTTATAAAGATTTTTTCGTGATATGAGCTTTGAACCCACCAAAAAAAAATCTGCTTCATCCAACGAGCAAAAACAAGCTCACCTCGAAATGGCTTTTCCAGGCCGATTAGCCTCGGTGTATTCCTTCGCCCTCCAAGAAGGCCTTGTCACAGTGCTTCTCAATTATTTTCTGTGACACCCCCTCTAGGAAGAAGAAAAAAAACATTTCACGCCTCCCCAGAACCCCATGTGTCGTGTGTGACTATAGCAGTGCTTCTCAAATAGTGGGGCGCGCCCCCCTGGGGGGGGCGCGATGGGATGCTGAGGGGGACGCGTGTGACCCAGGAGAACATGCTTTTTTTCCGCCGTACTCCAAGAAAGTGTAATTGCACATCCACTCCAGTAGTTGGCAGTGGCGCCCTCATTGCCCATTGTGCGCAGCGAGTATGAACTCTTCCACTGCTTCAAACCAAGCTGTGCCAAAACGTGCTCATTGTAGCCATTAATCTTGGCTTCCTCATTTTGAGAAAAAAAAAATCAGCACAGATTGTTCTATTTGTTCTTGTTTTGTAGGTTAAAGTGTTTATATATTGTGCTCCTGAGTTAATGTTTCTGAAGTCAATTTGAATTAATTATTTATTGATTTTATTTTCAGCAGCAAATGGTGTGGTAAGTTTGTCAAAAATGTAACAAGGATATTATTATTTTTAAATGTAAGGCAAATTGATGCACTTTCTTTTACAGACTAATAAAAAATGTTAAAAAAGTTATTCTTGTAAGTTGAACTATATCTGTTTCTTTTTGTTTTATTTATGTTAACAAGGATACGATATAATGAAGAGATATACCTGTAACTATATTATAGAAAAAAGTTATAATTTATAGTTGCGGCGGAAAGTGGGTGGTGGGGGGCGCGAATTGTTTTCTTCTTGCTAGGGGGGGCGTAACAGAAAATAATTGAGAAGCACTGGACTATAGTGTTTCCTGCACTTCATATCATTTGCTTGGTGCCTTTTCCTCGCACTATGGTGTAGGGAAAAGTGCCACTGCCAAATACTGTAATAGATGCACAATTACACTTAATTCTAGTACAGTGTGGCTAAAAAGAATGTTCCCAGGGTCATACGCACCCCCTCTGGCATCACACCACATTCCCCAAGGGGGGTCACGTCCCACTATTTCAGAAGCACTGGCCTTGTGGGAGCTCACCACGACCCTTTCCTCTCTGGCATTCATAGCTTATATACACACACACACACACACACACAAAAATTCTCCCCTGTTACACACCACCTCATGCCTGCCCATGTGACATCTTCACCGCAGCTGATGGTCGGAATGGTTAGTTCACTTGTTTATTCTTGTTTTATTGTTATTTAGTATAAGGGATTTCCTTTCAGCTTTTTCCCTTTTTTCAGAAGTCGCCACAGCGAATGATTTGGCAGAGGTTTTTTTTTTTTTTTTTTTTTTTTTAAGTCAGATGCCCTTCCTGACACAAACCTTTAGCAAGGGACAGAAACAGGATGACTGCTTTGCAGCCTTCTCTTTTTACGAAAGTCAGCAATGGTTCTTTGACATGAACCTCTCACTATAGGCAGTGAGAGACATGGCCGGCCTTTGATAGCCCAGTTAGCTGCACTGGGGGGACAGTGACAACCCTGTGGGGACTCGAACCCCCAACCTTAGGATCAGCGATCCTGCGCCCTCCACCAGACCACCACTGCCCTGACACACCAGACCACAAACACACACGCACGCACGCGCACACACAGGGATCCATCGCTACTTTGTGCTTCAATTCATGCTTCAGGGCATTTAGGAAGAACAGAGGGGAAAGTTCAGGAAGATGCCACAAAAACAAGGCCAATTATGCAAAGGAAGAAAGAAAACTCGTTTCATTGTTGCATCTGAGTGGGCAGGCGTGTGTATGTGTGTATTTGTATTTTATTCACTTCTTATGCATTATTTTTGAATGTTTAATTGTTAGTATAAGCATTTAAAGTATTGAATATGTATTTATTGATATTATATACACATACATGTACGTATACGTCAGTGTGTGTGTGTTTGTGTGTGTGTGATCCTACTTCGCGGTTTTCGATGTTCGCATGGGGATCTCGGTCCCAATTCACCATGGAAAGTGAGGATCCCTGTATGTATATAATTTCTTATAAACACTGTAACATTAGGATTTACTCGGGGAAAGTAAAATGTCAATCTCATCTCTTCCCTGCCATCATTCTCATGTTTATTATACGTTATACGTCATAAAACACCTTAAGCCTCGAAATATATTTGCACAAACTGTCAGAAAGCGTTATGTCTGACTCCGCAACGTCATTAGCAAGGGTCGGAAGATCTGTCGCGTAATCATGACGTCGTCCTGCCCTGTTCTGGCGCATTGTGTTGTCGCATGTGGCTCGTGGGCTTGTTCGCCGTTTGAGTTCGGTAAGTTCACGCAAAGCTCTTGAGTGTTATTAGGTGGTTGTCGGTTTAATATCTTGTTGAGGTAGTTATCATGCTTGGAGAGTGAAAACGGGTGAAATTATGGCTTGGAGCAGGAAAAGCAGAAGGATGCTGCAGTGACCCGCTAGAGGCTAAACAGGACGCAGAGAAGCGACAGGGAAAACACGGTTAGCGGCAGCAGCACATCGGCTAGCATGATGACATTAGCTGGCACTTTGTATTATAGATTTAAGTCGGGTTGTATTAAATGTTGTAATTTGGATACTGGGGTTAAGGTAGTCGCGATTCCTATAAATCACGGTGAATCTCGACGCATGGAATATACTAATATATATATATATATATATATATATATATTAGTATGTGTATGTGATGAGAGAGAGGGGGGCGCCGCTTTTAGACACTTAGCGGTAGCCGCATTAGAAAACTAAAAACAAAGAACACCAGCCTCCTGGACTACCGTATTACATAGTGTATGTGTTGCAAACAAAGTGAGTGGTATATTTTCAACGAGCACGCTGTCAAATTAATCTACAGTTCACAATATCGCTGTATACAAACATGATACAATGTCAGGTGCTTACAAAGTATTAAGTAAATCTCAATAAAATTGTTTTAGTCAAGTCCCTAAATTGATCTCCCAAAACTAATGCCAAAGGCTGAGATCTAAAAAAAACAAACAAACAAACTTTAGATCGCTTTACTGCAGAAAATGTAAAAGTATTTGATATTCATAAACCGCAAGCCTAGTTATATTCCCACCAGTTGAGAATTATTTTTAAATGTGTAGGCTATGAAACAGCACGGATCAGTTCGGTGTGTGTGTGTGTCCAATACTGAAATGATTATATTCATTATGATTGCATGGATTTGATTTGTATCAAATCAGTCCTTTCTGATTATGTAGTGAAAGTGACCAAGACAGTACAACAGTCAAAGTTCATTACGAGTGTGTGAACATGGTGATCTCGCTTCCCGCTGAAACACATCAATACACAAAACACAGTAAACAACAGGTTAATACACAACCATAAATAAAATAAAAAGATAATTCACTTTATTGTTCTTTCAAAATATTTTCTTCTCTTTGATTTCTCTCAAGATATCAAATAATGCTTGGTATTCTTCTGAGTCGAATTATTGCATCATTGCCATCGGAGAAACTGAGTGATTATTGCATGGCCAACACACACTACCTAGTACCATGATCGTCTATTTTAAAAGAATAATAATAGTTATGAAAATGTTGAATTTTCAGTCATACAGAAGACAAATTTTACAAGTTGTCCTTTAAATAAATAATTTGTCACTGAATGCCTCATTCAGTAATTGTGTTTTAATTTGGATCTTGTGTGGAGGGAAAATGTACTTTCTCTCTCTCTCGCTCTCTCTCTCGCTCACACACACACACACACACACACACACCGCAATCGACACCTGCTCTGTATTAAGCCCAAGTCTTGAAGCTCCATCGCGGTCCTGTCTCATTCACAGATCAAGATCAAGTGCTGGTTTCTTTTTCCTTTCTGGACCTGGTTGTGAAAAAACAGTAGTGCGTTGTTTTCCAGTAATTTCAGTGAAATATCTTTCAACCTGTATACTATCCTGAGGAAACACATGAAAAGACTTAATTTTCTAACCTGCATATGTCAGTTGATAGGCAAATAAAGTCTTCTCAAATATTTAATCAAACAGTTTACTTAAGTCAAATATCTTTTTCAGGGTAGATGGGGGAAGCCTAATGGGAAATGGACTGGAGTGAAGTAGTGTAATGTGAATGAGGCTTTCATTGCAGATGATGCATCATGTTATGTAATGATATGCACTAGGCCATTAGATGTTGATTTGGGAAATTCTGTACTATTCATGCTATGTAATATGGTAGATCTCCTTCAGGAAAATTTCAGATTATTTCTAGTCCACTGTTGAGAAGGTTTTCTTCAACTACATTTTAGTTTTCTCCTCCTTTCTAACCTCCCACTTTCACCCTGTTCTGGGTTGTTAATTATCTGATGAGCCATGAGCAGGGATAATGCCAGGCTATGCTGGAGCAGGACAGAGAAACACTTGCTTCAGTGAGCCCTGCACTGCCCAGACTTTAAGAAATCGTGAGTGAGTGAGTTAACACTATTAATTCAGAAAAGCATCACATCTCCCCACTATGTCCGTCATACCGACCATGTCTTCATCTTTAATGCATTGGAGAGAGTCGCAGGTGGCAGAGTTTAGTTTCAGGCAGGCGGCTCACGATACCAAAGATGCTTTATTAGAGGGATTTCGGTGACACTTGTTGAGACGTGAAATATGACACCAACCAGACTGCAAAAAAAAAAAAAAAATCCAGCATGAAATTAAATAGATTGCGTCCTGAAGTATTTATAAACTGTAGGATCATGTAATGTTTTCTTATTGTGCACAAGCAGCGAGCCTGCACAGTCTACAACACACTTGCATTCTCTCAAAGCGTGCATGCATTTTATTCCTGGTAAGTTCAAAATTAACTGGACAGGAGGTGTGATGTCTTTTTTTTTTTTTCATGTCTTTTTTTTTTTTTTCCTTTACATTTTTAAAAAAGCTGAACTGTGTGCAGTGGTGTGGTGTTTGCATTCATGTTGTCGATTTCAGACTGCATGCATTTTATTTCTGTTTGCAGGATTATTTGAAAGCTCACTGTAGCTGCAACCTGCACTATAGTAGTAATACCTGTTATGAATGTACTTACTTTACAGCTGACTCTGACTGTTAAGACCAGCCGAAAGTGGAACACTGAGAATAAATGTACGCTCCACAGATTTGCCTGCTCAGTCGTTTGAAGTGCAGTCAGTGCAATTCTCATAAAGAAATTGACTTTTTTTTTAAATCATAAAGATGGCTATTTACACTCAAGATGAAAATTTAGTTCCAAAACACTGCATTTGGCAATTTCCATTAATTGTCTCATCATTTAATTATTTTAAATTTGACACTACAACTGTGCCACATTGGTAATGTTATTTATGAAGACTGTCGTGAAAATAATTGAATTTAAAACCCCCAAAATATGGTCTGTGGTTGCTTAATACTCCTTTACTCTTTAGTTGGCTTGAAATCATGGTTTAGTATCCTTTAGTGCAGTAATAGCTCTGTGACTGACAATGTAACAACCCTTTAATAAAATATTTATTCACAGCATCACTCCAAATGCCACTTGTAACACTATCGTCTGTTAATTTCCTGTACAGTGTGTACCTGTAATGAATAGATCTTTTAATGACTTTGAATATATTTATCCATTATTTGGGATGTGGCACACAGATACAGTCATTAAAAACCACACAGTTGCTATTTAGGTGATAGTGTTGACAAAACCATATGTTGTGGCGCCACCTGGTGGCGACTCTTTAAACATAATAAACATGTACTGTATAAACGTCCGAGAATGACGAGTGAGTAGAGAGGAATGGAAAGTGAAACTGAGCGCTGCCATTTTGTTTGATATTGCAGCAGGTTCCTGCTTTCGTTAATCAGGATTAGCACGGCTTCGTAGTTTTATTTTCCACAAATGCCTTCTAATTTAAATCTTTGATAGAAACAGGCAGACAGTTTTAGTTTGTGTTTGGTTTCAACTGCTCTAATTTATTCTACGCAAATGACTGATTTGTTTGTTTGACTATTTTTTTACTCACCAACCATTGTTTGGATGAGCATAGTTAGCATTTAGCATTAAGAAACATCTTTATAGTGCTAGTAATTCATCTGGGTAGTTTTTTTAGTTTTTCTAGTTTTCAGCACAGTGAAGGTGGAGACATCCATGTGACTGATATACTCTTATTTTTTTATAAATCCTGCATTTCCGGTATGTGTGTGCTAGTGCTCATTTCTGTGGATAATTCTTTAAATTATCACTATAATTAGACTTGTTATATATCTACAGTACTGTGCAAAGGGCTTAGGTACATGCAAAGGAAGGTGTGGCGCAAAGATGCCTTATATTAAATTAAAGCTCTGCATTAAAATTCCATAAATTACAGTAAACAGAAATGAAACTGAAATTAAATGAAACTAATTCAGTATTTGGTGTGAAGATGTTTTGTTTAAAAATTGAATCACATCAGGTCTAGTTTGTCCAGTTTTACAGTGTCAACCGGGTCTCTTACAGAATCAGCCACAGGTCTCCTGGAAATGTTGACTGCTACACTTGATTATTTATTTGAATGTAAATCACAGCAGCCTTCATTATATTTTTTTTATCTGAAAAGGCACCTCTTATACATTACATGCTGCTTTCTTTATTGACATGTTGTACTAACATTTTTATATGTAACATTTCATTTTGTGCCTGAAAACTAATGCATGGACATGAAAAGTGTTTTTTGTATTAATTCACTAATATACAAATTATAAAATACAAATTCATAGCAAAGGTTACACTAAAAAAGGGAGGGGGTGCATAAACGTTTGTACAGCACCGTTTATGCATGTGTGTAATTATATAATACAGTGTTACCACACCTTACAAAAGTCTCACCAAATGAAAAATTCTAAATTACGAAAAGCATTTTCCTAAAATTTTTGTCTCAGGATATGAAACAAGTTCACGTTACGAAAGCGCCATCTTAAAAATCCAAATGCGCCATTCAAACAATGCACGAGCTGCTCTCCCATCAATAACGTTCAAACATCCCGCCCCGCTGGCCTCCTATTGGCTAACAACTGAGCTGTCGTTCATGTCGCCTTCACTCGAGCGCTATCTTGGACAGGGACGCCATCTTGGACATCATTGCCTAGGAGGAATGACACATCTACCTCCCATCGCCTATTGTAGAGCCGAATCCACCGTGATGCTTTTCGCGTAAAGGACAGAGTTACGGTAGTTTTATGCTTTATTTCTTTACTCAGACTTTTAATCTTCCATAAACATTTGTAAGATTATAACTGCTAAGAAGACATGGTCAACACGCGCGCATGCACACATGCGCACGCACGCACACACACACACACACACACACGAACGTGATTTCCGGTGCGAGTGAGGAGATGAAATGGGCTTAAGTGATATCACAAAGGAATATGGCCAAACCCATCTACTATCGGTACGACATTGAAGCAGATGGAGGGCTTAAAGGTATGCTTTTATAATTTTTAAAGGGTTTAGGGGGTAGTATTGGGAGCCTTGGAACGAATCACCCGTTTTACATGTAAAATGCGATTCAACCTACAAAAAATGCAGGTCATAAAAAAAGCTCTGGAACGGATTAATTTCGTAAGGTGAGGTACCACTGTAAATTGTTTATGAAAAGGATATTGTGACACAATTTATCATTATGATATTGTTGTATTATCTATTATATCATTGCATTTCCTTGTCTTTTAATTACCTAAAGAAATGCTGTTTTAGTACAATACCACTAAAACCACATGTGGCAAGATTTCCAGATTTAGCATATTGAAAGAGCAAAGTAGCAGTAAAAATTCATGCTGCTTAAGTATATTTATATAAAATAAATATATAAATGTGTATATATATAAATGTATATAAATATACATTTGTGTTATCGTATTCTTTCTCATTTTGTTTACAGTGGGTAAAGTTATTCATGTCCTGTCCTTTCCCTTCTCTGCTTCTCTTTGACACTCTCACTTTTTCATTCCAGTAAGGCTCATTATCCTGCTTACATAATGCAAGAATGCTTTGCCAAGAATTACAGGGTTTAATTTCTTCATGGTTTTTAGTAAATGACATAGTGTATAATTGCTTATCAGATTTCAGTAGGCCCACCATTTATGTCATTGTAAATGAGCTGGTACTATAGAAACAATGTGTTAGAACAAACACATTATTAACAAAACTGTTCATAATACAGTTGGCTACTGTCCAAATAATGTAAAAAAAAAATGCAGAGCTTATGAGAGAGAACTGCACTGTAGTATAACTGCTTAGAGTTGTTTTGTTCTTGTTTTTTTTTTTTTTTAATGCTCACATCTACCAACTTTCTCACTTATCAGGTGAAGCTGTGCTGCAACCTTATCTGGATAATACACATCAGTATTTTTGCTGTTTTGCTCCCTCTGTTGATATTCATCCAAAGCCACTGGGCACTGAGCTCTTTTGTCCTCCACCCCTGCGCTATGAGCAGAGGTAGAGGAGGGCACTCCAAAGAGTACCAACAGTTCTCCCTCCCATCCCATGACAGCAAATCCAGTCAAGGATTCAGCTCCCAGACTTTCCCAACGAACCCCAGAACACCTCACATCCTGAAACCAAACTCTGGCAGGTTTCAGTATCCCAACGCTCACTCATCCACTGGCCCTCCTGGGGCTTCTCCAAGTTATCCTTGTTTGCATCCAAATCAAGGCACATCTTCATTTCCTGGATCTTCACGAGAGAAAGCGGAGACATCTTCAAGTAGAGAAACCTGTGGTGATGAAGCAGTAAACTTTCACCATCAGCAAATCCTGTTCCTTAAGGGGCAGCGTGCTGAGGCACCCGTGTTTGTGTCGCTCCAGTGTAAACATCTTTCCAGCCCTTCCCAATGTTGCAATTACCCAAGGCCCAGCAGCTACGTGAGACGAGGGGGTTCTTTTCGAAGTAAGCCAAGTTGGGATAAAGGGTTTAACACCAGTTTTCATACTGGACCTAAATCTGGCTGGGAGCAACCTAATTTAAGAAGTCAGAATAATCAGTGTGTCAGCAGTGTGGACAGTGATACTTCAGGACTGTCTTCAGCCTTTCATGCACTCTCACTGGAAAGCTTTGATTCAGCCTCATCTTTTAGGAGTCCTGGGAGAAAGGTTTCTTGTTTACTCCCTTCAGGTAGATATTCCTTGCAGCTGACACCTGAAATTCGGAAGCAGGTCCTCAGTTCTTTGGCCTCATTGAAGGCAGGTGAAGCCATACAGGCCAGGGTTTTGGCTAAAAGGCTTCGATTGCCTAAGAAAATTGTTAACCAAGCACTGTACTCTTTATCCAGTGTTGACCAAGCAGTAAAGATAGAGGGTACTCCTCCACTCTGGAGATTGTGTACATCAGGTGAGTCATTCCAAGGGAGGACCCAGTTTGAGGAAAAAACTGAAAGAAAGTTTTATCCAGATGCATTTATAAAACAAAACCCAGGCATTAGCGAGGAAACAAAATCAGACAGAAATTTGACCGATAGAATATCAGCTGCTATAGAGGCCAGTAGTGATTCCAGTGAGGAATCTGAAGACTCTGAAGAAGAAAGTTCCTCTGAAGTTCTGCACTCTGTCAAGGCTGTAGATAAGTTTTCAACCACTGAAAAAGATTCAGGTCTTTCCCCAACAATGGAAGCAAAAGACAACAAGGAGCAGATTCTGCAATATCTTCATGAGACTGGTCAAGCCACTGCATTGATGATTGCCAAAAACCTGGGTTTTCGAAATATCAAGCATGTTAATCCTACACTCTATTCCATGGAATTTCATGGTGATCTCAGTCGCATCTCAGACAGAGTGCCACATACTTGGGAGCTTTCCACACACCAGCGTGAGAAGATGGCTCGACAACGGAAAGCAGCAGTTGCTGCTTCTGTAATACATAAAGAGTCAGAGCTTTGTGAAACACATGGCCTCGGGAAAGTTGAACAAACACGCCCAACAATGGCATGTGAATCTGGGTTGTTGGAAGAAGTGATGAACTGGGAGGACCTCGCAACAAGTGAGACATATGACAGCAAGGTTGGCATGCTTGGGAATGGCATGTTTGAAAAGCAGCTACATACTAATTTGAACTCTATACCTGCTCTTGAAGAAAATCCTTCAGATGACAATAAGTGTGTCCCCTACGCTCAAGATTCTTCGTATATCCCGGCTGATGACGAGAATGGTGGACATTCAGAGTGGGCATCAGATGATATCCCAGAATTCCTGAACACAATCCGTTCTGAGGTGGCTGTGTCCCTGGCAGCACCTCTTATCACAGGACAGAATGCGGAACTCAGCAAGTTGCAGAGGCTGAGACTGGCACTCAGTAAGAACCCAGTCAGTGGCCTGATGGAGTATGCACAGTACCTTGGCTACAATTGTGAATTCTTGCTGCTTGAACAGTCAGGACCCTCACATAACCCCAGGTAAGCCTCCATCAGAGAAAGTGTTCTTGTCTGTTTTATGTGTTTTTTGGTTACCAACCATTTGATTCTATCTTGCTTTAGGGTATATACAAACCTAGTATTAACTACTGCAGTATGATTCAATTTAGTGATGACGGCAAGAGAAAAATTGACTTTCTTATTTATTTTTTAACAACAAACCCCCCCCCCCCCCAGGTTTCGAATGCAAGTGATGCTGGATGGACGTAGGTTTCCATCAGCTGAAGCTTCAAACAAGAAATTGGCAAAGAAGGTTGCGGCTTCAGAGACCCTTCATGCTCTCTACAAAGAGCTGGATGGAACTGCTAGTGCAGAGGACACAGAGCAGTCTGCAGTGCCATTACCAGAGCTAAATGATGCTGCTGAAGAACCTTTTGTTAGTTTTCTTTGTTTACCTAACTCATGGTGTTATAGAATCAGGTTTTTATGCAAACCACTATTGTCTGCACTGTCGGTTTCCCCCTTAACATATTGCATCTTTTGCTTACTGTGTTCTCAAGGAGAGTTTGGAGGAGCCGCCAAAGGCCTTGTCTCGCTCTCTTCCAGGAGGCAAAAATCCTGTTTCTGTTCTAATGGAGCATAGTCAGCGTAGTGGACATGCTGTTGAATTCATCAATACCGGGCAGGATGGTCCAGCACATGACCCGCGGTAAGAGTATTGATATAGTATTGAGTAAAGTGTATTGAAGCATAGAAATTCACTGGTTAGGCCATTGTTTTTTAATTCCCTGTTTGGCCCATTTATATTATGTAAATCTGAGATGGGAATTGGGATAACTGGTGCTAACTATGTTCCTGAACTCCAGTTTTTCCTTGGTGTGTATCAGTGCCATGTTCATACATATGTGTGCCTTTCCTTCGTTGTAATTTCTTGTCATAGGATTTTATCTGGCAAGAGGACATGTCAATGCATCATCCTGTTTTCAACTTGCATGTTGCTAACTTGTGGGCAACCCAGATGTGATTATTTCTGGTATAGACAGCAGTGGTGTAGTTGTAAAAAAAAATAAGAGGGTATACAGTAGGCTCTTGACTATTCGTGGTTTTGCACCCATGGTTTGAGTATTCGCTGACTGCCGAGCAGCCGGCACGTGATTCAAATTCAGCCAATGGTTGTCCTCCTTTCTCCTGATTGGTTGAGCTGATGTCCTGCCCCTTTTTCCTTATTCGCGCACAAGTTGTCAATGAGCCTCTTTTTTGTGTGTGTTTTAATTACCAGTTAAGCTCTATGATACCACTCAAACACTATGCGTCTTCTCTGGCTAAGCAATAGAAAACGCTGGTGTCTCTTCTGAAGAAATAAGACTTTCTCCTGAGAAAAGACATTTTTCTCTGAACTGTTGTATTAAAATCTTTTTCAATTATTATTCCAATACAGTACATAAGTTCATGATTATGCGTGAGATTTTATGTTCTGTAGCATGTTTAACAAACGATACCAAAAGGATATACTTTATTACAGTACTCTTCATGTCCTTTTACATTGAAGTTGGAGTGACGTCTCCAAGATGGTGCTGCCCAGAGGGTGACGTTGCGGAGTTCTCAAAGTCAAATTGTTTTGTTTGTTCATGTTTTGCACTATGCTCATCTACAACCAGTTGACTCTACTACAGCTATAAGATCGGAATATCTTCGGCGTGTATAACTAAGCACGCTCAACTGGGCTTCTTGTTAGCCAGGGTGCGGCTAGCACTGAGCTAATATGCTATGGTAGCTCAATGTGAGCCGCACCCCAGCTAACAAGAAGCCCAGGCTGGAAGGGGCTGAACGACGACTCCGGTGCTTGGGATTGCAGGGGACGAAGGCCGTGTAGCCGGCTGGCGCAATCGCCTCGTCGGGTGTACTCACCTCGAGTTTCTGTCTCACAGAAACACAGCAGATCCTCTGCGCTGCAATCTGAACATGAAGCTCATCCATCTTGTTTTGCAGGGACTGAACATTTTCAAGCAGTATGACCGGAAGTGCTAACCAAGTGCCGGAGACTCTGAGAACTCCGCCTGGGCTTCTTCTTAGCTGGGGTGCGGCTAGCATAGCTACTTTCAGTGGAGCGCCTCCCATACATTTTATATATATATAAACTACAGTATAACAGTAAAAAAATACATAGAGTTATATAGAGTTGGATAATAAAGCACTGGCAATCTCATTGTATGTATGTATTTTAGTTGTTCAAACCATTCAGGAAGGAGAGAAGGTGATCGTTACTTTCATGATCTGAAGGTTGAGTGGTTGAAGTGAGAATTAACTGATATTAGTTTTATCCGTTAGTTCCAGTCAAATCATAATAACTTTATCTATTATGAACAGTTTGCTCAAGATGCATTAGTTCAGGATCTGGCTGTGGAATTAATAAGCTCAAAACTAAAACTTAAGGAGGATGCTCTTCCAACAGTATTTCAGTTTAAAAACACTCCAGCAGAGTGATTTGTCGAAAAGATCACCTGCTTAAGGGAAAAGAGACAGCAGTAAGTTGGATCATGTGATTGTGTGGAGGTGGCTTGGGTTTCTTGGCCATGTAGCAGTTTTAAGACATACAGTGATCTCGATAGCTCTCGTATTTTTTGTTTTATACTAAACAGCGATTACTTACCGAGTTTTAAAATGGACAGGAACGGGGTTTTTATTATGATTTATTTTAAACTGAGTTCAGTTTTACATGAAGTATGGACTGAATTTACATAGATGATTAAACAGAGTACAGACGCTCCCCGACTTACGTTCATCCGTTTTACGTTTTTTCGATTTTACGTTTTTAGATGTACCTACGTAGTACGCTGACGTAATGATGCTGCGTCCATTGTTTACAAACGACAGACTGAACTTGCCCCCCCTTTTCCCCCAGTTCAGTTACATAATATATATATCAGTTATTTATATATATATATATATATATATATATATATATATATATATATATATCTCAGTTATATAGCGTGTTACCCTTGTGTTAAGATGTCGTCTCTGTGATCTTTGCGTTTATACTGTTTTGTGGACTTTTGTAACCCTAAGCAAATATGGTTGTCAGAAGCGTAAGACTACTAGCATGGGTGCAAGTCTCATACACAGAGATGAATTAACTATCTGTTCGGATCGGCGCAATCTGCCATGCATACTTAGTTAAGCAAAGAAAGTTGTAAAATGAATGAAAACCCAAATCTACAAAAGAAAGAGAACTCTCCTCTCTGCTGGTGATTCACATCAGTGCAGGCTGAGTTCTAAACGAGTTCAACGGTGCCCTTGCTCACTTGAAAGACCGGAAGTCCGTATAACCCACAGCAAGTACACCACTTTCGGTTTTGAGCGCCTCACATATTGTAAGCGTTGATTGGCTGTTTTAAGCTTCATGTAAAGTGATCTAAATAATAACTCTGTAAATAAATAAATAAATAAAGTGATATAAATAATAAAATAAATCGGTATAAATAAGTGACTTATTTGAAATTAATGTTGATATTATTTGATATATTTGATATTATTTTACAATGTTATGTTTATAATAATTGATTTAGGGGTGTTTTATGAGATACAGTAATGGTATTTATGGATGTATAGTACAGTATGAGCGTCATACGTCACTGTAACAACTTACGTTCACTTTCAAGTTACGTTCGGCCGTCCGGAAACCAATTACAAACGTAAGTCGGGGAGCATCTGTACACAAAAGGGGAGAAGAAGGAACAAATGTTACAACAAAACAGAGAGAGAGATGGGATCATCCAAATTGCAAAGGCTAAAATAGTTGATGACCCCTGTAACAAAACACAGTTACAGACAAAATTAGGAATATATTTTAGTTTTCTAAAATGTATTTTTTCATGTTCTGAGGCAGTTAATTAATTCGACTTATAATTAAGCATAGTGGTCTTGAGGGTTTTATGAAATATTCTCAGAGAGTTTGAATATGTTATACATGTAGGCAAAGAATTCCAAAAGTGAGGACCAGTGAATTGCATTAACCAAGACAGTATAAGAATTCACATAAGAAGCCTATGGATCGGAACAGTTATGTCACAAGCAAAGCACAGACTGAGAGACGTGTTGTGTTTTCTAGTTCGACTGGGTTGAAACAAGGAGTCGAGAGACCCTGCTAAGCCCCAACTGTTAGCATGTACTTTTTTCTGCTAGTACATAATGTGCAATGATTTTTTTTCTATTAATATTTTTTCAAGAACATTTCAGACTGCTCGGTGTTTAGTCTACACTTGGTTGTCATACATATTTGTAAGGGTCAGTTCCATGCATAGCTATTTTCTAATGGTATCTCTGCTGCACAGCAAGGGGAAGACTATGAAAGTAATTAGAGAGAGCTATTGTGTAAGACTGCGTCCTATTGCCTGGTAAACTGTTTGTATAGCCTCCAGCATGAGAACATTCTATTATGACCATGGGTAACTCCTCCTCACCATCTGTTATAAATTATTCAATTAACTCCTAGCATTGTATGGTGTAACAAAATATACTGTTTCCTCTTATGGATTAAAAAAAAAAAACGAGTGAAGTTTGGTAGAGATTTTTTTTGTACCTCCACATACCAACTGCCAGAACCAAATCCTTGCAATATTTTTCAAGTTTGTATATCTGGCAATTCAGAATAATGTGACTCACTGATTAATATTTAGGTTTAGGACTATAAGAGCACAGATTGCACACTTTAAGGAGATTGCTGTATTTACTGAGTCCATGTGCATATCAATATATGTGTGGGTGTTTTTATTTTTAATGACATCGATTTGATTACTTACCTTTTTTCTGTGCATAGCCTGTCAACCCTGCAGCGATTTCACATTGAGGTGAAAATTGACCATTTTCCCGAAGATGGTCAGGACAAATTACAGAATGAATGCTGGGCACTTTCCATTCTGCCCGATGTTTGTTTAACCTTCTAATCCATTCGTCATGTATTCGTTTTTCAGCTGGGCCAAACAGAAAATGAACAGCATCCTCAGATGTTTTGCCACAATGTGATGCTATACACCTTTTGAGGCATGAGCGCTGAACCAGAACTCAAGCTATTAATAAACTTAAGGTGTTAGGAATGCATATACTGAACTCTTCATGCTCACTCTGTTTGTGTGTATAGGAAATATTAACATGTCAACAAATGTCAGGGCTGAGCACGGTCCCCTAATTAAGTCACATGCAGAAGGGGAAACTTCTCACAACTAAGTCAGAATGCTAGTGATGGAAAATTTTAAATTTGTGTTATTTACACAGTGTGATATTTCCATTAAATATTAGCACGTGTTAGTAAAAAGAATGCCATTGATGATTTTGTGGTCTTGATGGGATACCCTGACACAGTGACATTAAATACAGTACTTTAAAGTGATTGTATTGGACTCCACAAAGACATTGTCATGTACTGTGTGTGTGTGTGTGTGTGTGTGTGTGTGTGTGTGTGTGTGTGTGTGTGTGTGTGTGTGTTCACTTTAAATGGATTAAATGCAGAATCAAAATTTCTGCTGTGGAGTTCATACAGTAAAACAAAATCAGAAGGCATAAAAAAAATCAGATCAATCATAAAACTAAGAGTTTAGTCAATATTTGTTTCACATGCCAAAATAAACTTTACGTCCGTTTTACTGGGTCGTTTGTATTATGGAAACAGACTTTTTTTTTAAATCACACCTTGTGACGAGTGGACAGATGCCACAGTGTTTGTGATGTCAGGTCACTGAGACACCTCTGCCTATCGAGTTGGCCCTCAACTATGACATACGCGCCAATCGAGAGGGCCGTCTACTATGAAGTACATGCTGTTCTAAAATAGCAATGAACAGGCCCGTGGGTAACCTGGTGCGCCCGCGGGCACCATGTTGGTGTGACCCCTGACGTAGACCTTACGAGCCACTGCTAACCTCTGTATGTCTAACTGAATTAAACAGCTACATCGACAGAGTTTGCTTCCTTTGCATTACTCCAAACCAGTCCGTCGCATAAATTGGGGGCTCGTTTGGGATCCAATCATCCCGTTTGGAGAATCATATCTGCTCAAAGTCTTCAAGTGGCCAAACAACTTGACCGAACCACTGAGTGTGGGCACCATGCCACTGAACTTTGCACAATGTCTGATGTCATCTCCAATTACTTTTACCCCTTCCTTGAGGCCCTAGAGTCTCTTGAGCTGAAATTGCTAAAGGACATTGCCAAAGTGAAAGCAATTAGAGAGGCAATACAAAAGGTGCTGGTCAAAAGAAACTTGCTACATGGAGGATCATCTCAGGACCGCAACAACTCTCATTACAGCTCAGAGGAGGAAGATGAAGCAGGAGAAGTTACGTCAACACAAAACCATAGTGGTCCAAGGCACCCTGAAAAAGGCAGGGTATAGAGAAAGGGAACCACTGCTCAAGGAAAAGGAGGCTGAAAACAAAAAATGTAGACTGGAAATAGAAGCTGAATTTCGATCTTTCAAGTCAGTAAGTGCACGTTGAGTACTTGTTTAGTATTCAACCTTCACTTGCTCACTTGAAAGGTCAAAAGTCCGGATTAGCTGGGCGTTGTCTCACAAGCACCATACGTCACTTGCGACAAGCGCCTACTTTCGGTGGAGCGCCTCACATATAAGGGAAGAGGACTCTACACCTGGACCCCATGGAACCCTAGACAACCTAGACCTTACAACCCACTGCTAATTTCTGTATATCTGACTGAAGAAACATCTACATTGACAGTTTGTCTTCCTTTGCATTACTCCAAACCAGTCTGTCACACCGAATAAATCGACAATGTTGTTCTGTGTGTACACTGTTCATAATCATTCGGATTCACAAGCTTCCTCCAGAATCATTAACGCCCATAAATCATTGCGCAAACCACATTACGTATTTTAGTAATATGCTAGGCATTTCCTACTCTAGCGGCTATTAGTCTTAAGAATAACCACAGTGGAGTTGTGTTCGTGTATGTTCATTTATCTGAAGTCTTTCAAACACATCACTATAAAATATAAATACAATTTAAATTTGATTGCTGCTTTCCAAACAAATGTGTCATAACTATGAAAATATGACAAATTTACAGTAAAATTCTTTCACCCAAACACCGTCATCGTGAATGTGTGTGCATATAGCTTAAATCTTCAACATCTTACTGAATAAAATACTAAGCACTCAAACAGCATAATGTTACCAGAAATCTTGAATGCTTAACCAAGGAATGCAGCTCTATAGATGACTAGCCAGCACTAGCTGGTAGCATTGGAAAACTTCTTGGAGCACCAGTTCACATTAACATAACACAAAATAAGTTTGCTAACTACACACAGCTCCACATTCAATATGCTGTATTTATAACTGGTGATATAATTCATAACATCCTGTGGTAATATAAACAAAGTAATTGTTGATGAAAATGTCTTCCGAAACAACCAACTACTCATTCTGCTTTGCCACATCCCTCGTGAGTGCCCCAGAACATGAACAACAATAGATCTAATGACACCAAATGCCATCACTTAAACCCAGGTTTTATATGCATCTTCAAGTGTGCCATCTTACTGGAATTACTTGTTGGGGTGGTTAAGAAAAAATACCCAGTGGTAGCTTTTGAGTAGATGGGAATTCCACCAGCCGTTGGTTTTTAAATTGAAACCTGTGTAATTAGAATGATTCCTGGTCACACTCACTGGAGGGATTACAGTAGGCCTTTGACTATTTGCGCTTTTGCACTCGCGCCCCCGCATATTCGCGGATTGCAAAGTAACTGTCACATGACTCAAATTCAGGCAATGGCCGTTCTCCCTCCTGCTGATTGGTTGAGATGATGTATATGTCCTTTTTTCTCATTCGCGCACAAGTTGTCAATGTGCATTTTTTTTCTAGCGTGTGTTAATTACCAGATAATCTCTATGATGCCACTCAAACACTGTGCGTCTTCTCTGGCATATAATTTTATCAATAAATATCAGAGTACACAATTAAAAAGTTTTTACAGACGCTCCCCGACTTACGTTTTTAATTGGTTCCGGACGGCCGAACGTAAGTTGGAAGTGAACGTAAGTTGTTACAGTGACATATGACGCTCATACTGTACTATACATCCATAAATACCATTACCGTATCTCATAAAACACCCCTAAATCAATTATTATAAACATAACATTGTAAAATAATAACAAATATATCAAATAATATCAACATTAATTTCAAATAAATTAAATTCAAGCAAAAGAATTTCAAATTGATACATTTTAATCAAATTCACTCATCAAATATCAAGTACAGTATCAAATATAACCTTTTACATTCTCTATGATACAATCTTTGCTTGTAAATGGTTCCGATGGTTGATAAAGCTTAAAACAGCCAATCAACGCTTACAATATGTGAGGCGCTCAATACCGAAAGTAGTTTACTTGCTTTGTGCCTGAAACAAGGCGCGGGTTATACGGACTTCCAGTCGTTCAAGTGAGCAAGGACGCCGTTGAACTCGTTTAGTACTCAACCTGAGCAAAACAGTGTAAACACAAAGATCACAGAGACGACATCTTAACACAAATGTAACATGCTATATATCTGATATATATTGAGGTTTTGCATTCACGTAACCCCCAATACCTTCATGTGCCATCTTGGACTGCAAGCGTGATCCAGAACACACACACGATTCACTAAGCATAGCTTCAACAACAACCGATAATGACAGTGAAAGCAAAATATGCAAGAGTGTCGAAGGCAAAAGCAATGACACTATAATATTGTCAGACATTGTCAATCATCTGACAGGTGACCAGAGGGCGAGCTATCTGAGTAAAATAAAGCAGCTTTGGATTGCCGATCCATATCTTATGCCACAGTCAATGTTTAGGAATGTGTTAGAATGCGACCACTCTTCCCTTCCTGCTTTTGCCTACTTGGATCTTTGTACATATCTTGTCCACGGCCAATCTTCATTTACTGGCAGAGTTAAAAGCTTGCAAGTCAATGGAAGCTTACAAGTATTTTGTTGCCTGATTTGTAAGCTGTATGCAACAATGGGAGCCAAAAACCGGGAAAAGACACTACCACCTCATAATGGCTAAGGTGCGTGTTCTATCCCCAAATAGACCTACACAAACAAGTGCTTATGCAATAATAAATAAAAATTACCAGTGCTTATAATGGTTGTATAAATTCACATATTTTATTTACATATATATAGGCCTAATAATGTATATTTACCTGATACAAAGTGTTCGCTGCATATTCTACTGTATTCTGTAGGATTCCAGTCTTTCCTATTTACTGCTGCGATCCACTTGGCTTTTCTCTCCGGGTCAGATGGAAAACGATAAAATGACAGTGCAGGCTTACTCCTCTGTCTATTTGCACAGCCAACAGCGCAAAACGATACAAGCATACTCACTGGTTATTTTGTATCACTCCGGGGAAGTTAGTAACCGACAAACAACATCTAGTTGTGTAATGTTGAACCACTATTACTTTTTTTTTAAATGTTTATCAATGTTGAATGAGCGAGCGCCGTCCGGATCATGCCGTCCAATATGGCAGATAAACAAAAGTCACGTGACCCTGTGACGTCACGTGCAAAACCTCAATACAGTAAAACCTCCGCTGACGAACGCTTAAGCTCACGAACTTTTCGCCTCAAGAACATTAAATCTGCGAGCATATAGTCTCTGCTGACGAACTAGTTTTCGGCGGACGAATCAAACCACGCGGTCGAACAGCGCCACGGTGGCGGCCACGAGAAGCTGACGCACGCTCATGGCGTCACAGTTCGTCACCCCCTTTCTTTGAATGCGGAAGTGGTTTGTGTTTGCTAGACGTTTTGGACCATATTGAGTGTACTTTTGCTATTATGGGACCGAAAAAGACCCCACCACAGGCGGAGATCATTGAAAAACACGAACGAGGTGTGCGTTTGTGTGACTTAGCGTCCCAGTACCAGTACGCTAAGTCTACCATTGCTCCCATCCTTAAGAACAAGGAAGCTATTAAGGGTGCGTGTGTGGCTAAGGGTGTTTCCAAACAGTAGGCGTTTCCAAACTCTCCTTCTAAACAGTAACTCCCTCCCTCCCTCCTCCTCCCACTCCATTCCATCAAGCCATCAACTACCATCACAAAGGTAAATAAAACGACTTTATTATACAGTACAGTTTATTTCTTTAATTACAATACAATAGCACATTTATTATACATAAAATAAGGTATATTTTTGTGTAGTTTTAAGGCTTATTTAGTAGAAAATTATGTTTTATGGGGACCTGGGAACGGCTTATTCTCATTTTAATGGTTTCTTATGGGAAATAAATGTTTGGAAGACGAACTTTTCGCCTTACACACACTTTCTGGGAACCCATTATGTTTGTGAGCAGAGGTATCACTGTATATGTGTGTATATATATATATATATATATAATGATGTGTCTATATAACTGAACTGGGAAGAAGGAGGGGCACGTTCAGTCTGTCGTTTGTAAACAATGGACGCAGCGTCATTACGTCAGCGCACTACGTAGTAGTAACTCAAAATCTGACTTTTTTTATAAAACAGATAAGTCGGGAAGCGTCTGTACTTAATTATTACATTTTACCACATTAATACTGTATTAATGAATAAGGGTGTCTATAGAATGTGTTTGAGAAGCATATTTTAGGCATGTAATATGATACATAGGTTTTTACTTCCGGTTGATCATTTGTGCATGTAATATGATATGCAGGGTTTTACTTCTAGGTACAGAACTTGCGGATTATTTTGATTCGCAGGAGGGGCCGGAACCGAACCCCCGTGAATAATGGGGCCCTACTGTATATGTCTTGTTTGACTTGGGATCCCTCAGAGGGAGAAAGAGAGTATTGCTGAGGAGAAGGATACCTGGGTTTTCCTCCTACACCTCTGGATTCTGTGACTCCACTTCAGATAAATGGAAGAGGATAGATAGGATGGCTCAGTGTATGTGTATGATGATACCTTGGAGGATATCAAGCAGATAGGGGAGCATAAAAAACTGGGAGAGCAAAAACACCTGTAATAAACTCTTCAGAATCTGACGCATAGGACAGAGGTCAAGACCTCAACTACACAGATGAACATGATAACCCACACAGTCAAAACATACTGACACAAATATGTACGTGTAACGTTCATGGTTTACTTTCTAAATTATCTTTTCCATAGTTTGAAATGTTTTGTAAACAGTTTGACATCATATTTTCCTTGGATTTCTTTGTGTCCACCCTGAAAAATCTCCTTTCTATGTTAATGCAGAGGAAAACGGTATCGATTTAGTTGAAAAAAGACTCTTCCAAATAATTAGTGATTTTAGTAACGCTTCTCTGTTTATACTGAGCGGTGATTTCAACGCTCGGACAGGCAACCTAGACGACTTCATCCAAGATGACAATACAGAATACAGTAGGCTCTTGACTATTCGCGGTTTTGCACCCATGGTTTGGGTATTTGCTGACTGCCGAGCAACCGGCACGTGATTCAAATTCAGCCAATGGCTGTCCTCCTTTCTCCTGATTGGTTGAACTGATGTCCCGCCCCTTTTTTCTCATTCGTGCACAAGTTGTCAATGAGCCTCTTTATTGTGTGTGTTTTAATTACCAGTTAGGCTCCATGATACCACTCAAAAAATTTGATCAACATGTCTCTGATTTCATCACTAACCACCACTATGATGAATGTGTGAATGCAGCAGGTTTTCAGCACCTATTATCAGACATTATGTCTGATTTCGAGATCACTGAGACTATTAATAAAATGAAAGCTGGTAAATCCGCAGGTGAGGATGGAACCCCAGCAGAGTTTTTCAAGATTGGTCAAGATTCAATCTACGTTACTTGCCTTTCTTAAACTTAGACTTAAATGATCTTCTTTCAGAAGCACAAGCTGGTTTTAAGCCCGGGTATGCCACTACAGACAATATATTCACTCTCTAGACACTGTGTTCAAAATATCTTACAAAACCAAAGGGGTGGTTTTTCTGTGCTTTTATAGACTTTGAAAAGGCTTTTGATTATGTTGATAGAGCTTCTATATAAGTTACTTAAATATGGCTGACATGGTAAATCATATCATCTTCTTCATAATACTTATTCATCCATGAAATCTTGTGTAAAATTTGGTAACTGTAAAACTGACATGTTTTCAACAAGCTCTGGTGTACGTCAAGGCTACATCTTGAGCCCAATACTCTTCATCTTTTTCATAAATGACCTTGCCACAGAAGTATGTAAATCTTGTAAGCATGGTGTTTTTCTATATCAAGATATAGATGATATCATGATGTTATTACTTGCCGATGATGTGAATATGTTTTCTTATACAATCATTGGTTTACAACAGCAACTAAATGTTTTACATCAGTTTTGTATTTCTTGGGGTTTGAGTGTCAACACTGAAAAAAACAAATGTTATTGTATTTAGAAATGGAGGTGTATTGAAAAGGAATTAAGTATGGTATTACGGTAATACAAAGCTTAAATGTGTTTCTTATTATAAATATTTAGGTTTAATATTTTCATCAAGATTGTACTGGTCACAAGCTTGTAAAAGTCTGGCGACCCAAGCGTCAAAAGCTATGCAACCTATATATGAACTATTCAAAAATAATTCTTATATTTCTTTAAATACTGCATGTACAATTTTTGACTGTAAAATTTTGCCCATTCTTCTATATGGGTCAGAAATTTGGAGGACTAAATATTTTCACTGTATTGAAAAGATACATGCAGTATATTTTAAGCGCCTTTTGAATTTGGGAAAGTTTGCTTCAAATGAAGCTGTTTTGGGGGAAAGTGGTCGATGTAATATTTTTGTATTTAGTAGATTAAGGGTAATTAGATCTTGGTTGAAGTTATTAAAAATGGATGTTTATAGATACCCTAAGCAAAGTTGTATTTTTTAAAGTCACAAGATGAAAATAGTAAGGTTAATTGGGCATCAGAATTCAGACAACTACTTTTTGTTAGTGGATTTTCATGTGTGGATTTCACAAGAGGTTGCAAATGAAGTAATTTTTCTCTCTCCTTTTAAGCAGCATCTTCAAGATATTTATTTTCAAGAGTGGTCTCTGTCTGTAGGAAATTCAAAGTTTTTACAACACTATTCCTCACATAAATCTTTGTTAGAGCTGAATTTTATATTATGAATTTACAGGATAAATCTGTTATTCGGGCATTATGTAAATATAGAATAGATTTCCATGATTTTAGAAGTAATTATTTGAGTAAGTCTTGGGGAGATGTTAGTGAAGCTACCTGTAAAAATTGTGACTCTGGTGATATTGAAAATGAATTTCATGTAACGTTTGTATGTGGCAAATATTCAGATTTACAGCGAAAATGTCTATCTTTTTTGCCATTACCATTCTTACCTGTGAGAGGTAAGCAAATATTGTCCAATCTGTTAAACTCTAAAAATATTGATGTCTTACGATGCATTGCAACCTATCTTAAACATATATTTAATGAAAGATCTGTAGCAAAATTGTAACCACGCCCATTCATTCATATGTAAACTGTAATTGTACAATAGGCCTTGAGGCCACAAAATACTGAATAAACGAATCCAGAAATGAAAGAGGCTAGAAGAAATCAATTGATGCTAAAACCGGGTATTGCTGAAACACTGCATCATGTACTAAATATCCTGTTATATTATTCAATGTTGTAAATGCTGATAATAACAAACACTCAAAAATAATGCATAATATATAAATAAAATATAATATACAGATGCGCGCACACACAGACTCAGATGCGCACCTCACATAATGTAAATAGTTTTGTTGGGGGGTTTTGGGTTGGGTTTTTTTTTTTTTTTTTTTGGGGGGGGGTGCATAATTGGCCTTGTTTTTCCTTAACTTTTTCCCTATTTTTTGTTAATTTTCTGGATTTTTTAATTTTTTGATTAATATTTTTAAAAACCCGCGATGCACTGAAGCTGCAGAAACTGAAGCACGAGGTACCAAGGGATCACTGTATTTGTTCCAAACTGCAGCTGTCTGGCTGCTGTAACGCTGTCATTTTTAATTTGTCAAATTGACCGCTAAGAAATGTAATGCTGCCCTCCATGGGTCACAAATGAAACCTCCATACTACATATTGAAGAACTCCAATTAAAAAAAGAAAGAAATGTACATTTGAAACACTTTCTGGCTCCATTACCTGTGCATGATCAAAACTTGAATCATCTGGTGACATAATGTGTGGAGCGTGGCAAGTTATAAAGCAATATACTTCAAGTTACATAATCAAACATACCGTATTTGACGTAATAAGCGCCCTGCTCCAATAAGTGACCCCCCCCCCAGTGTTTTTTATTTTATTTTGCATCGAATAACCGCCCATGTGTACTGGGAGCAAAATCGTAGATCGAACTTACCAATTTTATTCGATCGGTCTCTGTAATCATAAGCTGTCAGCATGTTTCTGTCCCTTGCTAAAGGGTTGTGTCAGGAAGGGCATCCGACATAAAAACCTATGCCAAATCAAATGTGCGATTCATTCGATGTGGCGACCCCTGATAAAGGGAAAAAGCCGAAAGGAAATCGATGGTCTCTGTAACAATAAAATTAGGCGTCCACTGCCTGTAGAAGTGAGTTTACACGGAATAAGACCCCCCCCGCCACTGGGGAATGTCTATAATGTTCATCAGTAACAGTAACAACACATTTGATTGTTCCGCCGTGCTTCAAAAAACAGGAAAATATTTTGCTGTGTTCTCTTGGTAAATGTCCAACAACCGATGAACCATTAGAAACTGCTACAGAAAACTATGGGATTCTCTGAATGAATGGAGCGATGAGCCAGATATGGACCTATCAAAAAGTGATGACGAGATTCTCCTGCTCACTAACTTCATAAATTTAAAGACGTTTCTGGCCTTTGTTTATGTTCGTGTTGATTGATTCAACATGCCATGTGCTAAAGTTGACATTTGTGTTGATTGGCTCGATTTTACTTCCGGGAAAATATTTAAAGGAACAGCACCGGGAGGGAAAAGTAAGGAGTTTTTTTTTTTTTTTTAATTTATATTGTTTTCTGTTTATTTTCAGCTTTCATGTAAGTAGTTTGGTTGATACTACAAAATTAATAACGTAAACTCTTTTATTGTTCTGTTATTATTCATGTTTTCCACCTCGATAGTAATAAGCACTTACTGTTCCACTCCATTGGTAACATTTTAATAAGTGCCCACCCACTATAATTTTTAACGCGCCCTGGGCGCTTATCAAATCAAATATGGTATTTGATTTCTGTTCTGTTTAAATAGATAATTTGATCTTCAACAATAACGGAACTCTAAACATCTTAGCTATCACCGCTGTCAGACTGTACAATGCCACTTTGTAACTGTCTGTGAAAAACCACAGTTATGTGCAATAAAAACCCATGCACTTTAATCAACCACATCTACTCCACTGACTGTGAACCATATCAATCCATCTACTCTGCCCTCAGATACATGTACACTTGAATATCAGCCAGTTTACAAAGTTTTTTATTGTATATTTCTTTTATACTATTTATGTATCTACTTATTTACTTATATAATGTGTGTGTGTGTGTGTGTGTGTATGTATGTATGTATGTATATGTGTGTATATATAATATAGAGGGGGGGAGAGAGAGGGAAAATTTTCTGAGTAGATCCTTCCGTAAGAGCGTGCTCAATACTTTTTCATAGAGTAAATATAAGTAAACATAAGAGGCCAGGGCAAAGACATTGTATTGAAACTGAAGTGAAAATGAAGTTTCAATAGAAAGTCTTTGTCCTGTCCTTTTATTTTTACTTATATATATGTGTGTGTGTGTGTGTGTGTGTATATATATGTAAAAATAAAAGGACAGGACAAAGGCTTTTTATTCTATATATATATATATATATATATATATATATATATATATATATATATATATATATATATATATATAAAATTCTCTCTCTCTCTCTCTCTCTCTCTCATCCTTCTCAAAAAATTTGCATATTGTGATAAAGTTCATTATTTTTTCTAATATACTGATAAAAATTAAACTTTCATATATTTTAGATTCATTGCACCCCAACTTAAATATTACAGGTCTTTTATTGTTTTAATACTGATGATTTTGGCATACAGCTCATGAAAACCAAAAATCCCTATCTCAAAAAATTAGCATATTTCATCTGACCAATTAAAAAAACAGTGTTTTTAATACAAAAAAAGTCAACCTTCAAATAATTATGTTCATTTATCACTGTCTATGGTGAGAGGCATGTAAAAGAACCATTGCTGACTTTCGTAAAGAGTAGGCTGCAAAGTCGTCAGCGTGTTTCTGTCCCTTGCTAAAAGGTTGTGACAGGAAGGGCATCCGACGTAAAAACCTCTGCCAAATCAAATGTGCGAATCAGATGATTCGCTGTGGCAACTCCCGAGTAACAGGGAAAAAGCCGAAAGGAAGACAGACAGTTATCACTCAATACTTGGTCGGGAATACTTTTGTAGAAATGACTGGCATGGAGACAATCAGCCTGTGACACTGCTGAGGTGTTATGGAGGCCCAGGATGCTTCGATAGCGGCCTTAAGCTCATCCACAGTGTTGGGTCTGGCGTCTCTCAACTTTCTCTTCACAATATCCCACAGATTCTCTATGGGGCTCAGGTCAGGAAAGTTGGCAGGCCAATTGAGCACAGTAATACCATGGTCAGTAAACCATTTACCAGTGGTTTTGGCACTGTGAGCAGGTGCCAGGTCGTGCTGAAAAATGAAATCTTCATCTCCGTAAAGCTTTTCAACAGATGGAAGCATGAAGTGCTCCAAAATCTTCTGATAGCTAGCCGCATTGACCCTGCCCTTGATAAAACACAGTGGACCAACACCAGCAGCTCACATGGCACCCCAGACCATCACTGACTGTGGGTACTTGACACTGGACTTCAGGCATTTTGGCATTTCCTTCTCCCCAGTCTTCCTCCAGACTCAGGCACCTTGATTTCCGAATGACATGCAAAATTTGCTTTCATCCGAATAAAGTACTTTGGACCACTCAGCAACAGTCCAGTGCTGCTTCTCTGTAGCCCAGGTCAGGCGCTTCTGCCGCTGTTTCTGGTTCAAAAGTGGCTTGACCTGGGGAATGCGGCACCTGTAGCCCATTTCTTGCACAACTGCACACGCCTGTGCACGGTGGCTCTGGATATTTCTACTCCAGACTCAGTCCACTGCTTCCACAGGTCCCCCAAGGTCTGGAATCGGCCCTTCTTTCACTTTTTCCTTCCCACAGAGGTGCCTTGATACAGCACTCTGGGAACAGCCTATTCGCTCAGAGATTTCTTTCTGTGTCTTACCCTCTTGCTTGAGGGTGTCAATGATGGTCTTCTGGACAGCAGTCAGGTCTGCAGTCTTACCCATGATTGCGGTTTTGAGTAATGAACCAGGCTGGGAGTTTTTAAAAGCCTCAGGAATCTTTTGCAGATGTTTAGAGTTAATTGGTTGATTCAGATGATTAGGTTAATAGCTCGTTTAGACTACCTTTTCATGATATGCTAATTTTTTGAGATAGGAATTTTGGGTTTTCATGAGCTGTATGCCAGAATCATCAGTATTAAAACAATAAAAGACCTGAAATATTTCAGTTGGTGTGCAATGAATCTTATCACAATATGCTAATTTTTTGTGAAGGACCAGTATACATATTTATATTTTATATTATATTGTTCTGTTCTAATTAACTCAAGGATGATAAACCTTTCTAAGTTATTTTGCACCCCCTACTGATGGTACTTCAAGAGCCTATAACAGTGAATTTCTCCATTGTGAGATTAATAAAGCTGTATCTTACCTTATCTTGTCTTAAGTTTGTTTGTTTTATCTTTTTGCATCCATACCTTTTGCATTAGCTTCTTGTTCCAAGTAAAGGTTGGAGACCGACTTTACCCAGTGGCGTCAGCACCCAGTAAAAAAGCAGCACGACAGCTGGCAGCTGAGGAAGCTGTGAAGGCTCTTGTGGCAGAAGGACAGCTTCAGATCAACAAGGTATTAAAATTGGTGCTTGACAGTTCTTTATATGGAAGCACATGCTGGAGGAGATGAGTCATGTAAATGTATATAAAATCTAAGGATAGCTGTTCTCCATATACTAACTTTATAAATTCTAGATTAGAATAGCAAGAAAGCATTGTTAACAAATACATGTTTGGTAATCAAAGGTTGTTTCAAATTTGAAAATGATTTCAGTTTAATACTGTGATTGCGCCTCAGTAAAAATTTCACTGTTTATGAGACAAGAAATGTCTCAATATGTGCACATCCTCCCGTGTTTCCCTGAAAATAAGACCCAACCACAAAATAATACCTAGCGTGATTTTACAAGATGTTTTTAATATAGGCCCTCCTTTTAAAATAAGCCCTAGTTGAGAGTGGCAGCAATTCATTGGCCTGCTACTCGCTCAATCTAGGGCTCTAGGTGAAAGCGCTGCCTCATCTATTCGGCAGCTTTATTACCTAAGGTACACTGTCAAAGCATCAATCCTTGCGCGTTGAGGCTCAGTCATTGACGTCAGCGGCTACTTTAAAACATGGACATACACTTGCGTCCATAAAAATCGCTAAAATCGCTCGATTCGGTTCTGGTTAAAATATTAAAAACATAAAGAAATACAGTAGGCCCTCGACATTCGCGGGGGTTCGGTTCCGAGCCCTCCCGCAAATCGAGATAATCCACGAGTTCTGTACCCGGAAGTAAAACCCCATGTATCACGTCACATGCGCGAATGAGCAGCCTGAAGTAAAATACTATGTATCTATTACATGCGTTAAAATATGCTTCTTAAACACATTTTATAGACAGTCTTACTCATTAATACACTAGTAATATAGGAAAATGTAGTAATGATGAAGAAAAACATTTCAATTTTTATTCTTATTTTTATTGATGATAAAATATAAACATTATACAAAAGTCTTTAAAGTCTTTTTCAATCATTATTCCAGTACAGTACTTAAGTTAATTCTGAGAATGTTTGTGAGAATGATGGCGCTGCCTAGAGGGCAACATCGCGGAGTTCTCAGAGGCAGATTGTTTCTTTGTTCGTTTTAATTTGTTCTATTTGTTTGTTCATGTTTTGCACTATGCTCGTCTATGATCGGTTGACCTTACTACAGCTATGAGCAGCTTCAGCTTCAGGCAACTAAGCACACAACAACTTCTATCGTGAGTTGATATGTTATGGGAGCTCAATGCTAACAATAAGCCCAGGCGGAGTTCTCAGATTCTCCGTTGCTTGGTGAGCACTTCCGGCCATACTGCTTGAAAATGTTCAGTCCCTGCGAAACAAGATGGACGAGCTTCATGCGCAGAGGGATCTACAGGACTGTGTTTCTGTGAAGCATGGCTCGAGGAGAGTACACCCGATAAGGCGATTATACCAGCCGGCTACACGGCCTTCATCCCCTGCAATCCCAAGCACCGGAGTCGTCGGTCGGCCCCTTCTCGCCTGGGCTTCTTTCTTAGCTGGGATGCAGCTTGCATTGAGCTGCCTACCATAGCATGTTAGCTCTGCTAATAGCATGTTAGCTCTGCTTAGTTATACTAGTCCTTCTCAAAAAATTAGCATACTGTGACAAAGTTCATTATTTTCTGTAATGTACTAATAAAAATTAAACTTTCATATATTTTAGATGCATTGCACACCAACTGAAATATTTCAGTTATTTTATTGTTTTAATCCTGATGATTTTGGCATACAGCTCATGAAAACCCAAATTTCCTATCTCAAAAAATTAGCATATCATGAAAAGGTACTCTAAACGAGCTATTAACCTAATCATCTGAATCAACCAATTAACTCTAAACATCTGCAAAAGATTCCTGAGGCTTTTAAAAACTCCCAGCCTGGTTCATTACTCAAAACCGCAATCATGGGTAAGACTGCCGACCTGACTGCTGTCCAGAAGGCCATCGTTGACACCCTCAAGCAAGAGGGTAAGACACAGAAAGAAATCTCTGAGCGAATAGACTGTTTCCAGAGTGCTGTATTAAGGCACCTCAGTGGGACGTCTGTGGGAAGGAAAAAGTGTGGCAGAAAACGCTGAAGAGGTGACCGGACCCTGAGGAAGATTGTGGAGAAGGGCTGATTCCAGACCTTGGTGGACCTTTGGAAGCAGTGTACTGAGCTACAGGTGCCGCATTCCCCAGGTCAAGTCACTTTTGAACCAGAAACCGCGGCAGAAGTGCCTGACCTGGGCTACAGAGAAGCAGCACTGGACTGTTGCTCAGTGGTTCAAAGTACTTTTTTCGGATGAAAGCAAATTTTGCATGTCATTCAGAAATCAAGGTGCCAGAGTCTGGAGGAAGACTGGGGAGAAGGAAATGCCAAAATGCCTGAAGTCCAGTGTCAAGTACCCACAGTCAGTGATGGTCTGGGGTGCCATGTCAGCTGCCGGTGTTGGTCCACTGTTTTATCAAGGGCGGGGTCAATGCAGCTAGCTATCAGGAGATTTTGGAGCACTTCATGCTTCCATCTGCTGAAAAGCTTTATGGAGATGAAGATATTCATTTTTCAGCACGACCCAGCACCTGCTCACAGTGCCAAAACCACTGGTAAATGGTTTACTGACCATGGTATTACTGTGCTCAATTGGCCTGCCAACTCTTCTGACCTGAACCCCATAGAGAATCTGTGGGATGTTGTGAAGAGAAAGTTGAGAGACACCAGACCCAACACTGTGGATGAGCTTAAGGCCGCTATCGAAGCATCCTGGGCCTCCGTAACACCTCAGCAGTGCCACAGGCTGATTGCCTCCATGCCACGCCGCACTGAAGCAGTCATTTCTGTAAAAGGATTCCCGACCAAGTATTGAGTGCATAACTGAACATAATTATTTGAAGGTTGACTTTTTTGTATTAAAAACACTTTTTTTTTTATTGGTCGGATGAAATATGCTAATTTTTTGAGATAGGAATTTTGGGTTTTCATGAGCTATATGCCAAAATCATCAGTATTAAAACAATAAAAGACCTGAAATATTTCAGTTGGTGTGCAATGAATCTAAAATATATGAAAGTTTAATTTTTATCAGTACATTCTAGAAAATAATGAACTTAATCACAATATGCTAATTTTTTGAGAAGGACTAGTACATGTGCGAAGATACTCCGATCTTATAGCTGTAGTAGAGTCGACCGGTCATAGACGAGCATAGTGCAAAACATGAACAAACAAAACAACAAATTAAAACGAACCATAGCATGTTAGCTCTGCTAAAAGCATGTTAGCTCTGCTAAAAGCATGTTAGCTCTGCTAATAGCATGTTGGCTCTGCTAATAGCATGTTGGCTCCGCTAATAGCATGTTAGCTCTGCTTAGTTATACACGCCCGAAGAAATTCCGATCTTATAGCTGTAGTAGAGTCGACCGGTCGTAGATGAGCATAGTGCAAAACATGGACAAATAAAACAAATTAAAACGAACAAAGAAACAATTTGACTCTGAGAACTCCGCGACGTCACCCTCTGGGCATCGCCATCTTGGAGACGTCACTCCAACTTCAGTGTAAAAGGACATGAAGAGTACTGTAATAAAGTTTATCCTTTAGGTATCGTTTGTTAAACATGCTACAGAACATAAAATCTCACGCATAATCATGAACTTATGAACTGTACTGGAACAATAATTGAAAAAGATTTTAATACAACAGTTCAGAGAAAACCGTCGTTTCTCAGGAGAAAGTCTTATTTCTTCAGAAGAGACATCCAGCGTTTTCTATCACTTAGCCACAGAAGACGCATAGCGTTTGAGTGGTATCATTGAGCTTAACTGGTAATTAAAACATACAAAAAAAGAGGCTCATTGACAACTTGTGCGCGAATGAGAAAAAAGGGGAGGGCATCAGTTCAACCAATCAGGAGAGAGGAGGACAGCTGAATTTGAATCACGTGCCGGTTGCTCGGCAGTCAGCGAATACTCAAACCGTGGGTGCAAAGCTGCGAATAGTCAAGGGCATACTGTATAACGAAATAAGAATATATATAAAGACAAAGATATAAGACATATAATAGAGAAAAATGTAAAATACATCACCACTTAAAAATAAGCCCTCATATCATATTTCGGTATAAAAATTAATCTAAGCCCTATCTTATTTTCGGGGAAACACGGTAGTAGTATACTCTACTTAATTGTATAGTGTTTGAATTTCGTTAGGATTGTGTATGAAATTGAATATGACAAGCTGTGCACTTGGCAGAGATCAAGAAAACAGTTGACCATAAAGATAAAAATTATCTAATGGCTTTTTTTCCAACGCCTTGTTTTTCTAGATTTTTTATGTAACATGGGAATTACAATCCCTATTGACATTTACGCCATCCCTGTTCTCCAATCAGTTGAAAATACTTTTTGGCTCTTCCCCTTTTCTTTTGCATCCTGAAAATATTTAGCATTTTGTATACATCATCCTAGAACTCGTAGCACGCTGCATGTTGCCATGCTTCTCGGTGTGAATGCACTTTTGCAGTCAGCATGTCGAGTGCACAATTGTACATGAATTGAGAGACTAGGACAAACAAAAAAGACATAATTTGGAAGAGCTTATAAATTCTGATTCTGGGGAATGTTTGTCTGTACAGTGTTAACTTAACATATTATTAGAGAAGTAGTAAATGTCTCCCTCTATTTATGTCAGCAACAGCACGCGTTTTGTCCGCTTGGTGAAGGTGATTTACCCCCAGCACTGCCTCCATGCCCATCACTCCCCCCGCTAACAGCAGCTGAGCTCCAGGCAGCACATGAGGCAGGAGTAGGTGACCTGATCAACCACCTAAACAACAATGCTGTGTCAGGCCTGCTGGAATATGCACGCTCACGAGGTTTTGCTGCTGAAATTCGTCTGGTGGGACAGTCAGGACGCGCACATGAGCCACGGTACTCATCCACTCACTATTATCCACAGTTGCTAGTTCATTTGTTGTTTCTAGCTTGTTACAACCTTCATTTGCTCAGTTATTTTAATGTTTGTCAAACTGCATGTGTACTTTTTCAGTTACTGACTGCATTTCCTGTAAAGGTGTTATGTATTTAATCTTAGGCAGGGAAGGGATACTTGAAAAATTATGTAGATAAAATGTGATCATCGAGCACCAAACCAGTTGGAGTTTGTTTACAACACTGCTTCTCAATTATTTTCTGTGACTCCCCCTCGAGGAAGAAAAAAAAAACATTTCGCCCCCACCACCCCGCGAGCAACTATTATATATTTTCGTATTTATTTACGAAACACCTAGGGCAGTGGTGGTCTATTGGTATAGGGTGCTGGATCGCTGATCCAAAGGTTGGGGGTTCAAGTCCCACTCTCCAAAAGGTTGTCCCTGTCCCCCTAGTGCAGCTAACTGGGTTATCAAAGGTGGGCCATGTCTCTCACTGTCTATGGTGAGAGGCATGTAAAAGAACCATTGCTGACTTTCGTAAAGAGTAGGCTGCAAAGTCATCAGCGTGTTTCTGTCCCTTGCTGAAAAGGGTTGTGACAGGAAGGGCATCCGACGTAAAAACCTCTGCCAAATCAAACGTGCGAATCAGATTCGCTGTGGCGACTCCTGAGTAAAAGGGAAAAAGCCGAAAGGAAGACAGACATTTACGAAACACCTCTGCATAACATTGTATCTTTATTAACATAAAAAAGAAATACAGTTCAACTTACAATAAAGAAAAACTGTATTCATTTTTTTTTTAAATCCCCTGGGGGATCCCCTGGGGTCCCAAGGAAGGGGGATGCCCCACTATTTGAGAAGCACTGACTGGTTGACAATAGCATGAAACCAACTGTGACAACAGGACCAAAATTTTACTACTGAATTTTTCTGGATAATTTTAATGAATTTCAAGAATAGTTTTTGTCCAGTTTATGTTAGAATATCAGTTCATAAAGGGAAGAAACCGAAAGGAAATATCTCTCTCTCTCATGCTGTTTGTATATGGGGCATTTTGTGAGGGGTTCTCTTCTTTTCCTTTTGGCTTTTCCCTTCAGGGGTCGCCACAGCGAATCATCTGCCTCCATCTCACCCTATCCTCTGCATCTTTTTCTCTTACACCAACTGCCTTCATGTCCTCCTTCACCACGTCCATGAATCGTCTCTTTGGTCTTCCTCTAGGCCTTCTGCCGGGTAGTTTCAACCTCAGCATCCTACTACCAATATACTCGGTATCCCTCCTCTGTACATGTCCGAACCATCTCAATCTATCCTTGTATTCAATATATTCATTTATACAGACGCTCCCTGACTTACGTTCATCAGTTTTACATTTTTTTGATTTTACTGTTTTTGTTGTTGTTGGTTTTTTTTTTTTCAAAAAAAAAAAAAAAAAAATCAAATTTTGAGTACGAGACATACCTACGTAGTATGCTGGTGTAATGACGCTGCGTCCATTGTTTACAAACGACAGACTGAACGTGCTATGCTGCTTCCCAGTTCACTGCCTGTTATCCTTGTGTTAAGATGTCGTCTCTGTGATCTTTGTGTTTACACTGTTTTGCAGACTTTTGTAACCCTAAGCAAATATGGTTGATCAGAAGTGTAAGACTACGAGCATGGGTGCAAGTTTTCTGGCATATGCAGGAATTTCCACTTTTCCCTGACTGAATTAACTATCTGTTCGGATCAGCGCAATCTACCATGCAGACTCAGTTAAACAAAGAGAGTTATAACCCGCGCTTTGTCGAGTGCTTCACATATTGTAAGCATTGATTGGCTGTTTTAAGCTTCATGTAAAGTGACTCGGCTCAGCTTCATGTAAAGTGACTATCCGTCGACCATCGAAACCATTTACAAGCAGAAAGATCGCATCATAGAGAATGTTAAAGGTATCCAGTGGTATGAAAAAGTATCTGAACCTTTTGGAATTTATCACATTTCTGCATAAAATCACCATCGTTGGCCACCAGAAGTGTTGTCGGAGCAGGAAGAGAGTTCGGTGGGCTCCGGGGTGGCAGGCTAACTTTGAGGAGTGAGTCCACTGGAGTGCTGGGGTTCTGGCCGGTGGGGGAACATATAGTCGACCTTGGGGGCACCCGACGGGCTCCGGTTCCCCCTGATGGGCATCCCGAACTAATCGTTTTATTTCCCATTTGGCTGCTCCGAGTATGCAGGAGGAGGTCAGGATAGTGTCTTCACCCGAGGAGAACTGCCTGGAGAGAGCATCTGGCTTTGTATACCGGGAGCCAGGTCGGTACAGTGGTATGAAAAAGTATCTGAACCTTTTGGAATTTTTCACATTTCTGCATAAAATCACCATCAAATGTGATCTGATCTTTGTCAAAATCACACAGATGAAAAAAACAGTGTCTGCTTTAACTAAAACCACCCAAATATTTATAGGTTTTCATATTTTAATGAGGATAGCATGTAAACAATGACAGAAGGGGGAGGAATAAGTAACTGAACCATCACATTTAATATTTTGTGCCCCCCCCCCCCCTGGCAGCAATAACGTCAACCAGACGCTTCCTGTAGCTGCAGATCAGTCTGGCACATCGATCAGAACTAATCTTGGCCCATTCTTCTTTTCAAAACTGCTGTAGTTCAGTCAGATTCCTGGGATGTCTGGCATGAATCGCTGTCATGCCACAGCGTCTCAATGGGGTTCAAGTCTGGACTTTGACTTGGCAACTCCAGAACGTGTATTTTATTCTTCTGAAACCATTCTGAAGTTGATTTACTTCTGTGTTTTGGATCTTTGTCTTGTTGCAGCATCCATCCTCATTAAAATATGAAAACCTATAAATGTTTGGGTGGTTTTAGTTAAAACAGACACTGTTTTTTCATCTGTGTGATTTTGACAAAGATCAGATCACATTTGATGGTGATTTTATGCAGAAATGTGAAAAATTCCAAAAGTTTCAGATACTTTTTCATACAACTGTATTTGATACTGTATTTGATATTTGATGAGTGACTTTGATTAAAATGTATCTATTTGAAATTATTTTGCTTGAATTTAATTTATTTGAAATTAATGTTGATATTTGATATATTTGATATTATTTTACAATGTTACGTTTATAATAATTGATTTAGGGGTGTTTTATGTGATACGGTGATGGTATTTATGGATGTATAGTACAATATGAACGTCATATGTCACTGGAACATACAGTAACAACTTGCGTTGTTTTTTTTTGTTTTTTTTTCAACTTGCGTTCGGCCGTCCGGAACCAGACAAAAATGTAAGTTGGGGAGCGTCTGTAATACATGTGTACCATAAACAGCTACTGCTGCTAACTCAGCTGACTTCTTCAGCCGGGGACCATCCGTCAACGAGTGTTTCGACCCTTTAAACCCTGGACACTCTCAGGGTGGCGGGTCCGCAGTGATGACGTCTCACCACTACGTGTCAGCTGATAGCTTCCAGCTTCTCTCCGCTCTCTTCAGCCACAGCCAGCTCGATGATCTTTCAGCTGCTTGGCATACTGCTTTTATAGTTCTCTTCCTGTCCCTGCCCATGACACCTAGGCTTCCTAATGTTCTCCATGAGGACTGTGCAGCGAATCCTCTAGCTCCTACTTCTACAGGAAAAAGCCAACACTTCCAACCTCGTTGCTGGCACTGTTCAACCAACTCAACATACTTGGCTTTCTTGCACTCGAACGCTTCCTTACATCTTGTTTCCCAGGGTACCGTGAGTTCGACAATTACAATCCTCTTGTTCTTTGTGCTCCAAGTAACGATATCAGGCCTCAGAGTAGTCTAGACTACCTCTGGAAAGACCAGTCTCTGGCCCAGGTCAACTATCATTTCCCACTGCTCTGACTTCTCAAACATTGATGATGTTGCTTGAGCCACTATAGTTTCCCTAGCCTCCCCCTCTTTGACGAAGTTGATACATTTTCTTGTTTTGGCTCCTCTTTCTTCTTTCTCTGTCTAATGTGTCAGCCAGTTCCCGTAGAACTTTGTCATGTCTCCATCTATAGCGGCCTTGATTCAATGCTACCTTGCAAGATACCAGCACATGCTCCAATGTTCCTACTTTGCCGCAGAGTACACACTTTGGGTCTTCTCTTAAGCCCCACCTATGCAAGTTCGTCGGTGATGGCAGGAGGTAATACACCGATCTCAGTAGGAAACTCAATCTGAATGGCTCATATTGCCAAATCTCCGCCCATGTAAGCTTCCTTTCAGTAGTTGTCCATCTTGTCCAAGCACCCTGCAGTACCAATTCAGCTGCTCTTGTTTTGTGTGACTCCTCTTCATTCAACCTTACTTCATCTTGGACCATTTTCTTCTTCTCACTGCCTGATGCAGCGGACCATCGTGGGGTGCTGGTAGTTCCGAGGCCCTGCTGTCCAACTACTGTTATTATGTCTTTTAGTTTAAGCCTATTCTGCCTGGTTTTACTGCCTGGCTGGCTGACCACATAATACACAATAATGCTCACTTATCTGGTTATTATAAAAAAACCTGAAATCAATTTAATTATAATGGTAGTTATTACAGTCTCCCTTGTCACCTTTGCTTTTAAATAAGGTAGTGATCTTCGGATCTTTCATGTCCTGTGGGATCTCTAGCTCCAGCCAACAAGTTGTGAGTACCTTGTGTAGGTGGGGAAGGAGGAAGTTTTTGTTTGAGTATTTCTGCTGGAATGTTGTAATTTCCTGGCTCCTTCCCATTTGCAAGTTCAAGTGCTGAAGCAAGTTCTTCCTAAGCTAGTGTTTTATCTAATTTTGTCAGTATGGAGAGTGGAGGTATTTCATCTTCAAGATCTCTGTCCACATACTTTGGGTTGAGCAAAACTCAGATCTTGATTCGCAGCCAATGTTCCATTCGCTGTTTCTTGTCTGTTATTTGTTTACCTGATGAGGATTTGAAACGCGCAACTTTGCTTTCTGTTGGTCCAATAGAAACTCCGATCTTCTCGTACATTTTCCTGATGTTACCCATGTCACTTGCTTGTTGTATCTCTGAGCACAAACTTTTCCCAGTATTTGCTGGAAAAATTTCTGGTCTCTCTCTGAAGTTCTGATTTAGCAGCACGTAACTGTTGTTTGGCGATTTATGTTGGGTTTTTGTTGTATTCCACAAATACCCTGTGTTTTTTTTCCTCAAGAGGAAGCATCAAAGTTTTTGCATGGATTTCTATACAGTCTTCTTTGGAACTTCTATCTGTTCCAAAAGCTTTTGCTGCTGCATCATACTTTGTAGATTTCAGGTTGTTCCACATGTCATTTGGAGACTCATCATCTAGCTTTTGCAGCTGTTCTTTAAAATATCTTTGAAGTTGTGCATTCGTTTCTGGATTTTTGGTGGTGTTAGTGTTATTCTTGGGTTTCCTTGGTTTCTAGGATCTCGGTGTTATCAATACACTGGTTATTGTTTCCTTTACAGTAAATGCTTCGGGATCCTTGGTGTTAGCAACATCTGTCAGTCATCTTTTCAATATGATGGGTGGTTGCTTTCGTTATGTTGCCTGAAAGTTCAGTGCATTTTTAACGCCATATCCGCCCATTTCACATTTCTTGAGAAAATATCAGCTGTCACTGCTTCAGCTTCCCAACTTTCATTAAATGTAGATGATCGTTTGTCACCACATCATTACAATTTGTTCCCTGCATTTTAAAAAATGCAGAATTACTTTAAACTTTCATTGCATAAATAATGGCCATTCAAATGCGTCATTTTATCCAGCATGTTTTTTTAAATGTGCTCACTTGCGAATAGCCTGTGTATTTTGTTTTTTTATCATCAGTTCATTTTGACTGAATGCAAAGGTTTCCTGGTGAAACCAACCAACCAACAGAAGCATGTTGTGGCAGATTCCATTTAATTTCCAAAAGACTGAATTGTATTTCAATTTTGTTTACTATGCTTAGTAAGAGTATGGCTCCTTTAAATTGCAGAACAGTTTTGCGGGTAAGCACTTTTCTTACATCAGTGAATATTACAGAGTTCACTATGTAGAAATAGTTGTTGCACTCATACAAAGTGCATATCAAACTCGTGAGAACCAGAATGTTTTAGGCTGATTGAATTTTTATGCAAAGTTTTTTTTTGAGTGAATAGTGTCAGATTAGTGTCAGTTGGTTGTTCAGTTGATTTGTGCAGTTCTAGATCACATCACAGGTGATAAAAGCTCTGACAGGATTTATTGTTCGTGTTATTCTTTCTTTTTGCAAAAAAATAAAAAAAAAATAAAAAAAAAACTGACATTTCTGACACGGGTGTGTAAGAGCATTTCTAAACCACTTATGGAATGCCATGTGTAAGTTATAAATATAGATGCATGCTTATACATTGATGTGAGGCTCAGAGCAATCAAAATAAAATGTAATAATTTCTTATTATTTTATCAGTTACAATTACTCATAACATCAGTAAGTATTCATCAGAATATTTAAAAAAAACAAAAAAAAAACAAGGATTTTTTTTTTTCCATTTCACAGTGACTGTGGGAAACAAACATTATTATACATAGATTGGAGCTGTTTGTATTTGCAAAAATCCCATCTGTGGCCCGATCTGGCAAAATGAGTCAGAATGACCAAAATTTGGAAAAGAAAAAAAAAATAGTGACTAAGCTTTGCAATGACACCAAGTTTGTTGAAAAATCTTGAAAACTCTTGAACTTACGAACATTTGAATTTTGTTGGATTGCGTCAATCATTCTGAAGTAAACCAGAAAAATGAATTTAAATTTTGTGACTGTTCTGAAAAAAATATCCTTCAAGTTTCCTTTGCAAATAATGGGTAAGCTTCCTTCTGTTGACATAAAACTTGGCAGGTAATTTGATGACATTTTTCCCCCTATCTCACAACCCAGTTCAAAGTTGGTTGCGCTAGAGAAACCACAAATATTTTTTATTTGGCCTAATATATCTGGGCCTATGCTTCCATTTATATAATTTGTATTCATTGTCTGTTTCCATCTCAGCTTTACCTACCAGGCGAAGTTGGGTGGTCGCTGGTTTCCCCCAGTGTGCGCCAGCAATAAAAAGCAGGGCAAGCAGGAGGCCGCCGATGCAGCTCTGAGAGTGCTGATCGGCGAGGCAGAAAAGGCGGCACGCACCGGGGAGCTGACGGCAGAGGTATCCTTTTCATTCACTCCCTCCATAGCTAATTACAGTAACTATAATGAGTTGTTGTATTCAAATATGTGTGCATTTATTATACAGTTGCCGGTGTCGGGTAGCACACTGCATGACCAATTCGCCATGCTGAGTCATCAGCGTTTCAATTCGCTCACTGCTCGTATTCAGCACAGCCTTTTGGGTAGGAAAATCCTCGCTACAATCATCATGAAGAAAGGTGCTGACAGTCTCGGCACAGTGGTCAGCCTTGGGACAGGTATGCATCTCTCTCACCTAACCAACATGCACCAATACTCCATAGTAGGTTATTCAGGCTATTTTCCTCCCTGTGGAGCTGCGTAAATATGTGGAGCTCCTTGTGTAAATATTCACAAATTCTCCCCCCCAAAAAAATTGAAAAACTTGTCTTTTTTTTTAAATTACTACTGAGTTAAATTTCAACTGTATTTTAATATAAAGCTTTAGGCATTGCCTAAAACATAGCTCTTATAGATTTACTCTCCTTTCAGAAGTTAAGCATCATAAACATGTGCTTATTCCACAAAACGATTGGCTTAAAAGCTTTTTGATTCAAATGGGTCACGTGTAACAGTAAAAGTTTACTTTGCTAGATAAAAAATTGCACATCTAATTAATTTTACATTGTTTAAAAAAAAGTGTGTTTTATTTCATGTCTTGTAATAAGTAACAATTTGACCGGGATGTTGGATTAGAAGTTACGATCAGGCAGGCATTCATTCCCATTATGGTGTTATACACCAGTAGTGTGCGTATTATATTCAACAGAGTATATAAAGTAATCCAGGGATCCCTCACTTTCCGCGGTTAATTGGGACCGAGATCCCCACGCGACCATCGAAATTCGCGAAGTAGGATCACCCCCCCCACACACACACACACACACACACACACACACACACACACATATACACACACACACTTGTTGAGTTTAGAATAGTGTATAAATGCATCAGTCCTGGACACCCTTCTCCAAAATGGATACTTGGTGCCCTCTTGTGTTCATCTATACATGAAGCATATACTGTTGATGTAAGTCAGAGTTTATCTTTATTTACATTGACACAATAGTGAGTCTCAACTAACCAAATTGACCTGCTTAAAGACATTTAACAGCAGCCGACTGTTAAGGGCTCAAACTTCGAAACACATTGCTCTGATTTTATTACTGCTTTACCACTCCAGGAAATCGCTGTGTGAAGGGAGAGGAGCTGAGTCTTAAAGGTGATACAGTTAACGACTGCCATGCTGAAATCATTTCCAGAAGAGGCTTCATCCGGTATCACTTTACATCGGCACTATTCCAAGATGCATTTTGTCCATTTCAACATTAGCCTTGATGGAGTCTTATTTCATTCTTATAAATATATTAACAAGTAAAGTAAATCTGTATGTGCTGCGGCTTTAGCTCAGAGTTGTCTGAGATTCTGCCGCCTGTCTGCCCTCAGATTTTGGCAACCACCCATATATTGTTTTCCTTTTATATCTTTTTCTCTCTTCTCTATTCCGCCGCCTCTCCCTTGTGTAGCTTTTTGTACAGTGAGTTGATGAAACATTGGGAGACTCCCGAAGAGGACAACATATTTAAGGTTGCAGAGGACGGTTTGCTCAAGATCAAAGATGATATCACGTTCCATCTGTACATCAGGTATGATGCATATCTGTGCTTCTATCAAGTATATACAATCCGGAACATACCCGTTCTCATTAAGTTACATTTCCATATAACGGCGTGCATCTCATTTATAGATAATAGTACAAAATGTTGGGTATTACTATCATGATGTTGTGTGTCTGTATGTTTTTCAGCACTGCTCCATGTGGGGACGGTGCTCTCTTCGATAAATCGTGTAGTGAGTCAGCAGAGGTCACTGGCTCAGCTCACATGCCCTTGTTTGAGAATGCCAAACAGGGCAAGCTCAGGACCAAAGTGGAAAATGGTGTGTCTGGCCCTCATTTATACACACTATTAATTTGCATAATAAATTGAATCAGGTGGCATTGCACAAACTAATACAGCACAAATCAGTTCTGATTTAATTGCAGAAGCTGAATGCATGTCTATCAGTCTTTCCTCAGGGTTAATTAATTTATGTTCATAAAGCTGGTCTGGGTTTGTAGGGTAGGCACGAGAATTAATTGTCTCATGATGTGGGATGTGGTATTTGGCTTGATGTGGGAACACACTTACATAAAGCTGGATGTGGAATATTGTCTACTGTTTAAAAAGCTTGTACTAGGCATAACTAGCATATTTTCCAGGCCACAGGGTGCACCGAATTATAAGGCGCAATATCAATGAATGATGCTTGACCAGTCTATTTTCATACATAAGGCGCATTATGCGAAACAAAAGTCAGATAAGTCCAACTTGATTTAACTCATTCACAGTAACTCAATATTGTAGAAATATAAAACAAAAAACTCAGTTTTTCAGTTGATTGCTCTTCCACAAATTCATCAAGTTCTTCATCTTCAGTGTCTGAATTTAACAGTTGCGCGAGTTAGACACAAAGCCTGGATCCCTCTATTAATTTTTAATTATATTATAATATTATATTATGTATTATCCCCTTGTGCGCATGGAGTTGCAGATCAATATACATGGAGATTAGGTGAAAAAAGTCTTTCGGGGTCGTGACCTAAACTTCTCTCAGCCACGCCCCCTTAAAGCGACGGCATCATCACAGTAACAAACATTGCGGTGCTCAGTCATAGTGTGAGTATTGTGTTCATTACAGAATGGCGGTCATTACTCTTAAGGAACTGTACCAGTGTAACTGTAAATTCAAGAAGGTTAATCTCAGGTGTCAGGAGGAGACCTGTAGCAGGGATTTATCCCAGTGATGAACAGGAGAGTCTCATTAAGCCGGCTGAGCGTCCTGAGACGCAGAAGCATCCTCATAACAAGACAGATGGTCACTAGAGACAGAGATTAGGTGAAAAAAGTCTTCTGGTCTCCTGACGTAAACTTCTCTCAGCCACTCACATATTACTCAGTGAGTCACCTGACTATGGTAGCCATAATGCTGGTAATTGGACGTAAAGTCCAGATTCCTCTAACTTATGAATTGTTGACACCAATATCTAGAGGTTGGAGTTCTATGGTTAATCCATTCGGAATGATGGTAAGCTCTGAATTAGCTTGCTTCACTTGGGTTTTGATGGTATCAGTGAGATGGAATCACGCAGCTTCATCCACACATAAAGCACACCGGAGTATAAGGCGCACCGTAGATTTTTTTCAAGTATTAATGGATTTTGTGTGCCTTATGGTCTGAAAAATACGGTGTTCTTGGACTAATCCAAGTTTGTTTTTATTATTTTCAAGGGTTTTTTTTCTTTTTTCTACTGTTATTATTTTAGCATGCTACCACAATGATTTGTCCGCTTCTCTTTCCCAGGGGAGGGTACCATCCCAGTGGAGTCAAGTGCCATCGTGCCTACTTGGGATGGCATCCAGCATGGCGAGCGCCTCAGAACCATGAGCTGCAGTGACAAGATCCTGCGCTGGAATGTTTTGGGCCTGCAGGGGGCTCTGCTCAGCCACTTCATCCACCCTGTGTATCTTCAGTCTATCACCTTGGGTATAGTACAGATGCACACAGACTCGAAACCTTCTCCAACTAACTCTGACAACTGTCTAATCTCCTTTATGTTTTGCAGGGTACCTTTACAATCACGGTCATCTGACTCGAGCTGTGTGCTGCCGAATGGCCAAAAATGGGAGTGACTTGATTACAAACTTGCCTCCTCACTATACACTTAAACACCCTGAGGTACGTGTGTACACATGCATGCACACACATGCAATTTCTGTTCTATTTGTCATTAATCTTAAATTGGTTGATTTACAGAGTACCAGTATTGGTGATTCTTACAGCATAAGTAGTGTTTATGTAATACATTTAATCAATACAGATACTTATTTTAACATGTCTGTCTTCCTTTCGGCTTTTCCCTTTTACTCGAGAGTCGCCACAGTGAATCATCTGATTTGCATGTTTTGATTTGGCAGAGGTTTTTACGTCAGATTCCCTTCCTGTCACAACCCTTTTAGCAAGGGACAGAAACACACTGACGACTTTGCAGCCTACTCTTTATGAAAGTCAGCAATGGTTCTTTTACATGCCTCTCACCATAGACAGTGAGAGACATGGCCCGCCTTTGATAACCCAGTTAGCTGCACTGGGAGGGACAGTGACAACCTTGTGGAGAGTGGGACTCGAACCCCCAACCTTTGGATCAGCGATCCAGCGCCCTATACCAATAGACCACCACTGCCCCCATAGATACTTATTTTAACATAAATGCCCATAAATAGCACAAAACTGGGTAATTTGTATTCAAGGCTATAGCCGAACCTATGGTTAGCAAGCGTTTTTGCCCATGATTGACGCGAATATGTTGGGCGGGGTTTTCCAGTGCAAAAAAAAAAAAAAAAAAACCAAGCAGATCTCTTTAGCAAGCAGCATCCTCAGTGATGAAAATATATGCTCAAGAAACAACTGTAACTAGTCGTTTCAAGGAAATGGGTGTAAATGGTTTCCTATTTGAACCAGAGAGGACAGAGTCCTGTGGAGACAGTGAGACATCACATTTAAGTGACTGAGGATGGGAATGCTGCCAGAGATGAGTGTGATAGTAAATGCAAAATGGCTTATGCAGCCAACATTTTGCCAACTTGACTTTCATGTTGTCAGTTGGTTTAGTAACAGAAAGTAATTTTTTTCCGTGATTTCTGCACTTGTTGTTTGTGCAGCTCAGCATCAGCCAATAATATGTTATGATGCATAGGTCAGTGACTTAGCCAAGTCAATACAACAAATTCTTGTTACTACCAGGCTGGAGCAGCCAATCAGAAAGGCAGCAAATCTCGGAGCATGCCAGGAAGCATAGCAAGCATGCGCACTTAAAATTAGGCAGAGACTGATGTTGCCGGAATGAACCATTGATGTTATATGTGATTGTTTTGAACAGCTAATACAGTAATTCACCACAGGTACCCTTTAATGTAGGTATCTATGTAAGGTAAAACATTTTGCCTGTCAAAAACATGCATATTTTCTGGGTGTATGTAGGTCGGCAGAGTGAGTGTGTATGACTCAACTCGTCACACGGGAAAGACCAAAGAATCCAGTGTGACGTGGAGCCTGCCAGACAATCTCAAAGTGGAGGTACTAGATGGCACCAAGGGCAAAGTGGATGGGTAAGAGACTAACCAGTCACATAATCTGTGGTGTTGTGCAGCCAATAGGATTTAAGCATGACAGGCAAACTGTTAATAAGTCACCAATAGCTATCATAAAGATATCTGTTCAGAAAGCTTTGCAATGCAGTGTTAAAAAAATCTTAATATTCTTAATAACCACAAGTAACCACGTGATCATTTTCACAGTCCAAAGTTAGAAGTGTCTCGTGTCTCCAAGTCCAACCTCTTCCGGCTTTTTCGGGACGTGTGCAAGCAGGCCGGCCGAAGTGACCTGCTAGCATTGACCACCTATGCCCATGCCAAGATGGCCGCCAAGTCTTTCCAAGCAGCCAAGGAGCAATTCTTCAAAGCCCTGGATCAGTTGGGTTATGGAACGTGGATCGGCAGACCACAGGAAGAGAAGAGCTTTGAGGTGGAAGAAACTGAAGCTCAGAACCTTGTTACAGCTCCCTAAGGACACAATGGGGAGGGATGCAGGGGGAAGGAGAATGGAGAACCGATTAGAGCCAACAGTTAGTATCTTTCAGGTAGTTGGAGAGAGAGTAAGGTACATAGTCAATGAAATGGGGAAAGAGTAAAATCTGAAGATCTGACTTTGAAATCCATCTTAGCCTGGAAAGAGGAAGCAATCTGAGCCGTAAACGAAAAACCCTGCCAGCTCATGTGTAAGAATAATATATGTAGCTTTCTTTGGAATCCCCTCGATGTTCTGCATCAAGCTTCATCTGAAGCACTGATCCTCTCGTGCTCACTCTTTCTCTCAGTCTCTCTGCTTGTGGATGGGGGAGGGGGGTGTATGAGGGGAAGTTCAAGGAAAGGCTGTTATAATATCTATATTAAAGATCAGCTCAGCCTCACATGCTAGTAACAGCTGCAGTGATCATGTACCATAATAGATATCATATTACAAACAACACAAAAGGATACTGTTAGTGCCACATTTCCCCTCACAGCAATTAATGAGCTTTTATCCTCTCTCTCTCTCTCTCTCTCTCTCTCTCTCTCTCTCTCTTTCTCACTCTCACTCTCTCTCTCTTTCTCTCACTCTCCCTCTCCCTCCCTCTCTCTCTCTCTCTCTCTCTCTCTCTCTCTCTCTCTCTCTCTCTACACACACACAGACACACAGAGCAAGTACACTTGTTTCTGGCAGAATCTGAAATTACAGTTGCAGGTAGTTCATTGTATTATTTTCAGTAAATGCATACATATTTGTCTTATGCATGTTTGCTTCACATTCCTTTTAACTTTCGGTTGAGTTCTGAAAATTTTAAATGATGTAACTACAGCAGTTATATAGGTACCTCCCACCCCTCAGCCGCCCTTTCCTTTGATACTATATATAGTATATTCACATGGTCTCCTTAGCTCTGCTTATGGGTTATCCCTGCTAAACTAATTTGAATAGCTTGTATACATAGATTTGACAAAATGTATACATAATGTACATACAGATACATACACTCACAAATGTATATAAGGTCTCTTCACACTGTGATTTTATATACATGTGTGTGTTTATGTATATGTATATATTGTATGTATATATTTTTTAGAGTTTCGTAAAGTTGTGACATGTTTAGTATAGTGTCATTCACCTGTACATGGACAATCATGTTCCACATTCTGTTTTGTGCAAAAAGCATTGCAGATATACCTTGACAACCGTTGTGAGTAAATGTGTGTTTTCTGTGTAGTAAGTCTGTTCTCCTGGTTTTTTTTTTTTTGTTTGTTTTTTTGTTTTTAATTTTTATTCAGGCTCAGTAAGACTGCTCTCGCTGTGGCATTCTTGAGTGGAAAGAATTTTAACTTAGATATTTCTTCACTGAATATATTCAAAGAACAATTAGTTCTGATTGTTGATTTTTAAGTTAACTGACACCTTTCAAAGTTCTGTCTTTTTTCCCAAATAAATCGAGCCTTTGCTTTATTTGGGTGTTGTGTTTCTTCTGTGTTTAGTTTAAGTTTCAGTTTATGTATGAAAGTATATTATACATTAACATAACTGTAAATGTTCCGGTTTTAGCCAAATGGTGAATTTGCAACTTTGGCAAGATGTTAAAAACCTGTCTAGACCTGAAAGAGTAAAAGTTAAAACCGAAACAATACAAAAGTAAGAACAATAACAATCAGTGTAGTTCGCCATGCAAAACATCAATAGCAATCAATATAATTAATAATGATGGCAGTTAATTGCAATGGCAGTCAGTAAAATTGACCATGCAAAGCAGCAGAGTACATCTGAGTCAGCCATGCAACATCAAGCCATGCAAAGATGGGAATCCACAATGGAAAGCTACACAATCAGCTCATCATTAATAAATGGCACATTAGTAATTAATAGGATCACAGTTTTTTTTTTAAAGAGCCAAGTGTTAAGCTCTTTTGTGAAGGAGATCGAGGTGATACAGCATCTTATTTCATTTGGTAAGGTGTTGCAGAATTGCGCAGCTCTAACAACAAACAAGTTTCACCAAATCAGCTGGCTCTAAAGGGGACAGTACAGTCTCCTCTCTGGGAGGATTTTGTAGACCTGTTTTCAGGAGTGGAGCACCATGCTGTTTACCATCTTATACAATAGGCAGGCATCTGTATGTTTTATTCGATTTTCCCAGCGCAGGATTTTAGATTTGCTGAGAATGTGAGGAACGTTTGTTTTTCTGTCGAGGACTTTGAGAATCTGTACAATGAAAGAAGGGGGTTTTAAAGTTGTAGTTTTTGTATGAACCCAGTTTTTGTAATGCAGTATGTTAAATTTGAGGTGTTCAAATAGAGGAATGCAGCAGTGCATGTCAGACAGTCTCTCATATATCTAAAATTTTCAAGGTTGTGTTTAGCAATCTACGTTACTCTTTTTATTTGCTTTGTGTTTGTGAAGATCAGATTCGAGTCAAGAATTATACCAATATATTTGCACACCGTGATTATACTGTGATATACAAGTCAAGCTTACTGTGACATGTTGAATTAGGTTTAGTAAAATCCATGCAGACAGTTTTCTGAACATTACTTAACAGTTGAGAATCATTAGGCCAGATTTGAACCATCAACATTATAGCATTCAATTTAGTCACCACTTTAAGTAAGAATCCATTTTTAATGGCTGGATTTTATTTCCATTGTTGATCAGCATTACATGCTTCTCTGTACTGTACATTCCTGTGTCCTCTGTCTGTGGTGTATGCATGAATTTTTCAGCACATTTCAATTATTAGATATCATCAGTCGTTTTGAGCAGCTGTTTTTGGCAAACAGCTGAATTGGGTGTGGCGGCAAAGCCTTAGCGGTCAATTTGTAGATTCAAATTACAGCACACATTCACATAGTTTAATATACTACTAAAAAAGTGCCAACAGTATATCACCCAAACAGGTTTAAAGTATTATGTATGAAGTATATTTTACTTCCCCTGCACCGTGTATTCCTACATAGTTGCTTCTAATTTATATGCTCCTTTCATTTATGTGCCATACTCCTTCACTGATGAAAAATCAATATCCATACATTCAGCTAATCTGATTTATGCCTATGTAAAGACCATGAGTAGATGAGGTTCCCCACATTTCTCTAAATATCGACTTTTTGAAATCCCAGTAAGTAGCTCTGGTTTGTTAATAATGCCTAGAAAACATCCTGTTGGTATCCCTGTCTGAGTTATTGCAAGATGGTTGAAGTTTAAACTCACTTATAGTTTATATACACTTAGCAGTTCCACTGCAGATGCATTATCATGTTCACTTTATTTCTCTGAAAGCTCTTATAAGACAGTGTGGAGGCAGAAATACTGATGGAGAGAGTGAAATATGAAATATTGGTCTAGCCCAACGGCTGTGTAAAAGGGTCAATCAATGCCTCGAAATGAGAATAAATGGGCTTGTTTGTGTAGTCTTTCATTCCCCTTGCATATTCCTTTGGTGTGGGCAGACGAGAAAGCAACGAATAAAGGGTGGAATGGAAAGACGGATGTGAGTGAATTCTGCAGCATAGTATAATTTGTTCGTTGGAGGAATACAGGTAACAATTTGCTGACGAAGAAGACGACACTGGGCAGAGAAATGAAAAATAATATATTTCAGATAAACATGCAGTTTATGGCATCCTTTTATTTCAGTATTGTTTCAGCAAGCATTTCCAATTTCAAACAGATTGACAAGTGTATTAATATAGTAGGAAGTGTGTGTTCATGTGAGAGACATGCACACATACTGAAATCTATGGGCTTTCTCATGAAAACTTCCACCGACACACCAACTGTCACACAGCACAAGTGTCATGCTGTATTTATAACTCTGGGAATGTTCAGTGTTTTATGTACCAAGATTAAAAGGTTCCTCTACTTCACACATACATTGCTACTCCCATACATATAAATGGTTTTAAAATTATGTTGAAATTTGTGATCATTTAAGGAATTCAGAGATAATGTGATTATAAAAGTTGAAATACATACAGTATAATTATGAGCAAAAATTTACAACTAAAAATTCACAGCTTTTGAAATGTGATCCATGTTTAGTGCTTTAGTGAAGTTCTGTTTTTTTTTCTCAAGGTTAATACCAAATTCTTAATGGTTTATGCACAGTGGCTTTGTAAACATATTTATGCTTCTTGAACTTTTCCATATATTTCACATTACAATCAAAACGTAAATGCAGAACAGCTTCAACTCTGGAATGCTGGTGGGTTTTCTCTCATGAACCGCTCGCTTCAGGTCCTTCCACAACATCTCAGTTGGATTATGTTTGGGAATTGACTTGGTCATTCCAAAACTTTATTCTTCTTTAGCCATTGTTTGGTAGAACGACTTGTGTGCCTCGGATTGACTGTTTAACCCAGGGCTTCTCAATTACTAGTCCTTCTCAAAGAATTTGCATATTGTGATAAAGTTCATTATTTTCTGTAATGTACTAATTAAAATTAAACTTTCATATATTTTAGATTCATTTCACACCAACTAAAATATTTCAGGTCTTTTATTGTTTTAATACTGATGATTTTGGCATACAGCTCATGAAAACCCAAAATTCCTATCTCAAAAAATTAGCATATCATGAAAAGGTAGTCTAAACGAGCTATTAACCTAATCATCTGAATCAACCAATTAACTCTAACCACCTGCAAAAGATTCCTGAGGCTTTTAAAAACTCCCAGCCTGGTTCATTACTCAAAACCGCAATCATGGGTAAGACTGCCGACCTGACTGCTGCCCAGAAGGCCATAATTGGTAATCTCTGAGCGAATAGGCTGTTCCCAGAGTGCTGTATCAAGGCACCTCAGTGGGACGTCTGTGGGAAGGAAAAAGTGTGGCAGAAAACGCTGTACAACCCGAAGAGGTGACCGGACCCTGAGGAAGATTGTGGAGAAGGGCCGATTCCAGACCTTGGGGGACCTGTGGAAGCAGTGGACTGGGCTACAGGTGCCGCATTCCCCAGGTCAAGCCACTTTTGAACCAGAAACAGCGGCAGAAGCGCCTGACCTGGGCTACAGAGAAGCAGCACTGGACTGTTCCTCATTGGTCGAAAATAATTTTTTTCTGATGAAACAAATTTTGCATGTCATTCGGAAATCAAAGTGCCAGAGTCTGGAGGAAGACTGGGGAGAAGGAAATGCCAAAATGCCTGAAGTTCAGTGTCAAGTACCCACAGTTAGTGATGGTCTGGGGTGTCATGTCAGCTGCTGGTGTTGGTCCACTGTGTTTTATCAAGGGCAGGGTCAATGCCGCTAGCTATCAGATTTTTCAGCACGACCTGGCACCTGCTCACAGTGCCAAAACCACTTGTAAATGGTTTACTGACCATGGTATTACTGTGCTCAATTGGCCTGCCAACTCTCCTGACCTGAACCTCATAGAGGATCTGTGTAAGAGAACGTTGAGAGACACCAGACCCAACACTGTGGATGAGCTTAAGGCCTCTATCAAAGCATCCTGGGCCTCCATAACACCTCAGCAGTGCCACAGGCTGATTGTCTCCATGCTGCGCCACATTGAAGCAGTCATTTCTGCAAAAGGATTCCCGACCAAGTATTGAGTGCATAACTGAACAGAATTATTTGAAGGTTGACTTTTTTGTATTAAAAATACTTTTTTTTATTGGTCGGATGAAATATGCTAATTTTTTGAGATATATGAATTTTGGGTTTTCATGAGCTGTATGCCAAAACCATCAGTATTAAAGCAATAAAAGACCTGAAATATTTCAGTTAGGTGTGCAATGAATTTAAAATATGTGAAAGTTTAATTTTTATCAGTACATTACAGAAAATGATGAACTCTAATTTGGATCTAAGCTGGATTGCTGATCCTAAGGTTGGGTGTTTGTGTCCCCACAAGGTTGTCACTGCCACCCCCCACCCCCTCTAGTGCAGCTGACTGGGTTATCAAAGGCAGGCCATGTCTCTCACTGTCTATGGTGAGAGGCATGTAAAAGAACCATTGCTGACTTTCATAAAAGAGTAGCTGCAAACCATCAGCATGTTTTCGTCCCTTGCTAAAAAGGGTTGTGACAGGAAGGGCATCTGAATCATTAAATCAAATGTGCGAATCATTCGTTGTGGCCACCCCTGAAAAAGGGAAAAAGCCGAAATAAAATTTCTTCTCAATTATTTTCTGTGGCGCCCCCTCTAGGAAGAAAAAAAAAACGTTTCACGCCCCCCATGAGCGACTGTGCGGCCAGTGGCGTAGTGGTTAGGGTGCTGTGCTTATGATCAGGAGGTTGTGAGTTCGAATCCCACTGAGACCCTCACTGTGCAAAGACCCCTGGGCAAAGTCTCAACCACAAGTGTGCCTCTGTTCACCCAGCAGTATAAATGGGTACCAGTATAAATATACTGGGAAGGTAACCTGCGATGGACTAGCGTCCCATCCAGGGGTAGTTGAACTCCTGGTCGCTTCACGCTATGGAAACTGGGGATAAGCACCGGCCTGATGAGCCACGAGGCTCGGGTGTAAAAACCCAACAGACTTTACCTTTTTTACGAGCGACTATAATAATTATTTGTCTATAAAATTGTTATTAGTACACCTCTGCATAACATTGTATCTTTATTAAAATTAAAAACAAAAAAGAAAGAAATATAGTTGAACTTCAATAAAGAAAAACTTCATTAACATTGTTTTTTTAATCTGTAACAGAAAAGATTTAAAGTGCACCAATGTGCTTGAAATAAAAAAATGCATCCTTATTTAAACTCATTCAACTTATTTATGTCTTAATATCTCCGCCCCTCTCCACCTCTCTCTTCCTTCCTGTGAGAAATTTTCCGTGTTGTTTCTTGAGGGGTTGTTTACTGCATTTCATATACAGTTTGCTCGTGCAAAAAATTGCTACACCATTGCGCGACAATGAGGGGCCACTGCTAACTAGTGGAGTGGAGGTGCAATTACACGTAATTCTCAGACACTATTCCCCAAAAGCATGTTCCCCAGGGCTTTAGGAGTGCGCCCCACTATTTGAGAAGCACTGGTTTAACCAGAAGTGGTGAAATTCTGTACATTTGTTGTGGTTCTTAAAGGCTGAAGTAAAAGTGTTTTAGGCTTTTGCTGTTTAATTGTGTTGTAATTTAATTACCAACGCCCAGCCACAGTGTGTTTTGTACACACTCCCACTTCATAAATACTCTTTCAACTTATTTCTCTAATTCAGATGATTAAAAATAAGAGACTATAACAATTGTACTAATTACTTTTGATGAAAGACTGCTGGAAAGCACAATATAGTGTGGTGTGTTGCACTGCCGCCTCAAGATCCACGTTGTCCCCTCATCTGTATTGGTTTCCTTCAAGTGCTTGTTTCATCTCATGTCTCCAAAAATGTCAGAAAATTAGACTGGAGAAATTGTGTGTGTGATGGACTATGTAACTGGGTATTTGAACAAGAGTGAAGAATGTTCGCGTGCATTAGTGAGAAACCAATGCAGCCATGCAATATTTCAGAAGTAATCCTTCCTCACACTCCGTGTTCTCAATATAAACCTTAGATCTACTAGGATCCTCACTGACTTGCTGTGTCACTTTATTCTGTTATGGTTACAGGGCTGACTGGTGCCCATCTCAACCAACACTGGTTCAAAGTGGGATATACATTGAATGGCTTGCCAGATGAGTGCAAGGCCTAAAAAGTGCAACTATTTACACTCACAGCCACACCTTCGGGCAGTTTGGAGCAGCCAATTAACCGATTATGCATGTCTTTGGACTGTGGCAGGAAACTGGAGTACATGGAGAAAACCCACGCAAGCATGTATAGAGATATCAACCGCATACAGAAACACCCAAGTCTGAAACTTGAACCACGTACCTACTATGCTACTATATAGACTGTGATCATGTTTAATCCTAATTTGGGTTGAGGGGAGGCTGGTGCCCATATCAGCCAATTCTGGGTGGGCGCAGACGAAACCCATACTAGAAAGAGCATGCAAACCCCACAAAGAAACCCCTGCATATGGGAATCAAAGACAGACTTTCTTGTTATTACAGTTACAAGATAACTGAATTTCCAGTTAACCCAGACTCAGGACCTTCGTGCAGTAAGATGGTCATGTTAGCCCAACACCACCTTGGCTGCACTTAGCTGTTGATTATGGCAAGGATAAAGTAAAGAAGAGTGAATTTATGTGGAGTTATTGCTAGGTACATTTATTTCCTGGTCTTTCTACTGCTCTGTAAATGTTTGAAAGCCAACATACTTTGCTACCACACCTAATGGGCATGAAATCAGTTCAGTGATGTGAAGTTTATCTTTGGGTGAGGAACAAATGTTATTTTTCTTGTAGGGTGGATGATCATTCATTCATTTTCTGAACTGCTCAATCCTAATTAGGGTTGGGTGGGGGCACCATCTCAGCCAACTCTGGGCAAGGGCAGGGTACACCCTGGACAGTTTGCCAGGCCATCACAACACACGCACGCACAACCATCCAGACTCACACACCTAGGGGTGGTGTGGAACAGTTGACTAACCTACTGTGCAAGTTTTGGACTGTGGGAGGAAACCAGAGTCCCCGTAGGAAAATCGTGCAAGCACAAGGAGAACATGCAAACTCCACACAGAACCACCCTGACCATTATTCAAACCTAGGACCTTCTTGCTGTGTGGCAGACGTGCTAACCACTACGCCACATTGCTGGCCAGGGTGAACCTTTTCATTTAATTTGCCTCTGCATTTGTCAAGTTCATGTAAACAATGGGTATTCAACAAAGTTTTTAAAACTGCCTTAAGATTGGAGTAAAGCTAGTTTCTGTGAACCTTTAGTGCAGATACAGTTTCTTGAGTCAAGGGTTGCACCAAGATGATCAAGGTTGGAAATAAAATAAATAAGCAAAGATTATCTTACTTCTAGGCAACATGATGATTGAGTGTTCCTCCTGAATCTGAGGTTTGACTATTGGTCGAATCCTCCTCTCCAGTACCCCTGCATAGACTTTCCCAGGTAGGCTGAGGAGTGTGATTCCACGATAACTGAAACACACCGTCAGGTCCTCCTTCTTAAAAATCGGGACCACCACCCCAGTTTGCCAATCCAGAGGTACAGCCCCCGATGACCACACAATGTTGCAGAGACATGTCAACCAAGACAGTCATACAGCATTCAGAGCCCTGAGATATTCTGGGCGGATCTCATCCAACCCCGGAGCTCGACCACTGAGGAGCTTTTTGACAACCTCAGTGACCTCCACTCCAGTGATCAGCAGACCCCCACCCAAACCCCCAGGATCTTCCTTTTCCATGGAGGGCATGTTGGTGGGATTGAGGAGGTCTTCAAAGTATTTCCGCCACCTCTCAGTGATATCCCCAATCGAGGTAGGCAGCTCCCCACCTCCACTGTAAACAGTGTTTGTGGAGAACTGCTTCCCCCTCCTGAGGTGTCAGATGGTGGTCCAGAACCTTTTTGAGCCCAACTGATAATCACGCTCCAGGCCCTCACCGAACTCCTCCCAAGCCCGAGATTTATGTTTGAACATGGTGTTCATGATAGACATAGTGTGACGAGCACAGAAGTCCAGCAACGAAACACCATTCAGGTTCAGACTGGAGGGGCCGTAACTACCGATCACACCCTTCCAGGTCACACTATCGTTGCCCACATGGGCGTTGAAGTCTCCCAAGACAATGGGTGAGTCTCCTGAGCGTTCTCCAACATGCCCCCTAAAGACTCCAAGATGGGTGAGTACTCTGAACCGTCATTTGGTGCATAAGCACAAATAACGGTCAGGACCTGTCCCCCCACCCGAAGATGGAGGGAAGCTACCCTTTCGTCAACTGGGGAGATCCTCAACATTTGGGCCGTGAGACGGGGCAACAAGAATGCCCACACCAGCTCGCCACCTCTTCCCATGAGCAACTCCAGAATGGAATAAGATCCAGCCTCTCCCGAGATCGGTGGTTCCAGAGCCCAAGCTATGCGTTGAGGTGAGCCCGACTATATCTAGTCGGTATCTCTCCACCTCACACACCAGATCAGGCTCCTTCCCCACCAGAGAGGTGACATTCCATGTCCCAAAGGTCAGAGTCAGTAATCGAGGTTCGGTCTGACAGAACCCATGCCTTCGGCTGCCACCCAACTCACATTGCACCCGACCCCTAAAACTCTTCCCACGGGTGGTGGGACCAACAATGGTACATGTTATAGAAAAACAAATAACAAAATACTTGAAAATATAATCTGAAGTAAATTGATTTCTTGGAATGAAAATTTGCATTATGTTTGTGCTCCTTACCTATTATGTCTGAGTGTACAGACACTGGAGACCACCTTGTAAAAATATTTAGTAAACCAGCAAATGTAATTAGTATATGCAAGTTCCTACAACCAAACTATCACTATATTAAAAAAGAGAAAGCAGACGCAGGCACTGGGAGAACATGCAAACTCAACACAGAAATGTCTGGAATCAAACCCAGGCCTGTTTTTTATGAGACGGTTGGGCTAACCACTGCGCCACCATGCCACCTACACCAGAACTCACAGAACACCAAAAATTCCAAATTCGCCATATTATATTTTTTGTTTTCTAAACACATATACTTTAGAAAACTTATTTATAAATGGATTTTAGTTCATATCTATGCATTTAGTATTTAATTTATACTGTACTGTATTAACTTAGTTTAATTAGTGGAATAACATCAGACAGGTTGTATGTTGCCCAAGTTCCCAAATGTTTGAAAGACTGTCCCATTACACCCTTATCACAACTTTGACTGCAGAAAGTTTTTCAAAGTTATAGGTACAATAGATTTCTATATAACTTCAGGAGAAGAAAAAAATCAGCCTGGGTAGGGAACAATTGTTTATAACAGATACTATAACATACAACACAGTTAAAAAAATCACTGTGACTGAAATGGAAGGCATATTATATATGTGTGTGTGTGCACTATATATATATATATATATATATATATATATATATATATATATATATATATATATATATATATGTATATATATATATATATATAATTTTCTGAGTAGATCCTTCCGTAAGAGAGTGCTCAATACTTTCTTCTGTAATCACCTGAAGAGAGAGCATGGTTTCACCACCCCTCGAAACAGATCTGTAGTGAAAATGAAGGTTCAATAGAAAAGTCTTTGTTCTGTCCTTTTATTTTTACTTATACATATATATATAGGGATCCCTCACTTTCCGTGATTAATTGGGACCCAGATCCCCACGCGACCATCGAAATCCGCAAAGTAGGATCATCCAACCCCCCACCCCCTGACTGACATGTATATGTGTATATAATATCAATAAATACATATTCAATGTGCAAATGCTTATAATAACAATTAAACATTAAAAAACAATATAAGATGTAAATAAAATATAAATACACACACATACAGATGGTATTACATGAGAAGAAGATGACACACATACATACGTGCGTATGTAAGTAGTTTTGCACACAGATGCAACAATGTAAGTAGTTTTGATGTGAGGTTTTGGGTTGTTTTTTGTTTTGTGTTGATTTAGGGTTTTTTTGTGCATAATTGGCTTTGTTTTTGTGGCATTTTCCTTAACTTTTCCCACTATTCTTCCTTAATTCTTCCATAATTTCCTTATTTTTTAATTCAATTCCCAAACACACAATAACAAAAGAAACAACCCAAACCCCTCCATCAAAAGTACTTACATTTTTATATGAGGTGCACATCTGTGTGTGTGTGTGTGTGTGTGTGTGTGTGTGTGTGTGTGTGTGTGCATTTATATGTTATTTACATCTTATGTATTATTTTTGAATGTTTAACTGTTATTAATACCATTTATAGCCTTGAATATGTATTTCTTGATATTATATACATGTATGTATACGTCAGTTGGGGAGGGTCAATCCTACTTTGTGAAATTTGGTGGTCGCGGGGGGATCTCAGTCCCAATTAACCCGCAGGAAGTGAGGTGTGTGTGTGTGTGTGTGTGTGTGTGTGTATATATATATATATATATATATATATATATATATATATATATATATATAGAGAGAGAGAGAGAGAGAGAGAGAGAGAGAGAGATGCACTATTCAGATACAGCAGAGCTATAGAATTCAATCATTTTAGGAATACTTACCTCTGTCCCACATCAGTGTGCAAGCATCTGTTTGTCACAGTAATTTAAACCCAAATAAGTATAAATGTTGTCCAAGCAAGATATTACTTACAAGGAATTTGACTTGGCAGGTGCTGTATGCCATATGGCATGAGCTTTGTGTACTCTTCAGAACATGTTGAGGCACTGTGGTATGGCTGGTAATTTGAGCAGATGGCAGGTTGTGCCATGATAGGCATCCCATGATAAAAGTACTCATTTGAGACTGAGGCTTCCCCAGAATCTCAAGCAGCATGCAGTCATTTAGATTCATTTTATTCCTTTTCTAGGGATGTTGAGAATTTGGCCATGTCCATCATATTAGCATGACTGGTAAACACGATAGCTCTGTTTGTTTTCACTGTGTTCCACAAAATTTTTCATAATGTGTTATACAGTGGTGCTTCAAAGTTTGTAAACCCTGAAGAATTTTATTAATTTCTGCATAAATCTGTGTCTTTGATAACCCAATTAGCTGCATGGGGGAGAGCAGTGACAACTTGGTGATAGTGGGGCTTGAACTCCTGACCTTCAGATCAGTAAGCTGTGCTGGTGCTGAGCCACCAGGGCACCACTATTACCATATCTGTGAGTGGGAAAACTATGTGAACCATTGATTTCAGCATCTTGTGTGACCACCTTTTGCAGCAGTAATTGCAACTAAACATTTCCAGTAACTTTTGTTCAATCCTGCATATTGCAATTAATGAATTTTAGCCCATTACTTAATACAATGCAGCCATGGGGGGGGCGGGGGGGTATGGGACACAAGCCAGTGTTCACCCTCACGCCAGTCCCAAGCCTGGATAAATGCAGAGGGTTGCGACAAGAAGGGCATCCGGTGTAAAACTTCTGCCAAAATTGTTATGCAAATGATCAAAACGAATTTCATACCGGATCGGTCAAGGCCTGGGTTAACAACAACTCCCATCAGTGCTGTTAACCAACAGGGTGCACATGAACTGCTTACTTTAGGTCTTTCCATAACATTTCAATTGGATTAGGTTCAGGACTTTGACCTAGCCATTTCAGAACATTAACTTTATTCTTCTTTAACCATCCTTTAGTAGAATGACCAGTGTACTTCAGATCTCTGTCTTGCTGCATGGCTCACTTCCTCTTGAGATTCAGTTCATGTAGAGATATCCTTATATTTTCTGTTAGTATTTGCAAGTACGGCGGCATGGTGGCGTAGTGGTTAGCACGTCCTCCTCACAGTAAGAAGGCCTGGGTTTGATTCCCGGCCTGGGCATTTCTGTGTGGAGTTTGCATGATCTCCTGTGCTTGCGTGGATTTCCTCCCACAATCCAAAGACATGCACAGTAGGTTAATTGGCCGTTCTACATTGCCCGTAGGTTCACATCGTGCAGAAGGCAATGGCAAACCACTGCACTAATCCTGCCAAGAAAACGTCCATGAAGATGATAACCAGGGCATTGTCCTTCATGGTGGGTCACCAATAGTTGTCCTATGACTCAGGCACTAGATAGATAGATAGATTTGCTAGTACAATTCAGGTTTCATCAATGATTGCAAGCTGTCCTGGCAGCAAAATCTGAACCATAATACTACCACCAAAATATTTCACAAATACGTGTTAGTGATATTCCATTGTTAATTGTACATGACAATAAAAGTTGAAATGAGACATGGCTCTTATGCTGGAATCCAGTATGTTTGGAGAAAGGAAAATACTGATCTAATACTGAAATACAGTTCTGTTTTTGTCTCATTCTTCCATAGGGGATTTTTTTCAACAGCTTTCTGGTTTGTCCATGTGACCTTTAGCAAACTGCAGATAAGCAGCAGTGCTCTTTTTAGAGAGCAGTGGCTCTCCCTTTGCAACCCTGCCATGCACACTACTATTGTTCCATGTTTTCCTGATGGTGGACTCATGAGCATTTACATTAACTAATACAAAAGAGGCCTTCAGTTGCTTGGAAGTTACCCTGGGGATCTTTGTGAACTTGTTTTCTCTTGGAGTGGTCTTAGTTGGTCAACCACTCCTGGAGAGTGTAAAAATGATCTTAAATCTCCTCCATTTGTACAGACTTACTGTGGATTAGTGAAGTCCAAACTTTGAGATGGATTTGTAATCTTTTCCAGCCTAATGAGCATCAACAACCCTTTTCCTGAAGTCCTCAGAATTCTCCTTTGTCTGTGTATTGATACAGTTCGGCAAACCCGTGTTGACTCTTTTATAATATATATATATATATATATATATATATATATATATAGGTCAGTGGTGGTCTAGTGGATAGGGCACAGGATCACTGATCCTAAGGTTGGGGTTCGAGTCCCCACAGGGTTGTCACTTTCCCCCCAGTGCAGCAAACTGGGTTATCAAAGCCAGCCATGTCTCTCACTGTCTATGGTGAGAGGCATGTAAAAGAACCATTGCTGACTTTCGTAAAGAGTAGGCTGCAAAGCCGTCAACGTGTTTCTGTCCCTTGCTAAAAGGGTTGTGACAGGAAGGGCATCCAACGTAAAATAAAAACCTATGCCAAATCAAAATGTGCGAAACAGATTATTTGCTCTAGCAACTCCTGAGAAAGGGAAAAGCTGAAAGGAGAAGAAGTATGTATATATATATATATATATATATATATATATATATATATATATATGCCCTTTCAGACAGGGTGCCCACTCATACCTGACTTGTCATCCCATTGATTCTAAACACCTGACTTATTTAACCTTCAATTTACCTGCGAACCCTGGAGATTATCAAATATTTGCCACTCACAGATGTGTAATATTGGATGTTTTTCCTCAATAAATAAAACACCAATTTTTTTTGTTTATTTCATTCAAGTGGGTTATTTTTTTAATCTACTTTTAGGACTTTTAATGAAAATTGGATGATTTAGGTGATGTTTTCCTTTCGGCTTTTCCCTTCAGGGGTCGCCACAGCGAATCATCTGCCTCCGTCTCCCTCTATCCTTTGCATCTTCTTCTCTTACACCAATTACCTTCATGCCCTCCTTCACCACATCCATGAATTGTCTCTTTGGTCTTCCTCTATGCCTTCTGTCTAGTAGTTCCAACCTCAGGATCCTACTACCAATATACTCACTATCCCTCCTCTGTACATATCCAAACCATCTCAATCTAGCCTCTCTGACTTTGTCTCCAAAATGTCTTACATGTGCTGTCCCTCTGATGTGCTCATTCCTGATCCTATCCATCCTTACTCCCAAAGAGAACCTCAACATTTTCATCTCTGCTACCTCCAGCTCTGCCTCCTGTCTTTTCCCCAGGGCCACTGTTTCTAAACCATAGAACATCGCTGGCCCCAACATCGTCTTGTACACTTTTCCTTTCATTCTTGCCGAATCCTCCTATCACACATCACACCGGACACTTTTCTCCAACCATTCCAACCTGCCTGCACACGCTTCTTCACCTCTTTTCCACACTCTCCATTGCTCTGGATTGTTGAGCCTAAGTACTTAAAATCCTCCACTTTCCTTATCTCTGCTCCCTGTAATCTCACCGTTCCAATTGGGTCCTTGTCATTCATACACATATATTCTGTCTTATTGAGGCTAACCTTCATTCCCCTCCTTTCCAGGGCATACCTCCACCTCTCTAGATTTTCCTGCACTTGTTCTCTGCTCTCACTACAGATCACAATGTCATCTGCAAACATCATAGTCCATGGGGAATCTTGTCTAACCTCGTCTGTCAGCCTGTCCATCACCATAGCAAACAAGAAGGGGCTGAGAGCTGACCCTTGATGCAGTCCCACCTCCACCTTGAACTCTTCTGTCACACCGACAGCACACCTCACCACTGTCTTACATCTCTCATACATGTCCTGCACCACTCTAACATACTTCTCTGCCACTCCAGACTTCCTCATGCAATACCACAGTTCTTCTCTCGGCACACTGTCATATGCTTTCTCCAGATCCACAAAGGCACAATGCAGCTCCCTCTGACCTTCTCTGTACTTCTCCATTAACATCCTCAAGGCAAACACTGCATCTGTGGTGCTCTTTCTTGGAATGAAACCAAACTGTTGTTCACAAATGCTGACCTCTGCCCTTAGTCTAGCTTCCACTATTCTTTCCCATAACTTCATTGTATGGCTCATCAACTTTATCCCTCTGTAGTTGCCACAACTCTGCACGTCTCCCTTGTTCTTAAAAATGGGCACAAGCACACTTCTCCTCCATTCCTCTGGCATCCTCTCACTCTCTAAGACCTTGTTAAATGTTCTTGTCAGAAAATCTACTGCTACCTCTCCTAGACACTTCCATACCTCCACCAGTATGTTTACTAATCTTTGCTACTTCCTGGTCCTCGACGGTCACTTCTTCTGTTTCTTCTCTCTCATTTTCCTCATTCATCAGCTCTTCAAAGTATTCTTTCCATCATCCCAGCACACTTCTGTCATCAGTCAATACATTTCCCTCTCTGTTCTTAATCACTCTAACTTGCTGCACGTCCTTCCCATCTCTATTTCTCTGCTGTGCCAACCTGTATAAATCATTTTCTCCCTCTTTACTTTCCATCCAAGCATACAAGTCATCATTCGCCCTCTGTTTGGCCTTTGACCCCGCTACGTTCGCCTTACACTGTGTCTCCCTGTACTCCTGTTTACTCTCTTCGGTTTTCTCAATGTCCCACTTATTCCCCTCCTTTCCTAACCTCTTCCTTTGTACACACTCCTGCACTTCCTCATTCCACCACCAAGTCTCTTTATCTCCTCTCCTTCCAGATGACACACCAAGTATTCTCCTACCTGTCTCCCTGATCACATTTGCTGTAGTTGTCCAGTCATCTGGAAGCACTTCCTGACCACCCAAAGCCTGTTTCAACTCCTCCTTGAAGACAACCCAACACTTTTTCTTTTGCAGCTTTCACTGCTTTGTCTTCTGCTCTGCCTTTGCCTTCTTCAGCTTCCTCACCATCAGCGTGATCCTGCACACCACCATCCTATGCTTTTTGGCAACACTCTCACCCACTATATTTATGCAAAAATAAATTTTATTTTAAGAAATAAATTCTTAAGGGTTCACAAACTTCAATCCAACCGCTACTGTATCTGTTACATCCACATGTAAGCTGACTTCAAACATTCCATGAAAAGCATCATGCTTTGTCCAAGCATAGAGTGGGTATAGGAAGTCACATATCTTAAAATTTTGTTGCTTTGCACTCCAAAATAAAGACCCATTATTTATATATATATATATATATATATATATATATATATATATATATATATATATATATATATATATATATATATATATATATATATACAGTGGTACCTCACCTTACAAAATTAGTCCATTCCAGAAGTGGTTTCGTAACCTGATCTTTTCCTAAGTTGAGCTGCATTTTACTTGTAAAAGGCCTGATTCATTCCAAGGCCCCCAATACTACCCCCTAAACTCTTTAAAAATGATAACAATATACCTTTTAAGGCCTCCTTCTGCTTCAATATTGGACTGATGGTAGACGGGTTTGGCCATATTCCTTTGCGATATCACTCAACCGCATGCCACGAGCCCGCTTCTTCTTTTCACTCGCACTGGGAATTACTTTCACCGGGAATCACACATGCACGTGCATGTGTGTGTGTGTGTGTGCGCGCGTGTTGACATGTCTTCTTAGCAGAGTTATAATCTTACAATTGTTTATGCAAGGTTATAAGCCTGAGCCAAAAAATAAAGTTGCAATGAGCACACTCGAAAAACACACAAAACAACAGTAACTCTGTCTTTTACGTGTGTTAGAACTCTGTGAAAGAACAATGGGTCAAAAAGCATCATGGGTATTATGGATATACAGCTCCATAATAACCAATCAGAGGGAGCTGCGTCATGGGTATTATGGAGATGCAGCTCCCTCCTAGCCAAATAGAGGCCAGCGGAGCGGGATGTTGGGAGATAGCCACTGGGAGGCCAGCAGGGCAGGATGTTGGGAGATAGCCAATGAGAGGCCAGCGGGGTGGGATGTTGGGAGATAGCCAATGGGAGAGAAACTCGCGCATTGTTTGAATTTTTGAGATGGCGTTTTCGTAATGTGAATTTGTTTTGTATCCAGAGACGGAAATTTTAGGTAAATGTGTTTCGTAACCTGGATTTTTCGTTTGTTGGATCTTTCGTAAGGTGAGGCACCACAGTATATAGCTGGACTAACTGAATTCCATTTATAATAGCCAAGTGAAAGTTATAATAACAATAGTACGGGTACGGGCGGGGCATAATCACTGAGATGTTTAAAGGATCACTCCACTTATAAAACATAAAATCAATTCGGTGTAACTGATCATCTTATCCACTACATGCCAAGCTATTTGGTTTCCAAATGTAATCATTTTGATTAGTTCAGCATAAAAAAATATATAGCTATATCTAGCAATATCTAACTATAGCTAGAGTATTCATTGCTTGGTATTACTGAAAGTAGACAATAAACTATGGGTGGCATTACACTTTCAATAGAGTCTAGGGATAAAGTTGTGAAAAAGCACAAATCAGAATACAAATACAAAAACTATCAAAGGCTTTATTAATTCATAGGACCAAAATCAACTCCATAATCAAGCCCTGGAAAGTGTCTGGTAACAACTAGGGCCATTCTTGGATCAGGCTGTCCATTCAAGCTGGATGAAAGAGTGAGGAGGAAACTGGGCAGAGAGGCTACCAAGAGGTAACTCCACAAATGTGCCATGTACAGAGGTGAGCAAAAAAAAAAATGCACCTTTGAATATTCTGAGGCCAAATTCAAAATAAAACTATTTGGGCTCAATACTAATTGGTAGGGCTGCACGGTGGTGTAGTGGTTAGCACGTCTGCCTCACAGCAAGATGGCCGGGGTTCGATTCCAGGCCTGGTCGTTTCTGTGCGGAGTTTGCATGTTCTCCCTGTGCTTGCATGAGGTTTCCTCCCACTGTTCAAAAACATGCACAATAGGCTAATTGGCTGTTCTAAATTGCCCATAGGTTTGCATTGCACAGAAGGCAATGGCAAACCACTGCATTATCCTTGCCAAGAAAATCTCCATGAAGATGATGATCAAGACATTATCCTTCATGGTAGGTCGCCAAGAGTCGTCGTACAACTCGGAAGGGACCAGATGAGACTAATTGGTATCTGGTTGGATGCAGTTTATTATCTAAAGGACACCATGCTTAGATTAAAGACTAAGGTTGAACAGTTCTGTGAAGAAGAGTGGACAAATATTCCATAGTCTAGATTGCACAGTCGGTAAAATGTATCCACCAAGACATAATGATCACCAGGAGGCTGGAACCTCTCAGTCAAGGTGGGGTGCACCTTGAACAGCTCACTGGTCCATTACAGGGCCAACACCCAACCATTCACACTTACACCTAGGGGCAATTTGGTACATGTCTTTGGACTGTGGGAGAAAAGTGGACTACTCAGAGGAAACTCATGCAAGCACAGGGAGAACATGTAAATTCCACACAGGTTCTCTTGTTGAGCCTGGGACTTGAACCCAAAATCCTCTTGCTGTGAGGTGGACATGCTAACCGCTAAGCTACCATGCCAAACTGCTATTATATGTTGCATTGAGTAGATGCAGCTTCTTCTTCTTCTTCTTCTTTTCCTTTCGGCTTTTCCCTTCAGGGGTCGCCACAGCGAATCATCTGCCGCCATCTCACCCTATCCTTTGCATCTTCTTCTCTTACACCAACGACCTTCATGTCCTCCTTCACCACATCCATGAATCGTCTCTTTGGTCTTCCTCTAGGCCTTTTGCCTGGTAGTTCCAGCCTCAGCATCCTATTAACAATATACTCACTATCCCTCCTCTGTACATGTCCAAACCATCTCAATCTAGCCTCTCTGACTTTGTCTCCAAAATGTCTTACATGTGCTGTCCCTCTGATGTGCTCATTCCTAATCCTATCCATCCTCGTTACTCCCAAAGAGAACCTCAACATTTTCATCTCTGCTACCTCCAGCTCTGCCTCCTGTCTTTTCCCCAGGGCCACTGTTTCTAACCCATACAACATCGTTGGCCTCAACACCGTCTTGTACACTTTTCCTTTCATTCTTGCCGATACCTCCTATCACACATCACACCGGACACTTTTCTCCAACCATTCCAACCTACCTGCACACGCTTCTTGACCTCTTTTCCACACTCTCCATTGCTCTGGATTGTTGAGCCTAAGTACTTAAAATCCTCCACCTTTCTTATCTCTGCTCCCTGTAATCTCACCGTTCCTCTTGGGTCCTTGTCATTCATGCACATGTATTCTGTCTTACTGAGGCTAATCTTCATTCCCCCCTTTCCAGGGCATACCTCCACCTCTCTAGATTGTCCTGCACTTGTTCTCTGCTCTCACTACAGATCACAATGTCCTCTGCAAACATCATAGTCCATGGGGAAGCTTGTCTAACCTCGTCTGTTAGCCTGTGCATCACCATAGCAAACAAGAAGGGGCTGAGAGCTGACCCTTGATGCAGTCCCACCTCCACCTTGAACTCTTCTGTCACACCGACAGCACACCTCACAACTGTCTTACATCTCTCATACATGTCCTGCACCACTCTAACATACTTCTCTGCCACTCCAGACTTCCTCATGCAATACCACAGTTCTTCTCTCGGCACACTGTCATATGCTTTCTCCAGATCCACAAAGGCACAATGCAGCTCCCTCTGACCTTCTCTGTACTTCTCCATTAACATCCTCAAGGCAAACACTGCATCTGTGGTGCTCTTTCTTGGCATGAAACCAAACTGTTGTTCACAAATGCTGACCTCTGCCCTTAGTCTAGCTTCCACTATTCTTTCCCATAACTTCATCGTATGGCTCATCAACTTTATCCCTCTGTAGTTGCCACAACTCTGCACGTCTCCCTTGTTCTTAAAAATGGGCACCAGCACACTTCTCCATTCCTCTGGCATCCTCTCACTCTCTAAGACCTTGTTAAATGTTCTTGTCAGAAAATCTACTGCTACCTCTCCTAGACACTTCCATACCTCCACCAGTATGTCATCAGGACCAACTGCCTTTCCATTCTTCATCCTCTTCAATGCCCTCCTCACTTCACCCTTACTAATCTTTGCTACTTCCTGGTCCTCAACAGTCACCTCTTCTACTCTTTTTTCTCTCTCATTTTCCTCATTCATCACCTCTTCAAAGTACTCTTTCCATCTTCCCAGCACACTTCTGTCATCAGTCAATACATTTCCCTCTCTGTCCTTTATCAATCTAACTTGCTGCACGTCCTTCCCATCTCTATTTCTCTGCTGTGCTAACCTGTATAAATCATTTTCTCCCTCCTTACTTTCCAACCGAGCATACAAGTCATCAAATGCGCTCTGTTTGGCCTTTGACACTGCTACCTTTGCCTTACGCTGTGTCTCCCTGTAATCCTGTTTACTCTCTTCGGTTTTCTCAATGTCCCACTTCTTCTTAACTAACCTCTTCCTTTGTACATACTCCTGCACTTCCTCATTCCACCACCAAGTCTCCTTATCTACTTTCCTTCCAGATGACACACCAAGTATTCTCCTACCTGTCTCCCTGATCACATTAGCTGTAGTTGTCCAGTCATCTGGAAGCACTTCCTGACCACCCAAAGCCTGTTTCAACTCCTCCTTGAAGACAACCCGACACTCTTCCTTTTTCAACTTCCACCACTTTGTCTTCTGCTCTGCCTTTGCCTTCTTCACCTTCCTCACCATCAGCATCATCCTGCACACCACCATCCTATGCTGTTTGGCAACACTCTCACCCGCTACTACTTTGCAGTCACTGACTTCCTTTAAATTACATTGCCTGCACAAGATGTAGTCTACCTGTGTGCTCCTACCTCCACTTTTATAAGTCACCCTATGCTCCTCTCTCTTCTGGAAGAAAGTATTCACCACAGCCATTTCCATCCTTTTTGCAAAATCTACCAACATCTGTCCTTCTGCGTTCCTGTCCTGGATACCAAACCTACCCATCACTTCCTCGTCCCCTCTGTTTCCTGCACCAACATGTCCATTGAAGTCTGCCCCAATGACCAGACATGTATGCATGACCAGACCAGATGCAGCTGAAAAAAAAAAAAATCAGTGAGGTGTATGGGTTCGTTATACAGAGAAAAGAACCCGTATCCCTCACTATTTTTTTTTTGTAACACTGAATTGTATTTGAAATGTTTACAAAACATGAAACATATTTGAAATTATGATACTATTGGTGTTATGGCATTAAAGTCATTACAATTATAATAAAAAATTGAACATCAAACAAACCTTTTTAATATTTATCAAAGTTGTATTATGGAAAATGTTTACACAACAAAAAATGACTTCATAATAGTACCTAATATGGAAAAAAAAAATGTGGACAGGTGACCATCACATCAGCCTGTCTGGCTTTCCTAAATTGTTGCTACTAATTCGGAAATACAAAAAATATGTCTATACAGTGTCAAAAATAACAATTTCTCACATTTTTTGCATGTTTGTCACTGTCATCCATTTCAGATCAAGCAGAACTAAATATTATACAAAGATAAAACACAAGTAAACACAAAATGCAGTTTTCTGTGCCAGTTGCATTTATTAAGGGAAAAAACTAATCTAAACCTACAAGAGCCTGTGTGAATAAGTAATTGCCCCCTAAACCTAATTGCTGGTTGAACCACCTTTTGCAGCAATAACTGCACTCAAGCGTTTGCGATAAGAGGCAATGAGTCTTTCACATCGCTGTGATGGGATTTTGGCCCGCTCTTCTCTGCAGAATTGTTTAAGATCAACCAGATTGGCTGTGTTTTGGTCATGAACAGCCTTTTTAAGGTCATGCCACAGCATCTCAATAGAGTTCAGATCGGGACTTTGACTAGGCCACTCGAAAGCCCTCATTTTGTTCTTTTTTAGCCATTCAAAAGTGGACTTAATGGTGTGCTTCGGATCATTGTCTTGCTGCAGAACCCATGGCATGCTTTAGCTTGAGGTCTCGAACTGATGGATGAACATTCTTCACCACGATTTCTTGGTAGTGAGCAGAATTCATGGTTCCATCAATCATGACAAGTCACACAGGTCCTGAAGCAGCAAAGCAGGCCGAGATCATCACACTTCCACCACCATGTTTCACTGTTGGCACAATGTTCTTTTTATCAAATGCAGTATTCCTTTTGTGCTCGATGTAACAGGATGCATTTATCCCAAAAAGTTCAACTTTAGTTTTATCAGTCTAGAGGACATTTTTCCAAAAGCTTTGGGGAGGATCAAGATGATTCTTGTCAAAAATGAGTCATGCCTTGATATTCTTTTTTGTCAACAGTGGCTTTGGCCTTGGACCTCTTGCCATTTTTTCCTCATGGAAATGTCTGGTAGCAGTCAGGCCTGGGTGTGGCCATGAAATTGAACTCAGTTTTCCCCAATAATAGGATTAATCACAATTACCTCACCTTTTAACAAGGGGGAAAATTACTTTTTCACAGAGGTTCATATAGGTTTGGATCGGATTTTTATCTTAACAAATAAAATCACAACAGGAACACGACATTTTTTGAATACTTGGGTTATCTTTGTGTAATGTTTAAATTTGTTTGATGATCTGAAAAAGTTAAGTGTGACAAAAGTGCAAAAAAAGTAAAAAAAAAAAAATCAGTAAGGGGCAAAAACCTTTGCACAGCACTGTATGCATTATGATGAAGCATAATAAATTCCTTCCACTAAAATGAGGAGACTTGTTCCAGCCTGATAATGTCAATATTGGGCCATGAAGTTGAGCAAAGTTGGAGTGGAAGAAATCAAGTGGTCTGAACAGATCCCTGACCTCAACTCCATTGAACATCTTTCAGATGCATTGGAATGTAGCCTATGTAGGCATACTCCCCTCCCAACATCAAGGACTGAATGGAGTACATTTGTGCACTTGTGGTTAAATGAGCAAATCGCGGTTATGCATAGAGCTCTTTGTAGTAATGTAAGCCAGACATCATTCTAAGAATTTCCACTGTTTATATATCCATTTCTTCATTCTGTATATGCCACTTACATCTGTGACAAGATTCAACTTTTCAAAAACTTGGGCTACAAGAGCCTTCCAGAGTAGTGCATAACTTCAAAGTTCTCCCCATTTTATATATGGGGAGAGCCATAGTCTAACACTTAGAAAAGCAGCTTTGTGCCCGAAGGTTTGCTGGTTCGATTCCTAATACCCCCATTTCACTGGAGCACGGCAGACTCGCGGAAGCAAAAATATTGTCATCCTCCAACGTTCCTCAGTCATTCCATCATCTTCCGTGTCCTTCCATATGATTCGAAATGTATTCCTCTGCTTCCGGCAGGCCAAAATCTTCCTCGAACGTGTTTTTGAACGTGTTCAAAAGCACGTTTAATAGAAAAATCTTTTGACAGTGTTCCCTTAGGTTCCCCAGTCATTCCTCAAATGTTCCGTCATTTCCTGAAACGCTCCGTGATCATTCCTTTTATTCCGCCAGTGTTCCTTGACCGTTCCACGAGCCTTCCCCCCTCTTCCGGATGGTCAAAAGTGGCTACAGAATCCCCAGGGAATACTCACGGAAGCTTTGCAGAATACATGCAGAAAGTTTGCGGAATGATTGCGGATAACACGGAAGACTTGTGGAACACTCAAGAAAGTCACTTCTACTATAAATTATTCCAGTTCATTCACTTTATTTTTTTCTGTTTTCCTGTTCATGTAATAAAGTTTTAAAGTTAGAATCACTGTGGTTTAGACTGTGTGTGTATGCATGATTTTTAGTCTGGAATGATTTATTGAGGTGCAAATAAAAGGGGTGCAATGTGAGTTGCAAATAAAAGAGGTGTAATGTGAGTTGGGTGGCAGCCGAAGGCATGTGTTCTGTCGGACCGATCCTCGGTTACTGACTCTGACCCTCGGGACATGGAATGTCACCTCTCTGGTGGGGAAGGACCCTGATCTGGTGCATGAGGTGGAAAAATACCGACTAGATATAGTCGGGCTCACCTCAACACATAGCTTGGGCTCTGGAACCACCGATCTACCTGGGAAAGTCTATGCAGGGTTACTGGAGAGGAGGATCCGACCGATTGTCGAACCTCAGATTCAGGAGGAACAATGTGGTTTTCATCCTGGCCATAGCACTCTTGGCATGGGAGTTTGCCCAATCTGTCCACATGTGTTTTGTGGATTTGGAAAAGGCTTTCAACCGAGTCCCTTGAACAATCTTGTGGAGCCTGCTCCGGGAGTACGGCGTTCCGGACCCGTTACTACGGGCCATTCGATCACGCTATCACCGGAGCCAGAGTTTGGTCCATATTGGTAACAACAGGTCTAATTTGTTTTGGTGGGACTTGGAATCCGCCAAGGCTGTCCTTTGTCACCGATTTTGTTCATCATTTTATGGACAGAATTTCTAGGTGCAGCCGAAGCATTGAGGGGTTCTGGTTTGGTAGCCATTGGGTCTCGTCTCTGCTTTTTGTGAATGATGTTGTCCTTTTGGTTTCATCAAATCGGGACCTCCAGCTCTCATTGGAGCGATTCGCAGTTGAGTGCAAAGTAGCCGGGATGAAGATCAGTACCTCCAAATCCGAGGCCATGGTTCTCAGTTGGACAAGGGTGGAATGCACCCTCTGTGTCAGGAATGAGGTCCTTCCCCAAGTGGAGGAGTTTAAGTATCTTGGGGTCTTGTTCACAAGTGAGATAAGGATGGAGCGGGAGATCAACAGATGGATCGCTGCAGCCTCTGCTGTTAAACAGAGCCTGTACCGGTCCGTCGTGGTGAAGAAGGAGCTGAGCCACAAGGCGAAGCTCTCAATTTACCAGTTGATCTACGTTCCAACCCTCACTTATGGTCACGAGCTTTGGGTAGTGACCGAAAGAACAAGATCACGGATACAAGCGGCTGAAATGAGCTTCCTTCGCGGGGTGGCGGGGTTCTCCCTTAGAGATAGGGTGAAAAGCTCTACCATCCGGGGAGAGCTCGGAGTAGATCTGCTGCTCCTCCGCGTTGAGAGGGGCCAGTTGAGGTGGATTGGGCATCTGGTCAGAATGCCTCCCGGACCCCTCCTTGGTGTGGTGTTTTGGGCATATCCAACCGAGAAGCGACCACAAGGTCGACCTAGAACACACTGAAGGGACTATATCTCTCGGCTTGTCTGGGACCGCCTCGGTGTCCCCCCGGAAGAGTTGGAGGAAGTGGCTGGGGAGAGGGACGTCTGGACCTCTTTGCTTTGGTTGCTGCCCCTGTGACCCATCCCTGGACTTAGTGGAAGAAGATGATGACATGAGATGAAATGAGATAAAAGGAATGTATTGACATTATGGATATTAAACATATTAACATATGCTAAATTTTAAATTTATTGTAAATTATAAACATATTGCACATTAGAAACATGGTAAATTACAAACATATGTTAAATTTATAGGTGGAATCAGGAGCAAATCCTTTGATCTTTGCCGATTTGTCCTCGTTGAAATGTGGTTACGCCGGGTGTTCCTCAGTCATTCCTCAGTCATTCCTTAGTCATTCCGTGTTGAACGTGAACGTTCTGCCTTCATTCCGCCTGTTCCACAATCATTCCATAGCTCTTCCTTCTAAAATGGAGTCGTGCTGGTGTCGTTCCTCAAGTGTTCCTTGCTTTCCATGAACGTTCTATGAATTATTCGAAGGTCTTTCTTTGCAATCTGCACTGGTTCTGAAGGTAACCAGAGCACTTTTACGCATGTATTCTGACATTGTACCGCGGTCTTTCCGTGTCTTTTTCGCACATTCCGTGATCATTCTGAAGGTGTTCCGAAGGTACAATTTTCCGTAGATTTTTGACCCATTTTCCATGTAAAAATGCCGAAGATTCTTTGTAGAGTATATTATGGAGTTCATCTCCATAAAGCTTTTCAGCAGATGGAAGCATGAAGTGCTCCAAAATCTCCTGATAGCTCGCTGCATTGACCCTGCCCTTGATAAAACACAGTGGACCAACATCAGCAGCTCACATGGCACCCCAGACCATCACTGACTGTGGGTACTTGACACTGGACTTCAGGCATTTTGGAATTTCCTTCTCCACAGTCTTCCTCCAGACTCTGGCACCTTGATTTCCGAATGACATGCAAAATTTGCTTTCATCCGAAAAAAGTACTTTGGACCACTGAGCAACAGTCCAGTGCTGCTTCTCTGTAGCCCAGGTCAGGCGCTTCTGCCGCTGTTTCTGGTTCAAAAGTGACTTGACCTGGGGAATGTGGCACCTGTAGCCCACTCAGTCCACTGCTTCCACAGGTCCCCCAAGGTCTGGAATCGGCCCATCTCCACAATCTACCTCAGGGTCACCTCTTCTGGTTGTGCAGTGTTTTCTGCCACACTTTTTCTTTCCCACAGACGTCCCACTGAGGTGCCTTGATACAGCACTCTGGGAACAGCCTATTCGCTCAGAGATTTCTTTCTGTGTCTTACCCTCTTGCTTGAGGGTGTCAATGATGGCCTTCTGGACAGCAGTCAGGTCGGCAGTCTTACCCATGATTACGGTTTTGAGTAATGAACCAAGCTGGGAGTTTTTAAAAGCCTCAGGAATCTTTTGCAGGTGTTTAGAGTTAATTGGATGATTCAGATGATTAGGTTAATAGCTCGTTTAGAGTACCGGTTCATGATATGCTAATTTTTTGAGATAGGAATTTTGGGTTTTCATGAGCTGTCTGCCAGAATAATCAGTATTAAAACAATAAAAGACCTGAAATATTTCAGTTGGTGTGCAATGAATCTAAAATATGTGAAAGTTTAATTTTTATCAGTACATTACAGAAAATAATGAACTTTATCACAATATGCTAATTTTTGAGAAGGACTAGTATGTGTGGAATTTCATTTTGGCATGTTTAGTGATATTCAAATACAAGCACACTTCATATTTTTAATGAGGTACTGATTTGGAGATTACTTAAACCACATTTATTTTATTTAAACTTTAATTAGGAAAAGTAAAAAAAATACTGCTGTGGTCATCACTCTTCTCTTACAATAGGACCAGTTTGGATGGCAAAAACAGTGCCAGTGGTATCTTAAATGTAATTAGAAGGCCATAATATGGAGTTAAAATGAAAAGTTTTAAGGGAGAAAAGTAAAGTGTAATTCTAGATGGCTCCATGTCTAAGTACTGTGAAAGAAAGTCCATGAAAATTGTACATATAAAGGTGGCGAGGATTTCATCCCTGAAAGTTTTCAGTGAGCCACCATGGATGAATGAGGTTCACAAATCCTGACTGTGTCAGTTAACACAGAGTGCAGAACTGAAAAAGAAATCCTGAAATCCGCACATGGTGCAATATTAACGTGGGAGACCATGAAACAAATACTTTCTGAAACAAAGCTCAGCAGAGAAAGAAAACCACCATCTTCTGTCAAGCACTTAGTTGTCTACTTAATAACCAGCCATTTCAGAGCACTGCACCATCTCTTAATGTCCCTAATCACTAACACTTTAGGAAGCTAAGAGGCCAGGAAAACCACATTTGGTCTCATGTTAGTGCTCCAAGGCATTTGCAGGACTCACTCCTGTTTTATTACCCTTTTATATCTATTATTATTATATCATTCTAAAATTCTCTGGCATCTTGGGAACACTGTTTGGGTTACTGTGAAGCAAAATGTTGTTTTTTCAGAGTTGGAGCAGCCTGTGAATTTTAATGCATTGTCAGAGGATTGTAAAGTTGGACAGGGTGGTGTGGGGTGCTGATGAAGCAGAGAAAGTATGTGAGTGTGTGGGCAGCAGGGAATTACATTAGCGAATGTGAAAAGTGCAGATTGTTCTTATGGGATAGGAAGTGAAAGAGCGTGTGTGCGCGTGTGTGTTAATGTAAAGGCGTGATTGTTCCACTGTGTTTGTAGATTATGTGGATGTAGTGGGGGAATGTTTATACGGTTGGTATACAGCTGTGACACTTGCATTAGTATGGCTCATAAAGTGTGTGTTTTTTTAGCATCTTTTCATCAAAGGTTGCATCTGTTTGCAGGAGAGAGATTTTGTTCTGCGCCATTGCCTTTTCAGTTTAATGGGATCTGAGAGGCTTTGTATTTAATGTCAGTCTCTCCCCCTCCGTCTCATCTTGTTATAAGATGAAAGTTAACAAATGTCTGTTTTCTATGTGACTGTCACTCAGATTGAGGGGTCGAAGATTACTTTAAAACAAATCAGGAAAGAGAAGGACACTGGTCAAAACTATGTAAAAGAAATGCAGCTGAAGTCAATTTTATGTCACTGACATGGAGGAATTGGATTCTCTGATGCCATTAGTTAATGGTGTTGAGCATGGGCAGGTATGGGTTGTTTTAGAGCTCTGACCTATAGGCTGGACAGCCAGCATCCATGTAATAGTGATACACTTTAAAGACAGTTAGCGCCTTCATGGTTTAATTCTCCAGCTGGGTTTGTCTGGGAAAACTATACTATTGTGAATGCATGTTAGTTTGTTCTGAGTGGCATGGTTGTCCTCTCACCATGATGCATACTGTCTACCCATGATGCTTCTTTCTAAGTGTTATCCACACATGAGACCAGGCTATAAATATATAAATATGTATTACAAGGCAGCATGAATTAAAATCTGTTCATCAGGATAATATCTATACTGTTCATTCTTCTAGACCATGGGTGGGCCTTAGCCAATCCCAAATAAATTTCAGGCAAGATGCTAGGTAGAAATTTGGACAGATTTTCATGCAGCAATACAGCACTGCATTCACTAGTAGTAAACCTGTAAACAGTTTTAGTAAAGAAATCCAGTTGTAACCCAACTCATAGAACCCCCAAATTGTCTCTTTGTAGGAATATTGTGAACACTATATTGTGAATATTGTTCCTTTCAGTACTGATGCAGTCACCTGTCTTGGTGTAGAATATTTCTTAAACCCAGTAGAGAAAGTTTTACTATCGGCCCACTGTAGGATGTGGGTTTTACTATGAAACATAATGGTAATACAGTATATCCTCCAAGCTGACCAGCTTTGTAACCACTGCCTGGTTGTCCTTTTAAAGACTATTTTTTTTTTCGATCTTCAAATCTTGAAAGTACAAAATATAATCATGAAGAACTTCCACATTGATCAAACCTCGCCCTCCAGAATTGATTGCCATATATAAATGATTGAGAGAGGAGCGAGGGTGTTGATCTCGATTGTCTGACATGATCCTTCTTGTAAGGCAATCAAGTCCCATGAGATCATCTTTTGTCCAGTCTATGATACCAAATGAATATGACAGGACAGGCACTGCAAAAGTATTTGTGGCTTTGACTTTGTTTCTTGCATTCAGTTCCGAACTCCAGATCTTTTGAGACAAGATTTGTACTCTGCTGGTAACTTGTCTTTGATGTAGGCTTTCTGGAGTGTAAGAACTCTCTTTGTGAAGGAAGCTAATTGTAAGAACTCTCTCCGTGGAGGAAGCTCTTAGATAAACCTGCACGACCTGGATTCCTGCATCTCAACGTCTAGGAGTACTCCGGGAGCAACAGACAAGCGAACCACACGAGTGAAATCAGTCTGGTTTATTCATCGGAAGCTCTTTGAACACATGCAGTGTCCGCTTATTTATACAGAGGGATGTGCGTGCAAAGCAGTAATTGCGTGTTCACAAAGCATTTCCATATATATGTTTGTGCCCCGCGGCGCTTAACACTTGGCTAATTCCATTTCAAAGCAATTCCTCATTGTTACATTGTTACTTTCCGAATCCCACACCCGAACCGAAACACGACACAGGAACACCCACCCAACAGTTTCATGTGCCTGGCGCACATGTCACAATTCCAAGTAGAACAGGAAGCTTTAGATACACAGAAGTTACAATACACACATAGTTGCATATCATTTATCCTATCAATTTATTCCTTCAATCCCCTCTTTTTATACTGTGAAATATGTATAAATTCTGTAGCGGCACGCCGGAGCCCTCTCTTTCTTGTGGCATTCCAGAGGTGGTTTTTTTCTTCGTGTGGAATGTTGGACACCGTAGGAAAGAAACCAGGCCGTGGTTGCGCCGAGGTTGGTGCTTGAAGGGCAGGCAGAGCCCCATCGCCCTTCGCCCACGTACCTCGGGGCTTCGGTAGCCTTCCCGTCCGGATGTATCCAAGCATTACAAACACACACGACGTATTCTTGGGTCCGTAGTCATCGCCGGATGTATCCACACGACGTACTCTTGGGTCCATAGTCATCGACAGAGCCGGAGGGCAGGCGGGTATATTGGGGTTCGCTGAAGGAACTGGCCAGGACCCAGATTCGATTCATCAAACACCTAAAAATACAGGGTCCAAACACGCAAACCAACAACAAACATATACATACGGGAACAAGCATGGTTAAATACGGGGTAAACATGCCGAAAAGAGAGTGGAGGAATCCCCAGCCATAGTTTGGACTTTCGTCGTGTCGCAGTTGGTCCGCTACGTCACACATTTTTTGTAAAGCCTGAGATATATTGCCCCCAGGTGAGTCATTCGGTGGGATGTAGATACAGCAGTATTTGCTTATAAGAACGCAGACCCCACCTTTCTTAGCGAGCAGTGCGTCAAGTGCCATACGATTCTGGGTGGCCTTAAGCCTCAGGGCCGTCAGTTCCTGTTTGATTCCGTCGATGGCTAGGATGGTGTTGTTTACAAACACAGCGAGCCTATAGTGAACCTTATTCAGTTGTCGGCGAATATTACCCACACTGAAGTTTGGGAACAGGATTTCCGCAAATCTCGTGCCCTCACTTACCAATTGGTGCTCTTCAGGCACCTCAAGATCATTAAGGGCCGACGTGGAGCGTTTCCGACGAGCTAAGGAAGGAAACTGTTTGGAGAAAAGGGTGAGGGATGTTTCAATCCGGACGAGCGCACACCTACCTCGCTATAGTTTCGGAAGATACAACCACAGTTGACCATTGCCACAATCCCAATACCAATCAGGAATCCATAAAGGTCGTTCCTGATTGAACGTTATCCTCCCTGCGCTGTCAATTGCTAAATTAATGGTGTGATTACATCTAACCGAATCTAATCCTTGTTCCCAGTGAGATGTTTCATTGCCTTGTAATTCAACGCATTGTTCTGCACCATCTGTGTCCGTTGTACAGTCATTCTGTGCCTCCCGATCAGGTTCTGTGCCATTACCTGAGTATCGCCAAAAACATATGGGATACTGCATCCTTAGGTCCCAATGCACGGAAAAGCCTGAATTTGGGTCGAGGTGGCGCCTCAGAAATACTTTCGCTTGATTAAATGTTCCCCACTCACCCCGTACCCATGTCATGTTTATAGTGGTGTAATTGTCCCGTGCTGGGGTATATACATACGGGGTTCCTCCATCATGTGGAAAGAGAGAGCAAACAATACATTCTTCCTGGGTCACATCTCGTTTTACCGTGAAATTTAAATACTGCCAGAACATGTTATTTTCTGGATGACGGTAATGTGTGCACCAACCCGGGACCACGCATAGTAGCCCGATTAAGAGCAGGGCATAAGAGGTATACATAAGTTGGATTTTAAATGGGCGTTATCCGACCCGTGTGTGAGAGGATGTGGTGATGATACTTAGGTATCTGGATCAGGTCAAGACGAGTAAGTCATTCACCCCAGAAGGGCTGGTATCTCGAGACCTGAAAGAGAGGTAAATGAGGACAAAAATTTCACAAATACAAAGTGCACTTAATACATCATTGCGGACTTTTCTTCAGTCTGGTAACATGGATCCACTGTGGAAAGAGGTCAGTTAGTACGGCGGTATGAGTAATAGCGAGTAGCTCCGTGGGCTCACTGTAAGGGGTGTCTCTCAAGGGGGAATTTAATTTCGCAAATTTTTTGACCAGCACCTTGTCTCCTACCTTGAAGGCGTGAGTGCTTGTGTCTGCCGGGGCCGAAGTATTCTGATTAGTGCGTTTCCAATAGTCGTTTAGGACCTTAACAAGGCCCACGGCATACTCGCTCATGTGTATATCTAAGTCTTCCGTCCCCAAAGCCTGCTTTGCTTTCCCTTCCTCCAAGGAGCGGGAAAGGGTCTCCCCATTACCACTTAGTAAGGAGATAGATTCCCTAAGGCCACCTGCGAGGTCATTCGCAGATCCGCCAAAACCACGGGTAGTACTGAAACCCAATTCCTTGATCCAGTGGCGTGCATTGCCTTCCGTAATTTCCCTTTAATTGTTCTGTTTGTTCGTTCCACGATTCCGGAGGACTGAGGGTGATATGGGACATGGAAACGCCAATTGATCTTTAGCTCTTGGGCCAACAGTTGAGTGACTTTTGAGGTGAATGGTGTGCCTTTGTCCGAATCAATTCCCAACGGGAGGCCATATCTGGGAATAATTTCCTGTGATAACTTTTGAACCACTACTCGGGCGTTTTCGTTCCCACATGGGAAAGCTTCGACCCACCGGGAAAATTTATCCACGATAACCAATAGATATTTAAAGGGGCCCTGCCGAGGCATGTGAGTAAAATCTATCTGCCACTCCTGGAAGGGAGTATCTGGTTTCGGCAGATGCTGATGTGATGCATGTGGTTTGGACACATTGTTCTGTGCACAAATCAGGCATTTGTCCAGAATGCTGTGTACCGTAGAGGCTAGTTGTCATATACAAAAATCTTTTTCCATATCTGTCACCACCCCTCTTCGACCGCGATGTGTAGGCCCGTGAAACTCGCGGACAAGGAAAGGAAAACAGTGCGTGGGCAGACATAAGCGACCGGTCGAATCGAGTAGAATGCCGTCCTCCGAGGGCTGAGAGTCATGCGAAGACCAAAAATCAGTGTCTTCTGTGGACGCCGAGGACTGAAGGGATTTCAGATCCAAGTCAGAGAGGAGGGTGCTAAGCATGTGTGAGGTTGACACCAGCGCGGGCTGCAGGAACGGCGGCATGGAACCGAGCAAGGAAGCCTGTTTAGCTGCGCGGTCAGCCAAAGGGTTACCTCGTGCCTCATCAGTGTGGTCAGAGGAATGACCGCGGGTCTTTACGATTGCTAAACAGAGCGGGAGATTGCAGGACACAATAAGGTCCTGGACCAAGGTGGAATGTGAAATGGGCTTACCGTCAGCAGCAGTGAAACCACGAGATTGCCAGATACGGCCGAAATCGTGCGCCACCCCGAAAGCGTAATGAGAGTCAGTGTATATAGTAACATCCTGGTCGGAAGCGAGAGTGCATGCCCGAGTGAGCGCGTATAACTCCGCTGCTTGAGCGGAATTAAAGGGGAGCGAGTACGCTTCCAAAACTTGGTCCGGTAAGGAACATACCGCATAGCCACAGAGGAACACTCCGTCGGAGGGTTTCGAGCATGACCCATCTACAAACAGGGAGAGACCTGTGGAGAGAGGCATGGATAATAAGTCGGACCTAATACTGGTGTCATGGACAATGGTGTCCATGCAGTCATGTTCCAACGGTTCGCAGTCATCTTGAGCATTAAGCAGGCGCTGTAGGGCCTGGGCCACGTTATCTAGGGAAGAGTAACAAGAGATGGTTAGATTATCAGTAGCACAAAGGATGGCCTCGTAACCTGAGCGACGTTGAGAAGACATGTGTTGTGTGGACAGAGTATTAAGGATATGCCTAACCTGATGGCTGGTGTGTAAAACGAGTGGATGGGAGAGCACTATTTTTTCTGCTTCGAGAACTAACACTGCACTGGCAGCGACAACGCGAAGGCAAGCAGGTAAACCCTGAGCTACAGTATCTAAAGTTTTGGAGAGGAAAGCACAGGGTCTCAGTCCCCCCCACCCCCCACCCCCGTGGTCCTGAGCCAAAACCCCTGAAGCCGTGCCGGCCTGGTGCGCGACATAGAGGTGAAAGGGTTTGATGTAGTCTGGGAGCCTGAGAGCCAGCGCGGAGCATAGGGCCGACTTCAGGGCTTTGAATGCGTCCAGCATGTCCTCAGTCCAGACCAAGGGTTGGTGCAGAGGATCAGTGTGAGCCAGGGCAGAGCGTAAACATTTGTCATAAAAGGAACAGTCCATTGGCGGCAGTAGTTAATGAGGCCCAGGAAAGCAAGGAGCACCTGTTTCGTGGCAGGCTTCTGAGTGTCCACTATGATCTTGACACGATCCTGAGTAAGGCGTTTTGTCCCGTGAGAGAGTTCGTAGCCCAGGTATATGACAGTCAGTAGGCAAAACTGTAGCTTGGGCTTTGAAACCTTGAAACCCTTCTTTTCCAGTAAGAGGAGCAGTTGAACGGTTGCATCAAGACAAAGTTCATAAGTTAGGCTGGACACCAGGAGGTCGTCGGCGTAGGAGTGGACACAGGAACCCACGGGAACGTCGAGAGACCCCAGTGCATCCCTAACCACAGCCAAGAAAACAGCAGGAGAGTCTATGAACCCTTGAGGTAATCTAGTCCACGTGTACTGTCGCTGCCGGTGTGTGAAAGCAAAGAGGGGCTGTGTGTTGGGCTCAACAGGGATACTAAAAAACGCCGAGCACAGGTCAATCACGGAGAAATGGGTATGGTCGCAAGGAATGGAAGCCATAATAGCGGGCACGTCCGGGACGACCGGCGAGACTGGGATGATGAGCTCATTAATTTTTCTGAGGTCCTGGGTTAGGCACCAAGAACCGTCCGGCTTGGGAACCGGGTTCACAGGAGTGTTATAAGGGCTTGTGCACGGCATGATGATACCCTGTTCCAGAAGAGCGGCCAAAATGGTGTCGATACCCAACATTTTTTGAGGCGATAAGGGGTATTGTCGGATGTACACGGGCAAAATGTGCTTAACGGTAGCTTCATACGGAACGCAGTCCACACAACCCACTTCATTCTTATGTTCTGCCCAAAGATTGGTGGGAAATGTGTCGAGTACAGGGGGCGAGGTGGAACTCGCCACACACACTGAATTAACGTTAAAGGGCAGGGGCTACGCTTGCAATGACAACAGAGAAACGGAGGCGGTGTCGCACGTTTGAATGGTCATGCTTGAACCTTGGAAAGAGATTTGGAACCCCAGAACACTCATGAGGTCACGGCCCAACAAATTAAAAGGGCATTCGGACATATGTACAAAGGAGTAGGATATTTGCAATTCATCAAGTGTAGGGTCATCAGGAAAACATAAAAGAAGTGGCGGCGTATATGGGGAGGAGAAGGGGACCCCATCTATTCCCACAGAGCTGGTGGACCTGGAGGATACAGCACCCTAATAGTCCCTGCCTAAAGAAGATAGGGTTGCGCCACTATCGATAACAAAAAGATATTCTACCCCTTCTAGAACAATAGAAAAGAGAGGCAGATTCTCATTGCAGGGCGAATTAAACACTAGGTGCATTAAGCTACAGGTCACGGGGTCCCTACTCCGCGGGCAGCCCTATTCGTGCTCCCGCGGGTATGGGCGTGCTGGCGATACGCCTGCGGAATCTGAGTGGGGGCGAGGCAAGTTATCTCCTTGATGGGTCCGAGAGGCAGACTTTTATTCGTCTCTCTGTTTCTTTCTACACTCTTTTGTCCAATGCCCTTCCTTACCACAGTAATGACATTTTCCTGCCTTCCAATGCGGCCCCTTTCCCTGATTTTTATCATGAGAGCCCCCTTTAGGGGCAACAGACAAGCAGGCTCTGTTCTTAACATTCAACAAGCCGTCTGACTCTAACATCCTCACTCGTTCCCCAGCGGTTCTTACTGCGAGGCGCTGACGGTCAGTCCAATGTGGCTTTAGAGCGCTTTGGACCTCTGGGAGGCAGTTGCTCAGGAAGGTGGACAAGAACATTGAATTTGGGCCATCTATTGCGAGGTCAAACCTTCCAACATGTTGCCAGGTTTCGGTGAAGCGGTTCCAGAAAACTGATGTGAGTTCACCACGTTTCTGTTTACAGTTAGTGACATGGGAGAGATCACAAGCTCCTTCCCGTCGGGAGACTAGATAAGCCATAAGTTGCTTGCGCAAGGTTTTTAACGCGTCGGGATTATCCCTCCAATAGAGCGAGGAACGATAACGAGTCTGACGACGCCCCTCTTCCCCCCTGTCCTCTTCTATTTTTTCGTTAGTCACCTCATCGTTTCTGGGGTCCAAACAGGGGACATTCTGGAGGACCACAGCTTCATTGTATGCTTCCTTTAGGGTAGACTGCAGGATAAAGCAATAGTCCCCTCCCGTTAGTTGGCAATACCTAGTGGACCGTATAAGCATATCTACGTAGGCCAGGGGTGTGTCCAAGCCAGGGAGCATGGAGATAATGTCTTTGAGTGCGGCCACGGACGGTGGTTCCACAACGATACCCCTTCCCCTATTTTGCCATATACAAGCTACATTCTTCACTGCCCTAGGTTTAGGTGGCTTCGAGAGAGGAGGAGGATCGGGCTAAGAGCCCGCGTCGGGACCAATGTCCCCCGGGTTTTCCCAGTCCGAATCCTCATCCCCCGATGTATCTTCAGAGTCCTCCTCATTCACTGGCGGAGGCGAGGAGGGAATCACAACCCTGGGCTTTCCTTTCAGTTTAGCTTTGGGTCGAGCTCCTCCCTCCGCAGCGAGCCGGGTTGGGTGTAGGGCAGGGACCTCCACTGGCTTAGGGTCAGCGGGGAGTAGCGGGACTATCTCCCCCGATCCTACTGGATATGGTGGGGGAGCCGACGGGGGAGTTACAGGGGACACAGTTTGCACACAGCAAGCTGGACTTTTGGTATTTTTCCCTTTTCCCTTTTCTTTACTCATTAATATAGGTTTGGGGACACTCTGAGTCACCTTCTTGGGCTCGAAGAGCTTTTTAAGTTGTAACCAGTATGAGCGCATTTCATACCATTTTACATAAGCCTCCTTCATGTATTCATCATCCCAGGAGGGGTTGCCCAATCCATCATAAATCATGCGATGCGCGGATGTCAGGAATCCTGCATCAAAAGTCCCCGTTCGAGGGAAGTTTGGCACTTGGTCTAGTCCCTCCGTCCATCCGGCTAGATTACTAAGCCATGGTTCAGTATAATAAGCAAGACCACATTTATTCATCCATTCCTTGGGGGTTCCCCGGGATTAGGCTTTGGGTAGGAATTTCCCATTGTTTACCCTCTAACAACAAAACAACAGAAAAAATACGTTGGCATACAGGAATACAGGGGCAGCTTCTTCTTTTTTTTTTTTTTTCTCTTTCGTTTTTAGTTTTTTGTTTTTGTATAGCGCTCTTCCCAGTTATAGCAACTGAGGATAACTGTCCCAGTTATAGCAACTGAGGATAACCGTCCCAGTTGTAGCAACTGAGGATAACCATCCCTTCTAGAGAAGGGGATAAACCGTCCCTTATAAAAAGGGGATAACAGTCGCTCAAATACTGCTAACCAGGTAGTCAAACAAATCTTGTCTTACCTGAGCAGGAGTATCACGTCGGGGTCACCAAATTGTAAGAACTCTCTCCGTGGAGGAAGCTCTTAGATAAACCTGCACGACCTGGATTCCTGCATCTCAACGTCTAGGAGTACTCCGGGAGCAACAGACAAGCGAACCACACGAGTGAAATCAGTCTGGTTTATTCATCGGAAGCTCTTCGAACACATGCAGTGTCCGCTTATTTATACAGAGGGATGTGCGTGCAAAGCAGTAATTGCGTGTTCACAAAGCATTAACATATATGTTTGTGCCCTGCGGCGCTTAACACTTGGGGATATGCATGTAAAGCAATAATTGCGTGTTCACAAAGCATTTCCATATATATGTTTGTGCCCTGCGGCGCTTAACACTTGGCTAATTCCATTTCAAAGCAATTCCTCATTGTTACATTGTTACTTTCCGAATCCCACACCCGAACCGAAACACGACACAGGAACACCCACCCAACAGTTTCATGTGCCTGGCGCACATGTCACAATTACAAGTAGAACAGGAAGCTTTAGATACACAGAAGTTACAATACACACATAGTTGCATCTCATTTATCCTATCAATTTATTCCTTCATGGAGCTTGTCTCAAACTTGCATCCCTAAACAGGTGTAAGATTGGCCTTCCACGAGACACTCAATAACTCCTCAATAACCCCTTTACTCAATAGATCCATTATTGACTGGATTGCCACACCTGAAGAGGAGAACATTATATTTGTCAAGCTGAAATGTCATTCCAATATCCTGTGAAAAGGACTCAACAATGTGAATTTGGTCTTTGAAATTGGAATCTCCTTTGGCAGTCATTTAGATGTCATCCATGTAAAGGAGGTGAGTAAGAGGTGTTAAAGATCTGTGCTGAGGAGGTCCTGGGTGATAACCCCCCCTCCTTGTTGAGCATGAAACTCAATGGATTGAGTGACAGGCAAAAAAGCAAAGAACTAAAAGAATCTCCTTGGAATATTCCTCTCTTGATGGAAATAGACTCTGAAGTTTTAACCTGCCTTTGCAAGTACATATTAAGCTGAGTTGACCAGCAACCCATTAAAGACTTGAGCAAAAGTAGCAATCGCTCACATAGGCCAATACACTGCAAAGACTTCAGAATCCATTCCTGAGGGACAGAGTCATATGCCTTTTTGTAATTAATCCAACACTTTGAGAGGTTTCGATTATAAGTTTTTGCCTCTTCAAGAATCATTTTCTGGACCAATAATTGATCCTTCTTCCCGAGCATCCCTTTCTGGCTCCTCTCTGCTCCCTGTAAATAATTTCATTGGAAGAGCAGTAGGATGACACGATACTTGTCAAACACGGAAATATTTTGTACATGGTATTCAAACATGTGATAGGGCGGTAATTTTCGGGATCTCTCCTTTTTTTGGGAGGAGTATTGTAATACCTTTGCAGAACCATGAAGGAACATCCCCTGTGTCCATCAGAGAATTGAAAGACGTAAGAAGATGCAGCTGGACACAAGGAAACAGTTTCCAAAACCGGTTTTGAATGCCATTGAGCCCTTAAGCTGCATTTAATTTAGACATGTTAATTGTTTTCTTTAGGCAATCCAAAGTAATGAAATACAGCAATAGCGAATTAATTTTTTTTCTGACATGGCTTGGCTGTATTCTTCCACCCATGGTTCAAGGTTGGAGTTGCCAGGTATAGACCAAAACTTTTTCCAGAACCCCTCATTGGATTCCATGAGAGGTTTGTCATCATTACTTGAAGGTTAAATCACCTGTAAAAAAAATCGTTTTCATTAATTTTAAAAAGTTTGTTTTGCTTTGTAAATGTATTTTTCTAATTCGCATTTTTTTCCCTTTTCGATCCAAATCTAACTCTTGCCTTAAAGACGTCAAGAATGTGAAGGAGAATTTTTCGTTAATTGTTTTGTGTTTAGTTTTGATTTTTCTCCAAATTGTTTTTTTGAGAAGGACCCAGGAGGAACGGTGATGTTACAGGGAGCAGAGATAACGAAGGTGGAGGATTTTAAGTACTTAGGCTCAACAATCCAGAGCAATGGAGAGTGTGGAAAAGAGGTGAAGAAGCGTGTGCAGGCAGGCTGGAATGGTTGGAGAAAAGTGTCTGGTGTGATGTGCGATAGGAGAGTGTCAGCAAGAATGAAGGGAAAAGTGTACAAGACGGTGGTGAGGCCAGCGATGTTGTATGGCTTAGAAACAGTGGCACTGAGGAAAAGGCAGGAGGCAGAGCTGGAGGTAGCGGAGATGAAAATGTTGAGGTTCTCTCTGGGAGTAACGAGGATGGATAGGATCAGAAATGAGTACATCAGAGGGACAGCCCACATAAGATGTTTTGGAGACAAAGTCAGAGAGACTAGATTGAGATGGCTTGGACATGTACAGAGGAGGGATAGTGAGTATATTGGCAGTAGGATGTTGAGGTTGGAACTACCAGGCAGAAGGCCTCGAGGAAGACCAAAGAAGAGATTTATGGATGTGGTGAAGGAAGACACGAAGGTCGTTGGAGTCAGAAAAGAAGATGCGGAGGACAGAGTGAGGTGGAGGCGGATGATTTGCTGTGGCGACCCCTGAAGGGAGCAGCCGAAAGTAAAAGAAGAAGAAGATTGACTCACCTTTAGATTATAACTTAAGGCAAAGCTCCAGACATTAGATGTCTCTCCTTGTTTCTTTTCTTTTTTTTTCAAACCGATTTCCTTTCATTTTTTTTTTTGTTTGTTTGTTTTTAAGTTTAATAGCGATAGGTTTGGAAACTAATTAGAGTTCCTTGAGTGTTTGGGCAGCAGAACACTGCGTCAAGAGTTACTCATATTATTTCATGTAATTTATCAATTTGATTTGGTGAAAAATTTTTAAGCAGGAAATTTACTGGTTTTCGTTTACAAATAGCAGATTCAGAAATTTCGTCATAAAAACGTCGAAAGAGTGAATAAATTTGATCATTTGAAGCATCAGAAAGAGAGTCCTTAGGGACACAATTTGAGTTTGGCAGGCCAGAATTTTTTTTCCACTTGTAGATGAGGTGGTCTTTGAAAGCAGGGAAATAAGGACATGGGCATTCATTTGCAGTTTAGGGTCTACTGCTGTCTGAGCAATGTGTTCTTCAATGGGTGCCTGATGGCTTGCAGGAAAATTTTCATCTACATCACGGCGCATGTAAATCTTAAGTTGCCGGAGTTGGTCGTGTAAGTTCTGTTCAGTCAGGTAGGCTAACATCGGGTGAGCATTGTCCCAATGTTGTTTAAGGGACTTTTCATTACCACGTGGATTTTCAGGCCAACCAGTCGCTTTTGCACACTCAAGGAGTGTGGATTTTAGAACTTTAGTCCAGGATATTTGTGGACGAGTTCTTTGACTCACCCTGGGGTAAGTCCCATCTCCAGTATTAATGAGTTTATTACCGGAGGGAAGCTCAATGGACTGCAGAAATGGAGTTTGGTTAATTTCTTGGCATTCCGTAACCCATTAGAATACCAGCATCAAGGGTTGGCCCTAACTGGGTGATGCACGTTTAGTTCAGGTAACATACAGTTCCCCTATCTAGTCCCTCTGTGCAGAGGCATACATCATCAGGCCCTTAATATTATTATTATTATTATTATTATTATTATTATTATTATTATTATTATTATTATTGTTGTTGTTGTTGTTGTTGTTGTTGTTGTTGTCGTTATTGTTGTTAACGTATTAATTAATTCATTTATTTATTTTGTATTTATTTGTTGCTCTTGAAGACTTCAAATTCCTAAGTATACTTGATTATCATAATAAGGCCATAATGATTCATTACAGAAAGAATATGTCTAGTTAAACATCTTATAACCCCAGACACCACACTCACCACTTAATAATGATAAAAATAGTCTCTTACTTTTACACATTCACACTCATTATCTCTCTTTCACTCTCTCACACATTCAGACTTAAAATCCACATCATGGAAGAAATAGGTTTTTGATTTAGCATTGAAAGCAGAAGGCACTGAAAACAAACTTCCAGAAACACTAATAAAGTAACTGCAGCAGCAGAATAAATTAAAGTTCATTGACATGGCCGCCAGTCTCCCCGCGACCCTAATTAGGATTAAACGGTTCTGAAAATGATGAATGAATGAATGATATGGAGGGAGTCCATAAGTCTGAGACCACATTGAAAATCTAGGATTTTTTACAATTTAAAATTAAAAATAGACCAAAAGTTTTAGAATACTGATTATTAGCCCATTATCTCACCTTTGGGGATTAATGTGAGAGACAGTGTACTCACTAAAGGATCCTAAAAGGATCACAGGTAGGCTAAGCCCAACTCAGCTGATATTGGGTGAAGGCAGGGCACACCCTGAGCAGCTCGCCATAGTGTCACAGAGCCAACACACACATCCACTCAAACACACCTAGGGCAATTCGGAAAAGCTAACTAGTCTAACTTACATGTCTAAACCAGTACGAACTTTGGAGCAGGCAGAGGTCAACTGATTAGACAAAGAGTTTTGCACAGAAGACACACAATAAAATATAACAAGGAATTCAATGCTCATCCATGTAACAATGATATATGGGGCAACATAGGTTATCTGAAATGAAGGAGAAGAATGGGTCATACACTGAATAAAAAGACAAGAAATACCACCTGGCGGTTATATGCCTCAACACAGTAAAGCCACAGTGAACTTGACTTTTGACATCTAAAATCAGATCAGTTCATCCTTGAATCAACATTTTGACATTTTCACAATCACATCGCAATGTTTGAAGAAAATCCCTCAAAGCATTCTTGAGATAATACATTCACAAAAATGGCACACATGAAGCTACAGTGACCTTGATCTTTGACATATCACCTTTAAAATCGAATCAATTCATCCTTGAGTTACTGTAGGCATTTGTGCAAATATTAAATAAAATCCCTCAAAGTGTTCTTGGAATATTATGCTTACAAGAATAGCCCAAAGAGATGTAAATCTGAATGGATGGACAACCTGAAAATACAATGCCTCCATCTCTGGCTATCACTGGCACAAAGGCATAACAACAAAGGCTTAGTAATAACTTTCCAGTATGTGCATGTGTGCAGTTTTTTTTTTTATACTATAAGATATAATCAGGTGAGAGTGCTGGCAGGTAGTCATGTGATGTGTGAGTCAGTAATGAAATTATTGAGATCAGAGAGATGAATGCTGGGAAGCGTAGTAAAACTAATGGTTGGGACTAGCTGAAGCTGTGGTATTATAAACAGAATATACACAGCAGATTAAGCAGGACAGCACAGTGGCATAGTGGTTAGCATGTCTGCCTCACAGTAAAAAGGTCCTGGGTTTGAGTTTCGGGATTGAAAAGGACGTTTCTGTGTGTAGTCTTCATTTTCTTAGGTGCTTGCGTGGGTTTCCATCCACAGACCAAAAGACATGCACATGAGCTACTTAATTCTATTAGGGTTACAGGGAAGCTGGAGCCTATCTTAGCTGACATTGGGTGACGGCAGGACACACCCTGAACAGCTCACCAGAGTCTGTCTGTCTTCCTTTTGGCTTTTTCCCTTTTACTCGGGAGTCGCCACAGTGAATCATCTTGATTCGCACGTTTGATTTGGCAGAAGTTTTTATGTCGGATGCCCTTCCTGTCACAACCCTTTTAGCAAGGGACAGAAACACGCTGACGACTTTGCAGCCTACTCTTTACGAAAGTCAGCAATGGTTCATTTACATGCCTCTCACCATAGACAGTGAGAGACATGGCCCGCCTTTGATAACCCAGTTAGCCGCATTGGGGGGGACAGTGACAACCTTGTGGAGAGTGGGACTCGAACCCAAACCTTTGGATCAGTGATCCAGCACCCAATACCATGAGACCACCACTGCCCCTGAACAGCGCACCAGAGCATTATACTTATTTACAGCCAGGGGGAAGAGTGGAACAACAAATTAGTCGAATGTGCATGTCTTTGGGCTGTGGGAGGACACAGGATTACTATCCAGAGGAAACCCACTAAAGTTCAGGGAGAGTATGCAAACTCCATACAGAACAACCAGGCCCAAAACTCGAACCCAAGACCTTTTACTGTGAGATGGAAGTGCTAACAAACAAGCCACAGTGCCACCCACATATATTAGGACAATTAGATATTCAAAACTGTCAAGTGTGAATATGAATGTTTGTGTGCATTGCTATGGAATGCTGAGCTGTTCAATTTGTAGCCTGACCTTCACGAAAAGTTGATTGGAATAGGCTTCAGGCTCTCCTAGACCTTAGTAGGATTAAACATTTGGGAAATAATGGTTGAATGAATAAATATGCCTAAATACAGAATTCTCGGGATTTACTATTTGCAGCAACATTTTTATGGAACATTACCAATTTTGGTTTATTCCATTAACTGCTGAAATTTCTCCCAATTTCCAATTAAATATAATTAGTTGAAGAATGTAATTGCAGAAAATGAAAACTGTTAAAAAATGCAGTGTTTTTCAGACCTTGAATAGAAATAAAGATCTTTGTGAATTTTAAATATATACATCTTGGTTTACTCTCCAAGTCTTTCATGTTGCGCTTGCGTGACATCATGCTACCTCCAGAGGTTCAAATGGGGCTGAAGTCTGCAAATTGGGCTGGTCATGATAGGGTCTTGATCTATGGTTTTCCATCAATACCTTGATTGACCTGTATGATGTGGAGCATTGAGCCAATCCTCAGAGATAGGGAACACTGTCAGAGTCGAAGGAACAAGTTTTCTTTCAGGACAACCATTTACTTCACTTAATTCATACTCCACAAACAAAAATTTGCTCTATTGCAGCCTTACCGAAGCACGGGCAGCTCATTACCCATTCACCAACAAAATTTCCAATGTGGGCAAGACACTCAGACACTTCCTCCGGGTATCTGCCTAACCATAGGCCTGGGCTATTCGAATGGCACCCGTTTGCACTGGCTCTTTAAGTTGGATCCTGTATATTTTTAAGTAAATGAATGTGTTTTAAATAATTAAGTAATAAAACACCCCAAAGTCAATATATGTTAAATGATTCTGTGTCACAACTACTTTTCACCAGATTACCACTGCCTCACTCAGTCACAGAAGCTGCTATTACAAACCAATCACCATTTGTGGTGTCTGCCCTCCACACGCTCTTCCCACCGATACTCTTCTTATTGTTAGCACAGTAGCCCAGTAACTTGGAAAAAATGTTACTTCTAGCCTATAAAAAACAAGTAACTGATTAGGAGAACATGCGGATGAACAGACAGCAAAGTGTTTTTGCCCATCTGTTTGAAGCCTGTGTTTCTGCTCTGCAGTGAGAATATGTACTGTATATTGAAATGTAAAGAATATAAATTCAGATGGCATTGTAAGAAACCCCACACTAACTCTCACATGATTGTCCCACTGGATTCTGATGCTCTCCAGCAGAACACTGTGGTGCTCGTGTTTTGATTCACACATAAAACACAATTAAAACTCATAATCACGCATCTCTCACTCTGCACACCACTGTCTCCGTGTTGCTTTGACAACGTATACACCTGACTTCACTGCTCTTACTAAATTAAAACATGTCATTTCTCTCATTAGCTGTGAAATGTTGATTACTAAATCAGTAATGTGACAGATATGTTCATCAAATTAGTAATGAGGATTGATGTATGAAGAGGTTTAATATTGCAGATAAAGTATTATCCCCCAGTGTTAATATTCACAGTATCTTTTTTTATTACCAGTATATTTAAAATTGAACCATTCTGTCTTATTATTCACTTCTACTTACTTCCTTTTTCTTATTTCTCTTGAATTATATATATATATATATATATATATATATATATATATATATATATATATATATATATATATATATATATATTTCAAAGCCTCGCATTTCGCTTTTCCTTTTTAATATTCACTTAATTCTCTTCTTCTTTTTCTTCTTGGTTTTATTATTCTGCACTATTCTGAATAATAATCTTGCTATTCACTCATATAACATTGTTATAGTTGTATTTAATACCATACTACACTCCTGTTGTTTTTTGGTTATGTATTTGGTGGAAGTGAATGTTGTATGTTAAAGTTCTAATTGTTTATGATACGACTCACATGGATTGATTACTCAGTGTGGTATATATTGCGATTCAACATTCATTCGTTCATTTTCTGAATTGCTCAATCGTAATTAAGGTCACTGGGAGGCTGGCGCCCATCTCATTCAACTCTGGACGAAGGCGTGGTTCACCCTGTACAGCTTGAAAGGCCATCCAAAAGCCAACACCCTCACAACCACTCATACTCACAGTCACACAAAGGGGAGATTTGGAACAGCCAATTAACCTAGTGTGCATGCTTTTGGATTATGGGAAAAAAAACGGGGTACTCGGAGGAAACCCAAGCAAGCATGGGGAGAACAAACAAACTCCCCTCAGAAATGCCCGAGCTTCGATCTACTGCAATTTGTATGTAGAAATGCTTTGGGCCTGCCTATATGTTGTGATATAATACAGTGTGCTAATGTTATTATTCATTTACAAAATAAAATATATGAATTTTGATGTTGTTGTTGTTACTGTTGTACTTTACTGTATCAGTAGCTTTTAATGTGTTTACTCATTTTTACTCACGAATGATTTGAGGGAGAGCATTACTCATTTGGGACTGTTTTCATGGCCAGCCCCAATTACAATTTAATTGACTAGCCCTGCATCAGACAACCAGATGATGGCAAAAACTGAAAACTGAGACAGAGATGATGTCCTTACTCCAGTCCTCTAGAGCCAAACACATATCAGTTTAATCTGGCTTTCCTTTGCTTTTCATTGATAAAATACTTTTTTCTTGCTTTGCATGATTTCAACCATGCCTGGAGGAACCTGTTTCAAACCTTGCCTGCAATGCACTTAATTCCAGCCCCCAGTTACCTATCTTTCTCTACGTCACTTTCAGTCATCCTATGGTTGATGGGTAATACAGTGAATGAGACAATAATGATGACCACAACAGTGATTTTTTTTTACACTTTTTCTTATTTAATAAGACTTGGCTCAAGTGAATCTCATTAAGTAAAATAAGGCGTGCTTGTGTTGGAATTTTAGCCACAGACACTGGAATGAATGTCTTAGAATGGCATAGAAATGCTGATCTAAGAAAAGGTTTAAGTGGTCTTAATTTTATGTCATGGCTGTATAGAGGTTGTGAAATGTCATTTACATTTGGCTCATGAGCTGTTTCATTTTTATGTAATCCCTTTGCTGTATTTTACATCCATCTGTCCATTATCTTGTAATGCATATCCAGCAGGGTCGTAGGAAAAGTTGGAGCCTATCCCAAATGACTTTGGGCAAGAGGCGAGATACAAGTTAAATTGTAGCCATCTGTCAGTCAGGAAAGCTAGTGATCTACTAGTAGGTAGAAGCAGGTATTATGAGCTGGGAGAGCCTCCGATGGAGGGTTTCAGGTATGCTGGTGTTGAATACTGAGCTGAGGTCCACAAACAGGATCCTTACATATGTCCCTCGGGAGTCAGTGTGATGCAGGATGAAGTGAAGACCCATGTTGACTGTGTCATCCATGGATCAACAGGCCCAGCAGGCAGCCTGTGATGTCCAGCAGATGGGGTCCATCAGGGGCCTGTGATGTCCTTTAGATGGCCCAACACCAATCTTTTGAAGGATTTCATAACCACAGACATCAGCACAATGGGCCTGGAGTCATAAAGAATGCAATGTTGGGATTTTTGGAAACTGGGATGATGGTGGAGCATTTAAGCCAAAAGGGTACGTCATCATAAAAGTTTGGCATTGGTTTTACGTCGGATGCCCTTCCTGACACAACCCTCTGCATTTCTCCGGCTTGGGACCGTCATGAGTGGGAGAGACACTAGTTAGTGCCCCCCCACCTCATGGCTGCATTAGCCATACAATGAAGTTATGGGAAAAAATAGTGGAAGCTAGACAAAGGGCAGAGGTCAGCATTTGTGAACAACAGTTTGGTTTCATGCCAAGAAAGAGCACCACAGATGCAGTGTTTGCTTTGAGGATGTTAATAGAGAAGTACAGAGAAGGTCAGAGGGAGCTGCATTGTGCCTTTGTGGATCTGGAGAAAGCATATGACAGGGTGCCAAGAGAGGAACTGTGATATTGTATGAGGAAGTCTGGAGTGGCAGAGTAGTATGTTAGAGTGGTGCAGGACATGTATGAGAGATGTAAGATAGTGGTGAGGTGTGCTGTCGGTGTGACAGAAGAGTTCAAGGTGGGGGTAGGACTGCATCAAGGGTCAGCTCTGAGCCCCTTCTTGTTTGCTATGGCGATGGACAGGCTGACAGACGAGGTTAGAGAAGAATCTCCATGGTCTATGATGCTTGCAGATGACAGTGTGATCTTAAGTGAGTGCAGAGAATAAGTGGAGGAAAATCTAGAGAAATCTAGAGAAAGGAGAGGAATGAAGGTTAGCCTCAGTAAGACGGAATACATGTGTGTGAATGAGAAGGACCCAAGCAGAACGGTGAGGTTACAGGGAGCAGAGATAAAGAAGGTAGAGGATTTTAAGTACTTGGGCTCAACAATCCAGAGCAGTGGAGAGTGTGGAAAAGAGGTGAAGGAGCGTGTGCAGGCAGGTTGGAATAGATGGAGAAAAGTGTCTAGTGTGATGTGTGATAGGAGGGTTTGGCAAGAATGAAAGGAAAAGTGTACAAGATGGTGATTAGGCCAGCGATGTTGTATGGTTTAGAAACAGTGGCCCTGGAGAAAAGACAGGAGGCAGAGCTGGAGGGAGCAGAGATGAAAATGTTGAGGTTCTCTTTGGGAGTAATGAGGATGGATAGGATCAGGAATGAGTCCATCAGAGGGATAGCACATGTAAGACGTTTTGGAGACAAAGTCAGAGAGGCTAGACTGAGATGGTTTGGACATGTACAGAGGAGGGATAGTGAGTATATTGGTAGTAGGATGCTGAGGTTGGAACTACCAGGCAGAAGGCCCAGAGGAAGACCAAAGAGAAGATTTCTGGATGTGGTGAAGGAGGACATGAAGGTAGTTGGAGTAAGAGTAGAAGATGCAGAGGATAGGGTGAGATGGAGGCAGATGATTTGCTGTGGCGACCCCTGAAGGGAACAGTCGAAGGGAAAAGAAGAAGAAGAAGACATGCATCTGGGGAACGACTGTGACGAATGCGGTACAGTTCCTTTTGAAGCGGAGATTGGTATTGCGTCATCTTTTCCTGCGCTTCTTTTCACTTAGGCTCGAGACATCGTAAGTGAGTGACATCCTTGAGTCCCCATTCAAACTGTCAATAGTAAAATCACAATGGATCAAATACCAGGTGAGATTCATGCACATAAAAATTTGTCATTGAAGAATAATGTTAGTTTTGTAATTTTATGAGGTAGAAATAGTTTATTGAGTTCATTTTACGAAAAAAAACCCACATTTTATATGAGTGAAGTTTCCATCACATCAGGTGTATGAACAAGCTTGGCTGTCAACAGTGATTACTTCCAACATAGTTTACAAATAGTAGAATTCCTGCAAACAAAATAGCGTTTTTATACCAATATGCCTATAATTTTTATGGAAATTCAATATGAGCATCAATTATAAACATTATTGTTTTCTATGAGGAATATCTTTGTATTATTTATCGATTCAAATTGAGTCATCATGAGGTAAGGTCTGACCCAATTTCGTCATTTTGAAAACATAATCGTTGAGTCAATTTGACTGGTGAATGTCTCTCATTATTCAATTTCACCACCGGTATATCAATCACCCCCAGAACGTTTTATGGCAGGAAAAACGTCAGTGTTGAAACTGCTGAGCTGGTCATTTGTGAAGATAGTGACGAATCTGAGACAGAAATGGATTATGATGACGAGGTGGCTGATCCCAACTTCATCCCTAATGATGTGAATATGGAAACGGAAATAGATCTAGCTGAAGAGACTCCTCCAAATAATGTCATTGAGCTTGATGGAGATTCGGCCATTATCATAGATGAACAAGCCCTAATGCCAACTGCAGATGATTCTAGTGCAAGCAGAGCAATAAGACAAAATCTCACTCGACAGTGGTCAGTCCTTCAAAATGAAAATCCTTCAGTTACGGTTCTCTCTTCGGTCGTGGAATATTTTGCTGTGGGACTGTCAGACCATCAAGATTACCTGGATTATCAAAGGATATGAATCACAGTATTGTGATAAAATTCATTATTTTCTGGAATGTACTGATAAACATTAGATTTTCATATATTTTAGATTCATTACACACAACTGAAGTAGTTCAAGCCTTTTATTGTTTTAATACTGATAATTTTGGCAAAAAGTAAAGAAAAACCAAAAATCCCTATCTCAAAAAATTTGCATATTTCATCTGACCAATAAAACAAAAAAAGTGTTTATAATACAAAAAAGTCAACCTTCAAATAATTATGTTCAGTTATGACTCAATACTTGGTTGGGAATCCTTTTGTAGAAATGACTGCTTCAATGTGGCGTGGCATGGAGGCAATCAGCCTGTGGCACTGCTGAGGTGTTATGGAGGCCGAGGATGCTTCGATAGCGGCCTTAAGCTCATCCACAGTGTTGGGTCTGGTGTCTCTCAACTTTCTCTTCACAATATTCCACAGATTCTCTATGGGGTTCAGGACAGGAGCGTTGGCAGGCCAATTGAGCACAGTAATACCATGGTCAGTAAACCATTTCCAGTGGTTTTGGCACTGTGAGCAGGTTCCAGGTCGTGCTGAACAATGAAATCTTCATCTTCATAAAGCTTTTCAGCAGATGGAAGCATGAAGTGCTCCAAAATCTCCTGATAGCTAGCTGCATTGACCCTGCCCTTGATAAAACACACTGGACCAACACCAGCAGCTGACATGGCACCCCAGACGATCACTGACTGTGGGTACTTGACACTTGACTTCAGGCATTTTGGCATTTCCTTCTCCACAGTTTTCCTCCAGACTCTGTCACCTTGATTTCCGAATGACATGCAAAATTTGCTTTCATCCGAAAAAAGTACTTTGGACCACTGAGCAGTCCAATGCTGCTTTCCTGTAGCCCAGGTCAGGCGCTTCTGCCGTTGTTTCTGGTTCAAAGGTGGATTGACCTGGGGAATGCGGCACCTGTAGCCCATTTCCTTCACACGCCAGTGCACGGTGGCTCTGGATGTTTCTACTCCAGACTCAGTCCACTGCTTCCACAGGTCCCCAAGGTCTGGAATCGGCCCTTCTTTCACTTTTTCCTTCCCATAGACGTCCCACTGAGGTGCCTTGATACAGCACTCTGGGAACAGCCTACTCGCTCAGAGATTTCTTTCTGTGTCTTACCCTCTTGCTTGAGGGTGTCAACGATGGCCTTCTGGACAGCAGTCAGGTCGGCAGTCTTACCCATGATTGCGGTTTTGAGTAATGAATCAGGCTGGGAGTTTTTAAAAGCCTCAGGAATCTTTTGCAGGTGTTTAGAGTTAAGTTTTTGATTCAGATGATTAGGTTAATAGCTCGTTTAGACTACCTTTTCATGATATGCTCATTTTTTGAGATAGGAATTTTGGGTTTTCATGAGCTGTATGCCAAAATCATCAGTATTAAAACAATAAAAGACCTGAAATATTTCAGTTGGTGTGCAATGAATCTAAAATATATGAATGTTTAATTTTTATCAGTACATTACAGAAAATAATGAACTTTATCACAATAGGCTAATTTTTTGAGAAGGACCTGTACATCGCTTCAATTCCAAAACAAAGAAGATAGTTGAAGTTGATTGTCCTGATATTGTGAAGCAGTACAATAAATCAATGGGAGGAGTAGATTTAGCAGATCAACTAATCTCGCTTTATAGGAATCCCATCAGATCTAAGAAATAAATGAGACTGGTGTTCCTGTCATTTGACCTGATGAAGGGTGGTATAGTGGGCAGGAAGAAGAGGGGAAGACTTGCTTCTAGCACAGAGCTGAACACACCTTCTAAAAAGGGCTGTCATCGTCCTTCAGTTGTTGTTCAAAAAGGTCTTCCACAAATTACAGAAAAAAGGCAAAGATGCAGAAATGTTCAATGCAAAAAATGCAACGTGAGCCTGAACAGTAAATCCAACTGCTACGAAGCTTACGATGAGTAGTTGCAGGATAAAGTACTGCAGAACCGTGAACACCCTTATTTTCATACCAAAGGATTTTTTAATAAGTTTTTTATTTCAGCGTGATCCATTTTATTTTATATACATTTATAAGTACCATTTCTGCCAGTATTTCTATGCCAAAATATTCTTATAAGGCTGGTTTTATACCGTTATTCTTGTAAAAGAGAATTTGTTTCAAGGTTTGTGATATATTGTGATACGTTATTGATAATACAATAAAGGATACGTGATAAAAAAAAAAAACTTTTACTTTTCACGTTACAAAATTTGCATGTTTCCTACGGATGTGACGAGTTCGTCACCCATTATTATTAATATTTAGTCAATCTTTCCAACTGGATGTGTCTAATTAGTCATGTATTATTATTTTTTATAATGAATGAAAAATTCATATTTTCAGTACATATTATCTTTAACCAGCTTACCTAAGTCTGAAAAAAGCATGAATTGTTTTTTTTACCACTAGAAAGTAATTCAGGGTGTAAAGGGTTAATTCTACAAGGTAATGTATTTCCTCTGCATTTATTTCATCTAAATTAAGCACAGAAACAGTGAGCACACACACTCAAAGCAGTGCCACACACACTAGGGACAATCGAAGAGCAGTTAGAGGTTAGATGCCTTGCTCGAGGGCACTTTAGCCATGAATATGGAGGAAGGGAAGGTGCAGCCCATAGAGAAATGATTACAGCAGTATAAAAACATCCGCTGTTCAGGGTTATATTGTTTGAGAGTCACATTAATGGTATTATTGAGGCAGTGATAAGCTTCTCCATCATCAACATTCAGGTTATCCCAACCCATCTGCATTTGGTATCTCAAGTAAAGCAAAAAAATATACAACAGACACAAAAACAAGTACACAAATCAAGGAACAACCATGCTCACCCACATGGAAGCACTCTCACATGTGCACCAGCCTACATACTCACAGACACGCACATTTATGTGAGACACAGATTGATAAGTGTATGGTATTTAACCCTTGCTCAAAGAGAAATGCAACCGTGAGAGGGGGGCACAAGCCAGTGTTCATCCTCACGCCAGTCCCAAGCCCAGATAAATGCAGAGGGTTGTGTCAGGAAGGGCATCTGACATAAAACATTTGCCAAAATTGTTATGCGATTCATCAATACAAATGTCATACCGGCTCGGTCAAGGTCTGGGCCAACAACAACCGCCAGCAGTGCTGTTAACCAACAGGGTGCTGGTGAAAACTGGGCTGCTGTTGGTCGGAGAAGGAGAGGCGAGAGGCATGTCCGTAGGTGGAGAGAGAAGAGGAAAGGCATGAGTCTAGGACTGAGAGTAGGGACTTTGAATGTTGGAAATATGACAGGAAGAGCTAGAGAGCTGGCTGACATGATGCAGAGCAGGAAGGTGGACATACTGTGTGTTCAGGAGACCAGGTGGAACGGTAGCAAGGCTAGAAGCTTAGGAGCAGGGTTTAAGATGACTTGTCATGGTGTGGATGGGAAGAGAAATGGAGTAGGAGTCATCTTGAAGGAGGTGTTTTTCAGGAATGTTCTAGAAGTGAAAAGAGTGTCAGACAGAGTGATGAGTCTCAAGTTAGAAATTGAAGGAATGAGGTTCAATGTTGTTAGTGCGTATGCCCCACAGGCAGGATTTGAGGTAGAAGAGAAGGAGAGATCCTAGAGTGACTGAGATGAAGTGATGCAGAGTACCCCCAGAGGTGAAAGAATGGACATGTTGGTGCAGACAACAGAGGGGATGAAGAAGTGATGGGCAGGTTTGGTATCCAGGACAGGAACACAGGACAGATATTGATAGAGTTTGCAAATAGGATGGATATGGCTGTGGTGAATACTTTCTTCCAGAAGAGACAGGAGCATAGGGTGACTTATAAAAGCGAAGATGGGAGCACACAGGTAGACTACATCTTGTGTAGACAATGTAATTTGAAGGAAGTCAGTGACTGCAAAGTAGTAGTGGGTGGGAGTGTTGCCAGACAGCATAGGATGGTGGAATGCAGGATGACGCTGATGTGAGGAAGGTGAAGAAGGCAAAGGCAGAGCAGAAGACAAAGTGGTGGAAACTGAAAGAGGAAGAGTGTCATGTTGTCTTCAAGGAGGAGTTGAAACAGGCTTTGGGTGGTCAGGAAGTGCTTCCAGATGACTGGACAACTACAGCTAATGTGATCGGGGAGACATATAGAAGAGTAGTTGGTGCGTTCTCTGGAAGGAAAGTAAATAAGGAGTAGATAAAGACTCAGTGGTGGAATGAGGGAGTGCAGGAGTGTGGACAAAGGAAGAGGTTAGGTAAGAAGCAGTGGGACATTGAGAGGACTGAAGAGAGTAGACAGGAGTACAGAGATACGCAGTGTAAGTGAAGACAACAGTGTCAAAGGCCAAACAGAGGGTGTATAATGACTTGTAAGATAGGTTGGACAGTAAGGAGGGAGAAAAGGATTTATACAGGTTGGCACAGCAGAAAAATAGATATGGGAAAGATGTGCAGCAAGTTAGAGTGATTAAGGACAGAGAGGAAAATGTATTGACTGATGATAGAAGTGTGCTGGGAAGATGGAAAGAATACAAGTGGTACCTTGGTACTCGACCATAATTCGTTCCAGACGGCTGGTCGAATTCTGATTTGGTCAAATTCTGAAGCCACTTTTCCCATTACAAATAATTTAAATGGTCTTAATCCGTTCCGTCATCTTTTGAACAGAAGTTTACAGTACCGTAACTCATACCATAGCTCTGCAAATTAAGTGAAAAAAGTATTGAATACAGTACACTATGTTATGGTAAGCTCTCCGTTTTCATCACACCCTGTGTCCTGCATTTTTGGGTCCGGCTGAATGTTCCTGGTGTCACAGAATCTTCAAGCCCTTCTAACTATATGAAGCTGAGAGCAAGAGTGATCATGGGTAAAAGTACACACACACACACACACACAGTGGTACATCACCTTACAAAATTAATCCATTCCAGACTTTTTTTACTAACCTGCATTTTTCAGGGGGATACATAGTATCAACAACTTCCAGACTTCTGGAAAGCGTGCATTTCCCCTCCCTCTCTGTCTTTTTTGGTCGATTTCCGGGACAAAAAAATCTGGGATTTTTTTGGTCAAATTCCAATTTGTTCAACTTCTAAAGCATTTGAGTATCGAGGTACCACTGTACTTTGATAGTGGGGCCAGTGACGTAGTGGTTAGGGTGCTGTGCTCATGATCAGGAGGTTGTGAGTTCAAATCCCACTGAGACCCTCACTGTGCTAAGACCGCTGGGCAAGGTCTCAACCATAAGTGTGCCTCTGTTCACCCAGCAGTATAAATGGGTACCAGTAAAAATATACTGGGAAGGTAACCTGCGAAGGACTAGCATCTCATCCAGGGGGAGTTGAACTCCTGGTCGCTTCATGCTATGGAAACCGGGGATAAGCACCGGCCTGATGAGCCACAAGGCTCGGATGTAAAAACCCAATAGACTTTACCTCTTTTACCTTTTACTATTCTTTGAAGAGCTGATGAATGAGGAAAATGAGAGACAAAAAGAGTAGAAGAGGTGACCGTTGAGGACCAGGAAGTAACAAAGATTAGTAAGAGTGAAGTGAGGAGAGCATTGAAGAGGATGGAGAGTGTAAAAGCAGTTGGTATTGATGACATACCTGTGGAGATATGGAAATGTCTAGGAGAGGTAGCAGCAGATTTCCTGACAAGAACATTTAACAAGGTCTAAGAGAGTGAGAGGATGCCAGAGGAATGGAGGAGAAGTGTGATGGTGCCCATTTTTAAGAACAAGGAAGACTTTCAGAGTTGTGACAACTACAGAGGGATAAAGTTGATAAGCCATACGATGAGGTTATGTGAAAGAATAGTGGAAGTGAGAGTAAGGGCAGAGGCCAGCATTTTTGAACAACAGTTTGGTTTCATGCCAAGAAAGAGCACCACAGATGCAGTGTTTGCTTTGAGGATGTTAATAGAGAAGTACAGAGAAGGCCAGAGGGAGCTGCATTGTGCCCTTGCCGATCTGGAGAAAGCATATGACAGGGTGCCGAGAGAGGAACTGTGGTATTGCATGAGGAAGTCTGGAGTGGCAGAGAAGTATGTCAGAGTGGTACATAACATGTATGAAAGATGTAAGACAGTGGTGAGGTGTGCTGACGGTGTGACAGAAGAGTTCAAGGTGGAGGTGGGACAGCATCAAGGGTCAGCTCTGAGCCCCTTCTTGTTTGCTATGGTGATGGACAGGCTGACAGACGAGGTTAGACAAAAATCTCCATGGACTATGATGTTTGCTGATGACATTGTGATCTGTAGTGAGAGCAGAGAACAAGTGCAGGAAAATCTAGAGAGGTGGAGGTAGGAAAGGAGGGGAATGAAGGTTAGCGTCAGGAAGACAGAATACATGTGTGTGAATGATAAGGACCCAAGAGGAACGGTGAGGTTACAGGGAGCAGAGATAAAGAAGGTGGAGGATTTTAAGTACTTTAACTCAACAATCCAGAGCAATGGAGAGTGTGGGACAGAGGTGAGGAAACGTGTACAGGCAGGTAGGAATGGTTGGAGAAAAGTGTTCAGTGTGATGTGTGATATGAGGGTATCGGCAAGAATGAAAGGAAAAGTGTACAAGAGGGTGATGAGGCCAGCGATGTTGTATGGTTTAGAAATAGTGGTGCTGAGGAAAAGACAGGAGGCAGAGCTGGAGGTAGCAGAGGTGAGAATGTTGAGGTTCTCTTTCGGACTAACGGAGATTGATAGGATCAGGAATTATACATTAGGGAGACAGCACATGTAAGACATGTAGGATGCTGAGGTTGGAACTGCCAAGCAGAAAGCCTAGAAGAAGACCAAAGAAGAGATTTATGGATGTGGTGAAGGAAGACATGAAGGTAGTTGATGTAAAAAAAGAAGATGCAGAGGATAGGGTGAAATGGAGACAGATGATTTGCTGTGGCAACCCCTAAAGGGAACAGCCGAAAGGAAAAGAATAAAGAAGAAACTTATAAAAAGAGAATAAAAATCAAAAGAAAAAAATGTTGTTAATTGTAAGGTAACTGTTGCATGTCAACAAAACAGTGGGAATCACATTCATTTCCATGACCGAAATGTCTTTCTCGAGGCAAAATTTAGGTTATTCGTGGAAAAGGGAGAATGAAAGTAACATTACAATCGACGGTTAACTGTCCGTTCTCACATCAAGTTTGTTGGCAGGTAGGGCTATGTTAATTCATGTGTCCACCTACCCTTCTACTCCTTGGCCACCATGCTCCCTTTGTTTCTGTTCTGTCTGTACATCTGATTTGCATGTTTGATTTGGCATAGGCTTTTATGTCGGATGCCCTTCCTGGCTCAACCCTTTAGCAAGGGGCAGAAAGATGCTGACGGCTATGTAGCCTACTCTTTACGAAAGTCAGCAATGGTTCTTTCATACACCTCTCACCATAGACAGTGACAGACATGGCCGGACATTCATAACCCAGTTAGCTGCACTGGGGGACAGTGATAACCTAGTGAAGAGTGGGACTCGAACCCCCAACCTTTACCACCAGGCCACCACTGCCCTCCACTTATGTAAACCTTCTTTATGGCCTTATGCAGTTTCTTGAGTTTGACTGTGCACCATAATTTATTGTTGCTGTATGTGGATAGGGTCTTAGTCTTCATATACATGTAGTCACAAAATTTGATGTAAGATCCCACAGTGTCAGTAGCTCATTGATATCTTTAGTGGAAACTTCAAAAACACTCCAATCAGTGCAGCTATGGCAGACTTACAGCTCCAACTTTGATTGCTCTCTTCACTTCTTCTTGGTCCTCAAAACAGGCTTACAAGTTTGTAGCTTTTGCCTGTTTGTTGGGATGAGATGGAGTAGACCAGGGGTCCCCAAACTTTTTCCTGTGAGAGCCACATAACTTTTCCCTTCTCTAATGGGGGGCCGAGGTCAGTTTGTAACAGAAAAAGTACGACAATCGCAGGGCAGCATAAAAGTAAACATTTATTGTTTTCCAGTAAACCACGCATAACCAAATATTAGTAACCCTTTCCGGGACCCTCACAGAAAAAAGTCAGGAAAAGAATAATAATAATAATAATAAAAACGCTGCTTGCTATCAGTTGAGCAACTCGCAATCTGCCCAAACAGATGACTGGTTCAACCGGGCCTGACGTACAAATGTATTCTCCTGAGCTAACAGTCCACTTTTTAGATTTGAGAGTTTGTCTACTCACATTTGGCCTTGCAAGTGATCATACTTGTCTTTGTGACGGGATTCAGAGTGTTGGCGCAGATTGTGTTCTTTGAATATCACCACTGCCTCTTGACAGATGATACAAACAACCTTTTCTTTGCATTGACCAAAAAAAAAAAAAAAAAAAAAAGTTTATCCACTGCAGATTAAATACCCAGCATTCTTAATCAATTTTCCTCTTCCATAACCTTTTCACCATTTTCTGTTCTCTTTTACAGGGGAGAGTCTAGGATTTTTGTTTCTGGGGAAGTGTTCAGATAGGGGCACAGACGGCAGAAGGGTGGAATAGAATGTCATGTTCAAGGTGTGTATTAGTCTTGATCACATAGCCAGACTGAGATTTCCTTTCGGCTTTTTCCCTTTTATCAGGGGTCACCACAGCAAATGATTCGCATGTTTGATTTAGCATAGGTTTTTACGTTGGACGCCCTTCCTGACGCAACCCTTTAGCAAGGGACAGAAACACGCTAACGGCTTTGAAGATCACGTGACCAGACTAAAAATAAAATCATAATGCTTCTCTGGTATTGTTCAGGGGGGCCAGGCCAAATGTGGCAGCGGGCTGTATCTGGCCCACGGGCCTTAGTTTGGGAACCACTGGAGTAGACAGTGCCCTTTAGTTAAGCTCCCTCAAGTCCAACAACATTTTCTAATCTAGCAAGGAGAGTGGTATAATAGATTGCGTCAAAGGCTGCACTGAGGTCAAGTAACATAAGCAAGGAAACATAGCCTTAGTCAGAGGCCAGCAGTGAGTCATTTACCACCTTAAAAAGTACTGCCTCTGTGCTATAATGATGGTCTAAATTGTGACATGCATTTCACCAATGTAATTTATTTATGGGTATGAATATATAGTAAATGCTCAAACCCTCATTCCACTTCTCTGTGACTCAAAAATACTTGGTCTATTAGAGAGAGAGAGAGAGAGAGAGAGAGAGAGAGAGAGAGAGAGAGAGATGGGGATAGCACTCTGTATACTCAGAAGTTGCCGTGGTAACTGCATTGCAATTGCTGTGTAGTGGCTTCTTGTCATTTGCATATTTTCTGTCTTTTAGATAGTAATCTTCTCACCTTGCAAAGAAACAAAATCCATTCATTCACTTTGTACCCTTGTGCTTCTGGTCTCTTTCTTGACACCATGAGAATGAAAGAAAGAGCGAGACTGAATTTTAATGTTACGGTTCAGTTCCTCTTGCCAGCTGCATTCCCAACTTTTGCTGCTTTTTTTTTTCTCCAATAAATGTAGGCCATCCTCATCACTACAACACAGATATCTTGTTCCTTAAATGCCAGAAAATCATTTTCAGTCAAGATGGTTATTTAATTTTTCTGAGCCTATTGAATAACAGTATTACACACCACAAGTTATTGTAAATTACAAACAGCACCGTAGCCCAACACATAGTTTTTAACATTTAAGATAAGATACAGCTTTATTAATCTCACAATGGAGAAATTCACTGTTACAGGCTCTTGAGGTACTATCAGTAGGGGGTGCAAAAATAGATACAAGTACAAACATACACACATACATATATATTATATAAGTAAATAAATAAATAGATACATAAATAGTATAAATTAATAAACAATAAAAGAAAAGAATGGAGCAACTTTGTAGACTGGCCTATATTAAAGTGTAATGTATCTGAGTGCAGAGTAGTTGGGTTGATATGGTTCACAGTCAGTGGGGTAGATGTGGTTGATTAAAGTGCACGGGGTTTTTATTGCACATAACCGGTATTTCACAGACAGTTACAAAGTGGCGTTGTACAGTCTGACAGCGGTGGGAATGAACGACCTGCGGTAGCGCTCCTTCCTGCACTGAGGATGCCTCAGTCGTCCACTGAAGGAGCTGCTTAGCTCCTCGACAGTCTGGTGCAGTGGGTGAGAGCTGTTGAACAGGATGGATGTGAGCTTTGCTACCATCCTCCTCTCACTCACCTCCTCCACAGAGTCCAGTGGGCAGCCGAGGACAGAGCTGGCCCTCCTGACCAGCTTGTTCAGTCTCTTCCTGTCCCGCTCTGTGCTGCCCGGGGCCCAGCAGATGGCAGCGTAGAGGATTGCAGAGGCTACCACAGAGTCATAAAATGTCCTGAGCAGAGGTCTGCATATGCCGAAGGACCTGAGTCTCCTCAGAAGGTGGAGGCGACTCTGGCCCTTCTTGTACAGGGCGTTGGTGTTGTGGGACCAGTCCAGTTTATTGTTAAGGTGAACACCCAGGTACTTGAAACTGTCCACTGTCTCAATGTCCTGTCCCTGGATGTTCACTAGTAAGTGTGTGTGTGTGTGTGTGTGTGTGTGTGTGTGTGTGTGTGTGTGTGTTTGAGTGCTTCTCCTGAAGTCGACCACCATCTCCTTCGTCTTCCTAGTGTTCAAGCACAGGTGGTTGCGCTCACACCAGTCCACGAAGTCAACGAAGTCAAATTTACTGTATGTGAGAATGACAGTGAATGGACTTCATGCCTGATAGGCTACTTATGTACCCTGAATATCTGGTATTTGTCAGTTGGTGTATGAAAAAGGTTCTTCAACTGTAATAAACTGAGGTGATCAACAATCTCGTAGAGCCACAGAATAGTGCTGCTACTCCTCCAAATTGAGAGCACCCAGTTGAGGTGTAAACACCTTACAAAGATTTTATTAATTAATTCATATGAAGTATTTGTATTGGTAGTAGCAGTTGGCAGGAACTTGTACCAAACACATCCCACTGGAATGCAGATGTGTGGACACAAAACTGGAATCTCTACAAAATCTGCGCTAATCCGTATCTGAAGATCAGGAAGGGTAATGACAACAAAGCACCTCTGTAAGTCGCTCTGGATAAGAGTGGCAGCTAAATGCTGTAAATGTAAATGTAAACAAAACACTAACCATATATAGGTGTGAATTTAATTTCAGAGGAACAGCTATTTCTACCAAAGATAATTTCCCAACCAACTTATTTAATAAGATGTATATGTTGTGTGTGTGTGTGTGTGTGTGTGTGTGTGTGTGTGTGTGTGTGTGTGTGTGTGCGCGCGCGTGTGTGTGTGTGTGTGTGTGTGTGTGTGTGTGTGTGTGTGTGTGTGTGTGTGTGTGTGAGAATTAAAAACATTTTATGAGTACAAACCATAAGCTACCTGAATACTACATGAATTACAAAGAATTTAACATCATGTAGCATGTGTTGACATAATCACACAGTGACATTTCCAACTGAGTTTACATTACACAACATAGATTTATTCATATGGCATGCAGATAAAAATGTTAGGCTAAGAAACAAATATGTTCCTCGCAGGTTCTCTGTAAGATTGTTACCTTGTTTAATAATGAAGTAGAGTTACTCTAAACAGTAAAAAACCTGACATACTGTATTTTCCGGGCCATAGGGTGTACTGGATTATAAGACGCAATATCAATGAACAGCCCTAGGCCACACATAAGGCGCACCGGATTATAAGGCACATTAAGCAAAACAAAAGTCAGATAAGTCAAACGTCATTGAACTCATTTACAATAACTCTCAACATTGTTCAGTTCGACCAATATAAAACAATAAACTCCCTTTTTCAGTTCATTCCTCTTCCACAAATTCAAATTCTTCATTTTCAGTGTCTGAGTTTAACAGTTGAATGAGTTGGGTATACAGCCCAGATCCCTCTATTATTCATGATTATTATATTATATGAAGAGATGAGAGATTTTATTATATTATATTATCTATTATTCCGGGGGCAGTGGTGGTCTAGTGGTATAGGGTGCTGGATCACTGATCCAAAGGTTGGGTGTTCGAGTCCCACTTTCCACAAGGTTGTCACTGTCCCCCCCCAGTGCAGCTAACTGGGTTATCAAAGGCGGGCCATGTCTCTCACTGTCTATGGTGTGAGGCATGTAAAAGAACCATTGCTGACTTTCGTAAAGAGTAGCTGCAAAGTCGTCAGCGTGTTTCTGTCCCTTGCTAAAAATGGGTTGTGACAGGAAGGGCATCCGACGTAAAAACCTCTGCCAAATCAAACATGCGAATCAGATGATTCGCTGTGGCGACTCCTGAGTAAAAGGGAAAAAGCCGAAAGGAAGACAGACAATATTATCTATTATTCCGTCGCACGCATGGAGTTGCAGATAAATAGAAACGGAGATTAAGTGTAAAAACTTTTTTGGAAAAAGTCTTTCGGGCTCGGGAGGTAAACTTCTCTCAGTCACACCCCCTTAAAGCAACGGCTTCATCACAGTAACAAACATGGCAGACCAAACCCCATGACCACCGATTTCCGCGAAGTAGAATAGACCCCATGACTGACGTATATGTACATGTATATGTGTATATAATATCAATAAATACGTATTCAACACTATAAATGCTTTTAATAACAATTAAACATTCAAAAATAATGCATAAGATGTAAATAAATCTAAATACACACACATACAGACACACACTCAGATGCGCACCTCACATAAAAATGTAAGTAGTTTTGTTGGGGGGTGGGTGGGTTGTTTTTGTTTGGGGTTTTTTTGGGGGCATCTTCCTTAACTTTTCCCCTATTTTTCCTTAATTTCTGTATTTTTTTCATTTTTTGACAAATATATTTAGAAAAACCCACGATGCACTGAAGCCGCAAAAACTGAAGCACCAGGTAGCGAGGGATCACTGCACTATCATTTTAATTTATTCTATAATTTCTTCTGCGGTATTTTCAAACACTTTGTCCTGCAAAGAGCTACACAGGGTTTTCAGAGGCATAAATTTAATATGCATTTTATAAAACACACTAAAAAAGGCTGGTACAGCAAACAAAAAAAAAGAACAGCAGAATGAACCCAGAGTGAAGCAATGAAACAATACACATTCATGCATCCTTTCACACAAAATACTTCCTCACTAGAAAGCGTTAAATCAAAACACACTGACATGTTGACTTTCCTGCCAGAACGAAAAAATGCCTAATGTGGAGGTAAGCTTGGAAGTTTTTAGAATAACACAATAATATCTGTTTATCTGTTTTACAAAACAAGTCTACTTATTTTTATGGTGTTTTTTTGTGATTGTTGGCAGGAAAAAATACTCCTGAAATCCCAGCATATATTAATGACTGCATTCTACTGCTCAAAATCTCGTCATTGAATGTAAGCTTGAGAAATATGTTTGATTTTATTGACATTACCAGTCCCTCTCTATATTAATCACTGTTGTTAATGAAAGAAAATGTTTTAAATGTAGGCAACATTGGAGAGGATCCAGATGAAGAATCCAAACCGGTTTCTAATGGCATACCTCCAAAATACATTAATGTGGGATGCCCATCTACTGCAGGATGAGTTCAAGAGATCACTGGCTAATACATACGCTAGCTAAATAAGTAGCAATATCCTTTGAATAAATATTCATGGAAGACAAATGTTTTTTGTTTTGTTTTGTATTGCCAGACTAGTTCCTATATTTACTGCTGTTTACTGCTGGATGTAAGGAGAATTCCAGTAAATATAGCAAAATGACTGGTGGAGCAAACATAGGTGTTTACTGTCTTTTCACATAGGACCAACTGACATATACGTATTAGGTCAGAGACATAATGAAGTGCTTACACCAATACTATTAGTAACATTACAACTGTCATGACGTTACTTACTATATCATTAGTGAGGAAATGTATATTTAAAAATGTAGCTCCTCTGAGTCTTTGGACACATCCATGCTCTTTCTAACCTGAAGATGAAGTTGAACTTTCTAAATATATAATCAGATCCTGGCGTTAGACCTACTGGAACATTCCTGTCAATGTAAATGTAATGACTACTGTAATATTGCTTTACTTTAGTACGGTTTCCATCAGCTCTCAGGAGTCAAGTTATAATAACATGAAAAATATATAGTTCACATGAAAGGTGACAAAACACAAAAATCAAGTGTCCAACTTAGCTTTGCAACAAGTCATGCAAGGCATTACCATAGAGCAGTGCTTCTCAATTATTTTCTGCAGTGCCCCCTGAGGAACAACAACAACAAAAAAAACCCACACACACACATACACCGCCTCGCAAATGACTATAAATAGTATTATTTGTCAAGAAATTTGTTATTAGTACACCTCTGCATAACATTGTCGGCGTCTTCCTTTCGGCTTTTCCCCTTTTTACTCGTGAGTCGCCACAGCAAATCATCTGATTCGCACGTTTGATTTGGCAGTTTTTTTTTTTTTTTTTACGTCAGATGCCCTTCCTGTCACAACTCTTTTAGTAAGGGACAGAAACCTGCTGACGGCTTTGCAGCCTACTCTTTATGAAAGTCAGCAATGGTTCTTTTACATGCCTCTCGCCATAGACAGTGAGAGACATGGCCGTCCTTTGATAACCCAGTTAGCTGCACTGGGGGACCTCTACATAATATTGTATCTTTTAAAAAAAGAAAAATATATAGTTCAACTTACAACAAAAAAAAACTTCATTAACATTGTTTTATAATCTGAAATTGAAAATATTTAAAGTGCACCAATGTGCCTGAAATAAAAAAAAATACATCCTTATACAAACTCACTCAACTTATTTATGTCTTAATATTTGTGTCTCTCTCCACCTTTCTCTTTGTTTATGTTAGAAATTTTTCCGTGATTTCTTGAGGGGTTGTTTACTGCACTTCATACTGTTTACTGCTATACCATAGCACGACAATGAGCGTGCCACTGTCAACTAGTGGAGTGGAGGTGCAATTACACTTAATTCTCGTACACTATTCCAGAAAAGCGTGTTCCCCAGGGTCATATGTGCTCCCCTCGGCATCACACCGTACCCCCGCTGGCATCATACCGTGCCCCCCTTTACACACACACACTATATGAGAAACACTGCAATAGAGGCATGCACAACAAGTTCTCTCATATACACACACACGAGAGAACAAAGAGATACACACAAAGATCCTTTCACACAGGACTGCAAAACTGTGTTCACTCAATCTTTGTCCCATCTAAACAATTCCTCAGACGTCACTTTTGCTGTTAATGTGCATGCAGATTTTGTGAAAACATGACCAAAACTACAGTATACTTCTTCTTTTCCTTTCGGCTTTTCCCTTCAGGGGTCGCCACAGCGAATCATCTGCCTCCATCTCACCCTATCCTTTGCATCTTCTTGTCTTACACCAACTACCTTCATGTACTCCTTCACCACATCCATGAATCGTCTCTTTGGTCTTCCTCTAGGCCTTATGCCTTGTAGTTCCAACCTCAGCATCCTACTACCAATATACTCACTATCCCTCTTCTGTACATGTCCAAACCATCTCAATCCAGCCTCTCTGCCTTTGTCTCCAAAACGTCTTACATGTGCTGTCCCGCTGATGTGCTCATTCCTGATCCTATCCATCCCAAAGATGGATAATTCCAAATCCCAAACCCCAAATCCCAAATGGATCCCAAATTACTCCCAAGGAGAACCTCAACATTTTCATCTCTGCTACCTCCAGCTCCAGCTCCAACTTCCTCATGCAATACCACAGTTCCTCTCTCGGCACACTGTCATATGCTTTCTCCAGATCTGCAAAGCACAATGCAGCTCCCTCTGATCTTCGCTGTACTTCTCTATTAACATCCTCAAGGCAAACACTGCATCTGTGGTGCTCTTTCTTGGCATGAAACCAAACTGTTGTTCACAAATGCTGACCTCTGCCCTTAGTCTAGCTTCCACAATTCTTTCCCATAACTTCATCATATGGCTCATCAACTTTATCCCTCTGTAGTTGCCACTACTCTGAAAGTCTTCCTTTTATTAAAAATGGGCACCATCACACTTCTCCTCCATTCATCCGGCATCCTCTCACTCTCTCAGACCTTGTTGAATGTTCTTGTCAGGAAATCTACTGCTACCTCTCCTAGACACTTCCATATCTCCACTGGTATGTCATCAGGATAAACTGCCTTTCCACTCTCCAGCCTCTTCAATGCCCTCCTCACTTCATCCTTACTAATCTTTGCTACTTCCTGGTCCTCGACGATCACCTCTTCTACTCTTTTTTCTCTCTCATTTTCCTCATTCATCAGCTCTTCAAAGTACTCTTTCCATCTTCCCAGCACACTTCTGTCATCAGTCAATACATTTCCCTCTTTGTCCTTAATCAGTCTAACTTGCTGCACATCCTTCCCATCTCTATTTCTCTGCTGTGCCAACCTGTGTAAATCATTTTCTCCCTCTTTACTTTCTAACCAAGGATACAAGTCATCATACGCCCTCTGTATGGCCTTTGACACCACTACCTTCACCTTACGCTTTGTCTCCCTGTAGTCCTATTTACTTTCTTTGGTTTTCTCAATGTCCCACTTCTTCTTAGCTAACCTCTTCCTTTGTACACACTCCTGCACTTCCTCATTCCACCACCAAGACTCCTTATCTACTCTCCTTCCAGATGACACACCAAGTATTCTCCTATCTGTCTCCTTGATCACATTAGCTGTAGTTGTCCAGTCATTTGGAAGCATTTCCTGACCACCCAAAGCCAGTTTCAACTCCTCCTTGAAGACAACCCGACATTCTTCCTCTTTCAGCTTCCACCACTTTGTCTTCTGCTCTGCCTTTGCCTTCTTCAGCTTCCTCACCATCAGCGTCATCCTGCACACCACCATCCTATGCTGTTTGGCAACACTCTCACCACTACTACTTTGCAGTCACTGACTTCCTTCAAATTACATTGCCTGCACAAGATGTAGTCTACTTGTGTGCTCCTACCTCCGCTTTTATAAGTCACTCAATGCTCCTGTCTCTTCTGGAATTATGTGGTATTTACCACAGCCATCCTTTTTGCAAAATGTACCAAACCTGCCCATCACTTCCTCGTCCCCTCTGTTTCCTGCACCAACATGTCCATTGAAGTCTGCCCCAATGACCACTCTTTCACCTCTGGGGGCATTCTGCATCACTTCATCTAACTTACTCCAGAATCTCTCCTTTTCTAGTTCACATGTTGCCTGTGGGGCATAAGCACTAACAACATTGAACATCACGCCTTCAATTTCTAACTTGAGACTCATCACTCTGACACTTTTTTCACTTCTAGCACATTCCTGACAAACTCCTCCTTCAAGATGACTCCTATTCCATTTCTCTTCCTATCCACACCATGAAAAACAGCTTAAACCCTGCTCCTAAGCTTCTAGCCTTGCTACCTTTCCACTTGGTCTCCTGAACACACAGTATGTCCACGTTCCTCCTCTGCATCATGTCATCCAGCTGTCTAGCTCTTCCTGTCATAGTCCCAACATTCAAAGTCCCTACTTTGAGTCCTAGACTCATGCCTTTTCTCTTCTCTCTCTACCTATGGACACGCCTCCCACCTCTCTTTCTTCGACGCCGACCAACAGTAGTCCAATTTCCACCAGCACCCTGTTGGTTAACAGCACTGATGGCGGTCGTTTTTAACCCGGGCCTGGACCGATCCGGTATGACATTCTTTCTTGTGATTAGAATATTTTATTTGCCATTTGTTTTACACCGGGTGCCCTTCCTGATGCAACCATCTGCATTTATCCGGGTTTGGGACCGGCGTGAGGGAGAAACACTGGTTTGTGCCGCCGCCCCCCCACGGCTGCATTGTGGTACTGCGTATACTGAATATTCTGGCGTGACATATGAATAGTAATAAAAGAAATCTCATGATTCCCAGATTTTCTTTCAGAGATGATATAACTTTTGGTATGATTCTGCTGAAAAAGAATAACTGAACTTTGTTGGAAAAGGTGTCTTGTCAGGTGTAAATGTCACTCAACTTGTAATTCATTTATTAACCAAACCATTTATTCGACTAGGGTCGCAGGGTGGCTGGAGCCAGGGCAGGGTGTTCTCTAAATAGCTTTTCAGTCCATCACAGGACCAACACACACACACACACACACACACACACACACACACACACACACACACACACACACACACACACACATTCAAATATTGGAGCAATTTTATACAGCTGGCTAGCCTAATTTACACATCTTTGGACTCTAGGAGGAAACTGGAGTACCCTGAGGAATATGCCAGCACGGGGAGAACATGCAAACTCCACATAGAAACCCCCTCCCCGGATACAGGGCTCGAACGCAAAACCTTCTTGCAGTGAGGTAGATGTGCTAACCACTAAGTTTATTCACAATTTATTATTCCTAATTAGATTTTTTTCATTAACCTGGTTAATATTCTAAGCACTGAAAGTTTGGCAGTATATTGAAAGGTTTTTGGGTTTTGTTGAGTGGGGTTGCCTTTAGTCTGAAACTTTGGATGGTAGAGTGTTAGGTTTGATTCTAAATTGTAGTAATTTATTATTATTATTAATAATAATAATAATATTATTATTATTATTAAATAATAATAATAATAATAATAATAATAATAATAATTTTTATTACTATTTAGATTTAAGGGTGGAAAAAAATTAATCGATGTGCCTTGCTCTCTATGGCTTGATTAATCATTAGAAATGTTTATCCAATGATAGGCTGAGGGGGCGTGACCGGGGCGGGGCCAGAAGTTAAAGAGCGACAGAGGAAGAGAGGGAGAGAGAGAGAGAGACTCTGATTGAGCAGAAAGCGCGGGGGGTGATCTCTGACAGCCTGAGGAAAGGCTTTGGTTGAACACAATATAATTTTATTTTCCGTGGTGTATCCTGAGACTGAAAATGGCCCAGTTATCAGTTCAAATTAAGCTATGAGGCGCCTCCTAGTGCATCTATTTCATGTGGTGTTGAGCATCACGCATGTTTGATGGTTTTTATTCTTAGTACTGGGATTATTTTCCCAGCAACCTGTTTGGAATTCAGAAAATAAAGAAGGATGAAGGTAGCGCACTAAACGGGGAAGCTGCTTTTGGAAAAGGGATTACATCACCTTGATGTGAACACATAGATCTTTGATTTGAAGGAGGCGGAACTGGAGACTGAGATCTAAAGTCTGTCGGCAAGGAAACGGGCGCGCGACCACGGCATGTTCGTGACAACATGAAAAAGAAAAAGTGCGAAAGATTGTTGTGATCGGGGAAGATCGAGCCAGACGGAGGAGAGAGAGGTGAGTGAGAGAAAACAGCAGATGATGACAAATCTGATGATTACAGTCAGTATCCTCAGTGTTTGAAAGCCACACTGGTCTTTGCTCTCACTTGATCTTTGTCAGAGCAGTTGTTTAGGTTGATAAATGATAATATAGGCACAGATCTGGTAAAGCTTTAGATGACATGGACAGAGAGAGAGAGAGAGAGAGGTGAATCCTTCATGGATTCAGAGGTTCATAATTTTTCTTTGCTTGATGCTGCTGAGGCTTTAGATAGCTTAATTGAATTTGTTTAATCCTTCCATCTGCACATCTGGAGCTTTTTCAATCATTAAAACAATTATTAAACCATTAAATCCTTACTCCTTAGCCTAATATAAACACAGTGTCAAGCTTATACAACAATAAAATTCACAGGGTTAAATAGATAAATAATAATAATAATAATAATAATAATAATAATAATAATAATAATACTTCCTGTTTTACTCTTATAAACGAATCCATGCAAAAGCTACCCAAGTCTGAACCAACTCCTTTCCCCCATTTCTCCTTCAGACTGTCTCTCAGGGTGACAGCCTTTAACCCTCACACTTAGGAGTTTCAGCTTCTTGCCTCCATTTCCTTCAAGGAAGATTAACCCTGTCTGTCTCTTTTTCACTACACTGTCTGTCTTAACAGAGTCAAGGAGAAGAACACACCCAAACCTGCCAGAGTTCCCTGGTTGCCATGGATCCCCCTCCCTCTTTAAGCTTGGCCCTTCTTGCTGGGAGTGAAGAAGAAGATCAGCATAGTCCACATCCTTTGAGTGGTATCTCACACACATCCATTTCCAGCAACTATCCAGGCAGTAATCACTCCAACCACACGGGTGGAACCAACAGCCTGGAGCGGCTCAATGGCACACCATCACCGACTGGCCCGAGCCGTCCACCAGTCTCCTTGCCCAAGCTTCCATTGGTGACAACACCACAGCTACCGGCTCCGATCCCCAATGCACTGCACCCCACTAGCACTCCGCTCTCGTCTTGCCTAGGCAGCCAGCATAGCCTGAGTGGTGAAACTTCACCCATCTACAACGCCCTGTTTTATTCCTCTCACTCACCAACAGGCGAGCGGGAACGGGAACGGGATCGAGGTTGCAAACACAGGCAGGCCAGTCCACTGGTGCACCGCAGAGACAGTAACCCCTTCACTGAGATTGCCATGAGTTCATGCAAATACACTGGGGGTGTTATGAAACCTCTCAGCCGTCTCAGCGCCTCACGCAGGAATCTCATTGAATCTGACAGTGGGAGTGACAGCAAAGATGGTGCTGCAGCCACTGGTCATGGGGCGGTGCCCTCCTCCTCCTCCTCAACTACTGCACCACAGAACCCACCTGAGATTGTCATTTCTTCCAAGGAGGATCCACCTTACGGACATGTCTATGAGCTCGAGTCATCTGCTAATCAGATGTCCATCTATCACCAGAACCATACCCTCTCTGAGAGCAGGGGCACTCTTGGCTTGACAGGAAGTGGAGGCAATGGACGTCGAAGCGGGTCAGGTGGCGAAGCTGGGAGGACAGCCTCCAAAGCTTCTAAGCGCAAGAACCAGAATATTGGCTACAAGCTGGGCCACCGCAGGGCTCTATTTGAGAAGAGAAAGAGACTCAGTGACTATGCGCTCATCTTTGGCATGTTTGGCATTGTTGTCATGGTGATTGAGACAGAGCTTTCCTGGGGTGTCTATAACAAGGTCAGTATCTAATCTGATCCAAATATGGGTAGGCCAAGGTGTTTAAATTTTAATGTAAAAATAAAAAATAAAAAAAATTGTGTTTCCGGTAGCACGGGTTGAAAAATCTAATGTAGGGTGGTATTTTTTGGTTGAAATTAAAAAAAAAATTTTTTTAACTATTACATGTTCCATAATGAGAGAACAGATCAATCAATTTACATGTTGAGTCTGTCACACTCTTTGAGCTGTTGACTCTACTGGGAATTTTTGTAGGACATTGTTTTTCCTGTTTTATCAGGACGTCAAAGGATGTTCTGCCTACATTCTGCATTTTCACTTTCGTTTTTTGCATAAACACTTTAAATGTATGAATTCAATTTCAAAAACATTGACATCTGACATCATCGAAGTTTTTCGATCAGGGACATCAACCCAGTGTCCATTTTCTGTGGCTGAACACATCAGGGACATTAAACTTGTCTCACATGGATCATGGAGCTTTTGTGCAGGCTCTACGAAAATTTCAGTTCCATTGACGTTTACAAATACTGTATTCTCTTGGCTGGAGTATTTTTCACACAAGGTGCTATGATTGCCCACAGGAGCGCCATACTAGCTACACGAGGAGCAAAGTGCCCTGTACAAAACGGAAGAGGAAACTGCTGACTTAAATTTGGCGGAATGAGGTATTAGTAGCGCATATAACAGGAGACAATCAGAGACAATCTCCCATTAACTCAATGCTGAAACATCACACAGGCTTAGAATTAAACTTTAAAGCAAGCCGCTGAAAATTTTTCACTGTAATAATTATACAAAAATATTTAGTCGCGCTGAAAAAGTAAGGTCGGTCGGGTGGCCGGAAACACAACTTTTTTCTGCATAATGAATTCGTAACAAGGTATTTTGATGGTGACATAATCTAACGAATGTACATGTGTGTGTGTGTGTGTGTGTGTGTGTGTGTGTGTATGTGTGTGTGTGTGCACTATGCAATATGTGCATCGGTCTTGTGTTTTTTCATGTTTAAAAAGAGTGCTGGATCCACTAATGAGTGAGTCTAGAAAATAGAATTGGTCTCTGGGTCCAGGGGAAATTCTGAATATTTGTTGTTATTATTGATGGTTGTGTGTGTGTGTGTGTGTGTGTGTGTGTGTGTGTGTGTGTGTGTGAAAGCAAGAATATGCCAGTACTCATAAATTGCCTTCAAGTGTCAGTTACACAGTCCTTAGATTGGCATCAGCATGGTGCCATGAAGTCTAGCTGGTGATTGCCTGTGCGTCTACGTATGTCTGTGCTCGGTTTATGCGAATTAAAAAAACCTAATTTTTATGTATTATCATTTTGGGGTGATGTGTAACAAACCCAGATTGTGAATATTCTGCCTTTATGTTCAGCACTTTATTGTAACTGTGGAACGTTGCAATCTCTCTCTGGCCCTAGACTGCATATTGATTCATAGCTTGAGTTTCAGACCTATTCCTCATTTCAATGTGGTTTTTAGGGGTCCTCCACCTCCTTGGAACATTATGATGGATGGTCTTTTTACATTAAATTGTCCAATTGGAAACGTATGTGTGTGTGTGTGTGTGTGTGTGTGTGTGTGTGTGAAAGCATTATGTTCTCTTTCATGGTTTATCTGGTGTCAAATCAAATCTATATTCCTGTTCTTGGGATATAATGCTGCTCAACACCTATAATTATGTATTATTTGCTTCTGAAATCTTGCTGAATGTTTATGATGCCAAATCCAAAAAGATCCAGATGGGAAAAGATGATGCAGTAGTTTTGAGTGGAAATGTTTCTGCAAAATTGTTTACATTCAAAAGCTTAATTAAACTAAGACACGGCCTTCAATGACACTGAAAGGACGTCTTCCCAGTACAGCCACATTATAGGAACAAAAGAGCTTTGGGTTGCGGAATAGTACGAGATGTGTAAATGACTCACTGGAGTCTCTGGAAGCTCCTCTTGTGGGTGGAAGCAGCGTAGATAGTTCTACTTCTCCTGGTTTCTCCTTCAGTTTCCTTGAGTACACTTATCAGGACAACCTGAGTGTGTTCAAACATAACCTTTGTCATGATTTGTTTTACAAATTCGTGAAAGCAACCTTTTTAACCCAGTTGTTGACACATACCATTATCCGCTTCATTTCATTTGGCAACAATATTTATATTGAGTGATCTGTCAGTAGTATTGTCATGTTGCTTTATTAAACACTTTATTATGGTCATGTAGAGACTGGAGGGCGGCACGGTGTCGTAGTGGTTAACACGTCCACCTCACAGCAAGAAGGCCTGGGTTTGATTCCTGGCCTGGACATTTCTGTTTGGAGTTTGCATGTTGTCCCCGTGCTCGTGTGGGTTTCCTGCGGGTGCTCCGGTTTCCTCTCACAATCCAAAGACATGCACAGTAGGTTAATTGGCCGTTCTAAATTGCTCGTAGGTTCGCATCGTGCAAAAGGCAATGGCAAACCACTGCACTAATCCTGCCAAGAAAACCTCCATGAAGATGATAACCAGGGCGTTCTCCTTCATGGTGGGTCGCCAATGGTCATCCTACGACTCAGGCACTAGATAGATAGCGACTGGAGCCTTCCAAGCTGACTATGGGCAAAAGCAGGGCACACCCCAAACAGTTTGCCAGCCAATCAACACACATACACACAGCCAGTCACACTCACACCTAGGGGCAATTTGGAGTACCTAGACGAAATCCATGCAAACTCAACGTATAAACGCCGACGCCAGGCCCAGTACTCATACCTGGAACCCACTTTCTGTGAGGTGGGTTTCCTAAGCACTACGCCACCGTACTGCCCATAACTCATTAATATGTTAGTGATGTCACCGTTCCTTGACTTTGTCCTTTCTTTTTTTCTCCCATATGACTACCTTTTGGCCTGCTATTCTCTCAGTCTCCTTTTTCTTCAGAGGTTTCTTCTATTTTTTCACCCACTCATTTTCTTTGCGACTGACTTTCTATTGGAGGATTCCTGTTTCTCCTATTGCTCACGATAATTATTCTTGCTCCCAGTCTCTGTCCTCTTGGCATGCAGACCTACGTTAGCCGTCTTTCCTCTTGTAACCTTGCCTCTAAATCCTTGACCCCCCACCCCCCACCCAATCCTTTGTCTCTCCTCCAGGCATGCAGACCTACGTTAGCCATCTTTCCTCTTGTAACCTTGCCTCTACATCCTTGACACCCCCCCACCCCCCACCCCCAATTCTTTCTCTCTGTTATTCTGGTGGGCGGTGAACAGGGGAGTGTTGGAAAGGGAGAGAAAATGCAGAAGAGAGAGTGTGAGGAAAGATGAAATGAAAGGCTGTAATAAAATCTCTTTATTTGAGATTGAAAACGGTGGAGTGAGTCAGTCTTGCCTGCTAAATAACAGTTGTGGTGATTGTATACCATTAGAGCCATTATAAACCAACACAAAAAGGATTCTGTTAGTGCCACATCTCCCCTTGCAGCAATTAAAGGGTTTTTCTCACAGTTCATCACCAGCAGAGCATCAAAGTGTGTCTTCCACACGGCATATTATTTTTCAGTAGCTATGAAATGCTGGTATTCCCTGAAAAAAAAACCAAAAAAAAAAAAAAAAAAACCATGAGGTCGACAGTGAAAAAGAGAAGGAAACAAGGTGGACCTGTGGATGGATATGGCAAGTGGCTGCTTTAATACCGCTCATATCTAGTGGAAAGGAGCTCAGTTTCTTCTATTGATTATTGATAATCATCCACCCTCACATGCTGTTCTCCTGACAAGCGCCCTTATTACACAGTTGTGGCAATACTAAAATGTGTGTATGTGTTCGGCTGTGTGTCAGCTGCTTTTGAAGGGAAGTAACCAGAAAGCATGTCTCTCTCTCTCTCTCTCTCTCTCTCTCTCTCTCTCTCTCTGACCCTGTAGTCACATGATTTAAAAATGTCTTGGGTAATCACGAGTGGACAGCGCTAAATACAAGTATGAGCAACCATCAAGACATAGTCAAGATGGATTCACTCAAACCACATTGATGGTTTGGGAGGCATCCTGTTTCATCCCCAACAATAACATAACAGGAATAATAATGTAGGTTGAATGCAATCTGAAGTCATGATCTGAAAGATGTAATTAGCAGTGCATCTAAAACCAAGTGCAAACCAAGGTTCCCCTTCTCTCTGTGTGTGCTATGGTGGGTATAATACACTGTGCTATTTTGGGCTGTCCCAGATGAAAGATGAGTGGGGTGAAAGAAACAAGGAAATGCCATTGGTTGTGGCTCCAGAATTGTGGCCCTACATTGCAATATGACAGATGTTAAATGTTGGCCATAAGAAAGATGGTCTAAGACAAAATGGCAGAAATTTGGGATGACCATCAGAGTGGAACTGCTTCTGCAACAGTATACTGAGTTCTACTGTATTTATTGACTTGCACTGTAGCCTACAATTCGGTAATTGTCATATGCACCGTGTACATACATTAAACTCGATTCCATAGCCGACTTTATCAAATCCATGGAGAAAGGTGTTGCTTCCAATAAACTTGCACTCTGAAATCTCAATGTGTAGATGCCATTACACATGTGAACCTTCTGAATCAGATCTGACAGTGGTAACACATTTTTTCATTTTCTTCGAGGAAATTCCACTTCATTAACACTCACAAAACACCTGTGTGTGCTTTCATTATGCAGGTAAGATTCTACAGTGTTACAAAAGGCAGGGAATGAATCAGTGAATGAGAAAGTGTGTGTGTGTGTGTGTGTGTGTGTGTGTGTGTGTGATAATCTCAGTAAGTAAGCGAGATGATCCAACTAGAGACCCTGAAACTGTGAGGCACCAATGCCTGAGTGCTTACTTTTTAAAGTACATCTGGATTAAATATATGCTGTGTCATTTTTCCCAACCGCTTTGTCCTTTGGTAGGGTCATGGGGAGGCTGGAACCCATATCAGCCAACTCTAGGAAAAGGCGTGGTATACCCTAAACAGTTCCCCAACCCATTACAGGGCCAATACACACACGGACACAAAACCATTCACACCCACATTCATATCTAGGGGTGATAATGAACATCCAGGCAGCCTAATGTGCACATCTTTGGACTGTGGAAGTAAACCTGAGTACCTGGAGGAAACCTATGCAAGCACAGGTGAAACATAGAAACGCCCTCACCGGGCACAAGGCTTGAACTGAGAACCTTCTTGCTGTGAGTAGAAAGGGCTGACCACTATGCTTCCCTAAAATATACTGTATATGTGATATCCAATTAAACAAAAGTAAATATGGAGAGAGAGCATGTGATACATATTGGTAATTATGCAAGGAGGAGCAAAACATGTGGTGAAAATCAAATACAGTCAGCCCCTTACTTACGAAATTAATCTGTTCCAGAGCGGCTTTCGTAAGTAGGGGGCACATGTTACATGTTAAACGCCTGATTCGTTCCAAGGCTCCCAAGTCTACCCCATAAACCCTTTAAAAATAATAAAAGTACATCAATTTTGTATGAAATATGTGTTAAAAGTAAAAGAAAATTATTTATTAAACCATTTAAACATTTTATTAACCTATTAAACCATTTTATTAGCATATTTATTAAGTAAACCATTATTAAACATTTTTTATTAACACACACACACACACCTGTCTCTCTCTCTATCGCTCTCTCTCTTACACACACACACATACACACACACACACACACACACATTACAGTACGCATTGAATGTGTATTGTATACACATTAAATGTTAATTGTGGCGCTGCGGGACATGCCCACAAGCAGGATGCCTTTTAGACGTGGAATTCAAAGTGTATTCCCTGCTTTTGATAGATCAGAGGTCCAAACTCAACTTTAACTTGATTCCTTACGCTCCACATTTATTAAAATTTACTGAATTAAACAACTTAAAAAACTAAACTAAAAACTAGAGTTAAGCCTCCTTCTCTCTCTCTCTCTCTCTCTCTCTCTCTCTCTCTCTCTGTCTCTCTCTCTCTCTCTCTCTCTCTCTCTCTCTCTCTCTCTCACACACACACACACATGCAACAATTGACAGAATAATTCTATTTAAATGTTTAAATGGATGGGATGTTGTATTTAAAGTGGAATTACAGTACCTGTTTGAAAGATCAGAGGTCCTCATTCAATATTAACTTGCTCCCATGGAGCACTCTGTTTTAATATCGTGCCGAAATAATCAACTCCGTCACTGTATTTCCGCTTTAAGGTCTCCTTCAGGTTCAATATCGTCCCAATTGTAGAGGGGTTTTGGCGATAACGAAATACAACGCTGCATGATCAATCTCAAAACAAGCCAACAGTCAATTCTCCTTCACACGTGTGACAAACAGGAAGTATGGGTACAGGAAGTTCAGCTGCGTCATCCCTCCTAGCCAATGGGAGGCCAGCGGGGCAGGATGTTGGGAGACAGCCAATGAGAGAGCAACTTAAGCATCGTGAAAAATTTTGATTGTCGCGTTTGAATTTTGAATGGCGCATTTCGTAAGAAGAGGTTGTTTTTGTATACCGGGGATGAAAACTTAGGAAAATGTTTTTCATAACCTGGAATTTTCGGACCCAGGTGGTTTTGTAAGCAGGGGACTGACTGTATACTGGGATACTGTTAGACATATACAGTCTGATGTGAAGTGTTATTGTTATCACTTATGCTATAACAGTAATAAACAGTGGATTACTCACTGACTTCTAGTTTTTCTTTGTCTTGGGGTTGAAGTAAAACAAAAATTGCAGCTTTTTGATTGGCCAATCAACCAGAAAACACAAACTTCTCTGTCATGAAGACTCACCTGTGTCGGGAAACTTAAAAAGCACAGACCGTCTCCCCATAAATATTACATAATCCTACTTTCTCCTGGCTAAAGCATTATCCTTCAAGTACTAGAAAGCATCTGCTAACAGAATACGTCACCATATCAACAATTACATGTTTTATTTTATTTTATTAAACAATGTGACTTGTATTATAGCAATGATAATGTACTAAAGTGTGCACATTGCCTCCCATACTTTAGAAATGAAGCCAAAATACTTCTGCCATGCTGTTAAATTTGAAACCAGAATGTGCACAGTCGAGGCTTCTTCCGTTTTGAGTCTGTTCCGTCTCAAAAATAGTTTCAGTTGGAGATATTTCACAAATGCAGCATCTTTTCACTTGGACATGAACTTGAAATTCGTAGACAGATTAACTGTGGTGTCATGAATAGCAGCAGCTGCTTTAACACAGCAGTCGGCAGTACATGGAATAGAAACTCACCAAACAACTCACTGTGACACCTACTTAAAAATCCATCCTGATATTATTTGTTGTGTGATTACTGAAAGACAAATGGCTTTTGATAGCTGGATGGCTTGTATTCATTCATTCATTAATTTTCTGAACTGCATAATCCTAAGTGGGGTCACGGGGAGGTTGGCACCCGTCTCAGCTGACTCCGGGCAAAGTGGGGTACACCCTGGACAGCTCGCCAGGCCATTGCAAAGGCAACACACACACACACACACACACACACACACACACACACACACACACACACACACACAAACATTCATACCAAAGGGGTAATTTGGAACAGCCAGTTAACCTACTGTGCATGTTTTTGAACTGTGAGAGGATGCAGGAGTACTTGCAGGAAACCCACGCAAGCACGGGGAGAACATGCAAACTCCACACAGAAATGCCCGATGTAGGAATCAAACCTTGCTGTGAGGCAGACGTGCTAACCACTACACCACTGTGCTGAATGGATGGCTTGTAGATGATTAAAATAAAGGCTTCTAAATGGCTAGGTTGCTAACACGATTTTCAGTAGTACTTTGTCGAACAAATTTAATCTGTTCTGAGGGCAAGCCGAAAAGTTTGTTTGATGAAACAATTATTTCCATGAGAAATAACAGAAAACTAATTAATCTGTTCCAACCCCCTCATAAACTCATGTAACCTGCCACAAACACGTATATTGTGTCAGGAGGGGCATACGACGTAAATAGCTATGCCAAATCAAATGTGCGAATGATTCACTGTGGCGACCCCTGATAAAGGGAAAAAGCCGAAAGGAAATCTCTCTCTCTCTCATATTAATGCTAAACATGTAAAAACGAAATATTTCATAACAATAATACATGTACGTTCATATTAATCAAAATTAATGTAAATAATAATAAAACAAGAATAAACAATAAGTCAACTAACCCTTCTGATCATCGACTGCGGCAAAGATGTCATGTGGGCAGGCAAGAGGTGGTGCGAAACAGAGGAGGAGAAGAATTTTGTGCGTGTGCATGCTACGAATGCCAGCGAGGAAAGGCTCGTGGTGAGCTCCCACAAGGCCAGTGCTTCTCAAATAGTGGGGTGGGGGTGCACTTATGATCCTGGATAACATGTTTTTTGCTATACTGTACTAGAATTAAGTGTAATTGCGCATCCACTTGTTGGCAGTGGCGCTCTCGTCACGCTATGCTGCAGGGAAAAAACACAGAGCAAACGATATGAAGTGCAGTAAACAGTATTTATAGTCACGCACGGGGCGCTGGGGGGGCATCAAATGTTTTTTTCCCCGGAGGGGGCATCATAGAAAATAATTGAAACACACTACACAAGGCGTTCTCAGAGCACGGAAAAATACATGTGGAAGAATATGAGGCTAATTGGCCCGGAAAAGCCATTTCGAGGAGAGCTCGTAAAGTGAATTTTTGCTTGTTGGATGGAGCAGATTTTTTGTGGGTTGGAAGCTCATATCATGGAAAATCCGTTATAAGGGACACTCGTTAGATGAGGTACGACTGTATTTTAAACATGTGCTGCATCACAAATTATAAATCTTCAAACCTTTACTATGCTGTAGTTTGATCTCCCATGGTGCTTCCTATGCCTCCACATGTGCTTTTGGATATACCTTTTCCCTGTACCCTGCTTTTTCCTCACCTGCCTTTGAGTGTGCCCCATAATTGGTTTTTCAGCAGTTTAATGTTGTATGTTTGAGTTTAATCTACTGCACATGTACATGACAATCAAAGTTTAATCAAGCTTAGCAAGGCAAAGTGTGTATGTGCATATTTGGATGTGTGCTTTTTAGATTTTAGCCTGCAAAGCTATGATAGCACAAGCCTAAGTAGGTCAAAGGGATGGATTTTATTCATAATTTTAAAATATTTTAATTAATTTTGAGGCATAAAACCAAACTCAAAATAGCAAAATCCATAGCACAAGATATATCCACAGTCATTTAAATACTGCCTTGATCTGTGATTTTCTGCAAACCCAAATATGGAACTATTCATTCATTCATTCATTTGTTGACCACTTTATCCTAATTGGGGCCAGTGGCGTAGTGGTTAGGGTGCTGCGCTCATTATCGGGAGGTTGATGTTCAAAAACCAGTTAGACCTTCACTGTGTTAAGACCCCTGGGCAAGGTCTCAATCACAAGTGTGGCTCTGTCCACCCAGCAGTATAAATGGGTACCAGTAACAGTATACTGGGAAGGTAACATGAGATGGACTAGCGTCCCATCCAGGAGGAGTTGAACTCCTAGTCGCTTCACGCTATGGAACCCGGGGAAAAGCACCGGCCTGATGAGCTACTATGGCTCAGATGTAAAAAGCCCAACAGACTTTACCTTTATCCTAATTTGGGTCGCGGGTAGGCTGGGAGCCGACTCTGGGCGAGGGCGAGGTACACCCTGTACAGCTCGACAGGGCATTGCAGGGCCAACACACAACCATTCACACTCACACCTAGGGGCGATTTGGAGCAGCCAATTAACCTACTGTGCATGTTTTTGAACTGTGGGAGGAAACTGGAGTACCCGGAGGAAACCCACACAAGCACATGAAAACTCCACATAGAAACGCCCGGGCTGGGTATAAAACCCAGGACCTTTTTGCTGTGAGGTGGACGTGCTAACCACTACACCACTGTGCCACCCTCAAATGTAGAACCAAGAAAAAACAAACTACTAAATCCAACTATTCATTTTCTGTTGCTTATCGGAGTCCAGGTTGCAGGTGCAGTGGTTTGAGCAGCGACATCCCGGCCACTCCTTCAGGATTTATGAGGAATTCCAAGCCAGTTGAGGGATATGATCTCTCCATTCTATCATCGATCTGCCCCAGAGTCTCCTCCCATACCCAAAACTCCTTTCCTTGGAGGTATCCAGGAGGCATCCTAGTCAGAAGCCCAAACCATCTTATCACCTGACGGAGCAGTGACTCTACTCCGAGCCCCTTAAGTGACATTTCTTTAAGGAATCTCACCCATGATCTTGTTCTTCTGTTCACTACCCCTAGTTCATGGCCATAATGAGGGTAGGAACGTGGTTTATTGCAGAAATTGACAGCTTTTATTTTGGCTCAGCATTCCATGACAAGCATGTACAGTGTCTGCCTCACTGCACCGATCCATCAATCACTGTTCTGCTTCGTTTTCCCCACTCAAAAAAGACCCCAAGATACTTCAACCAGAGTGTAAAATCAGCCCATTTCAAACTAAGAGCTGTGCTAATTCTCATACCAGTCACGTCAGACTTGGCTGCAAAATGCCCCAGAGGAAGCTGGAGATTACTGCTTGATGAAGCCAACAAGACCACATCATTTACAAAAAACAATTGTATACAGAGTGCTGGCCACCCTTTGCTTTGGTCCCTGGTTAAACATAGAAAAAGCATGTCCTTAAAAGTTCGGTGTAGAATTGGTGATAAAGAAAAGGCTTTGTGGAGTCCAACACCTACTGGGTATTAATTCGATTGAACAATGAAATCGTTATCTTGCTTGAATACCACTTGCTTTATTTATTTAATTTTCACGGTGAGGCCATTTAATTCACATCAGCACAAAGTTGGGTTTTTATGTGGTTTAATTTATTTTTGTTTTTCTGCAACAGAGCTCATATCTCCACTGGTTCATTAACATTATCTTTGCATTACCGCTTGCACACATACCATTACTTATTGCTGTATTCTGAAAAGGCTTCACATGAAATTTGAGCAATTGCCAACAAGTCTGACAAAGAGATTTTCCTTCCTGGAGTTTGAATTTTATGAATTGTTTTCTAGGTAATGACATTTCAAGAATCTGTTTACATCTACACCTGAATAATGGAGTCTGTTTTCAAAAATATAATGTCATAAAATTATAAATAATAAATTCGTTTTTCTGTAACCTTCAGAGACTCTCTGTAGTGTTGCTACTGCTTGTCTGATTTAAACTAAAGCAGTGTGTCAAATATGAACAGCAGGCTGGGACTGAGCTGATAAATGACATAATCTAATACACCAAATGAATTATAAATATGTACTGTGTATTAAAATTTTGTGAACTATAAGCAGAATCAAAATATTTGGGTGGAAAAAGAGCTGGTCTTGCAGATTTCTACCATTGAGGAGTTGACTGGATTTGCTGAGAAAAGCATGTATTAGAAGTCAAGCAGTTGTTTATATTTTAAATGCAAAACAAATAGGAATATGTAACAACAAAAAATGACATTTAATACATGCAAATATGCTGAATATAGTCATATTTCCGACAAATTCTTTAGGACACAGTTTCGAAACATTAAATATTTGACTGACTGATTGTTTTGCTTTTTTCTAAAAATGAATACAAAAAGGTCAGATATTATACCCTGTATTTTTCATTCTGAGCATCAATGGAGCACCAAAGTATGATTCCTAAATCAAAAATCTTAGTTTTTAAGAAGTTGTGCTGCACCTCGCCATGAAACACTGATTTTCAGTGTGTGCATAACGTTTGGCTTCCTCCTACCATCTATTGATTACTGTGCTTAATCTGCAATTTCTCTCCTGAAAGCTCCAGGCTTAGTACACTGAGAAGTTGACCGAAATGGATGGTGATAGGGCTGTGCATAGGGGAGACAGTGGGGAAGGCAAACTAATGAGATGGGCCAGTATGTGGTGATGGACTAGTAACCCCCCCCCCAAAAAAAAAAAAAAAAAAAAAAAAAAAATGGCACAAAATTTGTTTATGGACAGCCAAGAGGAAAAACTAAAAAAAATGTGGTTCTGGTTGCCCTACTGCCCCTCCCAAAAACGGTCTGAGTCGAAAACATTTTGGCTTGTGTTGCTGGCATAGTTGAATTACGTGTATTTTTTTAATTTTTTTTAAATTTTTTGCGTGTTTGACCACCTCTATTGGTGCGGCCATCATGGATCTAATTTTCAACGAGATTTCAATGGCACCTGACAATGGGATATGATGTTATTTAGTTTAACAATTGCAACAAATCATTCCAAAGGTGAGTATATTTACCACCAGTATTCCAGCTAGGTTGTTATAGCACGGCGTAGTAGGATCAACCCCTCTGACTGACGTATACATACATGTATACAGTATGTGTATATAATATCAATATTCAACACTATAAATGCTTATAATAACAATTAAACATTCAAAAATAATGCATAAGATGTAAATAAAATATAATACAAACACATACAGAAGCGTGCGCACGCAGACACTCAGATGTACATCGCACATAAAAATGTAAATAGTTCTGATGGGAGGTTTTGGGTTGTTTTTTGTTTTGTGTTGCTTTAGGGGTTTTTTTTGTTTGTTTTTTCATAATTGGCCTTGTTTTTGCGGCATTTTCTTTAATGTTTTCGCCAATTCTTCCTTAATTTCCTTATTTTTTAAGTCGATGAATATTAAAAAAAAACCCAAAAAACATGATGCATGAATTGAAGCGCAATGTAGCGAGGGATCTCTGTATATCAAAAATTTTTAAATTTAACAGATCAGTAATCCAGCATCCTATTACCGTTCCACAACTGCCCCTATTAGTATTCATATTCATTTAAAAAATTGTCTCAATATTTTGTTTCAATATTAAAAATGTTTGCTGTATTCTATCATGAATAAAATATGGGTTTATGAAATTTGAAAATCATTGTATTGTGTTTTTATTTACATTTGACATAGTTTCATTGAGCTTTTAATCAGTACATAGTAAAAAGTAAACTCCATTTAGACTTAGGTTATTTTAAGTATCCCTCATGTCCTACTCACTCTATAACTAGGCAATAATAACAGCATTCACATTTTTGTTGTTTTTTTGCTATTCATTTTATTTGGCATTTAGGGGCTGAATCAAGGTGGAAACATTGTAATTTGTGGTCTATGGTCCAATTGCTGATGGATACAGAGCAAAAGAAATGCATACAAGTAATAGTAAGAAAAATCATGGGCCAGTGCCTTCTAACTTGCTGGAGGTGATCCAGTGAGTCAATTTGGCTTTTGCAAAGAGGTTCAACCGTGCCCTGCCAAACTTTTGCCTACACTGGGATACAGCTTTTGAGTGTGCTGAATAGTGTCTCGACTGTGTGAACTATTTAACCTCCGCAATATTTTAACAATTATAGCAAGAGAGATGCTTTTATTTGAAGTTGAGTTTTTGTGCAAGGTGGAGAGTTACTTTATTCTCCCCTGGTGACAGATATATTATGATCGTGAAGGATGAATGAACCAGCTTCTGGTTATTTCACAAGCCTAGTGCACCTCTCTGGAACCACATTAGCCACATAATAAGATTGTGAGGAAGATATTTTGTGGCTTTCTCTTTTTGATAGTGCACTTTTTCCATGCAAAATTCAGCGGGAGGTGGTTCCCATCTAATAACCTGCTCAAATTTGACCAGTGAGTATGATTGTGATCATTGTGACCTCTTTACTCTTGACATTGTGTTGAGCATTCTCAATTAATGTAGTTTTACGTCAATAAATTGTATAGCTTGCTTTGAAAGGCACAACTATGATTAACTTTGTACCGGACCCGCATCCTGAAAATTTAGTTCTGATTTAGTACAAATAATTAAAATTCATTCATTCATTTTCTGAATCGCTTAATCCTAATTAGGGTTGCAGGGAGACTGACGTCAATCACATCCGTCTCTGGGCATGGGAGGGGTATGTCCTGGACAGCTCGCCAGGCCATCTCAGGGCCAACACTCACACAACCATTCATACTCACTGTCAGTAGGAGCGAATTGAAACAGCCAATTAAGCATGTTTTTGAACTGCGAGGGGAAACCTGAATACCTGGAGGAAACCCGCACAAGCAGAGAGAGAACATGTAAACTCCACACAGAAACGCCCAAGCTGGGAATCGAATCCAGATCTTCTTGCTGTGAGATGGATGTGCTAACCACCACGCCATTGTGCCGCCAATAATTAAAATATATTATAATTTTTACCTCGGCCAAGAAGGTTATATTTTTAGTGCAGCTTGTTTGTTTACCTGTAAGCAAGATTGCACAAAACATACTAACCTAATTTTCATGAAACTTGGTGGAATGGTGTAGCTAGAAAATGGATCAGTAGAAGTTGCCTTGATATGTACAGTTGTGCAGTCTATTGCTCTGATGGTATCCCTAAAATCAACCCTTGACTAGAAGTTGGTTATGTCCCAGATAGGGGAATTTAATATATTGTCTATTCAGTTGGTGTATGTCCCCCAGGACTTGCCTGTGGGTAAAGCTAATAGATACCTAGGATATACCTAGCCTCTGAAATGTCCCTGTGATCAAAAAGCCCAAGGCAGACAGTAGCGTCCAGCTCCAGGTGGTGCACAGCTCCACGAGAACAGCTCATGGTAGCCAAAACTTCTTTTCTATCTTCTTCTAAGATATCTATTGGTCTCATTGAATAAATCTACATGTGCTTTGAAGTTGCATTCTCTCCTATGGGCACAAGCTGTAATTTCTTCTAATAGCAGTACTGTACATATGCCATTGTGCCAGTCTTGAAAGAATGGTCAACTATCGTTCTCTTCATAGCATTATCAATTATTAGCATTGGCTTTCAAATTAATTTATATGAAAAAAGTGATCGTTTCTTGCATGATGTTTTGTAACATTATGAAAATAAATCAGTTTCGTAGGAAAGTTTTACGAGTAATACTCACCTCTGGTCTTATTATCATAGAACATTGAAACACACCTACCGTCTATCTCAAAGCTCTTTTCTTTCATCCCCTCTGTACCTCCCCTTTTGCCTTCCCATAAAGCGCCTTTATACCTCTCAGAGTCACCACTAGAGGTCGCGTGATCGCGCTACTGTATATCAGGACGACGTTATCAAGGAGACGCCATCTACATACAAACACTATACAGGGAGGGAAGCTAATAAGACCAGAGGTGAGTATTACTCGTAAAAAACTAGTTTCCTACGAAACTGGTTTATTTTACTCGTAAACTCACCTCTGGTCTTATTATCATAGAACAGACTTTCAACAGGAAAATAAGTAGGGTGGGTACTCCCTTACAAAGGCTCAAAACTGGAAGGCTCAGCACAGATCCAGTAAAAAGAGCAACCCTACCTAAATTCCTCCTACTGGTCTGCACAGAAGGGATGCCTATGTACATGTTATATTTATCTGTATACCAAATAACCTGATATAGGCGTAACTGGCAGCCTCATACTAGTTATAGGGGAGGAAACCTGCCCCACTACGCTCAGTCAAGCTGTTGCGAACCCGTTTCGACAATGGCACCTGCCACCGACTACGGACCGAGCAAAAACGAGTCCACATGACCCGCCAACAAACGGAGATCTTCTTTTACTTTCGGCTGCTCCCTTCAGGGGTCGCCACAGCAAATCATCCGCCTCCACCTCACCCTGTCCTCCGCATCTTCTTTTCTGACTCCAACAACCTTCATGTCTTCCTTCACCACATCCATAAATCTCTTCTTCGGTCTTCCTCGAGGCCTTCTGCCTGGTAGTTCCAACCTCAGCATCCTACTGCCAATATACTCACTATCCCTCCTCTGTACATGTCCAAACCATCTCAATCTAGCCTCTCTGACTTTGTCTCCAAAACATCTTACGTGGGCTGTCCCTCTGATATACTCATTTCTGATCCTATCCATCCTCGTTACTCCCAGGGAGAACCTCAACATTTTCATCTCCGCTACCTCCAGCTCTGCCTCCTGCCTTTTCCTCAGCGCCACTGTTTCTAAGCCATACAACATCGCTGGCCTCACCACCATCTTGTACACTTTTCCCTTCATTCTTGCTGACACTCTCCTATCGCACATCACACCGGATACTTTTCTCCAACCATTCCAGCCTGCCTGCACACGCTTCTTCACCTCTTTTCCACACTCTCCATTGCTCTGGATTGTTGAGCCTAAGTACTTAAAATCCTCCACCTTCGTTATCTCTGCTCCCTGTAACATCACCGTTCCTCCTGGGTCCTTCTCATTCACACACATGTATTCTGATTTTCTGAGGCTAACCTTCATTCCTCTCCTTTCCAGGGCATACCTCCACCTCTCGAGATTTTCCTGCACTTGTTCTCTGCTCTCACTACAGATCACGATGTCATCTGCAAACATCATAGTCCATGGAGATTCTTGTCTCACCTCGTCTGTCAGCCTGTCCATCACCATAGCAAACAAGAAGGGGCTCAGAGCTGACCCTTGATGCAGTCCCACCTCCACCTTGAATTGCCGGTCACACCGACAGCACACCTCACCACTGTCTTACATCTCTCATACATGTCCTGCACCACTCTAACATACTTCTCTGCCACTCCAGACTTCCTCATGCAATACCACAGTTCTTCTCTTGGCACCCTGTCATATGCTTTTTCCAGATCCACAAAGGCACAATGTAGCTCCCTCTGACCTTCTCTGTACTTCTCTATTAACATCCTCAAGGCAAACATTGCATCTGTGGTGCTCTTTCTTGGCATGAAACCAAACTGTTGTTCACAAATGCTGACCTCTGCCCTTAGTCTAGCTTCTACTATTCTTTCCCATAACTTCATCGTATGGCTCATCAACTTTATCCCTCTGTAGTTGCTGCAACTCTGCACGCCTCCCTTGTTCTTAAAAATGGGCACCAGCACACTTCTCCTCCACTCCTCCGGCATCTGCTCACTCTCTAGTACCGTGTTGAATGTTCTTGTCAGAAAATCTACTGCTACCTCTCCTAGACACTTCCATACCTCCACAGGGATATCATCAGGACCAACTGCCTTTCCATTCTTCATCCTCTTCAATCCCCTTCTCACTTCACCCTTACTGATCTTTGCTACATCCTGCCCCTCAATGGTTACCTCTTCTACTCTTTTTTCTCTCTCATTTTCCTCATTCATCAGCTCTTCAAAGTACTCTTTCCATCTTCCCAGCACACTTCTGTCATCAGTCAATAGAGTTCCCTCTCTGTCCTTTATCAATCTAACTTGCTGCACGTCCTTTCCATCTCTATTTCTCTGCTGTGCCAACCTGTATAGATCATTTTCTCCCTCTTTACTATCCAACCTATCATACAAGTCATACAAACGCCAACAAACGGAGATAAAAGTCTGTAAATGTGGTCTGACATGACCAGGAACAGGCTGACATTATATCCTTAGTAGAAACATAACTGGCCTTCGCTAGATTAGATGCCAAAAGCCGAATTTAATGGGTATGAATCCAAAATTCAGGCTGAAATGACAGATCTCGAGCTTGGTATGCCTCCATGACGGCGTACTTAATAACTTAGCAAAACCATCCGTAGTAATCGCATTAACAGAACAAGAAGAAATGGGAAGAAAAGCTTCACCCTGCCCTGCAAAACCGACTCAGGTGATGTACAATCCAGGTAGAACCGAATAGCGTGAACAGGACACAACTTGGATTCCAGAGACTCACGGCCAACAAAATCCTTCAAGGATTTAACCACAACAGGCTCAGACCCGATTAATGGATGTGGTGAAGGAAGACATGAAGGTCGTTGGAGTAAGAGAAGAAGATGCAGAGGACAGGGTGAGATGGAGGCAGATGATTTGCTGTGGTAAACCCTGAAGGGAACAGCCAAAAGGAAAAGGAGAAGAAGAAGAAGGCTCAGACCCAAGGCTGGGCTGCTGAGTCTTAGCCACAAACTGAGGATCCGGATAAAACCGGATCAGCGACCAGTCCCTAACAGGACGGAAGTAACCCTGATCATGGCAAAAGGCACAAATCTCATTACAACGCTTACCAGTAGCCAACGCAACTAACAGAGCAGCTTGTACATGAGACGCTTTCTTGAACAAGACCCCATGGGCTCAAAAAGAGGATGAACCAAACTATGCAAAACCAGCCCTGAATCTCACTGAGGAACAGGTTGGCACACCACAGGGTGTAAATTAGCCACCCCCGAGAACCCCGGGCTAAAGGACTTGCAATAATCCAGAATATGGGAGATTGCCATCCTATACTCTCTCGTAGTACTATAGGCCTAGCCTGAATCTGACAAAAAGGTAAAGAAACCTAGGATATCACATAGAGGGATCGAGAAGATCGATCGACCTCTGACGGCACCAACTGGAGTAATGCCGCCACTTGGACACATAGACTTCCGAGGAGGAGGATCTGACAGCAGCCATAAGGATCAAGGAAGAACCCTCTGGAATTCCTCATCAGGCCACGACCAGCTGGTGAGAATCCACCCATGAAGCCGAAACAACTGGGGATTCTTGTGAAGTAGACGCCCCTGAGACAGGAGGTCCGGAACTAACGGCAGTTGAATTGGATGAGCTACTGACAGTTCCAGGAGGTCCATGAACCATGACTGATGAGGCCACAGGTGAGCTATGAGGAGTAGGTGAGCCTGCTCGGACCGTACTTTGGACAGAACAGCCCAAAGTAATGGGGTCGGAGGAAAGGCATACAACAGGGCAGATGAGACCAACTCATTGACAGAGCATCCACAGAGAATGCCTGAGTGTCCAGAAACAGACTGACAAGAAGAGGACACTGATTGTTGGTAAAAGTCGCAAACAGATCCAGCAGGGAGAACAGGTGCAGAAATCCCGACCTGCTGAGGGACCACTCCATGGCAAGAGGTCGGGAGTGAGACAGAGCATCTGCAAGAACATTCCGCTTGGACGGAATGTGATGGACCTTTGGTGTGATGGAGTGATCGCGACAAACATTAGAATCTGTCAAACGAGACCACAAATGGTGGACGAGTGATTGCCTCCTCAATGGCGAATGTAAGACACAATTGTGGAATTGCCGCAAAGCAGGAGGACAACCTGACCTTGAAGGAGCGGACAAAAATGCCTAATGCTCAATAGAACAGCATGAGCTTCCAGAACATTGATGTGCAAGGCCTGGAAAGCAGGTGACCAAGAGCCTTGAATGCAATCGACTCCAAGTACAGCCTCCCAACCCTCCAAGGATGCATCGTCATGAGATGCAGGGAGGGAAAGGGAAGCAACAGGGGACAACCCACGTTCAACCAAGTCTCCTGACCCCAAGGACCAAGGAATTGACAAAAGTCATCATCCAGGAGAATAGAGTGGTCCATTGAGTCTCGAAGGGCATGCCAACGAAACAGGACCAGATTAGAAGAGGATGCAAATGCTAGCGACCCAAAATGAGAAAATTTGCCAGACTGTTCAGCAGACTGAGCAGATACAGCAGGGTCCAAGCGGAACAGGAATGTATCACCAACAGATAAGAAACGATCTCTAGAGCCTTGGAGATGTTGTGATGAGCGGGAGCCACCAGACTTAGACAACTGCGGCAAAAAAACCTGAGATACTTAAACTCCTGAGAAGGTATGAGACTGAACTTCTTTAGATTGAGTATCCACCTGAGGCTTTTGAGGAACAGAAGGACCCACTGCACCTAATTGAGGAGACACTGGTGATCTTGGTGCAAGGGGAGCCAGTCGTCTAGGTCGATGTGAAGATAAATGCCGAGATCTCGAAGATGAGCGGCGAGCACCTCCACGATTCTTGTGAAGACAAGAGGAGCAGTGCATAGTCCGAAGGGGAGTGGTCCACTAGTGAGCATGGGAGTCAAACGAACTGGCTCTAGAAGTCCGGAAAACTTTCCGGAGGGAATGTTCAGGTTGCTGGCCTGCTGAGCTAGACGCACATCCAGTGGGTCCAGACTACAATGGCATAAGTCAGGCAGGTGAGGGAGCGAGATATGTTGAGCGCGCTCGTCTAGGGTAACTAATGATCTATGGACAAGCGAACGTGTCGGCGCCTCTGCCGACGGAGGAAAGGGACATTTGGCTGTGGGAAGCATCGTGTACACAAAGTTCCTCACTCGATGACACGAAAGAGGATGAAGAAATGGAAACGGAACTGCGACACAGAAGCGTGATCGTCCGATAAGAATCCTGCCGCCACCTCATTGAATCCAGTCTGGAACTAGGTCAATGGACGTTGAGCAGGCGTATGATCAGTCAAGCGCGGAGTTGAGTGAGCCAAATGCTCCGGTGTCAGATCAAAGGGGAAGAGGACCGGTGGTTCGCAGGTCGGAGGACTGGTCGAAACCATGACCGTAGATTCGGTGGGGACACCTCGCAAATCGGGGTTGGGAACCTCCGATGTCGCAGTAGGCTGGGCATGTGGTACCTCTAAGCGCTGACTGCGGATAGGAGGTGCTGAACGAAGTTAACACACCCCGCATTTCACCCTCTCTTTACCAGCATAGATGCAGAACTTTCCGGCGCAGAGGGAACGACTACGGGGTCGGAGTTTTGAGGACATGGGTCGACCTTAGTACTCCCATGAACCTGTGCCCCCGTGGACACCCAACATGACCACACCTCAAGGGAGGTGAGTGCCGGGTGCCCAGCCAAGTCTCTGACGGGGGAGACCCCCGAGGTCTTAGTAGTCACCGGCCTGGGTAGGGAGGTGGCTACTGGATGCTCTACCTGCCGAGCAGGTGCTGACAACACAAGATCAGTTTGTCTAAGCGTGTCACCAGTTACCCAAGCAGGAAGGAAAGTGGATAGAGCTCTTGCCGATGAGCCACGTACTACACCACTAGCCGGAGGCAAGACAGACCAATCTCGTGTCATATCCCTAAGCTGGCTAGCACGGAGCAAGCCAGCTGCCGGAGTTGAAGCTACCGCCCTCGCGCTACCACTCAGGGTCCGGTGAGTAGGAGGAGCACGCATGTAGTCCGACGAACGATCGCGACAACTTGAGGAATTAGAACTGAAAGTCTTAATGGACTGAGGTCGCGATGAGCGTGAGGTGGAGGTATTTAACTCAAACGGAGAAATATGAAACCTGGAACACTACAGATGACTGGATTGAGCCCTGTCACTTGTTCCTTGAGAAAAGCCAAAGAACAACGAACCATCGTGGAAGGCCATGTTAACCGAGATACGTAATAAGTATCAAAAGGTAAACAATGATCAAAGTGCCAAAATGGCGCGAAAGGTAAACAAAGGGCAATCTCAGAGCACCAGGTCACGAACTGTCAGTTTAGCTGGACTGAAACTTTGTAGCCCGTCCAAACTAAACTAAGCAAATAATAGAGAGTTAAAATTGGCCGATCTAGTAATAAAACATAGAACTCGCCGTATGCAATACTAAGCAAAACAGGCTAGACAACACTCACGCTGAATTAGCCTGACAAAACCAAGTCCAAAAGAGCGAAAATAATGTTAAATCAGACCTCGTGTTGCACTGCAAAGTCCATAAATGTAAACTAGAATGTTTTAAGCATTATAATTTAGATTGTAGAGCAGTGGTGGTCTAGTGGAGGGCAGTGGTGGTCTATTGGTATAAGGTGCCGGATCGCTGCTCCAAAGGTTGGGGGTTCGAGTCCCACTCTCCACAGGGTTGTCACTGTCCCACCCAGTGCAGCTAACTGGGTTATCAAAGGCCGGCCATGTCTCTCACTGTCTATGGTGTGAGGCATGTAAAAGAACCATTGCTGACTTTCGACAAGAGTAGGCTGCAAAGCCGTCAGCGTGTTTCCGCCCTGCGATGGCCTGGCGAGCTGTCCAGGGTGTACTCTTCCCTCGCCCTGAGTTGGCTGGGATGGGCACCAGCCTCCCCGAGACCCTAATTAGGATGAAGCGGTTACAGAAAATGATGATGATGATGATGAATTTAGATTGTGAGATAGTGTTTTAATTCACTATACTCGCCGACAGTAAATGCCAAAACCAAGAGCCTTGAGAGATAACGTCCAGCTGACGGTTTTCTTCTTCTTTTTTTTTTTTTCCTTTCGGCTTTTCCCTTTTCTCAGGGGTGCACATTTGATTTGGCATAGGTTTTTATGTCAGATGCCCTTCCTGTCACAACCCTTTTTAGCAAGGGACAGAAACATGTTGACTGCCTCGCAGCCTACTCTTTATGAAAGTCAGCAATGGTTCTATTACATGCCTCTCACCATAGACAGTGAGGGACATGGCCTGCCTTTGATAACCCAGTTAGCTGCACTGGGGGGACAGTGACAACCCTGTGGGGACTCGAACCCCCAACCTTAGGATCAGCGATCCTGCGCCCTACCACTAGACCACCACTGCCTCTTACGTCCAGCTGACGGTATTATCTCAAAAAAAGATGCCGTCTCCTTGATGACATCGTCCTGATATAGCGCGATCACGCGACCTCTAGCGATGATTCCACGATCGGTATAAAAGCGGGGATAGGCGGGCACAGAGGGGATAAAAAGAGCTTTGAGATAATTCAGTGGTAGGTGTGTTTCAATGTTCTATAATAACAAGACCAGAGGTGATTTATGAGTAAAACAATTATCAAAAACAAAAACCCCTTTTATTAATTTGATGCAAAATTTGCCTCTTTTTTCAGTTTTTCAGCGGGTATTATGCTTGTTTCAAGAATTCTTCCCAAGAAATTTTAGCTTATCCCATTAGCAGATTTCAAACACTTTCACTACATCTAAGAAAATAAAGTTTGTTTCCAGTTATGCATTTTGTTTTGAGTTTATTTCAAGGTTTTTTAATTAAGAAAGCACAAATGGCTTAATTGTTAAAATGAGAAGGGGAAATTTGATGTCTCTTACATGGCACATTATTATTAAGATAAAACAACTAAAAACAAGGGTTTAGTAATACAAGAAACATGCTTGATTTCTTTTCGTTTTATGGTAAAATTAGATCATCTCTGAGAAAAAGATTTCTTTGTCTGTCTTTACTTTTACTTTACTGTCTTCAACAGTTATATAAAAAAGTTGTTAAATATTGCATAGTTTAGCTGTGTAAAGTTGATATAGAACAGTGGTTCTTAACCTTGTTGGAGGGACCGAACCCCACCAGTTTCATATGCACATTCACCGAACCTTTCATTACTGAAAAATAAAATGATTTTTTTTTACAAATTCAAGACACAGGTATATGTTTTTTTTATTGGTGCACAAAATGAACCATGAACATCACCCTGTTCAAAGAACAAAATCAACACAGTGCACGAACTCACAAAAAATTACATACCTGCAAATCAGTGTGACTTCTGCTGTTGCCTTTGAGAGACCAGTTCAGATATGTGTGGCTTCACCTTGGCAAGTGCCACTCTCATGTCATTTTCACAGCAAAGTCTGTTCCTTTTCTTCATTATGTCCAGCATCCTCGAAAAGGATTGCTCTCAAAGATATGTTGTAACAAATGGTACAAAAAAATGAGTGCACTAAATTCCCCGCAGCACTAATTGGCCAAGCAATGTAAATCTGCAGCTAGTGATGGCCAAGCGAGGCGTGTCATGACTAATTGACATGATGTCGAGTTTGTCTTGACCTCCGCAGCAGAGGCTCTGCCGAACCCCTGAGACCGAACCCAGGTTAAGAACCACTGATATTGAAGTTTACCAACAGACTCCTCGCTCTAATCAAAGCACAAGGTGGATGCACAAAGTATGGACACAGATAGGGGGTCGGGTGTTCTTTAACATTTTATTTTTTCCTCTTTGAACTATTACTATCAGTACTGTAGAGGTAAAAAAAACATAATAAGTGGGTACACTATGAGGCTGCTTCGGCACCCGAACGAGACCATGGGCCCAAGGTGCGAGGAGCGCCGTGGGAGGGTGTGGGAGAGGGTTCCCCCTCCCACAGGGACATTTAAAAAAACTTCAATGCTCTAAATGCCATTTGGCGACCATTTGCAGCATGCAATATGAAATATACAGTATAGAAACTGTACATAAAAATTAGCCTACAGTATACATGTATTTGCGGCCATGTGTCTGAGAGCAACAGTTTTATTATACTGAGGCTTAACTAAAAATCTTAAGATGTGTAAAATGTAAACAAACAGAAGATAATTTGAAATACTGTACTAACAGCTTTTAATTACATTATACACAAAGGTTCAAGATATAATATTATTGTAAATTAACAGAAGTGTAGCTTTACAGCACCACATAATGCATATATGGTCCACGCCAAACTTGAACTTTTCAAGTCTGCACTTAACTGGCTGTACAAATCACTGCTCATGTCATCATAAACTTGGAACCGACACAATTTGATATTAGTAAAAATAGCATTAAATAAAGTAGTACAACTACAAGATGTACATGTAGTACTATTATACTGAATCAAGTATTGCTTAAATGTTTCTATAATTAAATTGATGTGCATTTGTATTTCATAAATGTAATATTTAATAAGCTATTGTCTTCCTTTTGGAAAAAACCTTTTACTCAGGAGTCGCCACAACGAATCATCTGATTCTCACCTTTGATTTGGCATAGGTTTTAACATCGGATGCCCTTCCTGTCACAACCCTTTTAGCAAGGGACAGAAACACGCTGACGGCTTTGCAGCCTACTCTTTACGAAAGTCAGCAATGGTTCTTTTACATGCCTCTCACCATAGACAGTGAGAAACATGGCCCGCCTTTGATAACCCAGTTAGCCGCACTGGGGGGACAGTGACAACCCTGTGGGGACTCGAACCCCCAACCTTACGATCAGCGATCCTGCGCCATATACACAAAACTACTCATCATTATAATAAAAATTCTAAGCATCAGGAAAAAATCTATTTATAAAAATGTAATGTTTTAAACTTTGGCACAAACATTAACACTGAAGTAGAACTGCATTTCTCTGTCTGTCTTCCTTTCGGCTTTTTCCCTTTCACTCGGGAGTCGCCACAGTGAATCATCTGATTCGCACATTTGATTTGGCAGAGGTTTTTACGTCGGATGCCCTTCCTGTCACAACCCTTTTAGCAAGGGACAGAAACACGCTGACGACTTTGCAGCTACTCTTTACGAAAGTCAGCAATGGTTCTTTTACATGCCTCTCACCATAGACAGTGAGAGACATGGCCCGCCTTTGATAACCCAGTTAGCCGCACTGGGGGGGACAGTGACAACCTTGTGGAGAGTGGGACTCGAACCCCCAACCTTTGGATCAGCGATCCAGCGCCCTATACCACTAGACCACCACTGCCCCTGAGGTAGAACTGCATATTGAGCAAAAATAAGCTATTTAAACATATTAAATACACATAAACATTGGAATAGTGTAAATGTATCTAGTGCTTTTATTAGCATATTATGAAGCTTTAATTATTAATGCATGCATATTACATTTTTAAGGCGGGATTAAAGGTGGAGAACTGTATTGTGTATCATGCACGACTAGTCCTCATCAGACCTCTGATCCCATGAGCAATAGATTGATCTATTTATTTTGAACAATATTAACAGTACACACACACACACACACACACACACACACACACACACACACACACACATATATATATATATATATGTAAGTATATAAATGCCATCATAGCATACAGTAATACTGACGGCTCAGGAAGGTCCGTCAAACTTTAGAACTTCACAACAATAACATGGAATATCTTTTATCATATAAATCATATTAATATGATCATTATTCTGGAAAGAAGTGGAATGTAATTTACCGGAATCTAGACCGATTTGGAGCATGTTGAGCCTCAGGCGGAGTCTGCAAATTGTGTGACGTCATGTTTTTCAGAGTTGACAGAGATATTGTTTAGCAAAAAACCTGCATAGTTAATGTGCTTTGTTGGCGATCAGGTTTATGGGAATGCTTCCCTCTTTTGCTCTTTTTAAAATAAATGTTTAAGTGAAAATCTAGTAGGTCAGTAAATTTCTTGGCAATTCATAACATGAATCACCCCGATTTGTTTTTACTAGGAATTTCCGTATCCGATATAAAAACAAATTCTATTGGCTGAAGGCCTTTGTAACAATCCGCACCATCCAATCACAGCATGGGTCTTATTATACCGGGCTCTCCACACACTGAATGATTGAGATACAGTACAGTAACATGATTGTGACAGGATTACAAGCCGGGACAAGTGACAAAGCAATACAGTCATCCCTCGCTACTTTATGCTTCAGTTTGTGTGGCTTCAGTGCATCCAGGGTTTTTCAAAAATATTCATCAAAAAATAAGGAAATTAAGGAAAAATATGGGGGAAGTTAAGGAAAATGCTGCAAAATAAGGCCAATTATGTAAAAACAACCCCCCCAACAAAACTGTGAGGTGCGCATCTAAGTACAGTATCTAAGTAAGTGCAAGTCTGTATGTGTGTGTATTCATATTTTATTTACATCGTATGCATTATGTTTAATGTTTAATTGTTATTATAAGCATTTATAGTGTTGAATATGTATTTATTGATATTATATACACATACACACATATACATGTATGTATACGTCAGTCATGGGGAGGGGGTCGATCCTACTTCACAGAAATCGGTGGTTGCGAGGGGGATCTCGGTCCCCATTTATCGTGGAGAGTGAGGGATTTAAAAAAAAATTCACTTGTAAAAAAAATACACTTTGATAAACGATCTCACAACGCAAAATAAGTACATAAGCGCTACATGCTTGATAAAATAAGTGAGTATACAGTGTAAACAGTGGCACTGAGGAAAAAACAGGAGGCAGAGCTGGAGGTAGCAGAGATGAAAATGTTGAGGTTCTCTTTGGGAGTAACGAGGATGGATAGGATCAGGAATGAGTACATCAGCGGGACAGCATATGTAAGAGGTTTTGGAGACAAAGTCACAGAGGCTAGATTGAGATGGTTTGGACATGTACAGAGGAGGGATAGTGAGTACATTGGTAGTAGGATGCTGAGGTTGGAACTACCAGGCAGAAGGCCTAGAGGAAGACCAAAAAGAAGATTTATGGATGTGGTGAAGGAGGACATGAAGGTCGTTGGTGTAAGAGAAGAAGATGCAGAGGATAGGGTGAGATGGAGGAAGATGATTTGCTATGGCGACCTCTGAAGGGAACAGCCAAAAGGAAAAGAAGAAGACAACATATGCCCGCATTCAGGCCCAACTACAGCCCTGTCTGCTATTATTTCTCTAACTTGGCTTTTATATGTTGCATTGAATAAATAAAACAGGAAAAGTGTGTGTGTGTGTGTGTGTGTGTGTGTGTGTGTAGATTTGTTCATTTCAGGCATTTAAAGGGGCAATTCTTTTCTCTACCCACTGTTTAAATTGGTTACAGATTTGCATATCAATGTTTGTCCTTGGCACAGGCCTGCCTTCTCAGAGTGCCAAGAATATCCTTCCTTGGAAGACACACATGAAACAGCATCTGAGCCATTCTTGGAGATGCAAAGCATGAATTACATCCTATAGGCTTAACATTATAGAAGACAAGATAGAGAGATAAATAGATGTTTATTGTCATTGTACCATTTGCATATACAACATAATGTAAAGTGTTAACCAGTCAAAAAAGTGCAGCACTCATACATACAGTCAAACCTTCAACAATTAAAAAAGTACTCAGGGCCTTGAAAAATCCTGGAATTTCAAATGTACAGTACAGGTACTGTACTTATTTGAAAAGTCCTGGAAATCAGAAAACCCCTTGAAAATTGAAAACTCCTTGATTTTCAGAACCATACTCCTTGAAATAAATATTTGTCCTTGAATTCATATTTACTGAAGATGTTTTATTTAATAGCACAAAACAAAAAAGAAACAAATGCTCTCAGCCACTAGCTAAATTTGAATCACATGCCAATAATTTCGTGATGATGTATATGTATAATTTGCCCGGGCTGCCGCTCAGTGCTTCTCAAGTAGTGGGGTGCGCCCCCCCCCCCCTCCCTGGGGGGCATGGTGTGATGGCAAGGGGAGCGCGTATGACCCTGGGGAACATGCTTTCTTGGCATACTGTACTATAAGTTTTTTTTTTATTATTAATATTTAATGGGTTTTTTTTTTGTTTAGTTTTGTTTTTAATGTTAATAAAGATACAATGTTATGCAGATGTTAATTCATAACAATTTTACAGACAAATAATACTATTTGTAGTCACAGGCACTGGCGGGTGTGAAATGTTTTTTTTCTTCCTAGAGGGGGCGCCACAAAAATAATTGAAAGGCACTGCGCTAATTTAAAAACATTCTGAAAATAAAGCCTTTGAGAGCAAAATCTGTGAGTATGCCAGACTGTGAACAGTGAATGGGCGGGGGCTTACTGTACCACGCTTCCTACAACGGGCCGTATGGCTGAGACAAACCCGCTGGGGCAAGGCAGTGTGATCGCTGTTGATTCCATGAAAACACTTAAGCACGTTGCGTGGCGAAAAATAGAGATGAAATTGTTTTCATGTTTATTTTTGTGTGTTGATATAACTAAATATATATTCTTTGCAGAATTCACTGACTCATCACAAGTGTTTCAATTTATCATGTTTTTATTGATTTGATTACCTATCAAATAAAAAATGAAATTAAAAATTGTAACCATTTTCATTTTTACTGTTTGGTTATTGAGAGTTGATAATGGATAAAAACAAACAGCATTATCTGTTACATGATCAGGCATATTTTTGGTATAAGAAAACAAATCAACTGTATATGAGATCTATCAGAAACCAATTATTTTACATTATTTTATATACATTTGACTCATTACTCAAATGTAGTGGTGCACACTAGACATTTTAAAAATGTTTGTTCTGAAAGAGATCATTTAATAGTTGTTAGATTGTTCGACAAAATATTTCTTGTAATTTAAAGAAAAAAATAGTTCTTTATTTGCATATACTGTATATATATACAGTGATACCTCTGCTCACGAACATAATTGGTTCCCAGAAAGTGTGTAAGGCGAAAAGTTCGTCTTCCGAACATTTATTTCCCATAAGAAACCATTAAAATGAGAATAATCCGTTCCCAGGTCCCCATAAAACATAATTTTCTACTAAATAAGCCTTAAAACTACACAAAAATATACTTTATTTTATGTATAATAAATGTGCTATTGTATTGTAATTAAAGAAATAAACTGTACTATATAATAAAGTCGTTTTATTTACCTTTGTGATGGTAGTTGATGGCTTGATGGAATGGAGTGGGAGGAGGAGGGAAGGAGGGACTTACTGTTTGGAAGGAGAGTTTGGAAACGTCTACTGTTTGGAAACACCCTTAGCCACACACGCACCCTTAATAGCTTCCTTGTTCTTAAGGATGGGAGCAATGGTAGACTTAGCGTACTGGTACTATATATATATATATCTTCTTTTCCTTTCGGCTTTTCCCTTCAGGGGTCGCCACAGCGAATCATCTGCCTCCATCTCACCCTATCCTTTGCATCTTCTTCTCTTACACCAACGACCTTCATGTCCTCCTTCACCACATCCATGAATCGTCTCTTTGGTCTTCCTCTAGGCCTTTTGCCTGGTAGTTCCAGCCTCAGCATCCTATTACCAATATACTCACTATCCCTCCTCTGTACATGTCCAAACCATCTCAATCTAGCCTCTCTGACTTTGTCTCCAAAACGTCTTACATGTGCTGTCCCTCTGATGTGCTCATTCCTAATCCTATCCATCCTCGTTACTCCCAAAGAGAACCTCAACATTTTCATCTTTGCTACCTCCAACTCGGCCTCCTGTCTTTTCCCCAGGGCCACTGTTTCTAACCCATACAACATCGTTGGCCTCAACACCGTCTTGTACACTTTTCCTTTCATTCTTGCCGATACCCTCCAATCACACATCACACCGGACACTTTTCTCCAACCATTCCAACCTGCCTGCACACGCTTCTTGACCTCTTTTCCACACTCTCCATTGCTCTGGATTGTTGAGCCTAAGTACTTAAAATCCTCCAACTTTCTTATCTCTGCTCCCTGTAATCTCACCGTTCCTCTTTGGTCCTTGTCATTCATGCACATGTGTTCTGTCTTAATGAGGCTAATCTTCATTCCCCTCCTTTCCAGGGCATACCTCCACCTCTCTAGATTTTCCTGCACTTGTTCTCTACTCTCACTACAGATCACAATGTCATCTGCAAACATCATAGTCCATGGGGAATCTTGTCTAACCTCGTCTGTCAGCCTGTCCATCACCATAGCAAACAAGAAGGGGCTGAGAGCTGACCCTTGATGCAGTCCCACCTCCACCTTGAACTCTTCTGTCACACCGACAGCACACCTCACCACTGTCTTACATCTCTCATACATGTCCTGCACCACTCTAACATACGTTTCTGCCACTCCAGACTTCCTCATGCAATACCACAGTTCTTCTCTCGGCACCCTGTCATATGCTTTCTCCAGATCCACAAAGGCACAATGCAGCTCCCTCTGACCTTCTCTGTACTTCTCCATTAACATCCTCAAGGCAAACACTGCATCTGTGGTGCTCTTTCTTGGCATGAAACCAAACTGTTGTTCACAGATTCTGACTTCTGCCCTTAGTCTAGCTTCCACTATTCTTTCCCATAACTTCATCGTATGGCTCATCAACTTTATCCCTCTGTAGTTGCCACAACTCTGCACGTCTCCCTTGTTCTTAAAAATGGGCACCAGCACACTTCTCCTCCATTCCTCTGGCATCCTCTCACTCTCTAAGACCTTGTTAAATGTTCTTGTCAGAAAATCTACTGCTACCTCTCCTAGACACTTCCATACCTCCACCGGTATGTCATCAGGACCAACTGCCTTTCCATTCTTCATCCTCTTCAATGCCCTCCTCACTTCACCCTTACTAATCTTTGCGACTTCCTGGTCCTCAACAGTCACCTCTTCTATTCTTTTTCTCTCTCATTTTCCTCCTTCATCAGCTCTTCAAAGTACTCTTTCCATCTTCCCAGCACACTTCTGTCATCAGTCAATACATTTCCTTCTCTGTCCTTTATCAATCTAACTTGCTGCACGTCCTTCCCATCTCTATTTCTCTGCTGTGCCAACCTGTATAAATCATTTTCTCCCTCCTTACTTTCCAACCGAGCATACAAGTCATCAAACGCGCTCTGTTTGGCCTTTGACACTGCTACCTTTGCCTTACGCTGTGTCTCTCTGTACTCCTGTTTACTCTCTTCGGTTTTCTCAATGTCCCACTTCTTCTTAGCTAATCTCTTCCTTTGTACACACTCCTGCACTTCCTCATTCCACCACCAAGTCTCCTTATCTACTTTCCTTCCAGATGACACACCAAGTATTCTCCTACCTGTCTCCCTGATCACATTAGCTGTAGTTGTCCAGTCATCTGGAAGTACTTCCTGACCACCCAAAGCCTGTTTCAAATCCTCCTTGAAGACAACTCGACACTCTTCCTTTTTCAACTTCCACCACTTTGTCTTCTGCTCTGCCTTTTCCTTCTTCACCTTCCTCACCATCAGCATCATCCTGCACACCACCATCCTATGCTGTTTGGCAACACTCTCACCCGCTACTACTTTGCAGTCACTGACTTCCTTTAAATTACATCGCCTGCACAAGATGTAGTCTACCTGTGTGCTCCTACCTCCACTTTTATAAGTCACCCTATGCTCCTCTCTCTTTTGGAAGAAAGTATTCACCACAGCCATTTCCATCCTTTTTGCAAAATCTACCAACATCTGTCCTTCTGCGTTCCTGTCCTGGATACCAAACCTACCCATCACTTCCTCGTCCCCTCTGTTTCCTGCACCAACATGTCCATTGAAGTCTGCCCCAATGACCACTCTTTCACCTCTGGGGGTACTCTGCATCACTTCATTTAACTCCCTCCAGAATCTCTCCTTCTCTTCTCGCTCACATCCTGTCTGTGGGGCATAAGCACTAACAACATTGACCATCACACCTTTAATTTCTAACTTGAGACTCATCATTCTGTCTGACACTCTTTTCACTTTTAGAACATTCCTGGCAAACTTCTCCTTCAAGATGACGCCGACTCCATTTCTCTTCCCATCCATACCGTGATAAAACAGCTTAAACCCTGCTCCTATGCTTCTAGCCTTGCGACCTTTCCACCTGGTCTCCTGAACACACAGTATGTCCACCTTCCTCCTCTGCATCATGTCAGCCAGCTCTCTACCTTTTCCTGTCATAGTTCCAACATTCAAAGTCCCTACTTTCAGTCCTAGACTCATGCCTTTCCTCTTCTCTCTCTGGCAACGGACACGCCTCCCGCCTCTCCTTCTTCGACGTCTTCGACCAACAGTAGTCCAATTTCCATCAGCACCCTGTTGGTTGACGGCACTGATGGTGGTCGTTGTTAACCCGAGCCTCGACCGATCCGGTATGTGATTCTTTCTTGTGATTTGCATAGTTTATTTGGCACTTGTTTTACGCCGGATGCCCTTCCTGACGCAACCCTCTGCATTTATCCGGGCTTGGGACCGGCGTGAGGGAGAGATACTGGTTTGTGGCCGCCCCCCTCACGGCTACATTTTATATATATATATATATATATATATATATATATATATATATATATATATATATATATATATATATATATATATATACAGTGGTACCTCATCTTAAGAAATTAATCCATTCCAGAGCCTTTTTCATAACCTGGATTTTTCATAAGTAGAACCGCATTTTACATGCAAAACACGTGATTCGTTCCACGGCCCCCATTACTACCCTTTAAAAATTATAAAAGCATACCTTTTAAGGTCCTTACTTTGTGTTGACCATGTCTTTTTAGCACAGTTATAATCTTACAAATGTTTATGCAAGGTTAAGAGCCTGAGCCAAAAAATAAAGGTACTATGAGCACACTCGAAAAACTCATGAAGCAAGTTGCTACTCAAAGGATCTGCGTCATCCCTCCTAGCCAATGGGAGGCCAGCGGGGTGGGATATTGGGAGACAGCCAATGGGCGAGCAACTGGCGCATTGTTTGAATGTTTGAATGGTGCACGGCGCATTTCGTAAGGAGAACTTGTTTTGTATATAGAGACAAAAAATTTAGGAAAAATGTTTTTCATAAACTGGATTAAACTGGGAATGAGTACATCAGAGGGACAGCACATGTAAGAGGTTTTGGAGACAGTCAGAGAGGCTAGATTGAGATGGTTTGGACATGTACAGAGGAGGGATAGTGAGTATATTGGTAGTAGGATGCTGAGGTTGGAACTACCAGGCAGAAGGCCTGGAGGAAGACCAAAGAGACGATTCATGGACGTGGTGAAGGAGGACATGAAGGCAGTTGGTGTAAGGGAAAAAGATGCAGAGGATAGGGTGAGATGGAGGCAGATGATTCGCTGTGGCGACCCCTGAAGGGAAAAGCCGAAAGGAAAAGAAAAAGAAAAAAAGAAGATGCTTGATTTTTTTGTGCTGCCTAAAGCCCTGAAGATCTTGATTGCCCGATATTGATTTCCCCATATGGGTAGAATCTTTAAATGATATTACCTATTTCCATATAAAACAAATAAAAACAAATTGATTTATGTGTTTCAACCAAATAGTAGTCTTTAATGTAATCTACCGTATTTGATGTAATAAGTGCCCTGCTCCAATAACCCCCCTCAAATGTTTTTTATCTATGTCTAATAACAGCCCATGTGTACTGGGAGCAAAATCGGAGATCAAACTTACCAATTTTATTCGATCAGTCTCTGTAACCGTAAAATGGGGCGTTCACTGCCTGTAAAAGTGAGTTTACATTTATTTCAAGACCCCCTGCCACTGGGGAATGTCTATTGTAATGTCTATAATGTTCATCAGTAACAACACATGTGATTGTTCAGCCGTGCTTTAAAAAAACAGAAAAATATTTTGCTGTTCTCTTGGTAAATATCCAACAACCGATGAACCATTAGAAAATGCTACAGCAAAACTATCAAATGCTCTGAATGAATGGAGCGATGAGCCAGATATGGACCTCTCAGAAAGTGATGATGAGTATTTTTCACCCAATTCTCCTGATCACTAACTTCATAAATTTAAAGACGTTTCTGGCCATGGGCTTTTGTTTATGTTCGTGTTGACTGGTTCAACTTACCATGTGCTCAAGTGTTGATTGGCTCATTTTACTTGGGAAAATTCAGGAAATGTTTCAAGGAAGGAAATGTTTCATGTCTAAAGGAACAGCAGCGGAAGGGAAAAGTAAGGGAAAGAAAAGTCTTTTTATTAATTATGCTGTTTTCTGTTTATTTTCAGCTTTCATGTAAGTAGTTTGGTTGATACCAAAAAATGAATTATGCAAATACCAGTAAAAACGCTTTTATTGTTCTGTTATTATTCATGTTTTCCACCTCGATGGTAATAAGCATTAAGCGTTAAGTTAAGTAATAACTTACCAACAACTCCGCTAGTAACATTTTAATAAGCATCCACTGACTCCAATTTTTTAGTGCCCTGGGCGCTTATCACGTCGAATATGGTAATTGCACTAGAGCAGTGGTGGCCCGGTGGTAGGGTGCTGTATTACTGATCCCAAGATCAGGAGTTCAAGCCCCACTGTCACCGGGTTGTCACTGCTGGCAATGTCTCTGCACAGCCTAAGCATGTTTTTGCTCTGCGATGGCCTAGCGAGCTGTACAGAGGCCAGCCTCCCTGCGACCCTAATTAGGATTAAGCCGTTCAAAAAATGAATGAATGAATGAATGAATACATTAAAAAATGTATGAAAACATGTGAGACAGCCTTTCTCACACATAACCATATTCATCATTTATCTATTGCATATCTCTTGTAACAGTGATTTTTTTACTATTGAGTGCAGTTGGATTAAAAACTGTTTTGTCCTGGCTCTGATTGTTTTGTATTGCTGTTCTGATGCTAACAGGTCAAACATATCATCTCCAGGATGTGATGTGTCTTTAAGGATGCTTTAGGCTTTTTTAATACAGTGTGAACTGTGTAGTTCTTCCAGTGTCGAGAGAGAGAGCAGCCGACGATCTTCAAGGCAATGTTTATGACCCTCTGGAGCCACTGTCCAGCTGGTGAACCATACACCAATGCAGTAGATTAGGATGATTTTTCAGCAGCTCAGAAGTGTTTGTGCTCCAAGTCACCACAAGAGCTGCTCCTAGCTCGTCAATATAAGCTAACCCATGACCACCACCCCAATGAGTACCACCACCTTAGTGTCATCTGCAAACTTCACAGTTATGTTTATATGCTGAGTGGGGGTACATTTGTGGGTGTAAAGAGGGGGGCCAGTGCTGAGGTTGAGGGTCATAAATGTGTGTCGGTCCACTATGACCCTTGGAATGAAGGCTGTTTATCCACATGCAGTTGGAGTGTGGAAGCCTGAAGTCCTCAAATCTGTCCACTAGTTTGTTGGGGAAAATGATGTTAAATACCAAGCTTTAATCCACAAAATGCATCTGGATGGAGCTCCTCTGCTTCTCCAGCATGGAGGGCTGGCTGTCGCAATGGTGTCCAGTATGGATCTCTTTCCCTTGTAAGCAAATTGGTGAGTGTTGAAACTTGGTAGCAGGAATGATGTAATGTGACTCCGGACGAGTTTTTCAAAGCACTTCATCACCATTGATGTGAGTACAACTGGCAGGTGTCACTCAGGCTCAAGATGCCAGATTTCTTTGGCAGTTCATGGATTTCAGACACAGTGGGACAGTGGACAGGGTGATCTTCATGAAGATTCCAGGCAGCTGATCCACACAGTCCGTCAGCACCTGGCCATGGACGCCATCCATTTCAGCAGCCTTCCTCAAGTTCACGGACCTCAGCGTATGCTTCAGTTTAAGGGCTATCACTAAACATTTCAGTTTAAATCTAAAATCACTAGCAAGCCATCATCGCTCTCAAGTCAAGCTGTTGGCTTTTAGAGTGATTGGCAGTTGAGGATTGGAGAGATTGTTCCAATGCGAGCAACAAACCAGCTAATGAATTTTTTTGGATATATCATGCATGAAGTATAAGACTGCCCAAAATGTCATCAGTTTGTCAACATAAGGTTCTGAACAGAGTGTCTGAAAGTAGTGCCTTATGTAGTGAAACTAATAGTGATACAAAACAATTGTCAGTTGCAGAAATTCACCATGTACCACCGAGTTCAGAGATGGAGCATGTAAGGTAACATCCCTATAATTAGGGCTTTGGCTGCGTATTATTTACAGACCCGCAGGTTGCAGCACGCACAGATGAAAAGCCCAGAAGCAGGACAAACTCAGTAAGGCGCTGACTAACGGTGAGGAACTGTACTGAGAAACAGAAAGGTTCATATCTAACTTACAGACAGTACATGTTAGATAACGAGGTTAGCAAGCTAACAAGGGAGTCCAACAGAAGCTGGTATCCATGGAGCTCAAAAATGGCTTCAAGTGTAAAGAAAAAAATAAATAAATAATACATTCATTGCATCTGCAAAGAGATGAAAGGATATTATGTGAGTTTATTTACATCTCTTACCTGTTTGGAAAATTGGTTCCCTTATGGAGACAGCTCCAGAAGGTGCACAAGAAGTTTCACATGTACTATATACTGAGCAATACACAAACAGATGCTTTTTCCTCATGAATGAAATGTTGATTCTGTACCCTGGAGGGTCACATGAGAGAGAGAGAGAGAGAGAGAGAGAGAGAGAGAGAGAGAGAGAGAGAGAGAGAGAGAGAATGTGGCTGTAGCTTAAATACTGTGCTAATTTCTTCACTCATGTCTATATAATTATTAATGTTAAAGCTAGATATGTCCTGTCCTAAAAAATAGTAGTACAAAGCGTGACAAAGTGGTAAAAAATAAAATGTTGCATGAAGTGAATGATTTTGTGCGATATTGTTCACAACTTATCAAAATATCATTTTCTGTTCGGAGAAATTCAATTAAAAAAGATCAACCTTGCAGACTCATAGTTTGATTTCAACCCCTGTACATTTTGTACAAGAAGCGTAACACTGGCGCCTCCAGTGATCATGCATCAGCACCAGCAACAATTAGCAAAGGAAAATAGCACGATTCTAGGTGCAATTCTATGGTAATAGATTACTGAATGTGTGAGAAACCAGAGAACTGAGAAGATATAATATACAGCAATAAAATGTAATAAACTCGCTATTATTTTTGAGACAGGCTATATGGCTATATCTATGTCGCTAGCAATAATCCTGGGGTTGTAGGATGAGTAAAATTGTAAGCAGTAATGTCACAGCAGATTCATAAATGTAAAAGGAAAAAGCTAGGATTGAGTAAATGAGGCACAGAGGAGGAATACAAACAAAAATAGAGAAGAGATGTGCCTCAGCTAGGGGAGGACAGATTGAACTCAAAATGTCGGTTAGTACTGCATTGTGTCCAAATTTGCGTCTGTATCTCTGTCCATGATATACACACTGTGTTCATTCAGGTAAATTCTGCACTGCACGTTATGCTCCTACCAACATGCAAAAAAATCCATGGAGTATGGCAATACAAATAAGATCACATTTCCTTTCCAGTTAGAGCAGGAGGATGATTTAATATCCAACTTAGTCCAGCAAAAGTTAAGCTGAAAAGGTTAGATCACAGGTCAGCAACCTTTATTATCTAAAGCAATCAATTGAAGCACCGGAATATACAAAACCCCCTACATCAGCTGAAATAAATGTTCTGGTTCAGTTCATTTTCTGTAACCACGTCATCCTAATTAGGGTCGTGGGGAGGCTAGTGCCCATCCCAGCCAACTCAGGGCGAGGGCAGAGTACACCCTGGACAGCTCGCCAGGCCATCGCAGGGCGGAAACACGCTGACGGCTTTGCAGCCTACTCTTGTTGAAAGTCAGCAATGGTTCTTTTACATGCCTCACACCATAAACAGTGAGAGACATGGCCGGCCTTTGATAACCCAGTTAGCTGCACTGGGGTGGGACAGTGACAACCCTGTGGAGAGTGGGACTCGAACCCCCAACCTTTGGATCAGCGATCCGGCGCCTTATACCACTAGACCACCACTGCCCCGTTAAATGTTTTAGTTTTTCTCTGAAAAATAATAGCCTATTAAATGCTATTGTTTTCACCTGTTTAATGTGACTTCTCTTTCTGAAGTTCGTTGCAGATCTTCCCTTTGTCGGGACTGTAAGATGTAACTTTGATCGTCACACAGGACTGTAGGCTCTCATTTGTGAGGCGGGAGTGATATTTGGACTTTATGAAGTTCATGCTTGAGAAAACTTGCTCGCATAAGTATGTCGGAATGGCACTTGGGCTTCGGGAGGTTTTCAATATCACTCCATTTGTGCTCTTTAGCGAGAATGGCCTTCTGACGGGCAACATCTTCAAGATTTAAAAATGTAAATCTTTATCTGCTATGTCAGCCAGTTCCATTTCTAGATTGGGTTTACTTACTCCTGTGAATGGGGATGTGTTCAGCAGGGATGGGTCGATGTCCAGGGGTGTGACAGGGAAGGAGAGAGTGTTTTTTTTTTCCTTTCTGAACTCACTGAATCTTTCTCCAAATGCGGCTTGCATTGCAATAATTGCACGGTGGAAATAATCACAATTGGTGTGATTATTTGCTTCTTTGAACCCTCTCAGTGAGGGGAAGTGAGAGAGCGTACCTTTCTGTATATCTCTGGAAAACACCGTCATCTTGCGCTCAAACGCCAAAACAACCTCCAGCATCTGCAGGACTGTGCTTCCCTTTCATTGGAGATTTTTATAGTGTTTAAGTGACTGGTCTTAACCACCATGAAGTAAAACTTTTCCTGACAATCGTGGTCTCCCAGTTCAGGATAGCTGAGACCTTTGCTTTCCAGGAAGGTTTTCACATGCTCCAGATAGGCAGTAAAGCGTTTCAGCATCTCTCCCCTGGACAGCCACCGGACTCTGTTGTGCAACAGGAGAATTGAATATGCGTTCTCAACTTCTTCTAACAATGAACAAAACTGTTGGTGATTTAACCCGTTTGCAACTATTTTGTTGACTATCTTGAGAACGAGGTTCATTACTTGTTTGAGCGCACAGTGCTTCTTGGTGGAGGATGCAGTGAAATGTCATCACCTATTGATCCAGTGACTTCTGAAGTAAATTCACAAAGCCCTTCTGTGCTCCTGTCATACTGGGTGCCCCATAAGTAGACACAGACACCAGATGAGTGGTGTTTATTCCTTTGGCTTTTAGACAACTCAAAACAGCCTCACAAATGTCCTGCCCCTGCCTTAAGCGGTATGAGTTTAATCAGTTCTTCCTGCGGCCCATCACAGTTCACATATCTGCATAACAGTCCTGTCTCCACAATATCATTTACATCACTTCACTCATCACAAGCAATTGAAAATGCTTGAGCTGAATTGATGTCATCAATTTACTTACTGGTGATGTTTGTTGCCATTTTAATGGTCCTGTCCTTGTCTATCCTTGACGGCAGATAGAGGCATTTCTCAAATTTTTTAAACAATTTCCCTTTTGTTTTTAAAGTCAGAGAATGCTCTGATATTTTTATAAACGACTCTTTCATGTATTCTCCGTCTGTGAACTGCTTCCCCCTCCTTACGATCTCCTGAGCTGCCACCAAACTAGCAGCTGTAGTTGACTGTGGAGATGTGATCCACTTCCTGAAAATATGCTTGCTCTGCTCAACTTTCCGTTGCAGTTCCGAAATTGCTCTCGCTAGCTCATCTTCAGTTGGGTATTTTTCAGCGAAAGCTGAGGGCTTGCTTTGAAAATGTCTTTCAACGTTACATTTTTTGTTGTTCGATAATTTCTCGTCACATATCAAGCACACAGGTATGCCAGTATCATTGGCAGTGAATGCAAATGAATCTGTCCATGCAGAATTAAACTCTATTTTATTCTGGTACTTTTCTTTTATGGGATTTACTCATGGTTAGTGCAGGGGTCGCACGCTAAAGGACCAGCCTGCAGGTAAAGGCGAGGGATATTGACGCTAGGTGACGTATATTTTAGTTGACAAATTATTTTTAAAAAGTTTCTAAAATTAGATGTTAAAGTATCACCTCAAACTCCAATATAACTGTTCAACAACAAATTAATAATATATAAATAAAATTAAATTATGAATTAACCGTTGTTCATTTTCACGTTTTTGTTTTTTTTTGTCAAGGCCAAAGAGCCACTCTAGAGGGGCTGAAGAGCCGAATGTGGCTCCTGAGCTGCAGATTGCCGACCACCGGGTTAGATGAAAGCAATAAAGTTGAGGCTGAAGAATGCAAGAAGAAGAGGTTGAAGGTTTTAGTGCCAGATTATTGGCAGGACATGCAGACTTGTAATCATTTTTGACTTTTGCCAGGTTTCTGTCAAATGATAAAATCAATTAATGAAAGTGTCCTTCCCATTTCAAAATGTTCACTTTTTTTTATAGATGAGCCAGTGAGATTGATCTTCATTCACACGATTATATTTATTATGGTTTACCATTTCTACACAAATACACTTGCAAGTTATGTCCGGCAGGCAGTTTATAAATGAAAAATTAAAGTGGCAAATATGACAATATGAATCACAATACAGTGATATATGAATAAAAATATGTAACAGAAATCTTGTGTATATTTGAAAAATATTGAAATTAAGAAATTTTCACTGCAAATTAGATTTTTTTAAAAACAATGTTCTACTCGTTTTTAATTATCAGTGTATTATAGTGTATTATGTCCCAGCAATTATTCATACATAAAAAATCAATATGGCTATGTAGTTAGACGATTATATCCACAGAATGTTATGGGGTATTTTTCATTCTTAATTTGCTATTGTAACTAATATGTCATTGAGTAGTTTCTAAATGTATTTGGAATACCAAAAACACCAACATGTATTATCTCACACCAAGCTGAGCTATTTTCAAGTCATTACCCAGTAGCTCTGGAATTGACATTACACCTACTCGATATCGCACATGAATATTACTCAAGAATAATTCTCTTGGTTTAAAGGTAAGAATCACAAACAACTGATAAAAAACTCTTTCTGGCAAATGTCAGCCTGAGTGTGAGTCAGTAGTTAAGTTTGTGGTCTGAGGTCTACTCATGTGTTAAATTTCTGTGTTAAATCTGCACATTGAATATGGCTCACAATGCGAAGGCACGGTGCTGTGTCTAAATGAAACTCCCCCTTAATGTTCGGCACACTAAAATATTAAGGTCAGAATAGAAGATATATATATATATATATATATATATATATACAGTGGTACCTCACATTACGAAATTAATCCATTCCAGAGCTTTTTTCGTAACCTGCATTTTTCGTAAGTTGAACCTCATTTTACATGTAAAACGCATGATTCGTTCCTAGGCCACCAATTCTACCCCCTAAACCCTTTAAAAATTATAAAAGCATACCTTTTAAGACCTTCTTCTGCTTCAATATCCTACCGATGGTAGATAGGTTTGGCCGCATTCCTTTGTGATATCACTCGAGCCCGTTTCTTCATATCACTCACACCGGAAATCACACCAATGTGTGTGTGTGTGTGTGTGTGTGTGTGTGTGTTGTGTGTGTGTGTGTGCGTGTGTTGAGGTTCTCTTTGGGAGTAACAAGGATGGATAGGATTAGGAATGAGCACATCAGAGGGACAGCCCATGTAAGATGTTTTGGAGACAAAGTCAGAGAGGCTAGATTGAGATGGTTTGGACATGTACAGAGGAGGGATAGTGAGTATATTGGCAGTAGGATGCTGAGGTTGAAACTACCAGGCAGAAGGCTGATAGGAAGTCCAAAGAATAGATTTATGGATGTGGTGAAGGAGGACATGAGGGTCATTGGAGTAAGAGAAGAAGATGCAGAGGACAGGGTGAGATGGAGGCGGATGATTTGCTGTGGCGACCCCTGAAGGGAACAGCTGAAAGGAAAAGAAGAAGATATATATCTATACAGTCAGCCCCCTACTTATGAAATCAATCCATTCCAGGGCCTTTTTCATAACGCAGGAGTTTCGTAAGCAGGGGGTGCATTTTACATGTAAAACGCCTGATTCATTCCAAGGCTCCCCAGACTACCCCATAAACCCTTTAAAATGATAAAAGTACACCAATTTTGTATGAAATATGTGTTAAAAGTAAAAGAAAATTATTTTTTAAAACATTGAAACATTTTATTAACATATTTATTAATTAAACCATTATTAAATATTTTTATTAAAACACACACACACGCCTGTCTCTCTCTCTCTCTCTCTCTCTCTCTCTCTCTCACACACACACACACACACACACACACACACACACACACACACACACACACACACTTGCACACATTATAATATATACACATTATAATATATACACATTAAATGTTTATTGTGGCTCTGCAGGCCACGCCCATAAAAGCAGGATGCCGGCGCATTTTAAGATGTGGAATTCAAAGCGCATTCCCTGCTTGACAGATCGGAGGTCCAAACTCAACTTTAACTTGATTCCTTGAGGGATCGGAGTCACACCATGGGATGTGGAGGGATCATGCGCCATATTTATTAAACATTTACTGAATTAAACAACTTAAAAGGAATGCATAAGGAAAACAAACTTAAACAAGATTTTTGTGGTTTATTTTAATTTTTTGGCATTTTTAAAGCTTTTAACACTTATACTGGCATGTTTATCAAATTATTCACAATTTCATATTGAGAAACAAAAAAGACCAGTCTCTGAACTTTTACTTTATTTCTTGAACAGCATTTGTTTTACTTCTAGGATTTCAGAATTAGTGTCTGCGACAAACTGTGAACTTCTGTCTATTGTTTTCATTCAGGCATTGTCAGTTTGGGAGATAGATAATAAACAATCAATGCATGTGGTGAAGTATGATATAATGAATTACCATTTAAAAAGCTAAACTGAATTGTATTGTTATTCATTCAAAATATTTTCAAAGTAGACAGTAATTTGTTACTGTGTTCTATGTGCAAGTCGTGCAATAATCAATCAAATTCTCCAATAGTAACAGTGCAACAGTCCAGTAATCCCCTGGCAATAATGCAATACTGTACCTTTAATTTCTGTCTTCCTTTCAGCTTTATCCCTTTTCTTGGGAGTCGCCACAGCGATTCATCTGATTCGAAAGGTACAGTATCCCCAGTGCGGCTAACTGGGTTATCAAAGGCAAGCCATGTTTTTCACTGTCTATGGTGAGAGGCATGTAAAAGAACCATTGCTGACTTTCGTAAAGAGTAGCTGCAAAGTCGTCAGCGTGTTTCTGTCCCTTGCTAAAAGGTTGTGTCAGGAAGGGCATCTGATGTAAAAACCTATAACAAATCAAACATGCAAATCATTCGCTGTGGTGACTCCTGATGAAGGGAAAAAGCCGAAAGGAGATAAGATAAATAATGGGTATTAAAATCAATGAAATTATTATTATTATTATTATTATTATTATTATTATTATTATTATTATTATTATTATTATACTAGTTATAGTAATAATTTTCCATGGAAAAAAAAATTCCAAATATCTGTTTAATCTAATTTAAGTAACATTGGTTTTGCATTTACATCTATGTGGCAATCAGATGGACAAATATATGCATGCATAGACAGACGGACATTGCATGTGATGACAATACTCCTTATACCCAGTAGGCAGAGAAGTAAAAATATGCTTTTTTGTAATTTTTGTGATGGCATTGTTTTCACAAAAAGACAGTTTAAACCGGCACATCCTTTAGCATCAACTAACAATAATGGCATAATAAATCTGGTATTAAACACTTGATAGCAGATTACTATGGAAATGGTCACAAGCAATGCTGGCCCCACATGGCTTTTTTTTTATATACTGTACCTACAAATTACATTCCGAGACATATGTAATATGAGCATCATTTGTGTCTTTAGACATATAAGGTATGTTCAAAATCCACACAGAAATGCTCTGAAAATGTCTTGACCCCAGGACTTAAACTCAGCACCTTCTTGCTATGAGGTGGACTTGCTATAGTATTTTTGTTTGTTTTTAAAATGTTTTCAGGGGACAGTGCAGCCTAAATGTAAAGTTCACATAAATGCCCTGGCACTCCAATAGTACAGCAGTGAGTTACATGCTCATATAGAAGATTATGTGTTTTCTTCTCACTTCTCACTTTTCCTGACGGGATACAATTTTCCATATAATGATAAGAAGTCCTCTCACAGGGACCAAGTCTCATAACTACCTGCCAGTCACTGGAACAGTAATGAATATGACTAACATCTCAAACTCAAAATGCATGTGTCAGTCAGACTCAGTGCACATTAAGAAAATACATAACAGTTCAACACAATAGTATAAGTTATTGTAATCCTCATATATGACAAGTATTTATGATTGCCTTTTATGTTTTTTTATTTATTTTTATTTTATTTTTTTGTGGATTTGTAGGTCTGACTAGCTAGCTATGACTGCATTGAGGCTATGGTGTTGTGGTGACAGATCAATTTTTGATGAAAGGTCCGGGTCCAGGAACAATGTCCATAACGCCAAAACAGTGTTTGTTTAAGGGACTGATAGCCATACAGTCACAATGTTGCAGGACAAAATCAATGTAACAAAGCATGGAGGCAGATGTATGTCCAGAGTTTGCTCAGGAGATAACCAGGAGATCACCACCAGGTTTTGTTTGTTTGTTTGTTTTTTGTGGGTTTTTTTTTTTTTTTGGTGTTTAAAGTTCTTTACAGGCAGGCAGAAAGACTGATGATGATCCCAATCAGGCCCTGCAGTCCCATCTGCACAGAAACGCACTTAAAACCAAGTAGCATCTAGTATAGCAGAGTTCTATCCAAGGAGTATTTATTGAGCAATTATGTAGAATCTATTTTATTAAATTTTACAGAATTTATTAGGGTTACTCTGCTAAAGGTGAAAAATTAGTTAGGATGTGACTTTATTATCATTGCATTGTCAACATATAACTTGCATATTCTTTTTGATTGTACACGTGTACTGTGATAAATAAAGTCATGGTCATAGCAAAGACATTCCGATAACAATGTCAGAAAGTTCATTTACAATTACAGGGATCCCTCACTTTCTGCTGTAAATTGGGACCGAGATCCCCTGCGATCACTGAAAACCGCGAAGTAGGATGACCCCCCCCCCCACCACCACCACCACCACCACCACCACCATCACCCCCACCCACCACCACCACCACCACCACGACCAAACCCCCCCCCCCAGATTGGTGTATACGTACATGTATAAGTGTATATAATACAGTAGGCCCTCGATATTCGCAGGGGGTTGGTTCCAGCCCCTTCCAAGAATGATAATCCGCGAGTTCTGTACCCGTAAGTAAAACCCCATGTTTCATATTACATGAGCAACTGGAAGTAAAATACTATGTATCTATTACATGCACTAAAATATGCCTCTTAAACACATTCTACAGACAGTTTTACTCATTAATACAGTATTAATGTAGTAAAATATAGAAATGATTAAGAAAAACCTTTTAAATTTTTACTGTGATATTTATTAATAAAATATATAAACATTATACAGCATACCTTATATCTATCTATCTATCTATCTATCTATCTATCTATCTATCTATCTATCTATCTATCTATCTATATACACATACAGTATGTATATGTTTTCATTTTGTATGCATAATATATTATCCAGTTAAGCTCTATGATGTCACTCAAACGCCAGCTAAGCGCCGTCTCTTCTGAAGAAATAACACTTTCTCCTGAAACTACAGTTTCCTCTGAAGTGCCTGAAGATAATCAGCTGAACTGTTGTAAGGTTGTAGTATTAAAGTGTTTTTCAATTATTATTCCAGTACAATGCCTAAGTTAATGTTTAGAATGTTTAGAAGCCACAAAGCAGCTGAGCCACACCCCTCAGCTGGAGCGCACAGTTAGTAATAGAACACAGCCGTCAAAATCAAAGTCTCCCAAAAGCACAGATCATAACAAAAAGAACATAAAAGAACATGAAATGTAATAATTTGGATAAACAAAACAAAACAATAAGCATGCTACACCACAGTACATAAAATCACACACACAAATATTCTAAACATTAATTTAAATCCTGCACTGCAATAATGATTGAAAAAGACTTTAATACTAGAGTGCTTTCAGATTATTATTTCTCTTCAGGCACTTCAGAGAAAACTGTCGTTTCTTCAGGAGAAAGTCTTATTTCTTCAGAAGAGACATCCAACGTCATTACCTTTTCTAGCGCTTAGCCAGAGAAGACGCACAGAGTTTGAGTGTCACTGGTAATTTAAACTCATTAAAAAAAAGAGGCCCATTGAAAACTCACCTCAACCAATCAGCAGTAAGGAGGACAGCCATTGGCTGAATTTGAGTGATGTGTCAGTTGCTTGGCAGCCCATGAATACTCAAACCATGGGTGCAAAACCTCGAATAGTCAAGGGCCTACTGTATCGATAATTGCATTTTCAATGCTATAAATGCTTATAATAATAATTAACATTAAAAATAATGCATACGATGTAAATAACATATAAATACACAGACATAAAGATGCGCATGCACACATGCAGATGCACACCTCACAAAAAATGTAACTAGATTTGATGGGAGATTTTGGGTTGTTTTTTTGTTTTGTGATTGTTTAGGGTTTTTTTTTTTTTTTTTGCATAATGGGCCTTGTTTTGTTGCATTTTCCTTCACCTTTCCTCTGTTTCTTCTTTAATTTACTTATTTTTTATTTTGATGAATATTAAAAAAGAAAACCAATGCACTGAAGCCGCATAAATTGAATCGCGAAGTAGCAACGGATCCCTGAGTGCTGTTTGTTTCATAGTAAGTTAAAGTGAGGCAGAGTTCCACCCCCATACGCCCACATAGTAAAGTTTTCCAGGAAAGGAAGTTACTCAAAGTTTAGCCTAATTCTGGAATCAGAGAGAACACAAGAAAGCAGGGACATGATGTGAGACAATCTTGTCAGAGGTTAGCGCGCGGAGTAGATGAGAGGATTGAATTCAAGTGTGAACTGCATTCAGCCCAAGCAGCTGAGCCACGCTCCTCAGCCGAAGCAGGCAGAAAACAGAGTTAGACAATACAAAGAAGCAGGGACATGATGTGAGTTAATCCTCTGATGCAGAGGTGAGCATGCTTGTATTTATTGAGAGTGGATAAGAAGAGTGAATTCAGGTCAGTCACCCAAGACTAATTAAATTACACACTTAAAAAAAGGCTCATTGACAACTTGTGCACGATTGAGGAAAATGGTGGCATATACATCATCTCAACCAGTCAGCAGGAGGGAGAACAGCCAATGGCTGAATTTGAATCACGTGACAGTCACTCGGCAAACCGCGAATATACAGGGGCGCGAGTGCAAAACCATGAATAATCAAGGGCATACTGTAATTGTGACTTGTATATAATAACAATCTACTATCAAATAGCCACATGCACACACACACACACACACACACACACACACGCACACACACACACACACACACACACACACACACACACACACAAACACGTTATAATAATGTATACACATACTGTATTTACAATATAACCATATACAGTTTCAGCTAGCAGCATATTCTAAAAGTTAGTGTTAGATATAGCATCAATAGTGATAATACAGCAGAACTAGGCTGGTGTAATAGCTTCATATAAGAATATGACTGTTAGAGGGACAATTTAAGAATAACTATGTGTAATATACATATTTAATGACTTTTTTGATAGTTTTAAATACATTTGGAAGAAACGTACATTCTTTAAAGTTATTGAAATGTCCATTCAGCAATCACATAAGTTGACAGTGTTGTTAAAACTCCGGAGGTCCTTCTGTTAGCCAGTTTACCTACTTGCTTTTATGAACAAAGATATTTTAAGGGCCATCAGTGATATAATCGCACAATACCAGCCATTGAAACACCCATCGTCTTTAAAGGCATGTCATGCAAGGGACTTGTTCAGTCTTCTGTATATATCGATGATTGATCGCTACGTCAGCCAGTTTATGTAGGAAGCAATAATATGCTGAAGGATTTAAGTGACATTAGCTGGCTTTTCCAATAAATAAGAGATATCAACATCTTTAAGAGACAGCGCACAGGTCTAACAGGGTTATCCCACTATCATCAGGTGTCTTATCTGTCTCAACAAATGGAAACTGGCATCAAGTACTTAAATGTTATGAACCATATTCAGGGTTTGAACATCAAAATTTACATCAGTATTTACATAAGGACAGTTACTACAGTACACTGTATGGCCAAAAGAATGTGGACATCTGATTATCGAAAGCCATAGGCTTTGATAATGAGCTGTTCCCTCTTTGTTGCTATAACAGTTTTCAGTCTTCTGGGAATGTAGCTATGGGGAATTCAGCCCATTCAGGCAAAAGAATGCAAAAGGTTTGGCTCCGATGTGATGTGGGTGTCTCTAGAGCTCAGTTGCATCTCTGGCACAGACACCCTGGGGGCCACATTGAACTCTGTATTGGCAGCATCTAACTAACCAGTAAAACTACACATGGATCGAAATCAAACACTAGCACACATCATCAGTGAAATTACAATTGCACACATTGGTTTGGTGAAGTGCAAACAGGGATAGAAGTGGTGTCATCAATAATGGCATTTGAACTCACACAACTGGAATAACCTTGGCAGCATCATATTACAAATCCAAAGTTATCAAGCAGTATGTGATCAGTGTGGTGCAACTGTAATAGCAGATCCAATGTAACATATCAGAACAGAAACCCACTGCTTTCCGCACTTTAACTTACGGGTTATATAACACCATACCCTGTATACTAAATTAATGACGTGCAAAATTTCAACTGAAGTAAAAATCTTTAAGTTCATCACCAGCTTACTGAATAAATTATGGCAGGTTTAAATTGAAATTACCAAATAAAAACAAGGCCATTTACAATCAATGTATTAAATTTACATGGATTTTTGAACGTGCTACCTAAGACAATAAGAACTTTTTTAGAATGCAATAACACAAAATAGGCTCATCACTGATATTCATTTACACAATTTCCTTCTGGATCAATAAAGTATTCTGATTCTGATTCATTGCTTGAAAATAAACAGCAAACTTTAATTATTTCAATAATTCTTTCAGATACTTTTACTGTTAATTGTATCTCACAGAGCTCATAAACATAGCCCAATAGGCATGGAACATGACTTGGATGGGTGTCTTTTGTCCATGCCTACTCACCACAGGAAATTCAATTAAGCTGAGGTGTCAATAATGTAAAATAGATTTTTAATTTATAATGAAACCGAAACAGAAAAAATGTAGGCAGACAAACTTTTTCCAAACGAACATGGAAATCAGGCAGAGAAAGCTGATGAAAAGAAAACTCAGTGTTAACCTTTCCTTCTTTTTCTCCAGGATATAGTCGGTGACAAAAGGGAGGTTTATTTCTTTATTTACTCAAAGCCTGAAGTTTACTGAGCCATTAAAGGGGCCACACTACTCTTATAACACCAGAATTGGACACCTATCAATAAACATCTATTGGTCGCTCCACATTTTGGCAGTGCCAAAATCTATGTATTTTTTCCTAAATTCTCAAGTGGATTCTCAAGTGAATTTATTAAGTTTCTTTGCTATTAGTAGTGCCTTGCATAACTGTGATGCCATAATGTCTTCAATGTATTTTTAGTGGCTGCTCTCAGTATAGGGCCAACCTAATCATGCCCCATAGCTCATCATTAAAAGTGCATTGAGCATGTGCTCAACATTTTTAACTGATCACTTGGTTCAACAAATGCTGATAGGCCAGACCTATGATCAACAAAGAAAGACTACTAATTTGTAATGTATAAACATACAAGCTATGTTGGTATAAACATACAAGCTATGTGAGTAACAAGGGGAAAATAGATTAGTCATTACACTGTATTATTTCATGCTGTGAACTGTTCTATGGCAACACCGAGTGGGACCTGTACACAAGGGCCCATAATATAGAGATGCCCCTGCTACTCTGCATAGTACTTACAACTAACTAAGTGACACTCAAAGAAGGAAGGATTATATTTTGAAGGAAAGATTATTAAATCGTTATGAGATATTAGTTATGCTATACCATGTTTCTAATGTGTCCCTACACTAAAAGCCCCATCAGTTATCCAATCCTTTATTATTGATGCTGAGGGTCATGTCTGACTCCTTTGTAATCATGTGAATGCTATGTTGGCTCCTTCTATTTCTAATTTTAACCATGTCAGGAGTGGGACTTACCATGTATAATCAAGGCAGTTCTGAATTGGTCAGGCTCCGGTAGTACTATTACACTATAACAAACTTACTGTGCAAACTGTACTTCAGTAATACTGGTTCAAGAAACTACATTAAAACCTTCACCAGTATCACCATTCTTAAAAACTCGAATCCAGCACAGATCTTTAAGAATTTTACATGCCTAAGTATACTTCAGTAAATGGCGTCCATGATGCACATTTCATTATACACATTGTCCCTGTAATCCAGGAGGGGGAAGAGGGGTCAAACTCATTTTCACTGAGAGCCACATCAATAATTTTAAAGTTGATTGAGAACCAAATAATCACCGAACATCTATTCTAAAAAGGCAACCATGAACCTGCATGGCAAAATTATCCGTTTAGGCATTTTTCTGCTTTTCCTTCTTCAGTTCATTTTCTGTAACCGCTTAATCCTAATTCCGGTCACAGGGAGGCTGGATCTGGGTGAGGGCAGAGTACACCCTGGACAGTTCACCAGGCAGTCACAGGGTGTAAACACGCTGACGGCTATGCAGCCTACTCTTGACAAAAGTCAGCAATGGTTCTTTTGCATGCCTCACACCATAGACACAGAGATATGGCCGGCCTTTGATAACCCAGTTAGCTGCACAGGGGGGACAGTGACAACCTTGTGGAGAGTGGGACTCGAACCCCAACCTTAGGATCAGCGATCCAGCACCCTATACCACTGGGCCAACACTGGCCCGCTTTTTCTTCCTTCACTTTGCATTTTCTGACAATATTTAACAGTACCAAGCTAGCATGCAATCTTTCTTGAGTCTTATATTAGGTACCAGCACTGCCGCGTGATTCACTCAGGAATTGTGACACTGCTAAGCAAAATAGTCAAACTTCAACCTGTAAATGCAGCCCATGTAATCAAATAATACTGAAAAAATGTAACTGTGTTAAAGGTTAATTTCATTCCTGTTCCAGTGGTACAAAATTCAGCAATGTTCATGCAAAAAGAACATTTCAATTTTATTCCGAGTTTCTGTTGATTTTTCACCAACCTGATTAGAGCGCCTTTGTTGTGATAAGATCTCAAGTGCACTGCGCCCTGGTTGCAAGGAATGGTCCACGAAATCGGCTGATCATATCAGCGTGACACACATGGTCCAAACCATTACTGTATTCAGCCGTGAATCTCCAGCAGTACTTTGTTTGTCAGGTGTATATTTCGCCATTTTTTAAAACGTCATATTTATAAAATCTCAAAAAAGACATCCGTTTTTTAAAAAAATCAGTAGAATATAACCCTGACAAGGTAGGTACCAAAAGTTAGAGATTTTTATCTAGTTTAAAATGAAAATTGAATTGAAGCTTATGAATAAACTAACCTGACGCGCCAGGCAAGTTAATTGCGAGTCCTTGTTTCCCCCCCCTCAAAAAAGTGGTATTCACTAACACGCGCCAAGATAGTCATCACCATGATGGACATGTGTGAGCAGGATACCGTTATTTCTAATCCATTAATTACATACCTGGGTGAGTAATATATCTACGATCGGAATATAACCTTTTATTGTGTCTAGAATTTTCTAGTGTGGCTGTTTTGTTGAAATCTTGCGATAAATATAAGATTTTGACTCTGAATAGATGTTTCATGTTTCATGTAACATCACACTTTAGTGCCGTGTGCAAACGCCACCATTGCAGAGGGCACGCCATTACAGTCAAGCAATTAGGCTTCGTACGCTTAGTCCACCGAGTTACAAAATAAAATGGAAAATAGGAAATAATATATCCATTACATGATACGTACTGTAAGCTCAAATGTTAACAAGTGGTTGTTTACAAAATCAACAGTCCGCCACCTTTTGTAAATGTGATTGATATAAATCATTAAACAGGGTAAGGAGACCACTCTGTGATGAAGCATAATTTTTAAAAAGAATCACTGGAGAAGAAAAAATGCTTTTTTTTGACGAAGGATTACTTTTTCGAGCAGTTAAACATCTATACACAACTTTACATAAGCATACTACCAATATATACATCTAATATCTAAACAACAACACACCTGGTCACGAGGCAGCGGTCATTGTGAAGAATGCAGCCTACATCCTTCACCCACTCTGACACAAAGTAATTGTATGCCTCCAGGCTCTGGAATGCAACAAAGTCATCCTAGGTATATGCATTTTTTTATAACCAGGTAATTCGTAATATTTTCGTGGGTGACGTCTGGCCACAAACTGGCATCAGTTGACCACTCTGCTTTTGAAATATTGTAGGGATCTTTATCTCCAACTAACTTCAGTTTATCGAAATACCAACTCCTGACCACTGGCTCTAAAGTGTCTACATAGCGGTAAGAGGTCTTCACAGGGGCAGGGACCTTTTCCCCAAAGCTGGACATGTTAAACAAACTAAGAAAGCTGAGCTGTCACGAAGCTTGCCCTCAGCAATGGCGGCCAGAAGCTGAGCATTGTGGGAAAAGAAGCGATGCGTGACGTCAGCGAAAGGGATCTATTGATGGAGTCACTCGGCTTGCTGGTTAAACTTAAACGAAATTGGCACTTCCAATTTCGGGTAGATTTTTATTTAATTGATGTGTTCTAATTTCAAAATCAGCAGATACGACATGTTCTTCGGATGTAAATTAAGACTCCTACTTAATCTGATGCTATTTAAGAGTGTTTTGATGGAGAAATCTTACTTTTAAAATAGTGTGTCATCATGAAAAATTTGCAACGTTGCTAATAGTACTAATACTATAATTAATATAATAACATATGCTAATATATAATGTTATATATGCAATATTCAATTAGTATTAAACATTAATACGAAGTAAATAAACACACGTGGTATTTTTTTATAATTACTTTATTTTTATTCATTTAAGGTTTATACAGACAACCTACATTATATGATAATTCATACATTCCTGTCTAAAATCAGCTGCTGAATTTGTACTCTCGGCCACTTCCCCAGCAACTCAGGGTAGAATAATCATCATTATCAATAATAGGATTGTTTGTTCATTTGTTCAGTTTCTTTTTCCAGTGAATGAAGAGTGCAATACTCTGAAATGGATCTTGGAATATTTCATTATCTCAGAAGATTGAAGCTAATTTGTATTGTGCATGTTAGCCTTGTATAATACATGTATGTAGGTGTACCATGATTTTGGCTGTGTCTGATCTTTTGAATATTTGAATTTTCCAAAATGATTATGTATTACTCTTATCCAACATTTTGTAGTTTCGCATATTTTGACTTCATTCCCACCACACGCCATGGTAGATATCCTAAAACTGATGTTTCCAATGGATTAAGTAGGTCGTTTTACTTTAGAAACAAAAGTCTCAGGTTAATGGCTTGGTTGGTTGAAGTTCGATGGATTTTCAAAATTTGATTATTTTCTGTTAAATTCTGTGCAAATTTCTGTCTGTTTTCTGCGATTTTTTTTTTTGTCAAATGTAACTTGTCTGACCCCCTTTAAACCCCACACCGTGGTAGATAGCCTAAAACCGATATGTCCAATGGATTAAACAGGTCATCATCCCTTAGAAACAAAAGTTTCAGGTTAATGGCTTTGTTGGTTAAATTTGAATGAACTTTCAAAGAATGGTCACTTTTGTCATTTTTGGTCATTTTTTTCTGGGGCGTAAATTGTAGTTTGAGGCATTTTGAGGGACAATAACGTCAAAAGTGAGAAGAACTGGCCTCCAAAAATATTAAAAAAAAAATAGAGTGGTTTAGTCTACCTCATTATCTTAGAAAATAGCATAATTGGGCTTTGTAGATGTCTAGATGTCTAATTTTGAAAATTTGGGTGTCTAAAAATGCTATCTTTGCCAATTTGGTGATACCATTATTTGAAAAAAAATAAATAAATACATATTGAAATAGGCTAAAAAACCTATTACCTGAGAGACCTGAAACTCCATAATGCAGAACTTAGTTTGAGAAATGACTGAGAAATGGTGTTAATTGTTTGTACAAAGTAATAATTCTTGATTCATAGCCTCCCCAAAAGTACTCCAAATAATGTCCGAGTTAAGGGCTTGAAGCGGGGGTAACAGAACAGGCTCTATCTCATAAACCAATCAAGATAATTGCATAAGATTTGGACTGATGATTTGTAATGCTTAACCCAACAAAGACAACGTAAAACCATCCATTTATGATGACTTTAATTTTTTTGGTGCCAGTACCTACTTATATGACTTGTTGTTTACTTGAAATAGGCAGCTATCACCTTGTGGAAGACTGATGAATTAGGTTTCATGGTAATGGTCGATACAAACAATGTACAATAATCATATTTGAAAGCTTTTACAGGCTACGTAACATGAGCTGGCATACCAAATTTGCCTCGACACCTGTGATGTAGACAGTCCACAGTGTACCTAGATTTTTTTAAATTCATGGACTGTGTGTAAATTACTAACAGCACCAAACTGAGTATGCAGGAATATGCTGTCTAGTTGTAGTCAAAGAGCCAAATTCAGTAGAAGTACTGTTCGAAAAAGTTTTATTAATGTTTTTCTTGCTCTTGTTGAATTCTTCTTCATCTTCCAACATCAGCATTGAACTTTAAACAAGTTCTTTTTTTCTAGGTGCAAACTGTTTTGCAGTTTTTCTGTGTTTTTATTTGGAGAAGCATCCACATTCAGTCCACAAAGGTATACTTCAGCTTCCAGTTAAATAACCTTGACGAGCTCTGTTTTCAGTATTAACTGCTTTGAATTTGTACTCATATACCAAGATGAATACCAGTGTCGTCATTTTGTGTCTATTTAGCAGCTTTCCAGAACTACGCATTATATTCTAGGTAAAACGGTCACCTGTACCAAAGAGCCCAACTCCTGTCTCTTATCTAGTTGCCTACCTGACCATGAACCACTTGCTCTTGGATAACAAAAAATAAATAAAATTAAGTCTTCTTGAAGGCAAACCTACTTTGTTCGATAGCATTTAGTCCAACATTACAGTAAATTTTGCTAAACCTTAAAGTGTGCTGTCCTTGTTGTTGTTTATTTTTTTATTAATTAATTAATTAATTTACTGAACCACTTAATTTGAATTAGGATCACAGGGAAGCTGGTGTCCATCTCAGCCGACTCTGGGCGATGGCAGGGCCATCACAAGGCCAACACACACACACACACACACACACACACACACACACACACACACACACACACACACACACACAGTCATACCTAGTGGCAACTTAGAACAGCCAGAGTACCTGGAGGAAACCCATGCAAGCACAGGGAGAACATGCAGCCTCCACACAGAAATGCCCAGACCAGGAATTGAACCCAGGACCTTCTTGCTGTGAGGTGGATGTGCTAACTACTACGCCACCATGCAACTCTTCTTTTTTATATATATATATATATTTTTTTTTAATGTATTATTTATTCATTTTTTTTCACAGCATAGTAACAGCATCTCAACACCTTGACTACTCAATATTCTTTCTCACACTTTCAGATAGGCACTGGTGGCCTAGTGATATAGGGCGCTGGATGGCTGATCCAAAGGTTGGGGGTTCGAGTCCTACTCTCCACAAGATTGTCACTGTCCTCCCAGTGCAGCTAACTGGGTTATCAAAGGCCGGCCATGTCTCTCACTGTCTGTAGTGTGAGGCATGTAAAATAACCATTTCTGACTTTCGACAAGAGTAACCTGCAAAGCCATCAGTGTTTCCACCTTGTGATGGCTTGGCGAGCTGTCCAGGGTGTACTCTACCCTCGCCCGGAGTCGGCTGGGATCAACACCAGCCTCTCCGTGACCCTAATTAGGATTAAGCAGTTACAGAAAATGAACTGAACTGAACACTCCCAGATATACCAAAATTGTATGTCACTTTTAAGCATGTCTATACGCTGCTCTGTGGTCACTGCATCATTCAAAGTTCAGCCAAAGTCTCCACTTAAATACCACCACCCTACCTCAACCCCTGGCATGTGCATGCACTCAGAAATTCAGTTACCTCTTGGGCAGAGGTGAATGTTGTTTCATTTGTCAATTCCTCCATTAAAATTGGCTACCTTTGCTGTTGTGACCTTTTAAATGAGTTTTATCTCGTTTAGTTCCACTTGAGGATTGTTGCAGGCTACACAGATGTTAACCTGAATCTGCCTTATTCTCACTAAGTACATGCATTCTTTGCCAAAAGAATTGGACACATTTCAGGGCTGTCTGAACAGTGCAGATTTGCTTTGAAGATCTCTGGTGTGTATATATATATATATATATATATATATATATATATATATATATATATATATATATATATATATATATATATATATATTTAGTATATAGCACAGGGGAGCAGTGCGATCAGACTGACTGATTTGCTGTCTCAGGATAAATGGACATTATACAATATCACAAGTGTGTGTGTGTGTGTGTGTGTGTGTGTGTGTGTGTGTGTGTGTGTGTGTGTGTGTGTGTGTGTGTGTGTGTGTGTGTATGTGTGTACAACCACGGCAAAAAATTTCCAGATTCGTTGGTTTTGCTATTTACAAGTATGTTTTTGAGGAACATGAATATTTTTTTTATTTCAGTAAAAAAACAAAATTTCCTCTAAGTTCCACATAAAAATATTTTCACTCTAAAGCCAGCCTGACACTAGTACGCATTTTAAATCCTCAATGGCACTCATTCATGCGTACCATGGGGGGAATGATTTTGTGTTTATTTCACCTGTCAGTCAAACAGTTCGTGCCAGAGAGAAGTAAGCTTTGCTCATAGCTTGCTCATTCGTACCATTGAGGATGTTCCACGACGTTCCAATTGATTCCTCATCATTGTGGTATTTTTGCGAATTGTTTGTGCTGGGGTGCTCCAAGTTCCTCAACATCACGCAATGGCCAGACAAGTTTGCTCCACAATCACACTAAAAAGTTGACCACGCTTCCGTTGTGACACGCCTTGTCACACCTCACAAGTGTATATCTATATCGGGTAGCTGGATTCATCCACCATTCATTCATGTAGTCGTCAAGATGATAAACTATAGAGATGCCGAGAAAATGGCATTAAATCAACAAAGTGTCTTTCTTGCAGGTGCTGCTGCATTATGACATTGATACTACTAGTATATGTAAGCAGACTTGCCCTGTATCTTAAAGGGAAGGGTGTTCAGTTGCATGGCATTCTGAATATGTAAATGTCATGTAACTGAACACCCTTCCTTTTAAGATACAGGGCAAGTCAATGTGGACATTGCTGATTGGTTAACCATTTGGGCGTGGTGTTGCGGAATACAGTGGTTTGAGTGCTCACCCAACTTAAAGGTGAATAGACTATGATTACCTTTGAGGAAACAGTGAGAAACACAGTTCTGTCCACAACTCACTCCCTGGTCCGCCAACAGTTAATGAGGGACAATGTATAGCAGTCAATGAACACCATGGAGGACACAAGAGCATCATTGAGGATACAGGTGTAACATTGCGCGGCATTGATTACCATATAACGTGCGTGACGTGTGGGCATTTACACATGCCCTCACAGTTTCCTCACAGTTCGTGGAGAGGTACGCAAAAGAGTGTGTGACAAACTTAATGAACATGTTTCATTTTTTGGGTCGGCAATGCCCCTCAATGGCACTCATCTCGCTCATAGTCTCTGCATTATTCCCGTGATAGCGCTCACAATTCCCACGGAGGTACTCATTTTGGCATACCGTGGCATACCATGAATGCATACTAGTGTCAGGCTGGCTTAAGACTTCAGTTTTCTGTCTAACCATAAAACAACCAAGTGATGGAAAAAGCTGAAAATTGGACTTATCAAATGACCTTATTCAGGTCCACTATGGTTAAATTTTTATGATCTTTAGCAAAGTTTAGCATGGCTTTTCTTTGCTTCTCAATGAAATACATATATCTTTTATTTTTAATATCTTTTCATGATTTTCAACCTTGTTTGCTATCATCTGAAGTGATCCTATTGTGGTTGAGTGACAACTGTGGTCAGTGTGGAGTTGTTTGCATCCTCTGCCAGAGTCTGAGACTTTGTTTTATCCATTGTCTGTGACTTGACCTAATCTGAGTTAAAACAGAAATCAATCACTATTTTTACCAACCAAAGTGATCCCAATGTGGACCAGTGAAGGACAAACAGTGAAATGGTAGAAGTGTCATGGGTGTCTAATGTTCATCGATGTATATGGATCAAGGGCTATTCTGACTGGCCTATTACCACAGAACAGCTACTATAATAATACTATAATACAAACTATTTGTTTATTTTGACGGAGGGGGAAATGCTGCCCATGTATGCCCTGTTAGACTCCTGTTATAACAGTTAATATCTCTGGATGTCTACTTCTGGTTTGAGCCCTGGGTTTCACTTTAAAAGGCAGAATTTGTTGTTCAAAAGGCTAAACCCAATTTGGAATGTCCAGAAAAAGAATGTAACGAAGGGCATACCAGAAACCTGACATCTTGAGACGAGCAAGCTATCCATGAAAAACATGCCAATTGCACAGTGAGAGAATAAATAAAATTATTAAGAGCCATAGCACAGTTTTGGGCATAATCAGTATCACCATTTGGATCATCAAGAAAAGGAAACCAACGAGCGGTGTATTAGCAACCTTCCATGTAAACCAAGGAAAACAACACCAGTTAATGACATAACATTGTAAATGGAAACTGTGTGAAAGAAAAACCCAAAACAACCCTTAAATCACCAGCATCATTTAAAAAGTCAGGCTGAAAGTATCATTCAAGTAAAATCAGAACTTCTGGAACCATGTTCTGTTTCTTTTCATGATCCAAAAAAAATAAAAGCCAAGTGATAAAGTACGGAAGAGGTAATGTCATAACTTGGGCTTGCACATTTGCTTCTGGGTTTCTTTCTTCCTTTCAGCTTTTTCCCTTTCTCGGGAGTCGCCACAGCGAATCATCTAATTCGCCCATTTGATTTGGCATAGGTTTTTACGTCGTATGCCCTTCCTGTCACAACCCTTCAGCAAGGGACAGAAACATGCTGACGGCTTTGCAGCCTACTCTTTACGAAAGTCAGCAATGGTTCTGTTACATGCCTGGATAAGGTTTGCTAATTTTGACTGGTGATGTAACTCATGATGGTAACAGCAAAATTAATTGAAAAGTCTCAAGAAGTATTCTGTCTGCTAGTTTCCAGGCATCCGGTTTAATTTGACTAGATTCTCCCAGTTGCATTGAAGTTGTTTGTGTTTTTACAGTTACACACATTTCAGTCACACATATGTTGTTTATGTGCTCCGATCATTTTTAAAGCACGCAAGTTCAAAACGAGGATGGCCTCATGAATAAATGCATGATTTATTCAAAATAGGACTAGATCAAATCACATCCTGGCGTATCTTGGCTGCTGTCGGGAGATAATTGTGCCTGGAAATTACTCATTCCCCAATTCTAGGAGTCCGCACAGATTAATTACTTGATGCTATATCTAGAGGAGGTCGGGAATATTCCGTATTTTTTATTTATTTATTTAGTTTTCATTTGGTGAGCTTAGCTTCTCCACTCTCAATAGTAGTAACAAATGCAGAGTAGGGATTCTGTTTTAGCATTTAGGAATATCATGGAAAACAAGGTTGGTTATATGTACAGAATATTTTAATTGATGTTTGTTTTATTCTCATTAAAATATTTATTTTACCAGGATTGCACTGCAAAGGGTGATGAAAATATCTAGATTTTTGTTTGTTTATTTAACATTGTAATATGTGAGACGCTCCACCGAAAGTAGGCGCTTGTCGCAAGTGACGTATGGTGCTTGTGAGACAAAGTGCGGCTTATCCGGACTTACGATCTTTCAAGTGAGCAAGTGAATGTTGAATACTAAATAAGTACTCAACGCGCAAGTGAGTGAGACGAGACATTAAACTAAAACTCACTAAAACTAAAAGCACCAAAGTGTTTTATCAGGGTAAGGTTTTAGCCTTGTTCAGTCAATCAACAGATTTTAACCTAATATATCATGCAAATTTGGGGAGGATATTGTTTAAATAATTAAATCAGAGTGATTTCCAAAGGTTTGCAGTCGCAACATTACTACTAATTGTACCATTATTAAATGCCAAAATGCATGTTTTCATTCTATGGGAATGGTTAGAGAGTGAAAGTGGCACTGCACATGAGTGTGCATGTGCCTGTCAGAACAGAGAGTAAGCACACAGGCTTATTATACACAGAGATTGCATTTTTGTTGTTTCAGATTGTAATTTTTGTACAGTGGTACCTCAACTTATGAATGTCCCTTACAACGAATTTTATATGATATGAGCTTCAATCCTAACAAAAATCTGCCCCATCCAAAGAGCAAATTTTCGACTTACAAACTCTGCTGGGGAAATGGCTTTTCCGGGCCGATTTGCCGCGATTTCTTCCGCATGTATTCCTCTGCGCTTTGAGAACGCCTTGTGCAGTGCTTCTCAATTATTTTCTATGACGCCCCTATAGGAAGAAGAACAAACATATCATGCCCCCCAGCGCCCCGCTCACGACTATAAATAGTTTTGACTGCACTTCATATTGTTTGCTCTGTGTTTTTTCCCTACACCATAGCGCGACAATTAGAGCGCCACTGCCAACTACTGTAGTCATAGTGTAGTCATGTTCTCCATGGTAATACCCCACCAGACATCCCACCATGCCCCCCACACCATGTGTTTGTGTGTGTGTGTGTGTGTGTGTGTGTGTGTGTGTCACCTTATCAGCGTGAATATGATTAAATATGACATTTAACATACAGTTTCTCTTGTTTTATAATTATTTATTGTTAATTATTATTAATGTTAATGTACATGTATTATTATGAAATATTTATTGTTTTTACGTGTTTATCTTTAATATTTTAGGTGAAATATACGTGTTTGTTTCAGGTTATACGGGTTTGAGAGGGGGTTGGCACGAATTAATTGGTTTTCTATTGTTTATTATGGGAATTTTTGTTTCATCTAACAAACGTTTCAACTTACGAGCTCTCCCTCGGAGCGCATTAATTTCGTAAGTCAAGGTACCACTGTACTTGCAAAAGTCACTGCCTATTTAGGAGTGAGACACAAAAATGGAGAGGATGTTTTGGAATTGAGAGAAGTTTCTCCACTCATGTTAATTTGTTTGGAATGTCAGAAATTTGCCAGAATTGCCAAAGCACATGATTTTGTAACTGTTTATGACGGTGCATTAATTTGCACCCCACTTTTTAAATTCTGTGAATTCGTTATTGTAAGAAACTGCCTGAATCTGTGTGTATATTGCTGATACATAACTCAGGGAACTATTCACTGTTTTTGCCACTTTGTTGGATTCCGGACTGATCCAGGACCTTTTTTCTGTGAGGCAGGCATGTTAATCACTATGCCAACATGCTGTCATATGGGTTATGTATCAATCCTATCTGTGTATGAAATCCTGATAGCACAGACACCTAATGTGTATAGTCCTAATAGGTGTATTAATGCTCTGTTGCCTCCCTGTATTCTTACCGCAACTATTTCCCATTTACCTCTGCTCATAATGCATTTTGTTTCTTTTACAATTTATTTAATATTCTGTCAATATGTACTTGTATCTCTGAACCCAAGAGAAATATCATCTTACATGATATACGATATATGATATATGCATGCTTCACATCATATGTATATGGTTGTGAGGCATAAAGATCTAGTTGATCTGACTTGATTTGTCTTGACTAAAATAAGATTCTATCAGTTACGTACAGTCCCCTCCAAAAGTATTGGAGCAGCAAAGCCAATATTTTTTTCCCAATGCACTTTTGGACATTTTGTGTGAGACCAGAAGATGAATAATAGAAAAGATACCAAAGTTTCAGCTTTTGTATTTACAGCAAGATACATTGAACAACATAGAACATTTTTAATACACAGTACTGTTTTTCTGTAAGGGAAATTATTTCTTTTGAATTTATCCCATCCAAAGTGAGCACACACACACACACACTCGGAGCAATGGGCTGCCACACACAGTGCCCGAAGAGCAGCTGGGGGTTAGGTACCTTGCTCAAGGGAGCTTCAGCCATTATTGTGGAGGAAGGGAAGTTGCAGCTCACTTCTCCACCACCACACATTTTTCCTGCTGGTTTGGAAATCACTCCAGTAACATTTCAGTCCCAAAGCCACTTATCTAAGCATTAGGCTACCATTTAATTGTTTAACTGAGATGAAGTATTTGTGGGGTTGTTCCCTATACTCTTTTATCCATGTCAAATGCACATGCAATAGGTTCTGATAATTGACTTACCTAGTTCATAACCTTCATTTCTTCATTCTTTTATGTTCAGTGGTTTACATCTTGCAGTTTGGCCTCTATTCTGTTTTTCTCCGTGTCTACTTGAACAATGTTCTGTTTTAACCATCGATGAGGTAAAAACAACTGATGTGACACGCTGATTACCATTCCACAGGAAATTGTTTGTGTATGTTTGTCTGTGCACAGTCCAAGTAAGTTATTACATTTTGCATGAACTAGGTATTATTTATGATATTATTAATTCTAGACATTTGAGAGCTTCTGGAAATTTTACAAAAGTAATGTAAAATTCCAACAGTCATTACATTTACACAGACAGGAACTTTCCAATAGGTCTAATTTCGTGTTCAAGTTTGACAGAATGTGTATGTCTGAGTACTCATAACACACAAAAGTTCAGCAAAAGCATATGTTTATCCCAGGGATCACCTTAGTTAGTCAGGGCAACACCTTAGTTGGAATGCAGAGGATGAAGCCCCCTTGAAGCTGAAGCATATATCATGTCATAAAATGCATTCCTGGGTATCTAAGTGAACCTTAAGCCTTATTTATCATTCTATAATATTATGTATTGCTTCTCTTATTGGAGCACATGCGTCTGTCAATTTAATTTAAAGTAAGAACACCCCAAATTGTATCTGAAATTGTCCTTGTGTAAAGATTATAATGAAACCATACAAATAAAAGAATAGTCTGAACATTATTTGGGTCGCCCTTATCAGATCTGTGGTCTACAGTTAAGCAGTTAAGTGCATATTATGCATCATTCAAAATTACTGAGATTTTCTTTACCAATTATTTGCTGTTTAGTTGTGAAATACGCAGGTGTTGGCTGGCTTGGAGAAATTTACCACTTTTCCATTTTCACTTCCTAGCATGATAGGGTATTATAAAAAAACTACTATGTTTTGTGTTTTGTGGGGCAGTGGTGGTCTAGTGGTATAGGGCGCTGGATCGCTGATCCAAAGGTTGGGGGTTCGAGTCCCACTCTCCACAAAGTTGTCACTGCTCAACCCCCCCCAGTGTGGCTAATTGGGTTATCAAAGGCGGGCCATGTCTCTCACTGTCTATGGTGAGAGGCATGTAAAAGAACCATCGCTGACTTTCGTAAAGAGTAGCTGCAAAGTCGTCAGCGTGTTTCTGTCCCTTACTAAAAAGGGTTGTGACAGGAAGGGCATCCGCCGTAAAAACCTCTGCCAAATCAAACGTGCGAATCAGATGATTCGCTGTGGTGACTCCCGAGTAAAAGGGGGAAAAGCCGAAAGGAAGCCAGACAGACTATGTTTTGTGTTTGTGCGAAGCACTCCCGGCTGACTCCATCGGTCAAAGTCATGTACATAAGATAACCAGTTGCAGGTTTTCAACGTAAGTGATCAAAAAAGCTGAGAGTTCAGTCAGTATACGTTTTTCATATGCCAACAAACCTTTGGGTTGGTTGGAATAAACACACCTTTACTACACCTAAAATACTTAGTTTTTTTATGTCTACACTATTTGTAATCATACAAGTTTGCAGTCTTCCTCCAGCATCATCAACTCCAATAAGTCATTGTGCAAAAACATATTACATACTTTCCCGACTTTTTCACGTAGTTATGTTTGTATTTTTGGTTCACCTTATTCCATGTTTACCAGGGGGGTTTCAAATACTTTGTGCTTATAAATACATTAAAAAAATCTAAATATTTGAGACCCAACAATATCCCTGAACTAAAGCTGTTCTGTTCAGAGGAATGGACAAAATTCTTACAAGTAAATGTGCAGGACTGATCAACAGTTACTACACTACTCAACAAAAAAAACATTAAAGGGAATGCGTAAACAACCCAGTGTAACGCCAAGCCAATCAGACTTCTGGGATAGCAGCCCACCCAGTTTTGAAGTAACACTTGTGAATCAATTTCACTTACTGTTGTGTAAATGGAACAGACAGTTTGTCACTTTTGCAATTTGGCAGTACTGAAACCACTCGAGATATCATGAAGCAATGTCTATTACCCGCAGAAGTTGCCCTGTACTCTTTGCTGATGAGAGCAGGTTTGTCCTAAGCACATGTGACAGATGTGACTGCCTAAAACATCCTCCAGCATGACCAGTTTGGTAGTGGGTCAATGATGGTCTGGGGTGGCATTTCTTTGGAGGGCCACACAGCCCTCTCTATGTGGTAGTCAGGGGTACCCTGACTGCCATTAGGTACCGGGATGAGATCCTGTGACCCATTATGAGACCATATGTTGGTGCAGCGGGCCATGGGTTCCTTCTGATGCCTGACAATTCTAGGCCTCATGTGGCTGGAGTGTGTCAGCAGTTCGTGCATAATGATTGCATAGATGTTATGGACTGGCCTGTCCGTTCCCCAGACCTAAATCCAATTGCTCACATCTGGGAAATCATGTCTCATTCTATCTACCAGCACCATGTTGCACCACAAACTGTCTTGAAGTTGACTGATGCTCTGATCCAGGTCTGGAAGGAGACCCCATAGGAGAGCATCCGTCAGCTCATCAGAAGCATGCCTAGGCGTTTATGGAAGTGCATACAGGCACATGGAGGCCACACACACTACTGAGGCTCATTATGACTTGTCTTGAGAAATCGTCACAGAGGTTGTATCAGTCTGTGATCTGATTTCCCACCACATTCCACTATGTAATGAATAACAATTTTCATTCACAAATGCCATTCATTGAGATCTAGGCCAGGTCACTGGAAGGCTAATATTTCAAATCAGTCTATATTAGTACCAGTTCAAACAGATGAACAGTTCATTTTAGTTACTTTTAACTTGAATTGGGTACATTTCATTTACCTTTTATTCCTCACTCTGAGTTTCCACACTGTCCACACAGACATACAACTGCTCACAGCTCTCTCTCTCTCTCTCTCTCTCTCTCTCTCTCTCTCTCTCTCTCTCTCTCTGGACATTAATCTCTCACTGCCTGTAAGCATACAAAAACACAAATAGTGCCAGCAATTGCACAAGGGTGAAACTTATGTTGCCCACTAGGGCTATCTGACTCCTCTCTACCTACAGAAAGCGTTCAATCACACTGATACTGCCACAAAATCCACTTCTCATTGGAATGAGTAACTACTATCACCTTGGACCGCCTTGAATTAGACCGCTGTAATTCTAGATACCAACAATTTGCAAAATGCAATCTAAATACTGGAGATAAAAGTGACCTGAACACTGGATGAAAGTGTGACCCAGAAGGTTTTGGAGATTGAAGACTATCCACTTGATAGCCAGACACACTTTCTCAATGATGCTGTACTTGCTCTTCCACATGGACAGCTTGTGGCTGATCTATAGCATGGGGAACATCTTTCCCTCCATTACAAACCAAACCATTACAAACCAGCCTCCAGCCCTCTGTCTGCTATATCGATCTGCAAAACAAAAGGGAGAATAAAGTCAGGTGAATGCAACAGTGTGCCCACACACAAAACTGACTTTAACTGGTAGATAGCTCATTCGCATGACTCCAACCACTAAACTGAATCTGGTTAACCTTTTTAGGGAGGTCAGTCACTGTGTTGGGAACATCTTTCTATACGAACTAGTCATCTGCCCATGACTCAGGACTAAGCCCAGATACTGTGCTTCCAACTGCCCAAACTTGCAAACTTCTTTGGCTTTGCAGTGATTCTTGATAATCTCAAGAATCTTAGGATAACCCTTGGAGGCTGCGAAGGCGTACTCAAATGAAATGTGGAAATGTGGCTGGGGTTCGGAATAACCCAAAAGGATTTTAAAAAATTGAAGTAATTCATTGGAAAAGGCTGTGTTCTCCTGGGACCTCAAGGCAGTCAAGGGAATCTGTCAATATTCCACTGTCAAATTAAAATGTGCACAAACAACTGAGCAGTAGATCAATGTGACACATGGGATAGGCATCAAATTTGGACACTGGATTTGCTTTTCTGTCTTCTACGTCAATCCAGATAAACCATAAGTCCCCAGATCACCAGGCAACTGTAATCACTTTGATTCCTGCGAGTGTTGAGTCTTGCCTTGAGTTCAGCCTTAGCAACATTTTTTGTGTTCAGGTAATCTATATGGGTGGCTACATGCAACCATACTTGGAGGTGTGGTGTTGCATGAGATCAGTCTGAGCCAGTACAGCTGAGAACACATCTGGAAACTCTTGCTATAACTGCATAATCTAATTTTTTGTCTCTCTTTTCGAAACAAGTTCTCCTTACGAAACACACCATATCGCAAAGGAACATGGCCAAACCCATCTACCATCGGTATGATATTGAAGCAGAAGGAAGTCTTAAATGGTATGCTTTTATAATTTTGAAAGGGTTTAGGGGATGGTATTCGGGGCCTTGGAACGAATCACGTGTTTTACGTGTAAAATGCGGTTCAATTTACGAAAAATCCAGGTTAAAAAAAGGCTCTGGAACGGATTAATTTCGTAAGATGAGGTACCACTGTATATTACAGGTATCCCTCACTTTCCGCGGTTAATTGGGACTGAGATCCCCACGCAACCATCGAAATTTGCAAAGTAGGGTCACCCCCCCCCACCCTATATAAGACCACCGTATACATACATGAATATGCGTATATAATATCAATAAATATGTATCCAATGCTAAATATGTAAATAAAATATAAATACAGAGGTTCTCCAACCCTGTCTGTTGGGTTTTTCCACCTGAGTCTAGTGGCTCATCAGGCCAGTGCTTATCCCTGGTTTCCGTAGCATGAAGCGACCAGGAGTTCAACTCCTCCAGGATAGGATGTTAGTTTCTCACAGGTTATCTTCCCAGTATATTTTTACTGGTACCCATTTATAAGGCTGGGTGAACAGAGGGACACTTGTGGTTGAGACCTTGCCCAAGCACAGTGAGGGTCTCAGTGGGATTCGAACTTATAACCTCCCGATCATGAGTGCAGCACCCTAACCACTACACCACCGGCCCATAAGATGTAAATAAAATATAAATACAGACGCTCTCCAACTCACCAACATTCATTTTGCAAACATCTGGAGAAACCAACAAAGGTCGAAAGTGAAATGAAAGTGAAATGAAATTGGCGAACAAGTAGAAATAGAAATGATGTAAAATCTACAGAAAGATAGATCATACATGTAAGTATGAAATTATCCTGAGGTACACTTAATACTAGTCTCCAGCAGAGGGGGGGTGGGCGTGGCTGCACAGATGCAACAATGTATCCAGTTTTGATCAGAGATTTTGGGTTGTTTGTTGTTTTGTGTTGGTTTAGAAGGTTTTTGTTTGTTTGTTTGTTTGTTTTGTTTTTGTTTTTTAGTTGTTTTTTTTTTTGCATAACTGGCCATGTCTTTGTGTAATGTTCCTTCACTTTTCCACCTATTTTTCCTTAATTTCCTTATTTTTTTAATTTGATGAATATTTATTTATTTATTTTAAGACCGCCATGCACTGAAGCCGCATTAATTGAAGCGCGAACTAGCGAGGGATCCCTGTACTATTTTTCTGAAGGGGATTAATTAATAAATTAATGGGAGAGGGCACAATGACACTTTTCAAGTGGCCAGGAAATTAACCAGCCAGCATTTGTGGCATGTTGCAAACCACTGAAAAAGGTTATCGCAAACGCCTGGCCATCTGTATTTGGAAATGCTTTTAAATTGCTTGCTGCAGGGTGTAACATGCTACACAGGGGTCATTACATACAAGAGTAAGCAAATGGTTTCATAAAGACATGTGGCTAATTCCATTTATTTTTCAAGAGATATGTTTTAATTTTTAATTGTAAAAATGTTTTATTGATTATTTTATATCTGGTATGTGATGTGGTTTTGTTGCATAAATCTACATGAAATATTGTTAAATTGAGAAACTAAAATATGAAGCAGAAATTGTGAACTACAAATTACTGTTATGAATGCCATAGCAAGATGACTTTGAAAAAATGGTGTTCTATGGAGTGTGTGGACTAATGGCTTTTGTAGAGAGCATTAAATTAGACCCACAGGTAGCCATTCTAATATTATCTTGCGTTCAACTAGAAAGATTTGGGGTTTGGGAAAGAAGTGATAGATCACCTTGACTTATGCCAAAGGGTGAGATGTTAGATGGCCGTGTGTGTGTGTGTGTGTGTGTGTGTGTGTGTGTGTGTGTGTGTGTGTGTGAGAGAGAGAGAGAGTGAGAAAGAGATAGAGAGAGAGAAAGAGAACAGCTGAGAGATTTATTTGGATTTGGATTCCTGCTGATTTGTGCTGCAGACATAACTGTTGCATTTATCACTATGAGCCTGGAGCAATCATAGCGGCTATTACAGTAACCACAGGATGCTGTGTGTGTGTGTGTGTGTGTGTGTGTGTGTGTGTGTGTGTGTGTGTGTGTGTGTGTGTGTGTGTGTGTGTGTGTGCTTGACTATATGAAGTGAAATAATATGTAATATGAAATAATATGAAATAACTGTGGCTACCTGTGTCTATGTTGATGTGTTTCTGCAGAGCTCCATGTATTCCTTGGCATTGAAATGTCTTATCAGTCTGTCCACTATCATACTTCTTGGACTCATCATCGCTTACCATGCTCGAGAGGTGCAGGTAAAAATATACACATTCTCAGGTACACTAACACATTTCTGCTCTGGATACACTGGGGAGAGATAAAGTTTATTAGCACAAAATGTGGTAGGTTTTTTCACAAATTTGCAGAAAAAAATGTGGTTTTAGATAAATTTACAGTAATGTTTTTTATGTGTGATGAAGATGAGAAATGTTTTGTATGATATTTTACTGGTCGGTTAAATCACCGCAGTGTGTACTCATTTAGTGATGAAGTTGTTTATAATGTGATGAATAATATTTATGGTTTGTGATGAATAATATAATCTAATGTGTTCTACACATTTATCACGTTTTTTTTAATACTCACAAAAATATTGAGGAGAAAAAATACCTGTTTATCTGTCAAAATTAAAATACAGTAAGCCCTTGAATATTCACGGTTTTGCATCACGGTTTGCATATTCCCGGACTGCCGAGCAACTGTCACGTCATTCAAATTAAGCCAATGGCTGTCTTCCTTCCTGCTGATTGGTTGAGATGATGTATAGGCCCCTTTTTCCTCATTTGCGCACAAGTTGTCAATGAGCCTTTTTTAAGTATGTTTTAATTACCAGTTAAGCTCTATGATGCCACTCAAATGTTGGCTAAGCGCCAGAAAAAGGTAATGACGTTGGATGTCTCTTCTGAAAAAATAAGACTTTCTCTGGAAGAAACGACAGTTTCCTCTGATGTGCCTGAAGAGTAATAATCATCTGAACTGTTGTAAATCACTCCACTATTAGAGTCTTTTTTCAATTATTATTCCAGTACAGTACCTAAGTTAATATTTAGAATGTTTGTATGTGTGATTTTATTTACTGTGGTGTAGCATGTTTCTCATTTTGTTTTGTTTATACAATTTGTTACATGTCTAGTTCTTTTATGTCCTTTTTGTTATGGTCTGTGTTTTGGGAGGACTTTGATTTTGGCACTGCGCCTCTAACTAACTGTTTTCTCTTTGCTTCGGCTGAGGGGCATGGCTGAGCTGCTCAGTGGCTCACACCTGAATTCACTATGCTCATCTACTCACAATAAACAAAAACACGCTCACCTCTGCACCAGAGGATTAACTCGCATCACGTCACCGCTTCTTTGGTTTATAATGCTCTCTAACTCTCTCACTCTAGAACTCTGTTTTCTACTCGCTCCAGCTGAGGGGCATGGCTGAGCTGCTCGGATTGAATGCAGTTCATACCTGAATTCAGTCATCTCACAAATAATGCAATACCTTCCTCTAGTGGGTATTTTTGAAAACAACAGTGCTGTATGTTTCAAGGAAAATACATTTAAACATGTTCTTTTATGTATATATGCTGTATAATGTTTAGATTTTATTATCAATAAATATTACAGTAAAACATTAAGTTTTTCTTAATCATTACTACGTTTTACTACATTATTAATGAGTAAAACTGTCTATAGGATGTGTTTAAGAAGAATATTTTAGCGCATGTAATAGATACATAGTATTTTACTTCTGGTTGATCATTCGCGCATGTAATATTATACATGGGGTTTTACTTCCGGGTACTCAACTCGCGGATTATCTTCATTCACGGAAGGGGCCGGAACCAAGCCCCCCGCGAATAACAAGGGCCTACTGTATTCACAAAAGTTTCATACATAGTTTAAAAATATTGCCAGCACCTGACTCAGAGAGCACTGCAGACCAAGGGTAACAGCCAGATCCTTGATAAGTATTTTATTTAAATATCACCTAACCCACTGGTCTGCTTGTTCACTTTATTTTGTAAATCATAAAGGTTGCATAGTATTCATGACAGAAATTATGTGCTTTGACCATTGGCTCTCTTCTGACAGTTAGGAATATTATATACATCACTTTCCCTCACAATTCTTATTATAAGTCACGGGATGAATTAGGCCTTGGTGAATGAGGCTTTAAGTACATCCTGAAAGCAACAAGTTATGATATGTACTGTGTTGAGTATTGCCTCACACTCATTACATTACTTTTAGATTATATAGTACCATAGGATTGCTGAGGCCCGGGTAAATCAGCCCATCTCCTTCTGAAGATAACTAGACCAGAAGATCTCCAGTCCCCTACAAAAAGCTTGGCCAGGCTTTTTGTCAACTCTTGGGCGATCAGCTGTAGCTGCTGTGTTGTGGAAAGGGCCTGAAAGAGAAAAAATGGCCACTAAAATCATGTTTGGTTGCACAATGCTGTGATATGTGATGATCCTTTTTTATGATAGCAAGTATACTTGATCTTATCGGTCAATGAATCATTATGGTTTGAAGTCGTCCCTGCTGTCATTGTCATAAATCATTCAATCAAACACTCCATTATCACTTGTTCAACTGACCCCTCTGGCTTCTCAGGGTCACAAATCAACCACCACCTGCAGGATTTGCGCAACCTCCAATTGAAAGCAAAGAATTGAATTTAATCCACATTCACATCCTGGAAACAATGCAATGTTCTTTAGAAGGCCAGACTCACACAAAGGGCTGTGCCATCATTCGAGCATATCATGCTCAACAGAACAAGGGAGATCATTTGCTCAAGGGTAAATGGGAAATGTAAATGTCTTGGAGAGGGCTCAATCTGCAAACTGGGTTCTGTGATTTTGGTGTACTCATGCTGCTGCATAGGCAGGTCAAACAGAGCATGATGTTTCTGCTCATGCAGGTGGATTACGGACTGGATTATGTGGGCAAGCCAACTCTGTTTCATGTTCAGTACCTTAGTCTCAGAGCAACTCTAGTATATTGGCAACACTCTAGGCATCAGACAGTCAGCAGGCAGAATGATTTTTTTTAAGTGCAGCTTTTCAGCCAAGTTTCCCACTTCTCCTACTTAGCTCAGGTTTTGTACAGCTCGTGGCCACATACATGCTCAGCTAGAGAAAGTGAACAAAAAAAAAAACACAGAATAGCCTATTAGGCTTAAAAAAAAAAAAAAAAGAGGTGTGCTGAAGGTGTGCAATCGTGCTCTTTTGTACTTACTGAGAAATTCTGATATCCATTCCAGGTAAAATATTTGATAAATATCTCAGAAAATAGGCTGACAATCAATTAATGTTTTTTTTTCCATTAATCCATTCATTCATTCATTTATTTTCTGAACCGCTTAATTCTATTTAGGGTCACGGTGAGGCTGGCATGACTTTGGGCAAGGGCAGAGTACACACTGGACAGCTCGCCAGGAAATCACATGGCAGAAACATGCTGATGCTTATACAGCCTACTATTGACGAATGACAGCAATGGCGCTTTTACAGGCCTCTTGCCTCAAACAGGCATGGCTGGCTTTTGATAACCCAGTTAGGTCCACTGGGGGGACAGCATCGACAACCTGGCAAGAGAGGGGCTTGAACGCCTTGAACGTTACCCAGCACTTACCACCGGGCCACCACTGCCACAAATGGAAAATTAACATGATTTTTATAAACAGCACTTATTATGACTGTGCAACCTAATATGTTTTCAAAATCCTAGGTTTTGTTACCTGTATTGTATCACACAGATATTATCATATTAATTTTTTTAATCATAGTCAGTCAGCTACATAACAAGATGTTTTATCAGAAGTGAAATGTATGATCTTATATTATTAATAATACAGGGATCCCTCACTTTCAGCAGTTAATTGGGACCGAGATCCCCACGCGACCATCGAAATCTGCGAAGTAGGATCAACACCCTGACTGACGTGCACATACATGTATATGTGTATATAATATCAACAAATACATGTTCAATACTATAAATGCTTATAATAACAATTAAACTTTCAAAAATAATATATAAGATGGAAATAAAATATAAATACAAACACATACAGGGGTTGTGCACAGTGTGTGTCTGTGTTTGCCCTGTAATGGTCAGGTGAGTTGTTCAGGGTATACCCAGCTTTTGACGGGAGTCAGCTGGAATAAACTTTAGCCTCCCTGTGAATGAGGATAAACTAGTACAGAAAATGAAATAAAAACTGAAATTGCTACATACTGTAGTAACAATATTATCACAGTGGAGTGGATAAGGTGAGGGGTTACTCAACCAAAGTTTAGTGGTTCAATCCCCTCCTTCACCACTGTTAGGCCCCTGAGCAAGGCCCTTAACCCTCTATTGCTCACTTTTATTAAAATGATAATTGTAAGTCATTCTGGATAAGAGCGTCTGCCAAATGCTGTAAATGTAAATATAACACACACAGTGTAATCTACTTTCTAATGCAGCCGTGAGGGGGGGGGGCACAAACCAGTGTCTCTCCCTCACCCCGGTCCCAAGCCCAGATAAATGCAGAGAGTTGCGTCAGGAAGGGCATCCGGCGTAAAAAAAAAAAGCCAAATAAAATATGCGAGCCACGACAAAGAATGTCATACCGGATCAGTCGAGGCCCGGGTTAACAACGACCGCCATCAGTGTTGTCAACCAACAGGGTGCTGGTGGAAATTGGGCCACTGTTGGTCGAAGACGTCGAAGAAGGAGAGGCGGGAGGCGTGTCTGTAGGCAGAGAGAGAAGAGGAAAGGCATGAGTCTAGGACTGAAAGTAGGGACTTTGAATGTTGGAACTATGGCAGGAAAAGGTAGAGAGCTGCCTGACATGATGCAGAGAAGGAAGATGGACATACTGTGTGTTCAGGAGACCAGGTGGAAACGTAGCAAGGCTAGAAGCTTAGGAGCAGGGTTTAAGCTGTTTTTTTCATGGTGTGGATGGGAAGATATATGGAGTAAGAGTCATCTTGAAGGAGAAGTTTGTCAGGAATATTGTACAATTGAAAAGAGAGTCAGACAGAGTGATGAGTCTCAAGTTAGAAATTGAAGGCGTGATGTTTGATGTTGTTAGTGCTTATGCCCCACAGGCAGGATGTGAGCTAGAAGAGAAGGAGAGATTCTGGAGTGAGTTCGATGAAGTGATGCAGAGTACACCCAGAGATGAAAGAGTGGTCATTGGGGCAGACTTCAATAGACATGTTGGTGCAGGAAACAGAGGGGACGAGGAAGTGATGGGCAGGTTTGTTATCCAGGACAGGAACACAGAGGACAGATGTTGGTAGATTTTGCAAAAAGGATGGAAATGGCTGTGGTAAATGCTTTCTTCCAGAAGAGACAGGAGCATAGGGTGACATAAAAGCGGAGGTAGGAGCACACAAGTAGACTACATCTTGTGCAGAGATGTAATTTAAAGGAAGTCAGTGACTGCAAAGTAATAGCGGGTGAGAGTGTTGACAAACAGCATAGGATGGTGGTGTGCAGGATGATGCTGATGGTGAGGAAGGTGAAGAAGGCAAAGGCAGAGCAGAAGACAAAGTGGTGGAAGCTGAAAAAGGAAGAGTGTCGGGTTGTCTTCAAGGAGGAGTTGAAACAGGCTTTGGGTGGTCAGGAAGAGCTTCCAGATGACTGGACAACTACAGCAAATGTGATCAGGGAGAAAGGTAAGAGTACTTGGTGTGTCATCTGGAAGGAGAGGAGATAAGAAGACTTGGTAGTGGAATGAGGAAGTGCAGGAGTGTGTACAAAGGAAGAAGTTAGCTAAGAAGAAGTGGGACATTGAGATGACCGAAGAGAGTAAACAGGAGTACAGGGAGACACAGCGTAAGGCGAAGGTAGCAGTGTCAAAGGCCAAACAGAGGGCGTATGATGACTTGTATGCTCGGTTGGAAAGTAAAGAGGGAGAAAATGATTTATACAGGTTGGCACAGCAGAGAAATAGAGATGGGAAGGACGTGCAGCAAGTTAGAGTGATAAAGGACAGAGAGGGAAATGTATTGACTGATGACATAAGTGTGCTGGGATGATGGAAAGAGTATTTTGAAGAGCTTGATGAATAAGGAAAATGTGAGAGAAAAAAGAGTAGAAGAGGTGACCGTTGAGGACCAGGAAGTAGCAAAGATTAGTAAGGGTGAAGTGAGGAGGGCATTGAAGAGGATGCAGAATGGAAAGGCAGTTGGTCCTGATGACATACCGGTGGAGGTATGGAAGTGTCTAAGAGAGGTAGCAGTATATTTCCTGACAAGAACATTCAACAAGGTCTTAGAGAGTGAGAGGATGCCAGAGGAATGGAGAAGTGTGATGGTGCCCATTTTTAAGATCAAGGGAGACGTGCAGAGTTGTGGCAACTACAGGGGGATAAAGTTGATGAGCGATACGATGAAGTTATGGGAAAGAATAGTGGAAGCTAGACTAAGGGCAGAGGTCAGCATTTGTGAACAACAGTTTAATTTCATGCCACGAAAGAGCACCACAGATGCAGTGTTTGCCTTGAGGATGTTAATAGAGAAGTACAGAGAAGGTCAGACGGAGCTGAATTGTGCCTTTGTGGATCTAGAGAAAGCATATGACAGGGTGCCGATAGAGGAACTGTGGTATTGCATGAGAAAGTCTGGAGTGGCAGAGAAATATGTTAGAGTGGTGCAGGACATGTATGAGAGATGTAAGTCAGTGGTGAGGTGTGCTGTCGGTGTGACAGAAGAGTTCAAGGTGGAGGTGGGACTGCATCAATGGTCAGCTCTGAGCCCCTTTTTGTTTGCTATGGTGATGGACAGGCTGACAGACGAGGTTAGACAAGAATCTCCATGGACTATGATGTTTGCAGATGACATTGTGATCTGTAGTGAGAGCAGAGAACAAGTGCAGGAAAATCTAGAGAGGTGGAGGTATGCCCTGGAAAGGAGGGGAATGAAGGTTAGCCTCAGTAAAACAGAATACATGTGTGTGAATGACAAGGACCCAAGAGGAACGGTGAGGTTACAGAGAGCAGAGATAAGGAAGGTGGAGGATTTTAAGTACTTAGGGTCAACAATCCAGAGAAGTGGAGAATGTGGAAAAGAGGTGAAGAAGCATGTGCAGGCAGGTTGGAATGGTTGGCAAAAAGTGTCCGGAGTGATGTGTGATAGGAAGGTATAGGCAAGAATGAAAGGAAAAGTGTACAAGACGGTATTGAGGCCAGTGATGTTGTGTGGTTTAGAAACAGTGGCCCTGGGGAAAAGACAGGAGGCAGAGCTGGAGGTAGCAGAGATGAAAATGTTGAGGTTCTCTTTGGGAGTAATGAGGAGGGATAGGATCAGGAATGAGTACATCAGAGGGACAGCACATGTAAGATGTTTTGGAGACAAAGTCAGAGAAGCTAGATTGACATGTACAGAGGAGGGATAGTGAATATATTGGTAGGAGGATGCTGAGGTTGGAACTACCAGGCAGAAGGCCCAGAGAAAGACCAAAGAGAAGATTTTTGTAGCTGGTATAAGAGAAGAAGATGCAAAGGATAGGGTGAGATGGTGGCAGATGATTCGCTGTGGCGACCCCTGAAGGGAAAAGCCGAAAGGAAAAGAAGAAGTGTAATCTACTTTATGAGCTTATAACATCTATTGTTTGATTTCTTCTTTCTTAGAGGCAAATTATAAAAATGGTAATGTCGACTATGTTCAAAATAGCTAACATTAATTTTATTAAAGAAAAATGGGGTACCATCAGCAGTGTAATGGGTTTGTAGGGCATTTCAATAATCTGAACAGGCTGCATAGAAAACCAAGGTACTGTATGTCCATGCTTCACATAAATGTGTGTACCAATAAATTCCCTTTATCTTCCTCTATTAATTTGCCAACTCTGATTACAGCATTTTCTGGCTTAATGTTTCAAATATATGGCATGAGTGTTCATCAAGTAATGTGTGCATAAAGGTGGGGCACTATGAGGTGTTCTACAGAAAGTGTACAAGAATTTCTATGTGTGATTAGAACAGACACATGAGATATTCTTCCCATTATCATATAAATAACTATACATGAGCCTGTTGCATTGAAAGCCAGGATGTTGAGCTCTTAGTTGTCAAGGCCCTGTGGGACTTGAGCATTATGATGAGCAATTGCAGGCCCCAACTGCAGCATAATGTAAGTAGTGATGCATAGTGATGCATGAAGTGCTCCTCCCAGGCTAAGGGAATACTGCGGAAAATTCGTTAGCTTTTTCTGATGCAGCATTGTCAGAAAAGGCAGTGAAGCTAACGTTAACCACAGATGCCTACTAACTCTCTCGTTTGCTGAACCGCTTAATTCTACTCAGGTTGTGGGGAGGCTAGTGCCTATCTCAGTCAACACTGACCAAAGGTGACACCCTGAATGGCTTGCCAGACCATCGCAGGGCAACACACACAACCATACACACACTCAGCCCTATGGTCAATTTGGAACCGCACGTAAGGCTAATGTGCATGTCTTGGGACTGTGGGAGGTAACCAGAGTACCCAGAGGAAACCCAAACAGGCAATGGGAGAACATACAAACTGAAGTGCAATCACTAATTTAGAAACAAGGCATAAAAGAATACACAGGGTAGTTCTGTTGACTGAATTCTTCTGAAGGTATTTTCTGATTAAACGAGCAATCCATAGAAGATCCATTCTGCTTATTCAAAATCTTAATGTCTTCTGTATCTCTTCATGTGACTATTAACCTGAAGCTCTTGATTTGATTATTCATTTTATTTACATGGTGCTGCTACTACATGATCATCTAATTGGGTAACTACATAAATGTGCAAGTATTCAGGTGTTGCTCTTAATGTGGGCAGTATTTATTGTGATTTTAGTAATTTTTTAAAAATATTTCCATTTAATTCGTAGGGGCAGTGGTGGTCTAGTGGATAGGGCGCAGGATTGCTGATCCTAAGGTTGGGGGTTCAAGTCCCCACAGGGTTGTCACTGTCCGCCCAGTGCAGCTAACTGGGTTATCAAAGGCAGGCCATGTCTTTCACTGTCTGTGGTGAGAGGCATGTCAAAGAACCATTGCTGACTTTCGTAAAGAGTAGCTGCAAAGCCGTCAGCGTGTTTCTGTCCCTTGCTAAAGAGTTGTGACAGGAAGGACATCCGACATAAAAAAAAAAAAAAACCTATGTCAAATCAAATGTGCGAATCAGATGATTTGCTGTGGCGACTCCCGAGAAAGGGAAAAAGCTGAAAAGAAGATTTCCATTTAATTCTTACTCCAACTAGAACAGTGGTTCTTTACCTTGTTGGAGGTACTAAACCCCACCAGTTTCATATGCTTATTCACCAAACCCTCCTTAATTGAAAAATAAAATGTGATTTTTTTTCAAATTCAAGACATAGGTATATGTTTTTACTGGGGCACCAAAATGAACCATGCATTAACATCACTGTGTTCAAAGAACAAAACCAATACAATGCATGAACTCCCCCATCACAACTACTTACATTTTTATGTGAGGTGCGCATCTGAGTGCGTGCACGCGCATCTGTATGTGTGTGTATTTGTTTTATTTACATCTTATGCATTATTTTTGCATGTTTAATCATTATTATAAGCCTTTATAGTATTGAATATGTGTTTATTGATATTATATGCACGGATACATATGCACATATACAGTGGGGGTTTGATCCTACTTCGCAAATCATGCAGATAGGACGCCGACTAACATCACATTCCGTTATATATGTGTATCTATGTTGTACATATTTGCCTGACCACTTTCTTTTTTGCTCAACATAGTATGGATGAAAACTTTAAGAAAGAAATCACACGACGTACCATCACAACAGTCATAAGTCGACTACTGAGCACACCAAATTTCCTGCAGCACAGATTCACCAAGCAATGTAGCGTGATCACCTGCAGAAAATGAAGGCCAAGCGGGGTGTGTCGTCATGAATATGAGTCGGGTGTGCGCCTTGACCTCCGCCGAACCCCTGAGACTGACTCACCGAACCCCTAGGGTTCGTTCGAACCCAGGTTAAGAACTACTGGACTAGAACATTGACTATTTTTCTTGAATTGATGGTATAGCCTTCCAGTATGGCAGCCTTTTTTCTGTCTGTCAATTTTTAAGGTTCATGTGTTTGGAAACAGTAGTGCATATACAATTAAAAGAACACCCACTATATCAAAAAAAAAAATCTATTGGCCCTGCAATGGTCTGGCTCGCTGTTTAGGGTGTACCCCTACTTCATCTGGTGTTAGCAGGAAGGGTTCATGTCTCCCCGTGAATCTAATAAAAAATAAAGTGGTTTGAAAAATGAAATTAAGTGAAATTAAATTAATAATCTTGTGGTCTCAGATGATTTTTGTATTACTTTACAGGCATCTTTTAATAATTTGGATCGGCTGACCAGAACTTAATTTAAGCGCCAATATAAATTGAGCCTCTGAGAGCAACAGTGGGCTAAGTCCATTTTTCTGAAAATTCAAAAGAGTGCCTTAAAGTTTTAAGACTATAAAAAGGATATAATTCATATTTCAAAGCCTTTGGTCACACGGAATACTTTTCCGAGATGCTTTTTCAGCCTAAATTGCTGTGTTGCTGGGACTTTGGCATTTTTCCAAAAATGTGATTTTGTTCTTAGAAGAATGGTAACACACCCAAGTGGAAACATTATTTTTTAGTGCAGAAGTGGTCGAAGTCCAAATGTTCAAGAAATGTATCAATATTACAAAAAATAAATGAATAGCATTCGGTTAAATACTCACAAGTACTAAGTAAACTATAGTGAAGTTTCTGCTACATAGTTTGTATTTTTATTTAATTTTACACAAATGAGGATGGGTTTGCCTTTCGAGACTGGTTCTTCGTAAGGTTTCTTCCTTGTATCCTCTAGGGGAGTTTTTCCTCGCGACAGCCACCACAGACTTGCTCATCAGGGCAATACAGAAACTCATTAGGTTTATTTGGAAATCTTAAATATAGTTTAGTTTAAATTTTGCCACTGTGGAACTGCCTAAATTTGATCAGATCCTCTGTGACCACCAGGAGATACCAGGTGTTGGACACGAACAGCAGATAATATGCTAATAAATTTCTCCCACTGGCACCTATTTATATGTGTTCTTTTTTGTAGATCAGTAAACAGAAAGAGAGAGAGAGAGAGAGAGAGAGAGAGAGAGAGAGAGAGAGAGAGAGAGAGAGATGTGAGCAGGAGTGGGCAGTGGTGGTCTGGAGGGAAACTGCTGGATCACTGATCCCAAGGTCCGGAGTTAGTGCTCCACTCTCAACAGGTTGTCATTGTACCTCCAATGCCGCAAACTATTTTATCAAAGGCCGACCATGTCTGTCACCGTCTATCATGTGAGGCATGTAAAAGAACCATTGCTGACCTTCGTCAGGAGTAGGCTCCATAGCCATCTGCAAGTTTCTACCCTGCAATGGATTGGCAAGCTGTCCAGGGTATACTCTGCCCTCACCCAAAGTCAGCCAAGATGGGCGTTAGCCTCCCCACGAGCCTAATTAGAATTTTTTAAAAATGAATGAATGAACATGTCTCTCAGTAGAGTATAATAAAAGACAGTTGAATAGTGCCTAGTCTGAGTCATGCTGGATGAGGTTGAAGCACAATTCTTCCAGGCATTATGCCCAGAGCAGCCGGGGGACAGGAGCAGTAGGACTTCAAATGGAGGTTCAGTGCCTTTGTTTCTGCTTCCTTTATGGTGATGAACTTGTCCAATGCCACCACAACCAAGATGGTGCCTGAGGATGATTCTAAAACTTTCCTCAAACCTGCTGTACATTTGGCAGATATGACTGAATAATTAGCAGGCAGTCTGCCTCAGGCCAGTCCGCATGGAGAAAACCCAATGTGTAGCCCAGCCCAGATAAGATTTTTGAGATGGGCGTAGCTCAAAGCAAACAGAAAAAATGTTTCAGTTGAGCAGTGGAAGTATAATATCTGGGTTTCTACTTGGGTAACAGGCAAGTGTGTCCATAAGGTGATAATCCTACAGTAAATGTGGCAAGTGGAAATGTAAAGACCAAAAAGGGTAAGTCTTTTCTTGGGGCTGGCGAGCAATTATAGATGGCTTGTGCCTAACCGTTTCAAATGTTAGACCTCTTTTCATTGAAATTACTCAAACGGGAGCCCCAGATCTGTTTAATGACTAGAGTACCCCAAAAGTACAGCACCTGAGAAAAGGTCCTGCAATGAAGTGGGTGGTTTTCACTATATAGTATCTATAGTTGTGCCCTTTCACCCTGTGTTCGGATCACACTGCAGAAAGATCCCAACACTTGGATTGCAGTGAAAGTATGTGGATGGACGGCATGAACATGCACCATGTGCAAACAGTCCAGCAACAAATAGTCAGCTAAAACCAGTAGGTAGTACATTGATGAAATTCACCTGTGCTGTTACAAGTACCATTTATATATGTTTTTGTTTGTTTGTTTGTTTTTGTTTTTTTGTTTGCTTTTTTTTTTGGTGTTCATAGACAGAGAAGCAGATAATTAGCTTGAGAGAGAGAGAGAGAGAGAGAGAGAGAGAGAGAGTGTGTGTGTGTGTGTGTGTGTGTGTGTGTGTGTGTGTGTGTGTGTGTGTGTTAGAAATAAAAGGTAAATGAAAGAGTTGAACTGGAAGAATGAATCAACAAGAGAGAGAGAGCGATCCGCTTGTGCTGAAACTTCTATATCCTGAACCTGAGTTCTGTTACACAATCCTTATTTCTACTCCACCCACCACATTGTACAAATGCTTATTGCTTGCAGCTAATTTTCTAAAGAGGTAGTGGGAATGAGACATTGTTTTAAACCGTAAAAACCTTAGGAAGAGGTATGATGCTAATAACATGATAATTGGTTAGATGAGAATGGTTAGCATATCACAAAATGACATGAATAAGGAGTTTTTTTTTTTTTAATTTCTTTAAATATGGGAAGGAAAATATAACACAGTAGTGTAGTCCTAGGTGGCATGGTGGCATAGTGAGTAAAACATCTGCCTCACAGGAAGAACATCTGGGTTTGATTCCCAGCTCATGCGTTTCTGTGTGGAGTTTGCATGTTCTCCCCGCATTTGCATGGGTTTCCTCAAGATACTCCAGTTTCCTCCCACAGGCCATAAACATGCAGTAGGTTAATTGGCTGTTCCATATCACCCTAGGTCAGTGCTTCTCAAATAGTGAGGCACGCCCCCCTTGGGGAGCGTGGTATGATACCTGGGGGAGCCCGGTGGGATGCCAAGGGGAGCGTGTATGACCCTGGGGAACATGCTTTTCTGGAATTATGTACGAGAATTAAGTGTAATTGCACCTCCACGCCACTAGTTGGCAAGAGGGCTCTCATTGTCGCACTATTGTGTTGGGGTTTTTTGCACAAGCAAACAATATGAAGTGCAGTAAACAACCCCTCAAGAAACAACAGGGGAAAATTTCTAACAGAAACTAAGAGAAAGGTGGAGAGAGAGGGAGATATTAAGACATAAATAAGTTGAATGAGTTTAAATAAGGATGTATTTTTTTAATTTCAGGCACATTGGTGCACTTTAAATTTTTTCGATTACAGATTAAAATACAATGTTCATGAAGTTTTTCTTTATTGTAAGTTGAACTATATTTCTTTCTTTTTGTTTGTTTTTAATGTTAATAAAGATGCAATGTTATGCAGAGGTGTACCAATAACAATTTTATAGACAAATAATACTATTTATAGTCGTTCACAGGGCGATGGGGGGGGGGGGGGGCGTGAATTGTTTTTTCTTCCAAGGGGGGGCGCCACAGAAAATAATTGAGAAGCACTGCCCTAGGTGCAAGTGTATTGCAAGTGGTTGTTTGAGTGTTGGACCTGCGATGACCTGTAGAGCTGTCCAGGGTATACCCTGCCCTCGCTCCGAGTCGGTTGTGATGGGCGCCAGCCTCCCTGCGATCCTAATTAGGATTAAGCGGTTCAGAAAATGAATAAATGAATGGATAGTGTATTCCTTTGTTGATATTAAAATACAATTACCCTTCCATTGGAGAGTGCAAAGCACAGCTTGATGCAGCCACAATCTGTTCATCTGGTTCTCTTGAAATTAATAATTAATTTACCAACTAATAATGCAAATTGTTCTTGGGACCACCTAACACGTGTATTCTTTGTGAGCCAAATTCCTGTTCAAAAGCCTCTGTGTCATGAAAGTTAGAACTATAGAGCTGTCAAAAAACTCTAGATTTGACATCAAAGAAATATGTGTTAAGTTATTTTTCATCATAGCTGAGTCAGAATAAGTACAAAGTGTGCAGGGCACTACAGAAAATTAAAATCCCCATTGATTTTATCCTAATAAAAGGCTTGCTGTCTGTAGCACAAACAGCATTGCATAAATAATTAATAATGAAGTTTTTTCTTTTCTTTTTTTGACAGTGACTATATCACTGTATTTAGAATATTGGTGGTCACAATAGTGCTGTTTATTGTTAGGTGTGTTGATATTTTATCAACAAAAATGTTTCTCTTGTGTTGATTTTGTGGTATATAGTTACGTACATACTGCCGTGGACACCCAGTCTGTTCAATGTTTTGAACGTAGTAAACTGTAAACAGAAATATACATTTCCAATTATTTCTAATTCTTTACCTTGTTGAGGTGTAAATATGGACTGATGACTACCTAAACTCTGCTTTTTTTTTTTGTACCCTTTTAAGTTTTATACAAATAAACAATTCTAAATTGTGGACATTTTTTTTGTGAAGCAAGATTCATGTCAGTACAGGCTTCTTATAAATAGAAAACTCCAAATGATTGAGTGTTAAATTCCTTCCATCCATCCATTTTCTTAACCGCTTAATTCTAATTAGGTTCACAGGGAGGCTGGTGCCCATCTCAACCATCTCTGGGCAAGGGCCGAGTACACTCTGATGGCTATGCAGCTACTCTTGACAAAAGTTAGTAATGGTTCTTTTACAGTTTCTCACCATAGGCAGTGAGAGACATGGCCAGCATTTGATAACCCAGTTGGCAGCAATAAGGGACAACAGTGACAATTGTTGACAGTGGGCCTTGAACCCCCACCCTTGGGATCAGTAATCCAGCACCTTACCACCGGGCCACCAGTGCCTAAGTGTTAAATTTGTCAAGTCTTCTTCTTCTTCTTTTCCTTTTGGCTGTTCCCTTTTTTTTTTTTTTCTCAGGGGTCGCAACAGCAAATAATCTGCCTCCATCTTCATGGAAGTCATATTGATGATTCGCATGTTTGATTTCGAATAGGTTTTTATGTCAGATGCCCTTCCTAACACAACCTTTTCGCAAGGGGCAGAAACACGCTGACGGCTACGCAGCTACTTTTGGCGAAATTCGGCAATGGTTCTTTTACATGCCTCTCACCATAGACAGTGAGAGACATGGCCAACCTTTGATAACCCAGTTAGCTGCACTGGAGGGACAGTGACAACCCTGTGGAGAATGGGACTCGAACCCCCAACCTTAGAATCAGCAATCCAGCACCTTTTACCACCAGGACACCACTGCCCTTTGAATTTATCAAATCTAGTTGATTGAAATCCAGGTTTTCTAACTCCTGACTCCAATTAATTTTTGCTCTTCATGTTTACATATTTTTAGAAAGCATTAATGTTTAAATGATGTATATAATATGAACAAGAATAAATGAGTAATTTGTGTTATTAATCAGATTGTGCTTATTCATTATTATAGTTTAGATAAATAGGGTAAAGTCCTTTGGTCTTTTTACACCCGAGCCAAGTGACTCATCAAGCCGGTGCTTATCCCCGGTTTCCATAGTGTGACGCGACTAGGAGTACAGCTCCTCTCTGGATGGGACGCTAGTCCATCGCAGGTTACCTTCCCAGTATATTTTTACTGGTACCCATTTATATTGTTGGGTGAACAGAGGCACACTTGTGGTTGAGACCATGCTCACAGGTCTTAGCACAGTGAGGGTCTAACTGGGATTTGAAAACACAACCTCCCAATCGGAGAGTATCAGCAAGAATGAAGGGAAAAGTGTACAAGACGGTGATGAGGCCAGCAATGTTGTATGGTTTAGAGACAGTGGCCCTGGGGAAAAGACAGGAGGCAGAGCTGGAGGTAGCAGAGATGAAAATGTTGAGGTTCTCTTTGGGAGTAACGAGGATGGATAGGATCAGGAATGAGTACATCAGAGGGACAGCACATGTAAGATGTTTTGGAGACAAAGTCAGAGAAGCTAGATTGAGATGGTTTGGCCATGTACAGAGGAGGGATAGTGAGTATATTGGTAGTAGGATGCTGAGGTTGGAACTACTAGGCAGAAGGCCTAGAGGAAGACCAAAGAGAAGATTTATGGATGTGGTGAAGGCGGACATGAAGGTCATTGGAGTAAGAGAAGAAGATGCAGAGGATAGGGAGAGATGGCGGCAGATCATTTGCTGTGGCGACCCCTGAAGGGAAAAGAAGAAGAAGAAGAAGAACCTCCCAATCATGAGTGCAGCACCCTAACCACTACACCACCGGCTCCACAGTTTAGATAAATGTTAGACAATATAATTATCATGCATTTATATAGCAATTCACATGAGTCCTACTGTATATTCTCATAAATACAGTGCATAACATGAGAAATTTAAAAGGTTCAGTGACACCAAAACTAGTGGCACAGTGTCTCGACATTCAGCAGTGCTCTCACTTTAAATTGAGCAGCCAGTTCTGGGTCTCTGAAACAGAAGAACCTACACCTTAACTTCTCAGTGATTGGTGCACATGTGCAATTTAGGAGGACTATACAATGGCCTATAAAAAGTAAAGAGACTCTGTCATTTTTAAAAGATTTGTACATGGGTATGCATAGTCCTTATAGTGAAACCTTACAGCAATACTCCGGCTCACTTGGAGTATCTCTGAAACAAGATGCTTATCAGAAGACCCAGGTTGACCTGTCGGATGTTGATTCCTTGGATGTTGATTCCTTGCTTTTACTGTTGAATTGTACAATCACTCTGTTGACTGTGGCAAGAGAAATCCTGAGGAATCCCAAGTCCACCCTTAGATTGACCCACAATACACCCTCTTTGAAGTTTTTGCTTGTTCTCTTAGTGTTCACATCATAGCTAGTAACTATGATCTATGTATACGCAGGTACTGTGATCTAAAGTAAATAAATGAATAAATAAAGTTGATTAAATTAGTTTTGCAGATAAAACATGCAACAAAAGGTGTCTATTTATACCTTTAATACATCACGGCATACTCATGCAAAACATATGAGAAGCATTATCATTGTGTCCCTGTTACCAGTTCATGCCATGCCTTTATTCCTCAGATAGCTTCTCTGTTTTTGACCTGCATTGTTTATCTGCCGTTGATCCTTTGTCTAGCATGTGATATTGTTATTGTGTATGATCTTTGCCTGCCTCTAGTTTATATAGCCCTGCTTGTTATTCTGTCTGCTTGATTTCCTGACCTCTGCTCGTTTCTCTGTTGATGATTTTGTACGTTGTTTTATACACTATATCTCTATATATCTGAGGATTTAACAGAATAATTACTATAATGTAATCAAATGCAGTCCAAGTCAAATTGGTCTGTAACCAATTTACATATGATCGCTGTTGCTAATTCCTTTAGAAATGTAGAAAATCGAACAGAATATGTAATCAGTTGCATTTTCACTGCTTTGTGCTGACATCCCACTTTTTGCACTATCCTCCCCTCATGGAAGAGGGTAATCAAAATACACTTTGCATGTTACTTTTTAAACTGTGCTTATCACTGTCCCAGCTGAATCCATAGCTTTGTTTACATATAAGGGGTTTTATAGTATAACTACTCTTCCGTGGATCCTTGTGCATCCATATATTACTGTTTGAATGAATAAACTATGAATGACATAAAATATGAATGAATGTGTCAGCAACATGAACTTGAAGAAAAATTATTCAGATAGATTTAAATTTCATATGGGATTTCTAAAACGGTGATGTTAAAAGATATATTCCAAGACAGATTACACAAATGCATGAGAATGATGGACAAGTAGGGAATAGGTTGCGTGCGCGTGTGTGTGTGTGTGTGTGTGTGTGTGTGTGTGTGTGTGTGTGTGTGTGTGTGTGTGTGTGTGTGTGTGTGTGTGTGTGTGTGTGTTATTAGGTGGGAAAGATAGTGACAAAATATGGATATTAAAAAGTACAGAATCCTGCAGTTTAGTAATACATGATATTTAAATAACATACAAAACTGTGTGACATGGGAAGTGATGCTAGAATCTGGGTAAACTATGAAACCAGTAAGCAGTAAACAATTCGAATGAATAGGGAACATTAGTCTGTAAAAACTACAGCTAAGAATACACTTGATAAACTTTAGGGGACACTCCACTAGTGCATAAATAGAAACAAGGTTTGAAAAAAAAACATTTCTTCAACTTTGTCATAACTTTGTCCATGAATTATTTGGAGAGCCCCTTGGTCTTCATGGTGTCGCATCCTATGAGGTATGTCTTCATTAGTGGTGTTGCAGACTCTTTTCAGAAGTATAGGTGTACATATCTGGTGTGTGTGTGTGTGTGTGTGTGTGTGTGTGTACTGATAACATGTGATGGATTGCACACAGGTGGACCTAATTTAAATGGAAAATAAACCCAAACATATTTTAAAGATGGCATGCATAACTGTCTGTTTCTATTTAATCATGGTGTTTCATGAATTTTTTACCATGTAGAAAATATAAAGACAGCCAATAACTCTGCACATAGTAGGGCAACATTGTAATATTAATGTTAATGTAAAGTCACAAGATCAACTCTTATGTTCAACAGCAACGCAGCTCAAGACAAATTTGCATACAAATACATAGTGTGCTATTCATTCTTTTGTATATACAAACGCATACTTGTTTTATTGTATGTACACATAATTGCATATAAATTGTAGATATGCCCGGTTTTATTTTATTCAAAAGTTGACGTGTTTTTATCTGATTTGTTCGAATAGTATCCAGATACTGTAATTTTTGCCATTAACTTGCCTTTAATGAACTGGGAAATTCACAACCTATTCTTCTTATTTTGTACTATTGTCAAGTATAACAACATCCTTTTCAAACTGGTTAATGGGTAAAATTATTTTAGCAGATTGCAACTTCGAAGCTGCTGTGTAAAATCTACTGATTATGACAATATAATTGGAAATTTGTATCACCAGATTGTATTTAAGGTCAATAAATATGCACCTACTACTCTTTTTTTTTCATTTTGCTTTGCCAATTTAGATCATTTTATGTAAGCCTACTGCATAAAATCCAAGAAAAAATATTTTCAGTTTATGGGTTGTAAGGCAACAACAGAATCTATCTATCTATTCCTGGTAAATCGGTAAACAATTTTTGCATCGTATGATTTACCAGATAAACTTGACTATATTCATGCTTTAGTATTTTATACACAGATATCACAATCTGATTAGTTCACTATCTTCGGAAAATATATTTTTATTCAAAGTATTTTCTTGTTTCTGATTGATGTAAGGCCATCAACTAGTTCTCAGTATTCTTCTACAAGTCGACTTATTCCATCCTTATCACTAGACCAGACATGCCAATATCCTTCATTTCTTCTTCTTTTCCTTTTGGCTGTTCCCTTCAGGGGTCATCACAGCAAATCATCTGCCACCATCTCACCCTATCCTCTGCATCTTCTTCTCCTATTATCTTCTCTCATTATTTTCTTCACCAATATCCCTAATAAATAAAGCTAAATAACTACCCAATAATTGCCCTCATTACACTATATAATTCACATATCAGTAGCATAACTAGATAATTAGCTATATAGCTTTTTTTCTCAGGAACTATTTAACAATTTCCACCCTGCTTTCAGAAAATAATTGTGATATATTCTATATTCCATTTTTACTTTTTAAATGTTGTGATGCTACACAGACCCGAGTATCACCTTTAGATGTGAATGCATACTCACATGTGTACATGGCCTAGTGTTTTATCCAGGGTGTTTTCCTGCCTTATGTTCCCAGACTAGACTACAGATCAGCCACATACTTTACCATAGAAAGGTCACTGAAGAAGAAGAGGAAGAAGAATATGCATGAAAGAACCAGAAGTCCGGGTGGCGGGGTTCTCCCTTAGAGATAAGGTGAGAAGCTCTACCATCCGTGGAAAGCTCGGAGTAGATCCGCTGCTCCTCCACATTGAGAGTGGCCAGTTGTGGTGGCTCGGGCATCTGGTCAGAATGCCTCTCGCACGCCTCCCTGGTGTGGTGTTTCGGGCATGTCTAACCGGGAAAAGACCCCGGGGTCGACCTAGAACACGCTGGAGGAACTATGTCTTTCGGCTTGTCTGGGACCGCCTCGGTGTCCCCCCGGGAGAGTTGGAGGAGGTCGCTGGGGAGAGGGACATCTGGACCTCTTTGCTTAGGTTGCTGCCCCCGCGATCCGACCCCGGACTTAGCGGAAGATGATGATGATGATGATGATGAGCATAAGGTGCATGTTTCTGGACTATGGTAGGAAACCGGACCATCTGAAGGAAATCCATGCAAGCACAGGGAGAACATACAAACTCCACACAGAAACAACCTTGCTGAGTACGGAGTCAAACCCAAGAACTTCTTGCTATGAGGTGGAAGTGCTAAACCCCACAATGAAGTTAATTACTAATGTTAATAATAGGAAATCACAAATTTCACTTCTGATAAATGGGATTACTGGGTTAACTGTTGCTCGTTCATTCTCTTCTGGACTTGTCGTAACCTCATGCTTTATTCTCTACTTTTCTGTCTCTTACTCCTTTGTTTGCGTCACTCTGCTATCTGTTCTTTGCTGAACTTGATCAACATACAAACATGTACATACTAAGCTAAATCGAAGAGTAGTTTTATTTTGTGTCATATTAGAGATTGCTTTCAAAGATGTCTGTTTATATGTGAGGGAGTACATAAGTGTGCGTAGTTGGAGGCCTCCGGTGTGTCTCTGTGGTGATGAGTCTCTCCTCTGGCTTTGACTCAGACTCTGCCAGCACACTCCTGGAAGGGTGGAGGTGTGTGTGCGTGCATGCGTGCTGCATGCGTGTGTGTACATGAGCGTGCATGTGTGTGTGTGTGTGTAAGTTCTGGTTGAGTGTAATATAAACTATGTATGATTATAAAACAACAACAATTTGATGTCTTGGAACATTTGTCACCAGATGATGTGAGGAACAGAACAGAGACTGGGCTCGGGGGGTGTAATTACTTATTGATTATCATTTTTTTCCGGAGGACTTTAAAGATCAGAATGCCAATGAGATGCATGGTGACTTAGGGCCACAAAATCATAACTGAAAATCTTTGAGTATTTCTTTTCTGGTCCTCCTGTATTCTGTTGAGAGCAGGAGACTCTCTGCCGTAGTCAGGCCCACGGGCAGATGTTATAGACCTAGCTAAACAGCGAGAGCTTTATTTTCTCTGACTATACTTGCTAATGTTTTTTTTTTCCGAAATGTGTGTTTCTCTTGTGCGCATGACTGCTGTGGCTATTAGGAAATTTGAGACATTATAAAACAAATCAAAAAGAAAAAAATATTGTGGATGAAGGGGCAGAGAAACTGAAACAACAGGAAGCTATAGCAGAAGGTACATATAGATCAAACTTGGCACAGGACATTGCTAGAGCCAATAATCAGTGATTTTTTTTCCCAATTACAAAGCATGGAAAACTTTTTGAGAGTTGTCTTGACTCCTTAACTTAAGTGATCAATGTCATCTATCGTATAAAGATGCACGGACTTCATTTCATATTGCTTCTCAAAACTACAGCTGTCAGATGGTACCCTGCTACAGTTATTCCAGTTTCCAGTAAATAAAATTATATATCTACACAAACACACACACAAACACACACACACACACACACACAGATAGATAGATAGATAGATAGATAGATAGATAGATAGATAGATAGATAGATAGATAGATTTTGTGTGTGTGTGTGTGTGTGTGTGTGTGTGTGTGTGTGTGTGTGTGTGTGTGTGTGTGTGTGTGTGTGTGTGTGTGCATAGAAGGCTTGGGTTTGATTCCTGGGCTCAGCTTGTCTGTGTGGAGTTTCCATGTTTTCCTTGTGCTTGCGTGGGTTTCCTCCAGGTACTACAGGTTTTCTCCCACAGTCCAAAAACATGCACATTAATTAGCTGTTCCAAATCACCCCGAGGTGTGAGTGTGAATGGTTGTGTGAGTGTTGACCCTCCAGTGACCTGGTAAGTTGTTCAGGGTATATCCTGTCTTCACCCAGAGTCGGTTGAGATTGGCACTATCCTCCCCACAACCCTAATTAAGACTAAGTGGCTTAGAAAATGACTGAATGCATGAATGAATGAATGAATACGAATATATGAGTTTTAAATTCATATTTTGGTGACTTGCCAATGCAGCCGTGAGGGAGCGGCACAAGCCAGTGTCTTTCCCTCATGCCGGTCCCAAGCCTGGATAAATGCAGAGTGTTGCATCAGGAAAGGCATCCGGCATAAAACAAATGGCAAATAAAATATGCAAGTCACAACAAAAACTTCATACCGGATCGGTCGAGGCCCGGGTTAACAACGACCGCCATCAGTGCTGTTAACCAACAGGGTGCTGGTGGAAATTGGACTACTGTTGGTTGAAGACGTAGAAGAAGTCGAAGAAGGAGAGGCATGAGGTGTGTCCGTAGGCGGAGAGAGAAGAGGAAAGGCATAAGTCTAAGACTGAGAGTAAGCATTTTGAATGTTGGAACCATGACAGGAAAAGGTAGAGAGCTGGCTGACACGGTGCAGAGGAGGAAGGTGGACATACTGTGTGTTAAGGAGACCAGGTGGAAAGGTAGCAAGGCTAGAAGCTTAGGAGTAGGGTTTAAGCTGTTGTTTGATGGTGTGGATGGGAAGAGAAATGGAGTAGGAGTCATCTTGAAGGAGGAGTTTGTCAGGAATGTTCTAGAAGTGAAAAGAGTGTCAGACAGAGTGATGAGTCTCAAGTTAGAAATTGAAGTCGTGATGTTCAATGTTCTTAGTGCTTATGCCCCACAGGCAGGATGCGAGCTAGAAGAGAAGGAGGGATTCTGGAATGAGTTAGTTGAAGTGATGCAGAGTACCCCCAGAGGTGAAAGAGTGGTCATTGGGGCAGACTTCAATGGACATGTTGGTGCAGGAAACAGAGGGGACGAGGAAGTGATTGGCAGGTTTGGTATCCAGGACAGGAACGCAGAAGGACAGATGTTGGTAGATTTTGCAAAAAGGATGGAAATGGCTGTGGTAAATACTTTCTTCCAGAAGAGACAGGAGCATAGGGTTACTTATAAAAGCAGAGGTAGGAGCAGACAGGTAGACTACATCTTGTGTAGGTGATGTAATTTGAAGGAAGCCAGTGACTGCAAAGTACTAGCAGGTGAGAGTGTTGACAAACAGCATAGGATGGTGGTGTGCAGGATGACACTAATGGTGAACAAGGTGAAGAAGGCAAATACAGAGCAGAAGACAAAGTGGTGGAAGTTGAAAAAGGAAGAGTGTCGGGTTGTCTTCAAGGAGGAGTTGAAAATGGCGTGATCAGGAAGTGCTTCCAGATGACTGGACAACTACAGCCAATGTGATCAGGGAGACTGGTAGGAGAATACTAGGTGTGTTATCTGGAAGGAGAGGAGATAAGGAGACTTGGTGGTGGAATGAAGAAGTGCAGGAGTGTGTACAAAGGAAGAGGTTAGCTAAGAAGAAGTGGGACATAGAGAAGAATGAAGAGAGTGAACAGGAGTACAGGGAGACACAGCGTAAGGCAAAGTTAGTGCTGTCAAAGGCCAAACAGAGGGCGTATGATGACTTGTATGCTCTGTTGGAAAGTGAAGAGGGAGAAAATTATTAATCCAGGTTGGTACAGCAGAGAAATAGAGATGGGAAGGACGTGCAGCAAGTTAGAGTGATTAAGGACAGAGAGGGAAATGTATTGACTGATGACAGAAGTGTGCTGGGATGATGGAAAGAGTACTTTGAAGAGCTGATGAATGACGAAAATGAAAGAGAAAAGAGTAGAAGAGGTAACTGTTGAGGACCAGGAAGTAGCAAAGATTAGTAAGGGTGAAGTGAGGTGGGCATTGAAGAGGATGAAGAATGGCAAGGCAGTTGGTTCTGATGACATACCGGTGGAGGTATGGAAGTGTCTAGGAGAGGTAGCAGTATATTTCCTGACAAGAACATTCAACAAGGTCTTAGAGAGTGAGAGGATGCCAGAGGAATGGAGGAGAAGTGTGATAGTGCCCATTTTTAAGAACAAGGGAGATGAGCAGAGTTGTGGCAACTACAGAGGGATAAAGTTGATGAGCCATATGATGAAGTTATGGGAAATAATAGTGGAAGCTAGACTAAGGGCAGAGGTCAGCATTTGTGAACAACAGTTTATTTTCATGCCAAGAAAGAGCACCACAGATGCAGTGTTTGCCTTGAGGGGGTTAATGGAGAAGTACAGAGAAGGTCAGAGGGAGCTGCATTTGCCTTTGTGGATCTGGAGAAGGCATATGACAGAGTGCCGAGAGAGGAAATGCGATATTGCATGAGGAAGTCTGGAGTGGCGGAGAAGTATGTTACAATGGTGTAGGACATGTATAAGAAATGTAAGACAGTGGTGATGTGTGCTGCCAGTGTGACAGAGTTCAAGGTGGAGGTAGGACTGCATCAAGGGTCAGGTCGGAGCCCCTTCTTGTTTACTATGTTGATGGACAGACTGACAGACGAGGTTAGACAAGATTCCCCATGGACTATGATGTTTGCAGATGACATTGTGATCTGCCGTGAGAGCAGAGAACAAGTGCAGGAAAACCTAGAGAGGTGGAGGTATACCCTGGAAAGGAGGGGAATGAAGGTTAGCCTCAGTAAGACAGAATACATGTTTATGAATGACAAGGACCCAACAGGAATGGTGAGGTTACATGGAGCAGAGATAAGGAAGGTGGTGGATTTTAAGTACTTAGGCTCAACAATCCAGAGCAATGGAGAGTGTGGAAAAGGGGTGAAGAAGCTCGTGCAAGCTGGTTGAAATGGTTAGACAAAAGTGTCTGGTGTGATGTGTGATAGGAAGGTATCGGCAAGAATGAAAGGAAAAGTGTACAAGACGGTGTTGAGGCCACCGATGTTGTATGGTTTAGAAACAGTGGCCCTGGGGAAAAGGCAGGACGCAGAGCTGGAGGTAGCAGAGATGAAAATGTTGAGGTTCTCTTTGGCGGTAGCAAGGATGGACAGGATCAGGAATGAGTACATCAGAGGGACAGCACATCAAAGACCTTTTTGGAGACAAAGTCAGAGAGGTTAGATTGAAATGGTTTGGACATGTACAGAGGAGGGATAGTGAGTATCTTGGTAGTAGGATGCTGAGGTTGGAACTGCCAGGCAGAAGGCCTAGAGGAAGACCAAAGAGACGATTCATGGATGTGGTGAAGGAGGACATGAAGGCAGTTGGTGTAAGAGAAGAAGATGCAGAGGATAGGGTGAGATGGAGGCAGATGATTCGCTGTGGCGACCCCTGAAGGGAACATTCGAAAGGAAAATAAGAAAGAAGATTTTGGTGACTTGCGCTGGTGTATTTTGATGTCTAAATTGGCCCCATTTGAAAAAGTTTGGACACCCTTGGTCAAGATTAATGACTGCACTTGGCCGGCTAAAGACTAATAAACAGCTCGGTGCGTCATCATGGTAGTAAGAAGCCAATTTTGCAATTATCTCTGAGTGCATGCTTCGGAGTGAAAGAGCATTTTTGGAAGTGGTTCACACAAGGAATTTTTTACAATGGCATCTAGGAAGTTGTTTTAGGAAGCAGCCTAGCACATTATATCACTTCAGAAATGACTCAGTCTTGATTTAATATGAAGCAAAATCTAAACAAATAGTTTGGGTGCTGTATATTCTCAGAGACCTTTTGAAGATGTAAACGTTAAAAAGAAATTAAGTTTTCAAACATCAGTCAAATGGATTATGTGATTTTGATTGAATACTTTACACAACTGAGTTTTGCTGTTGTCTTCATTGTTGGGATTGCTTTCTTGTTTAAATGCTGAGCTCTCCAGCAAACATTAGGGATAAACCTTTTATATGTAAGTATCATGTAGTATCAAACATTGATGAGGACAAGACTATTGGTTGAAGTGAGAATAGTCCAGGTAAATTAGAAGTAATAGACTAAAGGCATGAATAGCATTTATGATATCATGGTTTGAGACCAGTACCACTAAGAGCGGCAAGGTAATTCATGATATTATGACGTATTAAGATATTACATTAAAGATGCAAATGGTATTTTGATTGAGAATAAAGCTTGGTCATTGTATTTACAGTCGCAGTTAGAATTAATTATTAGATGAATTTGTTTTGAAGGCATGCCGAAACAGATTGCTTCTAACTAACTCTATTTTATGTTCCATCTGAAATTTTTAAAAGGTTATTTTAATAAGGGCAGAAAAACATAATTAAACTGCGACTGAATGTCTGTGCCCACTGATAAAAAAATAAATTATTAAGGCATTAGCCATATTATCCTAGTCAAGGTGACAATGTAGCCCAGTCTGTCCCATGACCACGACGGTGTCAGTTGGGGATACATATCGAATAGGCCCCCATCACAGGGCACCATGTTAACACATCCACGCGCACACACACACACACACACACACACACACACACACACACACACACACACACACACACACTCACACACACACCTTCACATTCATTCACACACACACAAAATAAGCAAGACACATTTACTTAATACATTCTACGTTCTAATGCATTTGTTATAAAGAAACAATTTGTTTCCTGAGAAGCTGCATAAAATCTCGTTTGTATGCTTTTTTTTTTATTTAATTTTGTGTTCAGGCTACAAATTTTATTTAAATTCAAATCTATATTCATGATGCAGAATATTAAATGTTATGTAAGGTATGATACACTTCAAGTTTGACATTATCATGAAATAAACTACAACAGACTCCTTCAATCACTCTGAGGGTTTATTTCACTGTAATGGCCGACAAAAGGTATGATATTGTGCTTATTGCAGTCTCCTAACTAAAAAAATCAATAATTTGACACAGAATATTGATTTAACAATGAAAATGATTGGACTGTTTCTGCTAATGATGCACTCCATAACAACAGTCTGTTCTGCAGAATACAAACGCATGTACATTACCATGCTTATTACATGCCTACTTACTAAATAAAGCAATAATTTGTGACAAATTATTAATTTAATTTTTTTAATTATTGTTTAAAATTGCTTGTGTTAATGAAATAGTCCATAGCGACAATCTATTCTACAAAAACAATCGACTGTAGAATGTCATATCTGGCCAATCAGAATCAAGTATTCAATAAATGTAATAAATGCTAAAAATTAATTCCTGATATTAAAGCTATTAGTACAGGTATATCAAAGAATGAAGGCTGTGAAATATAATAAACTTTTTTTTATTTGGCATGTCTCTACACTTTGGCATGTCATGAGGTGTAGTGAGAAAGCATGACTTCATACAGCCTCAAAATGCTCTCCTAAAAATATCAGCATTCAGTTCAGTAAGGCTCTATGGGATGAAATACCATTATAATATGGTACAACTGGTCAACTAGTGAGTCAATGCTTGAGTATATTCAGTCATTCATCCATTTTATAAGCCACTTCATTCTTATTAGGGTCGCAGGGAGGCTGGCGCCAATCTCAGCTGATTCTGTGTGAAGGCAGGGTACACTTTGAGCAGCTCACCAGTCCACTGTAGGGCCAACACACATACAACAATTCACACTCATTCTCATACCTAGGGGCAATTTGGAACAGCCAGTCAGCCTAATGTGTATGTCTTTTTGGACGTTTCTGTTGGAAACCAGGGTACCCGGAGGATTCCTATGCAGGCATGGGGAGAACATACAAACTCCATACAGAAATGGCCTGAGCACGGGAATTGAACCCAAGGTCTTGTTGTTATGAGGCAAAAGTGCTAACCACTACACCACTGTGCCACCACTCGAGTAAGTTGTGAATAAATATTTAAATATGCCCTTATATTATTATGAAATTGTATGCAGGCTGTTATCTGTGGGCAGTGGAGGCCCTGTGGTAAAGGACGCTGGATCGCTGATCCTAAGGTTGAAGGTTCGAGTCCCACTCTCCACAAGGTTGTCACTGTACCCCCAGTGCAGCTAACTGGGTTATCAAAGGCCAGCCTGTCCATGAGCTCCACCACTGTCTATGGTGAAAGGTTCATGTAAAAGAACCAATGCTGTCTTTCGACAAGAGTAGCTGCTAAGCCATCAGCGTGTTTCTGCCCTGAGATGGCCTGGTGAGATGTCTAGGTTGTACCCTGCCCTCGCCCAGAGTCGGCTGAGATGGGCGCCAGCCTTCTCGCAACCCTAGGATTAGGATTAATGAATAAATAAGAAAATGAATGAATGATATCCTTGCCACTAAGGGAACTAAATATTGTACTTGGAAAAGGGTCAGGTAAGTTTTTAATAACTCTTACATGACGGTGTGTGTACGTATATCTTCTTCTTATGTCTACATCCGATCACAAGGAATGGACATCGATCCCTGAAGCTTGAATGATGCACATACAGGGATTGTTATGGCTGTGATCACAATGATCTACCAGGCCACATACAGACTGATTCACACCTACGATTTGGAACAGCCAATTAACCTAGTGTGCATGTTTGTAGACTGTGGGAGGAAACCGGAGTACTCGGAGGAAACCCACGCAAGCATGGGGAGAACATGCAAACTCCACACAGAAATGTTCAGGCCTGGAATCAAACCAGGACTTCTTGCTGTGAGGCGGATGTGCTAACAAATATGCCACAGTGCAGCCCCGTGTACGGATATACACACATACTCATATATATATATATATAGCTCCAATTCATCATGGGTACAAAAAAGCAAACAAAATATGGATTTATAGATTTTGATGAGAAGAACTCATTTTTATTTAAAAGACCTAGACGTTTTTCACCGAACCCAACTTTATCGACTTTTTTGATCAGAAGGTCCTTTGTCAGGATGATTAATCAGTCTTCAAAGTGGGCAGCCATTTTGACTGGGCCAATAGGAAGAGGAAAACATAGAAGTTTTCAGTTCAGGGCTTTAGTGCTTGAGTAGTCTGCCACAGGGCAGAGCCGATCTATCTTATATAATCTCTATGAGAAGGAATATTGGCATGTGCCAGTTGTGCAATAATCATGGTTAATTAACTGATGGCAATGATGTTATATCAACAATAATATGATGGCTTTCCACCAAAAATACCAAAATCTTTTGAAGCCATAATTACACTGATTTTCTAATTATAGTCGACATATACGAATGTATTGTATTAGACAGAAAGTGAATGGCCAGTTCTCAAACTTGATGTGTCTGAATCAGGAAAAATGAGCAAACATCAAGATACGAGTGACTTTGACAAGAGCTACAATGTGACAGCGAAATGTTTGGGTCTATTATTCTCCAAAACAGCAGGTCTTGTGGAGTGCTCCTGGTGTGCTGTCGTAAGTACCTATCAGAGGGATCCAGTTAAGGACAGCTTGTGGACTGGCAAGAGTATCATGAGTACCCTAAGCTTATTGATTCATGTGGAGAACAAAGGCTAGCATGTCTGGTCTGATCCCACAGAAGAGCTACTGTAGCATAATCTGGTGAAACTGTTAATGCTGGCTATGATAGAAAGGTGTCAGGACACACAATGCATGACAGATTTTTGTGTATGGGGCTGCCTAGCTGAAGACCAGTCAGTTGGTGATAATGTTATGGCTGGTTGGTGTTTAAAATAATTAAAATAACAGCATGGGTGATACAATAGGCTTCTGTATTTTGGGATGTATGACATTACTGTGATTGTTCAGCAGTGAAAATGATAAAAGACACTGAAAAATGCATGAACACAGATTAGACTTGGTAATGAGTGGCAAGACTCAGTTAAGAATACATGTCGACTACAAATACATGAGCAAAACACAAAAACACCAATGTGCAGTAGATATTGTAATTTATGTGACAGTAGGGATCTCTGGGAAACAGTGGTATTTCGAGCACACACTGGGATTATATAAAATTGCTCATGTCCAGAAAGGAATCATAAGTGCTCACCTTAATGATTTTCCATTTGGAATAAAAGAACATAAAGTTTATTCTGAAAAAAAAAGCCACCTGCCTTGTAAAGGACATTTTCTGCTCCTGTCTATCCTACAGCTATTGCCTCTGGTCCTCAAAGGCCAGCTTTACCAAGAGTTCATCATTTCTTTCATTTTCCTCTCAACCGTGTCAAAGGTAACATACAACCTGCAAGCTCATCAGACCATCGCTGGATCAACACACACAAGGCTCACATTCACACCTAGTGGTATCTGAAAATATCCAATTATTATTAATGTGCATGTCTTTGGACTGTGGTAGGACACCAGAGTACCCAAAGGCCAGCCATACAAATATAGGAAGAACATACAGACTCCACACACAAACAACCTTGCTGGATACGGAGCCAGTAAAACTGCTTCCAACAAGGGTTCATAATTTCATTTTTCCGAACTGCTTCATCCTACTAGATTTTGTGGGGAAGGCTGTAGCCATCTCAGGTGACTCTGGGTAAAGGCGGAATACACCCTTAACACTCGCCAGTGTATCACAAGCCCAATTCACACAACCATTCATACTCATATTTACACCTAGGGTCAATTTGAAAAAGCCAGTTAGTATAATGTGTTTGAATTTGGATTAAAGGAGGAAACTGGAGTAACCGGTGGAAAGTCATGCAAGCACAGACAGAGCATGCAAACTCCATATAGAAATGCCCTCACCAAATTCAAACTCAAGACCTTCTTTCTCTGAGGAGGACATGCTAAGCCACTTTGCCGCCCTATCCAAGATTTCCAATATTATTTTATCTTGTGCATGAATCTTCAAAAAAATTATTGGTCAAACATTAGATTAGGTTCACTTTGTGGCATCTGTAATTATTTGTTTACACGTCTACTTTGTTAGGAAGCTTTCAAGTCTGTAGGGAACTTATTACGAGGCTAAAGAGTCACATGTCCACCTTTGCACAGTCCAATACCTCTTCACTATAGGAACACTTCTCCAAATCCCTCTGTAGTTCTCAAGCACTTGTTTCCAACAATGTTACATGAGGGCTATTTTTCTGTCACACCCAGTTCATGGAGAAATGTTTATTCATTCATGTTAATTAGCTAATTACTTAAATTAGGTGTGTTGGAAATAAAATTTAAACCTGCAAGGCATGAGGTCCTCCAGGACCAGGGTTTGGAACCAGCATTTCATGTCTGTTTGAGATGTTAAGCACAGTATCTCTCTCTCTCTCTCTCACACACACACACACACACACACACCGCCAAACTTCCATTGATGAATCCTAACTTTGTTCTTATTCTATCTATGTTGTGGAGTTTGTGCCTGGTTATGCTGTCTAAAATTCAGGATGCCTACTTCATGGAAGGGAAAATGATCGTCTTTATTTTCTTGTCAGCATCTAATTTGGGGTGATTCAGGATCTAGGTATGCAAGCTAAGTATTAAATACAGTACATCCGGCCTGTAAAAAAATAAAGAAAAAAGATCTACTCAACAAAAGAGACAGCATCTGTCTGCCAAAATTAAAAAGTAACTAAAATTATGTAGCAACTGTAAAGTTGGTTCAAGAACAGTGAATGGATTTGGTTTGCAGTTTTTCAGAGAAGGAAGAAGGCAAACAAGAGCATGGCTAATCCATATGAACATAAAATTACAGAGAAACACCTGCAAATAATGGAATTAACCCAAGTCCCCATGTAAAATTTAATCCCACCCAAATAGGGCTGATGAATGCCAAGGCGACACAAGAGCCATTAGCTAGCCTATAAGGCTGACAAAAGCTATATTTTGGTTGTTTACACTGAAATGGATTTTCCTCTTCTTTTCTTTAGGCTTTTTCCCGTTCTCGGGAGTCGCCACAGCGAATCGTCTGATTCGCACATTTGATTTGGCATGGGTTTTTACGTCGGATGCCCTTCCAGTCACAACCCTTTAGCAAGGGACAGAAACACGCTGATGGCTTTGCAGCGTACTCTTTACGATAGTCAGCAATGGTTCTTTTACATGAACCTCTCACCATAGACAGTGAGGGACATGGCCCGCCTTTGATAACCCAGTTAGCTGCACTGGGGGGACAGTGACAACCCCGTGGGGACTCGAACCCCCAACCTTAGGATCAGTGGTCCTGCGCCCTATCGACTATACCACCACTGCCCTGTAATGGATTTTCCTATTTACTACAAAATTGTTTGAATTTTCCAACTGTTCTATGGACACTAGATCATGTAAAAAGCCCATGAAGACATTTGTTACAGTGATGCTAACTTTTTTTCCCAACAAAGAAGGACCTAACGAATACGGATAATGTGGGGGGCATGTTAAACTCCTGCTGGAGTTTCTCTTGGATATATTCATCCGTTGTCTTGGTTTCAGCAGCAAGGGTACACACGACTATCCAAAGTAAATAATTCTTGAAAGGAGTTCAATTACATCATGAAGTTGAGTAGGTCCCAGGGAGGAAGATAGTTTTTTTTCATGGGGTTCACTTTTTTGAGTTTGTATAGCATGGTAGTGGACCAGATCACAATATCTGTATTATCTCAGCCCATTACAGGTTTACAGTTATGAGATTATGGGAGTCCTAAGATCATGATCAGCATGGGGGAACAGATAATTGACAAGGATATAGTCTTGGTATAGGTGGTTTACTACTAGAAGAAGAAGTACTTTACTGGACTGTCAAATAATAATATCTAGGATTGTGAATCCAGGGGTTTAGATGTGTGGGCAAATTGATTCCCATGAAGTTCCCAGCATGTCTAGAACAGCTAAGAAGACAGATTGTTTGATCATGGCAGAGTTCTGTCAGCAGTAATTGAAGCTTTTTATTAGGTAGAAATGGGAAATAGTCATGCTAATGCGGGAAATACTTACTGCCAGCTTCTAATTTGTTATATCCTATTGTCTACAGTAATAACATTATGTCTCTTGGATGAATCCCTTTTCCATTGGTATGTGGGACATGGGCACTTGGATTTTGAAGGAGAATATTTATTTTGGTTTGCTATGGTGATATAGTGGTTAGCACAGCAAGGTCCTTGGTTCCAGCCCTCTGCCCAGTCAGGGTGTTTCTCTGTGGAGTTTAAAGTTTTACATGTGTTTGTGTTGGTTTCTTCTGGGTGGTCTATTTTCTCACACAGTCCAAAAATATGCACATTAGGCCTAATGATAATTCTCATTTGGACTGAATGTGAGTGTAAACGGTTGTGTCTGTGTTAGCCTTGGGTTGTTCTGGCAAACTGGTCAGGGTGTACCCCACTTTTGCCTGGAGTCAGCTGGGATGAGCTCCAGTCTGTCCGTGACCTTAATAAAGGATAAAGTGATGTAGTAATCTCACTTATTTCCCAAACCACTTTATCCTACTACTGGGGATAGGATTAACGGCAGGTTGGAGCCTATCTCAGCTGACACTGGGCAAAGGCGTGGTACACCCTGAACAGCTCACCAGTCCATTGCGAGTCAATATAATCATAACTATTCACACACACACCTGGGGCAATTTGCAGCAGCCAAATAGCAGACTGTGAATGTCTTTGGACTGTGGGAGGAAAATGGAGTACTCGAAGGAAACCCACACAGGCAGTGGTTAAAAGCATGCAAACAGAAACGCCTGAGCCAGCAACTTGAACCCAAGACCTTGTTATTGAACAAAAGGAAGGTTATTCCAGTCTCTAGATGTGTTGTGTGGAAATTCAGTATTTTTGTAGGCATAGGGTCTTGTCGAAAAATAATTACATCTCATGGATTGGACCAATTTTTGATTTTCTTTCAACATATGTGAATGAAGAAATATTTCACTCTCTGAAACAATGCCTAGAGATAAACATGGTATTCCCAATGACAGACAAAATTGATATATTTTTTGTCATTTTCATGCATTCATGCCTTCTGAATCTCAATATATTGAGATTTTTTTTTTCACAGAATTATTTATTTTTGTATTAGCTTGGGCAATGGTGGCCCAGGCTTCTATGATCACTGATCCTAAGGTTGGGGGTTCAAGCCCCACTCTCAACAGGTTGTCACTGTCTCTCAGTGCAGCTAACTGGGTTATCAAAGGCCAGCCATGTCTCTCACTGTCTATGGTGTGAGGCATGAAAAAGAACCAATTCTGACTTTCAACAAGAGTAGCTCCATAGCTGTCAGCGTGTTTCTGTCCCTGCAATGGCCTGGCGAGTTGTCCAGGGTGTACTCTGCCCTCACCCAGAGTCAGCTGGGATGGGCACCAGCCTCCCTGGGACTCTGATTAGGGTTAAGCAGTTACAAAAAATGAATGAATGAATGTATATGTGTAATATTTACCGAATGTTTCTAACTGCCAAAGTAAATTAGTGGCTTTATTAAAACTAACATGATCCTGACTGGGCAGATATAAGGATCTCTGAATGAACACCAAATGTATTGCAAAAATGGGGAGATTTTAGGTTGGTGGTGATGTGGCATGACTTTTAAATAGATCAGGGATCGTCAACCTAAAACATGCAAAGAGCCAATCGGACCTGTTCCCACAGAAAGAAAACACAGGAAGCCACAAAACCCTTTTCATGTGTAAAATGAAGACAGTACTGCATATATTGTTTATTACCTTTCTGGAAAGTATAGAAGTAAAGTGGACTGTAGTGTGTTGCATTTATGAAATCAATGAACTGCTACTGTGAAAATGAAATTTTATTTCTGCAGGCAAACAAAACTATATTGAACAGTTTGAACTAACCTGAACAGAAAAGATATTGGGTTGAAGGTTACTTTCAAATAAAATGTTCAATGTCTAATTGAGTCTTCTTCGTATTCATGACATCAAAATTTTTAACTTGCTAACTGCAGCAATCCAAAAATGCCGTCTGCTTCTGTTCGTCGTCATCAGACTGTGTCCATTTCTTGTAATATAAAGTCAACCTTCTGCAACAGTTCCAGGCTTTTTCTCTCTTGCATCTTCATCCAGATATTTTTCAGCAAAAGCTGTAGTGTTTATTGTGGAAAAGTCTGGCAACATTTGACTTTTTGTTGTTCGTGAATTTTTCACCACATATTAGGCATATACGGGGAATCCACTCTCATCAGCAGTAAATGCAAATTAAGCCGTCCACATTTCATGAAATGTTCTGTTTATTTCAGAAACTTTTCTTTTCTTGCATTTATCCATCTTGAACAACCTGGGGTAGAATAGTTAGATCTGCATGATATACATGATATGAATACTTAGATTTTTGCATGACCTACAATCTTCTTTGTTTGCTGTTATTTTCCTTTACAATCCATCATATCAAAACTTAAGATTACGTTTCCAAGATGAGAAAACTCGCAAATCTGGACTTTCAGTAAAAATATGAGGTAGTAACTAAAAGAAGACCAACACAGTTGGAATAAATTTTAACCTCAAATGAAATATGCCTCACATGTTTGTGTAAAAAATGCTGATATGCAATATAAAATACAATGCATTGTCTCAAAAGAATTTTATTTATTTTAAACGGTACTAAAGATACTAAAATAGAAAGAAACATGATACAGGATAAGAGTAGCCTGCATAGCCGTCGTCGTGTTTCTGTCCTGAAATGGCCTCGTGAGCTGTCCAGGGTATACCCTGCCCTCACCTAGAGTCCACTGAGATAATCACCAGCCTCTTCCTGATTAAGCGGTTCGGAAAATGAATACAAATGAATGAATGACAAGGGCGAATGACATTACACCACACATCATACACTATATTAACTGTGTGGACAGTCATATCTTTGCTTCTCTCTTTGATATTGATTTGATGTTTGTTGTCGATCAAATGATGTGTGTAAAATGAAGAATAATATACTCTTTTGAGTTCATTTGGTTAGAAAGAGGTAGGGCTTCACCAGCTGTCCACCTCACTGCATATCACTGATGTAAATGGCACTAGTGTAGTGATTAGCATTGTAGTGGTTGCCACATGACCAAGGGGAGTTTGCATAGTCTCTCCATGCTTGCATGGGTTTCCTTCCAAAGCACAAAGACATGCAAATTCGATCTAAATTGCACACAGGATGGTTGTTTTTCTGTAAGCCCTGTAATGAATTGGCGGCCTGTCGATGGGTTCGCCCAGGGGTCGGCAAACCGCGGCTGCGGAGCCGCGTGAGGTTCTTTCACCTCTCTGATGCGGCTCCGTGGCTTTTAAAAATAATGAATGCGTACTTTACGGTGGTACGGAAAGAGCAGGTTATCACATTAAATGACTTTTTTCATCCCGGGTGGCACAGATATAAAATTGGGGCTTAAATAGTGAAAGAGGGGCCATTATATATAATAGGTTTTCAAGATGGCGCCGGGTGACCTGCAGCCAGTTACAGGAGCTCTTCAGTTTATTTTTCTTTTTTTTCTCTTTTCTATTGTATATAGGCGTGTTTCTTTATCTTTTTTCAAATTTTCTTTTTCTTTCTTCAATCCTGCATCTGGAAAACATACTTTCATGATGCTTTTGTTCTTCTGTGCACTTTTATTTTCACTTTTTGGATCGGCGTCAGGAAACTCATTCACCGACGGCTCTGAGCAACGCAGGTCTTACACACGTGAGACCCTCCTCGGCCTGCGCGCCCCGCCCTCCTTCACGCGGAAAAGCCCGTTGTTCCTTTGGAAATACGGAGGAAAAGGAGAGGCTGCAGAGGGGGACGAAAGACGCGGAGGACATGTGTTCCCTCTGTCATCATGGGAAATGTCCGCGCGATCGCCAACAAGACGGAGGAGCTGGCGGCGCTGACCCGGCAGCAGAGGCAGTACCGGGACTGCAGCCTCATGTGTTTCTCGGAGACGTGGCTGAATGAACTCACACCGGACTCTGTGGTTTCTCTTAACGGATTTACACTCGCGTGCAGATCGGAGTGTAACGGAGAGCGGTAAGAAGAAAGGAGGGGTGTGGCGGTCTATGTGAATGAACGATGGTGCCACCCGGCAAACGCGTGCACGTGAAGGAGCAGCTGTGCACGTCGGACCTAGAGCTGCTCGCGTTAAGCGCGCGGCCATATTATCTACCGAGGGAGTTTTCACACGTGATTGTGTTTTGCGTGTACATTCCGCCCTCGGCTGATGCGGCGACGCGTGTGAGCGTCTACACAGCGCCGTTAATCAGACACAGACTCGTCACCCCCGCGCCATGATTCTGATCAGCGGGGACTTTAACCACGCCTCTCTCCGCCTCTCTTCCGACGTTCACGCAATACGTGAAGTGCGCCACAAGAGACAATAAAACACTGGACTTACTGTATGCAAATGTGAAGGACGCTACAGCTCCTCCCCTCCCCACTGGGACGATCAGACCACAACCTGGTCTACCTGCTCCCCCAATACACACCCAGGGTGCGAAAGGAACCTGCACAGAAGAGGTCTGTGAAAGTGTGGACCGAGGAGACCAACGAGAGGCTTAGGGACTGTTTCCAGACCACAGACTGGAGCATGCTCTGTAACTCCTTTGGTGATGACATCGACGGCCTCACACACTGTATCACCGACTACATGAACTTCTGCGTGGACAGCACCGTGCCAACACGGAGAGTACGGTGCTTCTCCAACAACCACCCATGGGTCACCCCTGAGCTCAAAGTCCTCCTGAACCAGAAAAAGAGGGCTTTCATCTCGGGGACAGAGAGGAGCAGAAGAAGGTCCAGCGTGAGCTCCAGTGGAGGATCAGGAGGGCAAAGAAGGACTATGGGAAGAAGATGGAGGAGAAGCTGGCTCAGAACAACGTGCGGGACGTCTGGAGAGGACTAAAGACCATGTCTGGATTTGGGCAGAGTGTCAGAGGGACAGCTGATGGTGACCAGCGCTGGGCGGATGAACTAAACTGCTACTTCAACAGGTTTGATTCTCCCCCCTCCCCTCTGCACCCCTCCCGTTCCCCTCCCTCTTCACACGTCTCCAGACCAGCTGACACCTCCCCTCCCCAGGCCAACTTCACTTGACTGCTACAGCCCGACAGACACATCCCCTCCCTCTGCAGCCCACCCCAGCCCCCTCTCCCTCACATCAGACCAGGTGAGGAGACAGCTGAGGCGACTAAATCAGAGGAAATCTGAAGGACCTGATGGCATCAGTCCCAGGCTGCTGAGGACCTGCGCAGACCAGCTCTGTGTGGTACTATGCTACCTGTACAACCTGAGCCTCAGCCTGGAGAAGGTTCCAGTCCTCTGGAAGACCTCCTGTGTGGTTCCGGTTCCCAAAACAGCACAAGCGAAGGAACCAGCCCACTACAGACCTGTCGCCTGACCTCCCACCTCATTAAGATCATGGAAAGGCTCCTCCTTGAACACCTCCGCTCTATGGTGAGCCCCACCTAGACCCGCTGCAGTTTGCCTACAGGCCCAACATCGGAGTAGAAGACGCCGTCATCTACCTTCTGCAGCGGGCACTCGCCCACCTGGAGATCGCCGGCAGTGCTGTGAGGGTCATGTTCTTTGACTTCTCCAGCGCCTTCAACACCATCAGGCCGGCGCGCCTGGGGAAGCTGGAGGACGTGGGAGTGGACGGGCATCTTGCTGCCTGGATTATTGACTACCTTACTAACCGTCCACAGTACGTGCGGCTGCGCGGCTGTAAGTCAAAGGTGGTAGTCTGTAGCACGGGGGCACCGCAGGGCACCGTCCTCTCACCCTTCCTTTTTAACATCTATACCTCGGACTTCATATATAACACAAACAGCTGCCACCTCCAGAAGTTCTCGGACGACTCCGCCATCGTGGGCCGTGTGTCAGAGGGGAACGAGCTGGAGTACCGGTCGGTCATCGTCGACTTCGTGGACTGGTGTGAGCGCAACCACCTGTGCTTGAACACTAGGAAGACGAAGGAGATGGTGGTCGACTTCAGGAGAAGCACTCAAACACACACACACACACATTTACTAGTGAACATCCAGGGACAGGACATTGAGACAGTGGACAGTTTCAAGTACCTGGGTGTTCACCTTAACAATAAACTGGACTGGTCCCACAACACCAACGCCCTGTACAAGAAGGGCCAGAGTCGCCTCCACCTTCTGAGGAGACTCAGGTCCTTCGGCATATGCAGAACCTCTGCTCAGGACATTTTATGACTCTGTGGTAGCCTCTGCAATCCTCTACGCTGCCATCTGCTGGGCCCCGGGCAGCACAGAGCGGGACAGAAAGAGACTGAACAAGCTGGTCAGGAGGGCCAGCTCTGTCCTCGGCTGCCCACTGGACTCTGTGGAGGAGGTGAGTGAGAGGAGGATGGTAGCAAAGCTCACATCCATCCTGTCCAACAGCTCTCACCCACTGCACCAGACTGTCGAGGAGCTAAGCAGCTCCTTCAGTGGACGACTGAGGCATCCTCAGTGCAGGAAGGAGCGCTACCGCAGGTCGTTCATTCCCACCGCTATCAGACTGTACAACGCCACTTTGTAACTGTCTGTGAAAATACCGGTTATGTGCAATAAAAACCCCCGCGCACTTTAATCAACCACATCTACCCCACTGACTATGAACCATATCAACCATATCAACCCATCTACTCTGCACTCAGATACATTACACTTTAATATAGGCCAATCTATAAAGTTGCTCCATTCTTTTCTTTTATTGTTTAGTAATTTATACTATTTATGTATCTATTTATTTATTTACTTATATAATATATGTATGTGTGTATGTTCGTACTTGTATCTATTTTTGCACCCCCTACTGATAGTACCTCAAGAGCCTGTAACAGTGAATTTCTCCATTGTGAGATTAATAAAGCTGTATCTTATCTTATCTTATCTTATCTTATTGTCATTTTGTCACTACAACCCAGGGTATTTAACTACTTCATCACCATAGGGCACCCTCCTGTGAAATCTACATCTTCTCCATAGACAGGCTAATTATGATTAATAAATAAAGATTCTAGTCTAATAAAGTGTAATAAAGTTCAATATTTGTACTCAAGTTTCTTTTTGATCTTTATATTTTCGTCTTAACCTTCAGCGTATGCTGTCCAGGAAAAAAAACTCAAAAATGTTGTGCACTATATCATTTGTTTGGACCACCCCTAGCCATAATTACAGCAGTCACCATGCCATTGTTGCTTGAATTGGTCAGATTGAATATAAAGTCAGAAATATAATAAAATAATATGGTCAGCTAATGACCTTATTGTATTGAAGGACCAGGTTATCACATCAAATGACTTTTTTTCATCCTGGGTGGCACAGAGTTGTCATTTTATCACGACAACCCAGGATATTTAACTGCTTCATCACCATAGGGCACCCTCCTATGAAAGCTACACCGTCTCCATTGGCAGGCTAATTTTTTGTCACCCTTAGAAATCCCATAATGCACTAAAACTAACACTCTGTATAAAATGTATTGGCAAGCTATGGGACCATCACAACACTTTCAGTAAAGTGGTCAAAGATTTCCTAAGGCAGAGAAGACAGTTATTATTCAATTTAGTTATTTTATACAATGTTTTATTGTTATTGTAACCTGGATTCAAGAATTGATTTCAGGGAAAGGGCTGCAAGGCGAGAGAAGTAATGAAAGACAATTCAATGGGACATCACTATTTCAGCATCAGAAAAAGTTAGATTGTGACTAGCTTTTTGAAATTCCATCAAGTATTAAAAAAATTAATAAAAGCATAATATAATTGTTATTATACTATATTATTGTTTCTATGTGTATATATATATATATACTAGTACACACACACACACACACACACACACACACATACAGACGCTCCCTGACTTAAGTTTTTAATTGGTTCCGGACGGCCAAATGTAAGTTGAAAGTGAACGTAAGTTGTTACAGTGACATATGACGTGTGACGTATGACCCTCTTACTGTACTATACATCCATAAATACCATTACCGTATCTCATAAAGCACCCCTAAATCAATTATTATAAACATAACATTGTAAAATAATATCAAATATATCAAATAATATCAACATTAATTTCAAATAAGTCCCTTATTTATACCAAATCACTTTACATGAAGCTTAAAACGACCAATCAACGCTTACAATATGTGAGGCGCTCAAAACCGAAAGTAGTGTACTTGCAAAAGTAGTGTACTTGTTGTGGGTTATACAGACTTCCGGTCTTTCAAGTGCGCAAGGGTGCCGTTGAACTTGTTTAGAACACAGCCTGTACTGATGTGAATCACGGAGTGGAGAGTTCTCTTTCCTGGATTCGGGTTTTCATTCATTTTGCAACTATCTTTGCTTAACTGAGTATGCATGGTAGATTGCGCCGATCCGAGCAGATAGTTAATTCATCTCTGTGTATGAGACTTGCACCCATGCTAGTAGGCTTACACTTCTGACCAACCATATTTGCTTAGGGTTACAAAAGTCTGTAAAACAGTGTAAACACAAAGATCACAGAGACAACGTCTTAACACAAGGGTAACACGCTATATAAACAATATATATATATATATATATATATATATATATATATTGCAGACTGCAACTGCAGAGCGTGCTGGACAAACGCAAGGCGAAAGACATCACAGTGCTCATGGGCAACGTGAATGCATAGATAGGGAGTGACAACACCGGATATGAGGAAGTAATTGGTACACATGGACTGGGACACATGAATGAAAACAGAGAACGCTTTGCTAACCTGTGCTCCCTGAACATACTGGTGATAGGAGGAAGTATTTTCCCTCACAAGCAGATCCACAAAGCCACATGGTGATCTCCAAATTACATCACAGAATCAAATCGACCATATCTGAATTAACCCGAAGTTCAGAAGATCTTGCCAGGACGTAAGAGTGAGACAAGGAGCAGATGTATCATCAGATCACCATCTCCTTATGATGGCAGTGTGACTCAAGCTCAAGAAGCTCACCACTAACAACAAGTCAAGCCCAAGATACAACACCAACATGCTAAGGAACCACAACACACAAACCAAGTTCCAGCTCAACCTCTCCAACAGATTTCAACATCTCCAAGATCTTCTAGAGGATAACAGTATAAGTGTGGAGACCCTGTGGGAATACACCAAGAAACTCTGACATGACACCTGCCAAGAGATACTGGGATATAACAAGACTCAACACAAAGGATGGATCTCTGTCGATACATTGCAAAAAGTGGAAATCAGGAAGAGGAAGAAAGATGTGGTGAACACAAGTAAAACCACAGCAGCCAAGGCAAGAGCACAGGAAGAGTATACCATTGCAGACAAGAAAGTTAAAAAGAGCTGCAAGAGAAACAAGAGAGCTCACATTGACAACCTTGCCAATCAAGCACAGGAAGCTGCAGGACAGAGAAATCTGAGAGAGGTGTGTACGGTGACAAAGAAGCTAGCAAACAAGTTCCAGCAAACAAACAAGCCAGTCAAGGACAAAAATGGCAACCCACTCACAATGACAGAGGAACAGCAAAAGAGATGGGCAGGACATTTCTGAAAACTTCTCAACAGACCAGCTCCAGAAGATCCACCAGAAATTCTTCCATCCAAGAAAGATCTGCCAATTAACTGTTACAAGCCATCAAAAGCAGAAATCAAGAGGACTATCAAAGACCTAAAGAATGGAAAAGCAGCAGGACCAGACAATGTACCAGTAGAAGCCATAAAAGCAGACATGGAGACCACTACAACCATGCTGTACAGTATAGCCTCTTCAACAAGATCTGGGAGAAGGATGAAGTACTGGAGAAGTGGAGAGAAGGACACCTCATCAAGCTACCCAATAAGGGAGACCTTCGAGACTGTAATAACTACAGAGGAAACATGCTCCTATCAGTCCCCGGGAAAGTACTAAACTAAACAGAGTGCTCTTGTCAAGAATGAGGGAGGCAGTTGACAACAAACTCTGCCACCAACAAGCAGGTTTCCGCAAGAACAGATCATATGCAGACTAAATTGCCAGCTTACGTATCATTGTGGAACAGTCGCTGGAGTGAGGATCCTCATTGTATGTTAACTTCATTGACTATGAAAAGGCTTTTGACAGTGTGGACAGGAGTACCCTCTGGAAGCTGATGAGACATTATGGGATACCAGAGAAAATTGTCACCCCAGTCAAGTCCACATATGATCAGATAACTTAGAGAGTAAGACTTGTCTTCATGATCCAGTGGACCCTCTGGGAACAACTAGATGATCTAGACTTCGCAGACGACCTAGAACTTTTTGCCACCAGCTATCGGCAGATGCAAGACAAGATAGATTGCCCTACAACAACATCTAGCAGTATAGGGCTGAAGGTCAATAAGAACAAAACAAAGGTACTGAGAATAAACACCACTACCCATGCCCCAGTCACAATAGGAGACCAACCCATCAAAGAAGTCGAGGCATTTACCTACTTAGGTAGAGTGATTGACAAACAGGGAGGCACTGACAGAGACATTATGACAAGGATTGGCAAGGCTCAAGCAACCTTCATCATGATAGAGAGCATCTGAAGCTCCAGCCATATCAGGATGGCCACAAAGATGCACATCTTCAACTCCAGTGTGAAGTTCTTGCTGCTCAACGGCTCTGAAACATGGTGAATGACCAAGGCAACACAAAGCAAAGCGCAGACATTCATCAACACATGTCTCAGACGCATCTACAAGATCAGATGGCCGGAAAAGATCACAAATGAGGAGCTTTGGCAAAGGGTACGGCAAGAAGCAGTGAAACATCAGATGCTAAAGAGGAAATGGAGCTGGATTGGACATACCCTCAGGAAGCCAATATCCAGTCGAACAAGCCAACATCCAGCCACCCGCCAAGCACTAGCCTGGAACCCACAGAAGAAGCAAAAGAGAGGAAGGCCCAGAAACAGCTGGAGACGGGACACGGAAGCTGAAGTAAAGCTGACCAGAAAGAGCTGGAGGGAGTTAGAGCAGATAGCCCTGAGCCGTGTTAGATGAAGAGTTGTCGTTGATAGCCTATGCTCCTAAGGGGGCAAAGGGCTTAAGTAAGTAAGTAAGTAAGTAAGTAAGTAAGTAAGTCGTTGAATCTAAATGTTTTTGTTGGAAGCAGAATTGTCATTTAATTGTCTCTGCAGTCATTCAAATCAGTGCAATACATTGTTTTTTATATTAACATAAAGGAAAAGGGGGGGAAAGCATTACATGCAGTGTTATTTGATTTTAAATGTCAGAAAAGGATTTGTGGCTCCCAGTATTTTCTTTACTGTGGAAAACAGTTCCAAATGGCTCTTTGAATGGCAAATGTTGCCTACCCTGGGTTAGGCTACCTCCTGCCTACACAGCTAAGACAGGTAAGTAGCATCATTCCAGAAGTCACGGTGTAATGTATGTTTTTACCTAAGAGGGCTGTAACCCCTTTAGAACCTGTTCTCTAGAATAAACATCTATTCATATGTATATGCTCAGAGACATTTTTTTAGGATCATTTAGGACAGGGCAGTGCTAGCCTGGTGTTAAGGTGCTGGATTACTGATCCCAAGCTCAAGGGTTCAGGCCCCACTGTCGGTGGGTTGTCACTGCTGTCCCCCCCAGTGCAGCTAACTGGGTTATCAGAGGCCGGCCATGTCTCTCACTATCTGTGGTGAGAGGCTGTAAAAGAACCTTTGCTAACTTTCATCAAGAGTAGCTGCATACCTCGGCGTATTTTGCCCTGCGATGGCCTGGTGAGCTGTCGAGGGTGTACTCTGCCTTTGCACCGAGTTGGCTGAGATGGGCACCAACCTCCCCACGACCATAATTGAGATTAAGCAGTTAAGAAAATGAATGTATTTAGGACAGCTAATTCGCCAGATGTGCATATCTTTGGACTGTGGGAGGAAAGTGGTGTACCCACATAAGTGGGAGAACATGCAAACTCCATACAGAAACACCATTCAGCATCGGGCTCAAGCTGAGGATCTTCTTGCTGTTAGGTAAGAGTGGTAATCTAATCACTGTATCACCTTTAAGAACAGTATTCCAGGTTAATTAGGCAATTTGTTGAAAATCCAATAGTGTTGCGTGTCTAGGTTTTTTACATGTGCCCCTTATATATTAGAGGGTGGGGACACCCAGAGAGAGAGAGAGAGTAAGCTAAATGACTTGCAGTGCTCTCTTCCTTTCTCACAATGATGCTATCCATATCTGGCAGTAAAAGGCCATGAAAACATGGATATCATGCTCTCTGTCTCCCTCCCTTTCTCCTCACCCTCCAGTTGCCAGTTTACTCACTTGGATCCTGTTAGTGTTCCCTCTAACTTGCCGTCTGATTTCTGCTTGTCATTACCTTATCACTTTT
>CM045728.1:95712100-95847100 GCA_024760905.1 Plotosus lineatus
TCAATACCAAGGGTGGAATATATTGTGTTGTTGATGAGTTAATGTTCTTAATTACTGGACAGTACTTTAGTTTTAATTTGAAGATTAGCATAGTGTTTAGCATGTCCGCCCCACAGCAAGACGGCCTGGGTTCGATTATAGGTCTCAGGTGTTTCTGTGTGGAGTTTGTATGTTCTCCTGGTGCTTGTGTGGTTTCCTCCGGGTATTCTGGATTTCTCCCACAGTCCAAAACCATGCACAGTATGCTAAGATTTGGCTGTTTCAAGTCTCCCTAGGTGTGAATGTGAATGGTGGTGTCTGTCAGCCCTGCAATGCTCTGGCCAGCTATTCAGGGTGTACCCCGTTCTCGCCCAGAGATGGCTGAGATGGGCACCAGCCTCCCTGTAATTCTAATTATGATTAATAAATAAAGATTATAGTCTAATAAAGTGTAATAAAGTTCAATATTTGTACTCAAGTTTCTTTTTGATCTTTATATTTTCGTCTTAACCTTCAGCGTATGCTGTCCAGGAAAAAAAAAAACTCAAAAATGTTGTGCACTATATCATTTTTTTGGACCACCCCTAGCCATAATTACAGCAGTCACCATGCCATTGTTGCTTGAATTGGTCAGATTGGATATAAAGTCAGAAATATAATAAAATAATATGGTCAGCTAATGACCTTATTGTATTGAAGGACCAGGTTATCACATCAAATTACTTTTTTTCAGTCTGGGTGGCACAGATATAAAATTGGGGATTAAATCGTGAAAAAGGGGCCATTGTCATGTTGTCACGACAACCCAGGATATTTAACTGCTTCATCACCATAGGGCACCAAGGGGGCAGTGGTGGTCTAGTGGTATAGGGCGCTGGATCACTGATCCAAAGGTTGGGGGTTCGAGTCCCACTCTCCATAGGGTTGTCACTGTCCCCCCCAGTGCAGATAACTGGGTTATCAAAGGCGGGCCATGTCTCTCACTGTCTATGGTGAGAGGCATGTAAAAGAACCATTGCTGACTTTCGTAAAGAGTAGCTGCAAAGTCATCAGCGTGTTTCTGTCCCTTGCTAAAAGGGTTGTGACAGGAAGGGCATCCGACGTAAAAAAAACCTTTGCCAAATCAAACAAAAAACATGCGAATCAGATGATTCGCTGTGGCGACTCCCGAGTAAAAAGGAAAAAGCCGAAAGAAAGACAGACAGATCACCATAGAGCACCCTCCTGTGAAAGCTACACCTTCTCCATTGGCAGGCTAATTTTTTTGTCACCATTAGAAATCCCATAATGCACTAAAAATAATACTTTGTATAAAATGTATTGGCAAACTATGGGACCATCACAACACTTTCAGTAAAGTGGTCAAAGATTTCCTAAGGCAGAGAAGACCGTTATTATTCAATTTAATTATTTCATACAACATTTTATTGTTCGTGTAACTTGGATTGCAAGGCAAGAGAAGTAATGAAAGACACAATTCAATGGGACATCACTATTTCAGCATCAGGAAAAGTTAGCCTGTGACTAGCCGTTTGAAATTCCATCAAGTATTAAAAAATAATTAATAAAAGCACAATATAATTGTTATTGTACTATATTACTGTATTCTATAGTAACAGGATTAGACTTATTTGAGCAGCACATAACACAAATTCTCAATTAGAATTTGATCTTGGGAATTTAGAAGTCAACACCATAAACTCTTCTTAGCCAATTTGTATTTTTATTTTGCATTCCTTATCTGAGCTGCTTTATTCTTTATTTGGATCACCAGGAGACTGGAGGCCATGTCACCCCCATGTACACCCTGAAGAGCATGTCAGATCGCTGCAGGACCAACACAGACACACAACTATTTACACACACACCTAGAGGCATGATAGAGAGCCAATTAGCCTAATATGCAAGTTTTTGTACTGTGGAAGGAAACTGGTATACCCAACGGAAACCAGCACAAGAGCGGGGGGGGGGGGGTCCAGATTCCACACAGCACGGGGCTAAAACCGAGGACCTTCTTGCTGTGAAACGGAAGTGCTAACCACTTCATCATGACGTGTAGCACAGTACATTTTACTACTGAAAGAGGCCACTGCCATTAGAGAATACTGTTGCCATGAAAGGGTGTACTTAGCCACGTAGCCTGCAATTAAATTTAGGTAAGTGGTATGGTTTTGGTAGGCAGTCAGCTTTAACTTAAAGAACATAAATAGCAATAACTCTTTTGTGGGATTAGACCTGTTGGGTGAGTCTTTGGTGCCCACACACATACACATCAGTGAGCATTGATGACCCTGTTGCTGGGCCACTGGTTATTCCTGCCTTTGCCACTTTTGGTAAGTACTAACTGCTGCATACCATGGACACCCCGCAACACCTGCTGTCTTAATCATGCTCTGATGCAGTCATTTAGCCATTACAATTTGACCATAACTCTTGCTCATTTTTCCTGCTTCAAACACATCAACTTCAAGAGCAGACTGGTTCTTGCTTATAATACATTGATTCCTTTTCAAAGCTGTTTAATCCTAATTACGGTCGCGGAGAGGCTGACACCCATCTCAGCCGACTCTGGGGGTCATGCCAGGCCATCGTACTTGTGTAATACTTCAATAAGATAACAATACTCACACCTTCTCTGGTCAGTGGTTTTCGATTGTAAATGTTAATTGATGCGTGCGGTACATAAAGCATATGGAATCATACACATTGTGAAGCCGTGCCATTTATTCATAGTTGCAAGTTTTTTGCCTTGACTTGTGTATATGACCTCACATGTATGGTTTTTGGATTAGATTACCCTTCTGGGTTATTCCATGTGAAATCATCTACCAATCCAATATTGACCATCTCGTAATTTGCCCGGGAAAATTTCTCTATAGACAAAGACAACAAGTGTATTTAGACAAAGACAAACAAAGTTTGTCACTTGATACCCCAGCTAATTTCAACAATAGCCTTCATAATCTTTATTCAAAACTGACCTTTGACCTCATTATAAGGTCATGGTCTTTCAACACTGAAATTTTTTAGTTCCAGAAAATGATTTTTACATATTTGGGAGAAAATGGGTACATGGCTGTGTAGAAACATGAAATATTTCACCTGAGTCTTATAACATAAGTTATAATCTGTGGAGTACAGCATTCACTAGCATAGGAAGACCTTAATTTTTGTGCGAAAATTAATTAAGAAATGTCTACTTGCTTCAGATAAGCCCACCAACCTGTCTAGACGGTGATGTCTGGCTATGTAGATAGTTTCTTAGAAATATAATATTGTCGCCACATAATGGTACATGACTTTTATGTAAAGCACATGTCATGGTTTGACGCATCATGTATCTAAAAATGTGTCCAAGAAATTGGTGATTAGAACTTCAGTCTAAACAGTTCAGTCTGTATTTACTTCAGTGACCGCATTAAGTTAGTAAAGTTCTGCTGGATTTTACCTGCTGTGGAAAGTTGTCACTCTGTGCACTCCAGGAGCAGTTATATACCAGATGACATGTTAAAGCAGTACCCAGCATCTCTCCCTATTTGTGTCAGATGGCCAATAAAGTAATCCTGTAGTCTGGAAACTTTTCGTGAAATCAACCTTGACATTATTCCATACATTTTTGTATTCTAGTATGCAACCAACACGCCATTCTTGATCATATTCACAAGCAATGTATTTACCCAGCTTCAGTTCTTTTTCTGTTCACTTTGACTTTACAATGGTTATAGCTTATAAACACAATTAGTAAGTGATACCAGAGAAGGGTATCAGATATCATGTCAGCTGATGTAATATTCCATTTGGAAAGAACATGTTACCTCATGACCATGTAAAGGTAGGATGCCAGATTCAAATAAGTCACACCTTAATTATACCATCATTCATGGAAATTGCACAATATGCTATAAAAGGCCTTTTTTTCTCTTTTCAACCTAAGATTTTAGCCATACATCAGGCAGTCACCAAGGAAATTCATACTTATTATACTGATTGTGCAAAAAGCTCAAGTGGTTCTCTGTTTAATTTAAGATATACATACATACATACATACATACATACATACATACATACATACATACATACATACATACATACATACGGTTTATGATTTTTATAGCCATAGCAATTATCTGAGAGTTTCACTTTTGCCACAATTATAAAATGAGGTAGCAGATCTTAAAGGTGGAGCTACACAAAACTTGACTTAGCAGGTTTTGCAAGTGGACTGTTCATATGTATATATTGCCCTCCATAATTATTGGCACCCCGGTTACGATATAGTCCTAAGCTTTTCATAGACTCAGGTTTTTTTTTGTTTTTGTTTTTTTTTTTTTTTTGTGGGGGGGTTTAATAATATGCAACCACAATGAAAATAGAAGAAAATCCAACCTTTAATTCAAGTGCACTTATTCTGTGGGGAAAAAAAATCCCACATTAAGAAATAATTCTTTTACATTAAATCAAGTGTGCCACAATTCTTCACACTCTTGATATTAGTGCTATGTACAACCCCTTTTGCCTACAAAACAGCACCTAATCTTCTCCTATAATGTTTCACAAGATGGAAGAATACAGAAAGAGGGATCTTGGACCATTCCTCTTTGTACAATCTCTCTAAATCATCCAGCGACCGGGTCCTCTCGTCTGCACTCTCCTCTTCAGCTCACATCACAGCTTTTCAATGGGGTTCAGGTCTGAGGACTAAGATAACCATGGGAGGAATTGATTCTGTGTCTGGTGAGCCATTTCTGTATAGATTTGGCCACATGTTCATTATCTTGCTGAAAGGCCAAGTGACAACCCATCTTTAGGTTTCAGGAAGAGGCCACCAAATTTTGATTTAAAATACCCTGGTATTTCAAAGGGTTCATGATGCCATGCACCCTAGCAAGGTTCCAAGGCTTCTGGAAAAGAAACAGGCCCACAGCATCACCAATCCTCCCCCATACTTCACAGTGGGCATGAGGTGCTTTTCTGCATACTCACCTTTTGTGTTCTGCCAAACCCACTTGTGTTTGTTCCCAAAAAGCTCTATCTTGGTCTTATCTGATCAATGTACCCAGTCCTAGTTGAAGTCCCAGTACCACTTCGCGAACTCCAGACATTTGCATTTATGATTGTGAGTGAGAAAACATTTTTCCAGTGCGTGCCTCGTCCAGGCTTGTTTACTACGAATCTGGTTGTTTAAAACTTCTTCATGATTCATCTGATAGTAGATCAGATATTAGTCTGATGGGCAGGTGCAGGCAAGCAACTCTTTTCTTGTAGCCATTGCTTTTATAATTTTTAAAGGTTTTAGGGGGTAGTATCTGGAGCCTTGTAACAAATCACCCGTTTTACATGGAAAATGCGGTTCAACTTACAAAAAATGCAGGGTACAGAAAAGCTCTGGAACGGATTAATTTCGTAAGGTGGGGTACCACTGTATCTGTGTGTGTGTGTGTGTGTGTGTGTGTGTGTGTGTGTGTGTGTGTGTGTGTGTGTGTGTGTGTGTGTGTGTGTGTGTGTGTGTGTGTGTGTGTGTGTGTGAGGTTTCCAGCAAATTCTGAGATGGTCCAGATGGAGGTTATATGATTATTGGTTGAGTTAAAATGGAATGACCCTTCTGGATTTTGTAATTTGTCGACAATTGTCCTGACCCCTTGACTTCTTTGAGTTTGACCGACTTGTTGGTATTACCTATCATGAGATATACAGTATCTTGATATTGACTTTGCATCCTGTTTGGTTATGAGGTGTTGGTTTGTGGATTGTTGTAAACCTCCTACAATAGAATACAACTCTCGTATGTTGAATCCCCTTTCTTACATAATTAATTTTTTCTTCAGTCTTCTCATAAATTCACACCAGTATTAAATTTAAAAATGCACACCTGTGAAAATTGTAGTGAAAAAATTTCAAAAGGGACTGGTTTGTTATTAATTACACCTGCAAAAATGGACAGGAAAGAGTAAAACTTGAGTTGTGTCGACACAGAGGAGAATGAGAACCTTTGTATTTTTTAAACATGAGGTCAAGTTTCTCTGGCTTAATTCCTGCATTAAAATTCCCTTTTAAAATGAAAGCGCATTGAGTATACGGTACTAGCTTTTTTTCATCTTGATGAGATCACAATGAAGGAGATGATGATATTTAAGTCTTACCTTGAAATCTTTATTTTTGTAATTCTGTTGTTCAGACAAACTTTAAACATACAATAGAGTTCTCCTGCACTTATTCTAATGAAGATTTCATCACTCTTGAATATTGTATCTGTAAAAAAAAAAAATTCTGTTGGGCTTTTTACACTCAACCCTAGTGGCTCATCAGGCCAGTGCTTATTCCCAGTTTCTGTAGCGTGTAGCAACCAGGAGTTCAACTCCTCCTGGATGGGACACTTGTCTGTTACCTGGTTACCTTCCCAGTATTTTTATTATTATTGGTACCCATTTATACTGCTGGGTGAACAGAGGCATACTTGTGGTTAAGACTTGGAACACACAACAAAGCACCCTAACCACTACGCCACCGGCCCCACAATATTGGATCTACTTTTACTAAAATGGTTCTATGCACGATCACTTTCCAAATAAACCACTGTTTTCAGTAATCGATTACATTTCTGTCCCATTAGACACTGCCATGTCATAATGCAGTGTTATAATATCTTATTTTCAATGTTGTAACCTTTTAAATTCAATAATTACAATGTTTGGTAGTGTGGATGTACATGGATGCTGGCCTTGTTATAACCTTTTACCTAAACAGATCCTTCATCGAATTTGGTTCAAAGAGGTAATTAGTCTAATCAATATCTTGGGTCACTCACTCAGTCTTGTGCTGTCGTTTTGTGTCATTGTCAACAGTTTCAAACCACAATCAAATTGTTCTATTTAGCCCCAAATTGGGCATTTGTCATCATTACTGCTGCTCTAATGACCCTTCCAAGGAAAATTGAGTTTCTTAGCTTCTCATGATAAGCATGAGTATTCCTTCCGAACTCGCATTTAAAAAATGTTTTAATTATTCATTTAAGATATTTTCTCATTACTGATCACTGAAAAGCAATGAAATCATTTTTGGTACTGCCTCACTAATATTGTATCTCTGCCATGAGATAAGTTGAATGATTATGGCACAACTAGAATGTGCAAAACAGTAGCATGACTGTCTACTCACTTATCTTCTCTCTTACTTTGAAATATTTTGAATGAACAGTAAAACAATTATGCCTGTGATTACTGGTTGTGCTGTCCAAGGTTTACTCTGCCCTTGCTCAGAGTTGGCTGAGATGGGCGCCAGCCTCCATGCGACGCTAATTAGGATTAAGTGGCTCAGAAAATTAATGAATGAATAAAGCAATTATAGAATTTGGTTTAGTATGCTTGAGAAGCCTTTGGCCTCAGTATATAACAACTCTTCGACTCGATAATAATTTTGTTCATCAAACTTTGTCTCATCAAATTATTTCATTTTAGATACTTCAGTATGACTTGGTTTTGGCCCCTGTAACCCCAGTTAAATTTGAGACTAAATTTGAGATGCACTTTTATTTAGTTATAATAAAAATAATCAACAAAAAAAAAATTTTAATTTCCATCTTGACTACTGTATTTGTCAAACTGAAACAAAAAAAAGGTTTTGGAAAAATTTTCGGCTGATCCTAGAACTGCCTTCACAGCATTCTTTCCAGTTATTAACAGGCTTTAATTTTTTTTTTTCAAATTAAACAATCATTGTACTTGGTGTTAGAAGTAGACTCATCACACTCACCAAGTCCCAGTGTTGTGGGAAGATGACAACTACTCAGGGAAATGTATTAAAAAACACTGAGACAGATGGCAAGGATTGCTAGCCAAATGTACTTCATAATTCTGGAAATACTGCAGGCAAAATAAAGGTAATTCTCCAGTCCACTGCACATTATGTAAGACTATGGTATTATCAGAGTTTAGAGTTCTGTGCCAGATTAATGCAATTTACCATTGTGATTCAAATAAATGTCTGGCATAGTGCACAAATGTCCTCACAGCTAAACGGCCTTGAGTTTGAGTCCCAGACTTGGTTGGCAAGTCCTCTTGCTTGCATGGGTTTCCTCCGGCTACTCTGATTTTTTCCACTCTGCAAAAGCATGCACAGTTTGTGAGTGACCCTAGTGTAAATAAGCTGTTTGACAATAAATATGTATATAAATAAATAAATGTTGTTGGCATGAAGTCTTTAATTTTATTTTGGTTGAATAGAACATTAACCAGATAATTATTGTACAGGTGTTCGCAGAACTGATTGATTTCCAAACAAATTTTGAGGAATCACAGCGCCTCACTGAGGTGTTTTCTAACCATCGTAATGCTAAGTCCTATGTAAGCATTGTAGCCACAAAATAGGATGAAATATTGGAACTTTTTTGGTTGGCTTCTGTTTTGGATGGCCGACAAAATGCGCGATCTCTTTGAAAACCAAATACGTGACCCTGCACTGGCTGTGTGTCATGTATTGTATTGAACCTGCCCTTAAACTGTACATAAAAATTCCAATGCTTTCTTTAATGACGTTTTGCCTTTTGTTTATCTTTATATATTTTACATCCACCTTGTCTCAAGTTCAATGGGTTCAGTTCATTTAGTTGTGTATTTCAGTATAAGCTGAAATCTGTTCCATGTCAGAGCCATGCTATGTCCGATTAGAGCATAATTAATTACCTGTTAGAGGTTTCTATTAATTAAACCTGGGGATTTATTCATTTTAGACACATATAACAGACTGGATCAGCTTTCCACCTCGCACTGATAAGGAAAATCCCATTTTATATCAGAGGAGAGATGTGGGAAATCCAAGTTGAACTCGCTATTCAAGAAAAAGTAAATTAAAAAATACAACAATAGATGACTCCATTACTGCATAGCCTGTATATATTTCCTATATGTCCCCTGTAATACAATCAGATCTAATCACAAACAGAACAGATTTGAGATTCGCGTTCCTCTGTCTCTTGTGAAAAGCAGCTTGAGCAGTAAGTACACTGAAACCGGAACAAGCATTTATATTTATAAATACTATTTAATTTTTATAATATGTGTGTTAGATAACAAGACACACATTGCATATAGGAAAGATGCAGATCATTTTTTTTTCAAACAATAGTGTAGGCACACTGGACTCCTGCCGGCTGCCTTTATAAATATGGGGTGGATTCATGTGACGTGTCTTAATTTCATGGGTTTTTCTTTGTAAAAATGGACGGATTTGCTTAACGAACAAGCTCAACAAAACCTGAACTGCTTACAAAGCTGTTCTCTCATATTCGAGCCACGATGAATTCTTACTAAATTTTGTGCAGGACCAAAACGTTTTCCAACACCATGAATACAGACCATTTACCTCAAATTCCAAGGACTACTTCCAAACTATACTCAATTACTCTCAAACTGAAACTTGTTAGTACATTCGGCCGTGATGAGCTAGGCCTTAGTATTTTCAAACATGGAAACAAATAAGAAGCCTGAAGCATTCCTGATGTTTAGGGTAAAGTCATTACTAAAGATTATTTGTAACATAGTATTCTTCTTTTCCTTCCGGCTGTTCCCTTTAGTAGTCGCCACAGCAAATCATCTACCTCCATCTCACCCTGTCCTCTGCATCTTCTTCTCTTACGCCAACGACCTTCATGTCCTCCTTCACCACATCCAGAAATCTCTTTTTTGATCTTCCTCTAGGCCTTCTACCTGGTATTGCCAATCTCAGCATCCTACTACCAATATATTCACTATTCCTTCTTTGTACATGTCCAAACCATCTCAATCCAGCCTCTCTGACTTTGTCTCCAATAGCTCTAACATGTGCTGTCCCTCTGATGTACTCATTCCTGATCCTATCCATCATCATTACTCCCAAAGAAAACCTCAACATTTTCATCTCTGCTACCTCCAGCTCTGCCTACTGTCTCTTCCTCAGTGCCACTGTCTCTAAACCATACAACATCGCTGGCCTCGTCACCATCTTGTACACTTTTCCTTTCGTTCTTGCAGATAACCTCCTATCACACATCACACCGGACACTTTTCTCCAACCATTCCAAACTGCCTGCATACGCTTCTTCACTTTTTTTCCACACTCTCCATTGCTTTGGATTGTTGAGCGTAGGTACTTAAAATCCTCCACCTGCTTTATCTCTGCTCCCTGTAACCTCACCGTTCCTCTTTGGTCCTTCTCGTTCACATACATGTATTCTGTCATACTGAGGCTAACCTTCATTCCTCTCCTTTCTGGGCATACCTCCACCTCTCTAGATTTTCCTTCACTTGTTCTCTGCTCTCACTACAGATCATAATGTCATCTGCAAACATCATAGTCCATGGAGATTCTTGTGTAATCTCGTCTGTCAGCCTGTCCATCACCATAGCAAACAAGAAGGGGCTCAGAGCTGATCCTTGATGCAGTCCCACTTTCACCTTGAATTCTTCGGTCACACCGACAGCACACCTCACCACTGTTTTACATGTCTCATACATGTCCTGCACCACTCTAACGTACTTACACCACTCTAACGTAGCATACAAGTCATCATACACCGTCTGTTTGGCCTTTGACATTGCTACTTTTGCCTTACACTGTGTCTCCCTGTACTCCTGTTTACTCTCTTCAGTCCGCTCAATGTCCCACTTCTTCTTAGCTAACCTCTTCCTTTGTACACACTCCTGCACTTCCTCATTCTACCACCAAGTCTCCTTATCTATTTTCCTTTCAGAGGACACACCAAGTACTCTCCTACCTGTCTCCCTGATCACATTCGCTGTGGTTGTCCAGTCATCTGGACGCACTTCCTGATCACCCAAAGCCTGTTTCAACTCCTCATTGAAGACAACACGACACTCTTCCTTTTTCAGCTTCCACCACTTTGTCTTCTGCTCTGCCTTTGCCTTCTTCACCTTCCTCATCATCAGTATTATTCTGCACACCATCATCCTATGCTGTTTAGTAACACTCTGACCCACTACTACTTTGCGGTCACTGACTTCCTTCAAATTTCATCACCTACACAAGATGTAACAAGTAGTCTACCTGTGAGCTCCTCCTTCCGCTTTTATAAGTCACCCTATGCTCCTGTCTCTTCTGGAAGAAAGTATTCACCACAGCCATTTCCATCCTTTTTGCAAAATCTATCAACATCTGTCCTTCTGTGTTCCTGTCCTGCATACCAACCCTGCTCATCACTTCCTTGTCCCCTCTGTTGCCTGCACCAACATTTCCATTGAAGTCTGCCCCAATGACCACTCTTTCACCTCTAGGGGTACTCTGCATCACTTCATCTAACTCACTCCAGAATCTCTCCTCTTCTAGCTCACATCCTGCCTGTGGGGCATAAGCACTAACAACATTGAACATCACGCCTTCAATTTCTAACTTTCCTGACAAACCCCTCCTTCAAGATGACTCCTACTCCATTTCTCTTCCCATCCACACCATGATAAAACAGCTTAAACGCTGCTGCTAAGCTTCTAGCCTTGCTACCTTTCCTCCTGGTCTCCTGAACACACAGTATGTCCACCTTCCTCCTCTGCATCATGTCAGCCAGCTCTCTACCTTTTCCTGTCATAGTTCCAACATTCAAAGTCCCTACTCTCAGTCCTAGACTCATGCTTTTTCTCTTTTCTCTCCGCCTATGGACACGCCTCCCGCCTCTCCTTCGTCAACCAACAGTAGTCCAATTTCCACCAGCACCCTGTTGGTTAACAGCACTGATGGCGGTCGTTGTTAACCTGGGCCTCGACCGATCCGGTATGGAGGTAATATTTGTGATTTGCATATTTGATCTGGCTCAGGTTTTACGTCGGATGCTCTTCCTGAAACAACACTCTGCATTTATCTAAGCTTGGGACCGGCATAATCGAGAGCACTGGCTTGTGCCCCCCTTACGGCTGCATTTTTACAATGCCCTATACGTGGGAATAAACACTTTAACTTTTGTTTACTACGTAAAGAGTTCATATAGTGTGCTCTCGTACAATTGTTATTTTGTACATTAATTACACATTTGCTTGAAACTTCCTCTGTTGTTCATATTTTGGTTGTGGCTGCTATGTGGGTTGTGTTTGATACATTCTTTGTTGTCCACAAACTTTTAACTGCGCTAAAATAGCAGTGAATACTTGTAAAAACCATTATTTGGTAATTTATTTTTATTTAATACGTAATTTATTAATTTAATAAGCGCATGAATGCTTTATATATTTATGTTCATAATCATTATTTATTCATTCACTTTCTGAACCGCTTAATCCTAATCAGGGTCATGGGGAGGCTGGCATCCATCTCAGCCAACTCTGGGTGAGGACAGAGTGCACCCTGGACAGCTCGCCAGGCCATCACAGGGCAGAAACATGCTGACGGCTATGCAGCCTACTCTTGACTAAAGTTTGCAATGTTTTTTTTTACATGCCTCTCAACATAGACAGTGAAAGACATGGCTGGCCTTTGATAACCCAGTTAGCTGCACTGGAGGGACAGTGACAACCTGTTGACAATGGGGCTTGAATCCCCAACCTTGGGATTTTTATAATAATACTTTGCATAATGCTTATGCATATGATTCCCACACGAAGATTTCTGATAAGACAATGACTTTCCTGACTTAATAATAGTCCAGGGTGTACTCTTCCTTTGCCCAGACCCTAATTAGGATTAAGCAGATCAGAAAATCAATGTTGAATGGATGCCCTACTAATATTGTACTATTATTTCCTTTCAACACTCACTTTTACTTAATATTGAATACTGTGTGTGCAACATTCAAGTTTCTTTTTAAATGTATTTACAAATGCAAACTTAACATTCCTTTCAGTAAGGTTAAAATTTTGTTTTAATCCTTGCAATGATTTTATTCCAGTATAATTTTAAATGGGCGCTATCAAGAAGTGTTTCAGCCACACCAATCTAGTTTCCGGGCAACCAGTAATTTCAAGTACATGCAGTAAATACAGAATCATCATGTACAAGGTCAATAATTATATTTCATACATATAATGTAGCCACATGTTGGTATTTACTAAATTGTTGCCACAAGAATTGATGCACACATTTGTCTAAGATGTCTTTGTTCGCTGCATAATTACAGTCTCCAAGAGGCCTACACACAGTTCCAACATGACATTGCCCCGATGCACCATGTACCACACGAGACCACATTTTCATAAGTTTAATAAGGAAGAACTTGAGTGCCTTATGCCTTGACATCAACAACACCTTTGGTAGGAAATTGGTTGCTAACCAGGCCTCCTCAGTACCTGACCTGACTAATTTTCTTGTGGCTGAATGAACACAAATCCCCACACCCACTCTCTAAAAACAATTAAATAGCCTTCCTAAAAGCCTGAAGCAGAAAAACGATGACTAACTCTGTTAATGCTTAATTTGACATGACAACCTAAGTTCACATACTCGGGGCTCTATATTTTACATGACTTGTTGAGAGTCACAGTATTCATTGTGATACTGTTTGGTTCTAATTGTGGTAATAGCTACCTGAGAAGACTCTCTAAATCAAAGACTCGATCGATAATGTCAGTGGTGTTTTTTGTTTGCGGCTCACTTCTTATCCCTGATGTCATGCAGCCTGTGAATTGAAAACTGTTCAGTGCTGCTGCTCAATGGTTTTCCGTTTTGCACACAATTGTCTGACCTTTAAACGGGAGGGGGCTTAGCTGAACCACACTGTTACTGTGCCCAGTGTTGTCAAGATAATCTCCTGATCAATCATGAAAAAATCATGTGATAAATAAATTATTGTATTATGTTTATTATTAATACATTGCTTGTTGGTAGAACTTTAGACCCTACTCTTTTTTTCTGACTTTCAATGTGCTTTTCCATCTTCTAAAGAGAAAAAATATAACACAGAAAATAAATGGCTGATTTTGACTACACTTGCCCTTGCATTTATACTGATTTCCAGTGTCACCATTGTCTTAATTCTCCCCACTGTATTTGGCAACCATGAGCTCAGTTCAGTTTTAAGTATCAGATAAAAGTTGTGTTTCCCTCCTCCAGCTGTTTGTCATTGATAACGGCGCAGATGACTGGCGCATCGCCATGACCATGGAGCGAGTATTGCTGATTGCACTGGAGCTTCTAGTCTCAGCTGTGCACCCAGTACCTGGAGACTTCAAGTTTGTATGGCGCGCTCGACTTGCATTCACCTATATCCCATCGCAGGCGGAGGCTGACCTGGACATGGTGCTTTCCGTGCCCATGTTCCTCCGACTCTACCTCATCGCCCGTGTTATGCTCCTCCATAGTAAGCTGTTCACTGATGCCTCCTCCCGGAGCATAGGGGCTCTAAACAAGGTTAGTACTCATATGTCAGTTTTTCTGGGATATGGCTTATGGGTTTTGAATTGACCAAGAAACATTAGCCTTGTTTTAACTGAACCTGTTATTGAGCTCAGCCATCTATTTTGATTATAAAGATGCACAATTCATTCATTTACTAATTTTCTGAACCCCTTAATCCTAATTAGGGTTGCAGGGTGGCTGGTGCCATCTCTGCCAATTTGGGGCAAAGGCAGAGTACACCCTGGACAGCTCATCAGGTCATCGCTGGGTAGAAACACACTGACAGTTATGCAGCCTTTACAAAAGTCAGCAAAGGTTCTTTTACAGCCTCACACCATAGACGGTGAGAGACATGGCCAGCTTTTGATAACCGTTAGCTGCACTTGGGGCAGCAGTGACAATTGTTGACAGTGGGCTTGAACCCCCAACCTTGGGATTGGTAATCCAACACCTTACCACCAGGCCACCACTAAGCAAGATGCACAATTGTTTGAAGAAAAACTGCTGAAAATATATAAAATACTGTACAAAGTATGACACCAATTGGGAAAATAGTATACAAAATAAGTATCATCCAAATCGTCTTGATCAGCTTAATTCACTTTTTTTTTAAAAGGTCAGAAATTCTTCTTAATCAATTCGCAACATAAATATAACAGCACAGGTTCCATGTATCTTTACTTGTGGATTCTGGTTTTGACTTTGGTTGTTTGGATGTTTTCTTATTCTCTTAATTCTTTTTTTTTTAATGTCTGGAAATGTCTCCTCTTTTCTCACCGCAACTTATTTTTCCTTTTTTAAAGATGAACATTTATTTCCAGGGCCTGCTGAGGGTGATTTTTTTTTTTTTTTTGGGATTCTATTTTCTCTCTAACTTTAGTTGTATCCAATTCCCTCCCATCAGGTATTGTCTTCCATATCACATGACCACCACCAATCAGAGAGGGGCGAAAGCATGCACCCCACCACTACCACCACCACCACTACCACCACTACCACCACCACCACCACTCTACCCCCGTGATTGCAATGCTTATCCACCCACTTCTTTCAAACTGCGGCGTCATGCATATTTGGGTGTGGTCTAACACACTCGGAGGAAAAGTGCTATCCAACCCCTCATACGAATGAGCTCACAGACGCAAATGATTGGCTGTCGATTTCTGTGGGTGATAGGGAACTGAGTGTATGCCGTCCCTCCCTCCCATGAGAGCTTGGCCAATTGGCTCCCAGAATTTTTCTTAATGTAAGGTTGTACCTGTTAATTGCATGATTCCAAATCTATATATTGTGTCCAGTTATTATGTTGCACCACGGACCTGTGCAAACAGAAATGGTATGGGAGTACTCCGTGATCAATTCTAGAGAAATAACACCTTAAGATGCTACAGTATATCTTAGGTCATTTAAATTTTTTTATCTTTGTTAGGAGCATCACATAATTTGTGATCCTGGTCTTTTTCAGCTTTTGCTAATTTTCTTATTGATTACTGAGTGTGTAAGTTAGTTACTTTAAGACTCGCTGTTGATACAAGTGATTGATGTTCATTGTCATAACACCTGCTGTACTGCATATTTAAAATAACTTGAAAAATTAATGTTCAGTATTAGATGCTTAACGTTATAGATTTGGTGGTTTGTGCTTAGTGGAGCTCAAATGCGTTAATGTAATTGTGTACATGTATAATCACTCACACCCTGCTAAATATCAAAACCATATGGGGGAGGTCTAATGTTTATATCTGAGTCTTTCTGGCTCCACCAATAGATCAACAGTGGGATGGTTTTGTTCTCAGTTGTAGCTCAGTGAACATGTCTCAATAATGCTAATGAATGCAAATAAATGTCTTCGGAGGAAATATATTCTGTGTCAAAACTCCTGATTAAGTACCTGTCTGTGTTTTCTTATCAGGTGCACTTTAACACACGGTTTGTGATGAAGACCCTGATGACTATCTGCCCAGGCACAGTACTTCTGGTTTTCAGCATCTCCCTGTGGATCATTGCAGCCTGGACTGTACGAGTATGTGAGAGGTGAGAAATAATGCTGTTTGACATTACCTCCAATGGCACATACAATCCAGGCTGTTCGTGCACCAGATTTTGTGTTTTTATTCAAACATCCCATGTTAGTGGTTCAAAAGGTCACAGACTGTGCCAACTCTGAAGCCATAGCGTGGGCATCCCTGCTTCTGGCAAGCCTGTTGCCATGGTAACAGAACATGTGAAACATTCATGGATGCATCAATTTATGAGATGCTGGAGGATTCCCCAGTTTGAAGCAATGATTTTCAATGTATTTCTAAGCAAAGATAATTGATATTCATATCGCCACTTCCACATTCGAGGAAACCCTGTGGACATATTGGCAAGGGGATGCGGTCAACTTTAGGTCAAAACACAAGAAACGAGCATCAGTAGAAGTAGAAATGCAACAATTTTTAAGAATTCACATGATGAATACCATTCTAACTCATAAAAAGACGATCATAAATAATAGATATTTATTAAATAGCGGCAATATTGTTTTAAATGTCATTTGAAGAAGATCTGTGCATGTTCCATTTAAATAAAAAGTAGTTTTTATTTATGAATTACTATATTTAAAACTTTTAATTCATTGTTATTTTTAGTTGTTTATCATGGCATGGTGACATATAGGTTAGCACGACTGCCTCACAGAAAGAAGGTTAGGTTCAGGTCTCGGGCTCAACGAGAGCATTTCTGTGCATCGGTTGCATCTTGCTAGTGCTTATATGGGTTTCCTTCAAGTACTCAGGTTGCTTCACAAAGTGAAATTTTTAAAACACCATTGTTTTTGGTTTTGTGCCAAAAAATGCTCTGGTTTGATATCAAAACGCAGATCCAATCTATGAGACCCTGTTTGGTAGACAAACTGAGCGAGAGATCTAAGTATAAATTAATGTACATACAGTGCCATGAGCCATGAAAAATCGGGTTGATCTTCTTTTCCTTTCGGCTGTTCCCTTCAGGGGTCGCCACAGCGAATCATCAGCCTCCACTTCCTCTGCATCTTCTTCTCTTACACCAACTGCCTTCATGTCCTTCTTCACCGCATCCATGAATCTTCTCTTTGGTCTTCCTCTAGGCCTTCTGCCTGGTAGTTCCAACCTCAGCATCCTACTACCAATATACTCACTATCCCTTCTCTGTACATGTCCAAACCATCTCAATCTAATCTCTCTGACTTTGTCTCCAAACGTCTTACATGTGCTGTCCCTCTGATTTGCTTGTTCCTAATCCTATCCATCCTCGTTACTCCGAAAGAGAACCTCAACATTTTCATCTCTGCTACCTCCAGCTCTGCCTCCTGTCTTTTCCCCAGGGCCACTGTTTCTAAACCATACAACATCACTGGCCTCAACACAGATGAATTACCATATTTCCTAAAGTGTATGCAGCTCTGTAAATAATAAAGGAATAGACCATGCCAATAGTAAATATGTCCAGATGGTGAAAAAAAATAAGTTTTTTTTTTTTTTTTTAAGATTTTAAATCTACAACTAATTATCTTTATTAAATTTCATCCAGGCCAATAAAGACCAAAAATGTGTAAGGTATTGACAGAAAATAATTTTTGGGTAAAAACAGCAGAACAGTTTGATTTGGAAATTGAAATGAAGGCATAGCTCGGTACAAAATTAGGCCTGCAAAGTTATATTCATAGGCTATTTTGCAGTATAATATTTCGGTGACATTTATATTATAGGACTGCACAGTAGCATAGTACTTTGCACACCTGCCTTACAGCAATAAGGTCCTGGGTTTGACTCCCGGGTTTGTTATTATTGAGTACAAAGTAATCATACAAACTTAGTGATATGTTTGGATTATGAGCAGTTTCTTCTCTTCCCTGTATACATACTGGTATTCCCATTATTCTGGTGCAAAGTACCATAAGATGTTGCTCCAGAAATGCATTTGCTTTTTAATGGAAATTCCTTTTCTCACCTCTGTATTTAGGTGACTTATAAGTGATTTAAATACTGAGGTACACCCAGTGTATTTACTATAATGAAGCTTTTTCTTGAATGTTGATTTTGTATAATCTCCTGGAGAGTGATATGACCATCTGTTGTGAGGGAGTTCTTTTTAACCTGACAAAGAATTGTCTTATCTGTTATTCACCACACGTTTTATTTTACATTGTGTGATCTTCCCAGTCTTTTGGTGCTCATGATCTCACCAGTGCATTTTTTGTTTTGTTTGGCATCACCTCGTGTTGCTCTGCTTGCTTTGCTTTAATTTTATAAAGGTAATGATGGCTTATATCACTGGCAGTGATGTTGGACACTTTGGATTTCATACTGAGGGATAAAAGCACCAGAATCCGAATGCAAAGGCCACACTTGAAATGAACTCTAGACCTTTCATCTGCTTAATGAGAGAAGAACACACACCTGACCACTGAAAAATCGAGTAGCCAATTGCTTAATTACCATTGGTCTCTTTAAAAGGTGTGTGTAAGTCCTGTAATGCCCTGTCCTCATCTAGTTTGATTCAGATTGTTTCTAGAGAGATTTTTCTCAGGATCGGTTCTAGGACTCATTCCATCCGCAGCTGATTTGATTATAAGAACACTTGCAAAATCGGTGCATCCAAACTACTTAAAGTGGACCTAAATGAAAGCTCACTAGGCTTAAAGGCATCGCAGCAGTAGTAGATGGAATTCCCATGTTAGTTTTCTGAAGTTTATTGTTTTTTTCTATTATTTCTGGTCAGTTAATTTGAAATTTGCAAACAGTAATGTCCTTGCCCGGAGTCGGCAGAGATGGGCGCCAGCCTGTGGGGCCGGTGGTGTAGTGGTTAGAGTGTTGGGCTCATGATCAGGAGGTTGTGAGTTCAAATCCCACTGAGATGTCCACTGTGCTAAGACCCCTGGGCAAGGTCTCAACCACAAGTGTGCCTCTGTTCACCCAGCAGTATAAATGGGTACCAGTAAAAATATACTGGGAAGGTAACCTACGATGGACTAGCGTCCCATCCAGGAGGAGTTGAGCTCCTGGTTGCTTCACACTACGTAAACCGGGGATAAGCACTGGCCTGATAAACCACGAGGCTTGGGTGTAAAAACCCAACAGACTTACCTCCCCTCGACCTTAATTAGGATTAAATGGTTAAGAAAATGGATGAAGGAAATTTCACTCCAGTACACTGTGCTAGACAGCTAAATTAACAACTTGATTGAAATCTCAACATTTATGAACCTTATATACAGATAGCCAAATAATACACATTCATTCATTTTCCAAACTGTTTAATCCTATTTAGGGATGTGGGAGGCTGGTGCCCATCTCAGCCAACTCTGGGCAAAGGCAGAGTGCACCCTAGACAGTGTGCCAAGCCATACTGTTTGACCGGCTTTTGATAACCCAGTATTGGGACAGTAGCGACAACCCATTGACAGTGGGGCTCAAACCGCAGACCTTGCCACAGGGCCACCACTGCCCACAAAATATACAGTATATTTCAAAAGAGTTTAGTAAATAAGTTTGTGTTATTCTGCTTATTTCACAAGTCTGCTGCTATTGCTTTTTGGGTTTTCCTGTCTGTTATTCTATTCAAGTCTCCTGTTTTTATATTTAAATCTCAGTAATGGTCTACTCTTTCAGAGTAAAATAAGGTGGATTTGAAATTTTGAATAGTTCTGTCCATTAATAGTTTTTGCAGCTGTGAGAGAGGGGCACAAGCCAGTGTCTCTCTCTCATGCCGGTCCCAAGCCCGGATAAATGCAGAGGGTTGCGTCAGGAAAGGCATCTGGCGTAAAACAAATGCCAAATAAAATATGCGAGTCACAACAAAAAATTTCATACCGGATCGGTCGAGGCCAGGGTTAACAACGACCGCCATCAGTGCTGTTAACCAATAGGGTGCTGGTGGAAATTGGACTACTGTTGGTCGAAGACGTCGAAGAAGGACAGGCGGGAGGTGTGTCCGTAGGCACAGAGAGAAGAGTAAAGGCATGAGTCTAGGACTGAAAATAGGGACTTGGAATGTTGGAACTATGACAGGAAAAGCTGGAGAGCTGGCTGACATAATGCAGAGGAGGAAGGTGGACATACTGTGTGTTCAGGAGACCAGGAGGAAAGGTAGCAAGGCTAGAAGCTTAGGAGCAGGGTTTAAGCTGTTTTTTCATGGTATAGATTGGAACAGGTATGGAGTAAGAGTCATCTTGAAGGAGGAGTTTGTCAGGAATGTTGTAGAAGTGAAAAGAGTGTCCGACAGAGTGATGAGTCTCAAGTTAGAAATTGAAGGCGTGATGTTGTTAGTGCTTATGCCCCACAGGCAGGATGTGAGCTCGAAGAGGAGAAATTCTGGAGTGAGTTAGATGAAGTGATGCAGAATACCCCCAGAGATGAAAGACTGGTCATTGGGGAAGACTTCAATGGACATGTTGATGCAGGAAACAGAGGGGACGAGGAAGTGATGGGCAGGTGTGGTATCCAGGACAGGAACGCAGAAGAACAGATGTTGATAGATTTTGCTAAAAGGATGGAAATGGTTGTGGTAAATACTTTCTTCCAGAAGAGACAGGAGCATAGGGTGACTTATAAAAGCGGAGATAGGAGCACACAGGTAGACTACATCTTGTGTAGGTGATGTAATTTGAAGGAAGTCAGTGAGAGTGAGAGTGTTGCCAAACAGCACAGGATGGTGGTGTGTAGGATGACACTGATGGAAAGAAAGGTGAAGAAGGCAAAGGCAGAGCAAAAGACAAACTGGTGGAAGCTGAAAAAGGAAGAGTGACGTGTTGTCTTCAAGGAGGTGTTGAAAATGGCTTTGGGTGGTCATGAAGTGCTTCCAGATGACTGGACAACTACAGCTAATGTGATCAGGGAGACAAGTAGGAGAGTACTTGGTGTGTCATCTGGAAGAAGAGGAGATGAGGAGACTTGGTGGTGGAATGAGGAAGTGCAGGAGTGTGTACAAAGGAAGAGGTTAGCTAAGAAGAAGGGGGACATAGAAAGGACTGAAGAGAGTAAACAGGAGTACAGGGAGACAGAGCGTAAGGCGAAGGTAGCAGTATCAAAAGCCAAACAGAGGGCATATGATGACTTGTATGCTCACTTGGAAAGTAAAGAGGAGGACATGATTTCTACAGGTTGGCACAGCAGAGAAATAGAGATGGGAAAGACGTGCAGCAAGTTAGAGTGATTAAGGACAGAGAGGGAAATGTATTTGACTGATGACAGAAGTGTGCTGGGAAGATGGAAAGAGTACTTTGAAGAGCTGATGAATGAGGAAAATGAGAGAGAAAAAAGAGTAGAAGGGGTGACCGTTGAGTACCAGGAAGTAGCAAAGATTAGTAAGGATGAAGTGAGGAGGGCATTTGAGAGGATGAAGAATGGAAAGGCAGTTGGTCCTGGTGACATACCGGTGGAGGTATGGAAGTGTCTAGGAGAGGTAGCAGTAGATTTCCTGACAAGAACATTCAACAAGGTCTTAGAGAGTGAGAGAATGCCAGAGGAATGGAGAAGTGTGATGGTGCCCATTTTTAAGAACAAGGGAGACGTGCAGAGTTGTGGCAACTACAGAGGGATAAAGTTGATGAGCCATACGATGAAGTTATGGGAAAGAATAGTGGAAGCTAGACTAAGGGCAGAGGTCAGCATTTGTCAACAATAGTTTGGTTTCATGCCAAGAAAGAGCACCACACATGCAGTGTTTGCCTTGAGGATGTTAATAGAGAAGTACAGGGAAGGTCAGAAGGAGCTGCATTGTGCCTTTGTGGATATGGAGAAAGCATATGACAGGGTGTCATGAGAAGAACTGTGGTATTGCATGAGGAAGTCTGAAGTGGCAGAGAAGTATGTTAGAGTGGTGCAAGACAGTGGTGAGGTGTGCTGACGGTGTGACAGAAGAGTTCAAGGTGGAGGTAGGACTGCATCAAGGGTCAGCTCTGAGCCCTTTCTTGTTTGCTATGCTGATGGACAGGCTAACAGACGAGGTTAGCCAAGATTCCCCATGGACTATAATGTTTGCAGATGACAGTGTGATCTGCAGTGAGAGCAGAGAACAAGTGCAGGAAAACCTAGAGAGGTGGAGGTATGTCCTGGAAAGGAGGGGAATGAAGGTTAGCCTCAGTAAGACAGAATACATGTGTATGAATGACAAGGACCCAACAGGAACGATGAGGTTACAGGGAGCAGAGATAAGGAAGGTGGAGGATTTTAAGTACCTAGGCTCAACCATCCAGAGCAATGGAGAGTGTGGAAAAGAGGTGAAGAAGCGTGTGCAGGCTGTTTGGAATGGTTGGAGAAAAGTGTCCGGTGTGATGTGTCATAGGAAGGTATTGGCAAGACTGAAAGGAAAAGTGTATAACACGGTGATGAGGCCAGCGATGTTGTATGGTTTAGAAACAGTGGCCCTGGGGAAAAGACAGGAGGCAGAGCTGGAGGTAGCAGAGAGGGAAATGTTGAGGCTCTCTTTGGGAGTAATGAGGATGGATAGGATCAGAAATGAGCACATCAGAGGGACAGCACATGTAAGACGTTTTGGAGACAAAGTCAGAGAGGCTAGATTGAGATGGTTTGGACATGTACAGAGGAGGGATAGTGAGTATATTGGTAGTAGGATGCTGAGGTTGGAACTACCAGGCAGAAGGCCGAGAGGAAGACCAAAGAAACGATTCATGGATGTGGTGAAGAAGGACATGAAGGTCGTTGGTGTAAGGGAAGAAGATGCATAGGATAGGGTGAGATGGAGGCAGATGATTCACTGTGGCGACCCCTGAAGGGAACAGCCGAAAGGAAAAGAAGAAGAAGACCATTAATAGTTTTATTGATATAAGCAAGAAATTGTGGTGTGCATGTTTTAACTGTTTAAATTGTCCGATTTTTTCATAAATTCATTCATTCCTTAATTTTCTAAATGGCTTAATTCTACAATGTTCTTGATGAAGTTGGATCCTATCTCAGCCTGCTCTGGGTGAGGGAGTGGTACACCATAAATAGCTCTCCAGTCCATCATATGTCAAGCACACACACACACACACAATCATTCACACTCGCACAAAGGGTCAACCAGTACATATTATCAATTATCATTTCTCATAATGTGTTTGTCTTTAGACTGTGGGAGGATACTGGAGTACCCAGTGCAAACCCACACAAGAACTTGCAAACTCCTCTCCAGGCATGAAATGTGAACCCAGGACCTTCTTTCTTTGAGGTGGAATGTTCCAACCATTATGCTTGCCAATATTAAATTTATTCATCATTAGTTTTCTGAACCACATAATCCTAATTAGGTTAATGGGGAGGCTGGTGCCCATTTGTGCTGACTCTGGGCGAGGGCGGGGTACACCCTGGACAGCTTGCCAGGCCATTGCAGAGCCAAAATGCACCCAACCATTCATTAACATCTAGGGGAGATTTGTAACAGCCAATTGGCCCACTGTGCATGGCTTTGGACTGCAGGAGAAAACCAGAGTACCCGGAGAAAACCCACACAAGCACAGGGAGAACATGCATGCTCCACACAGAAACACCCAAGCTGGAAATCAAACCAAGGCCTTCTTGCTGTGAGGCAGACGTGCTAACCACTAGCCAACTGTGCCACCGATATTAAATTTAAATAAATTCAATTGTTCAGAGGGGAACAATAATCATTCAACTTAATGACATCATCAAACTAACTAATCATCACCCTGTTTAGAGATGAGATTTGAAGTCAGATGAACCCTTTCTTCCATTGGATTTTTATTTGGTCTCAGATCTTGAAAACTCTAAGACCACTGCCATTTTATATGTAATTAATAAATAAACCTAATTTACAACAAATTGATGGTCCTGAGATTATATTATGCTTAAGAAATTTGGATAAGTAAAATAATAATAATTATTATTATTATTATTATATTAATAATAATAATAACAACAATAATGCAAACAGCAAAAGAAGTCTGTCTTCCTTTCGGCATTTTCCCTTTTTTTACTTGGGAGTCACCACAGAGAATCATCTGATTCGCACGTTTGATTTTGGCAGAGGTTTTTATGTCGGATGCCCTTCCTGTCACAACCCTTTTTAGCAAGGGACAGAAACACGCTGACGACTTTGCAGCCTACTCTTTCCGAAAGTCAGCAATGGTTCTTTTATATGCCTCTCACCATAGACAGTGAGAGACATGGCCCGCCTTTGATAACCCAGTTAGCTGCACTGGGGGGGACAGTGGCAACCCTGTGGAGAGTGGGACTTGAACCCCCAACCTTTGGATCAGCGATCCAGTGCCCTATACCACTAGACCACCACTGTCACCACTAGACCACCACTGCCAGCAAACAGCAAGAGAAGCAATCAGATAAAATAGGCGAAATACCATAGGTTAGTTTTTGCAGAAGCAGTTCTGACTGTAGTTGGAGTATTCTGCAGTCAAAATTATATTAACATAATCAGTACTCAGACTTTTGTAGAATACTATGTATGCAGTGTTTTAGACGTGAGTGCCACTCATGAGCGTTTCCATTGAAAATCAGTCCACATGATATAGTGATCTGTAGTGAGAGCAGAGACCAAGTGGAGGAAAATCTAGAGAGGTGGAGGTATGCCCTGGAAAGGAGGGGATTGAAGGTTAGTCTTAGTAAGACAGAATACATGTGTGTGAACGACAAGGACCCAAGAGGAACTTTGAGGTTACAGGGGGCAGAGATAAAGAAGGTGGAGGATTTTAAGTACTTAGGCTCAACAATCCAGAGCAATGGAGAGTGTGGAAAAGAGGTGAAGAAGCGCGTGCAGGCAGGCTGGAATGGATGGAGAAAAGTGTCCGGTGTGATGTGTGATAGGAGAGTGTCGGCAAGAATGAAGGGAAAAGTGTACAAGACGGTGATGAGGCCAGCAATGTTGTATGGTTTAGAGACAGTGGCCCTGGGGAAAAGACAGGAGTCAGAGTTGGAGGTAGCAGAGATGAAAATGTTGAGGTTCTCTTTGGGAGTAACGAGGATGGATAGGATCAGAAATTAGTACATCAGAGGGACAGCACATGTTAGATGTTTTGGAGACAAAGTCAGAGAGGCTAGATTGAGATGGTTTGGACATGTACAAAGGAGGGATAGTGAGTATATTGGTCGTAGGATGCTGAGGTTGGAACTACCAGGCAAAAGGCCCAGAGGAAGACCAAAGAGAAGATTTATGGATGCGGTGAAGGCGGACATGAAGGTCGTTGGAGTAAGAGTAGAAGATGCAGAGGATAGGGAGAGGTGGAGGCAGATCATTTGCTGTGGCGACCCCTGAAGGGAACAGCCGAAAGGAAAAGAAGAAAGAAGATGATAACATTTTCCGACAGCGATGTCGGAAGTTGTTTTACATTGCAGGTACTAAAATTGGAACCATTTCTTGAACAGAAAGTGTTTGTTGATTACAGTGATATAAGTTCAGTTAAACTCTCAAAGATGAAGGTATTGGTTGACTTTGTATAAAAGCACAGAGCTGATAGAATGTGTAAATGCAATTATAAGTATAGAATAAATTTAAACATAGATTAAAAATGTAATTTTAATATAAATATTTTCATTATGTTTCATTCCAAAAATAAAATCTTGGAGAAATGTACTGAGGAATGCAGATGGTGACATAATAAGTATTTCTACCTCACAGCAAGAAGTTCCTGGGTTTGAGTCCTTTGCTCAGCAAGGGTGTTTCAGTGTGGAGTTAGCATTGAACTTATGTGGGTACTCCGGATTCAATTCAAATAAATTCAGTTTTATCAATATAGTGCTTTTTACAATTGGCATTGTTGCTATGCAGCGTTACATCGTAAAAACAAATTTGGTAAAAAAAATTTAAACATTTCTCATATTAACCCTACATGTAGGAGACAGTGGTGGTCTAGTGTTATAAGGCGCCGGATCGCTGATCCAAAGGTTGGGGGTTCGAGTCCCACTCTCCACAAGGTTGTCACTGTCCCCCCCCAGTGCAGCTAACTGGGTTATCAAAGGCCGGCCATGTCTCTCACTGTCTATGGCGTGAGGCATGTAAAAGAACCATTGCTGACTTTCGACAAGAGTAGGCTGCAAAGCCGTCAGCGTGTTTCCGCCCTGCGATGGCCTGGCGAGCTGTCCAGGGTGTACTCTGCCCTCGCCCTGAGTTGGCTGGGATGGGCACCAGCCTCCCCGCGACCCTAATTAGGATGAAGCGGTTACAGAAAATGAACTGAACTGAACCCTACATGTCTCCAATGAGAAAGCCTGCGGTGACAGTTTAAGGAAAAACTTCCTCAGTCAACATGAGGAAGAAACCTTGAGAGGAAACAGACTCAAAAGGGAAACCCTGCCTCATTTGGGTGAAACCAGATTATAATATAAATGATGTAGTAGAAACTTCATTATAGTTTAACATCAAGTCTAGGGCAGTGGTGGCCTGGTGGTAAAAGGCACTGGACCGCTGATCTGAAGACTGGGGGTTCGAGTGAGAGGCATGTCAAAGAACCATTCCTGACTTTTGTAAAAAAAAGTGGGCTGCATAGCTGTCAGCGTGTTTCTGTCCCTTACTAAAGGGTTGTGTCTGTGGAAAAGTATCTGACATAAAATCTTATGCCAAATCAAACATGCGAATCAGATGATTTGCTGTGAAGATCCCTGAAAAAGGGCAAAAGCCGAAAGGAGAAGAAGAAGAAGTTTAACACCAAGTCTAGTTGGTTATATTATGACCTTAATGGGAATTGTAGTCCAAAATAATTTTAGAAAAAGAGTTTATATCTCCAGCAGTGAAAAGTCATCTCCACAGTTTCTGAGTGTATATTAGTATTTCTTTTCATATGGATGATCATAAGCATTAGTGAGAGGCTTCTAAGATGAGAACTCCAACCAGTAATAGCACATCATAATGGATGAAACGTTTCACAGGATTCAGAGTAGAAGAATTAGGATCACTGGTATCTCAGAAGTAGTATGTGTACCTCAGCAAAACATAGAGAGAGTGAGCGTGAGAGAGAAAGAGGGAAATAGAGAGGAGAGAGAGAGAGAGAGAGAGAGAGAGAGAGAGAGAGAGAGAGAGAGAGAGAGAGAGAGAGAGGATATTAGGTATACTGTTAGGGGCGTGTATACAAATGTGACTTGTGCAAACGGTGTACATATTAGATTTAGAGTGTGCTGTAACTAGTGTCACATGTTATGACTCAGCTGTAAGGGGGTCTGGATACTTTGAAATTGACCTAGTTGTGCATATGCCCTGGTGGCAGATCAGGTGACTCAGAAACTTTGAGAATAGAATATTCTGGAACTTTGGGGAGGTTATATTAAGGACCTGGTGCCGACTCGCTCCAGCCTCTTCCAGTCTCTTCGGGGCGTAGATCCTCTAAGGAAACTCATTGCAGCAGCTCATCTCATCCAAGATGGATCATGGAAACTTCACCAAAGTTTCGTCGTTCAAGATCTCATCGCCAAAGTCCATCATCCACGTTCACCCACAGCCAACGCAAGGATTTTAATCATTTGTTTCTGTCTAACGCGGGATTACAAGCCTTTCCCCGCCTGCGCGTGTGCCGCTTCTAAATTTACTTTGCTGCAGGTGCTTGGTGACTATGGGACCCTATGTTTAATTTGTATTTTGTTTAGCTCAAAGATGTAAGTATTATTTTTGCCTTGTCTTGTTTATATTATTAAATTGTATATAGTTTATGTCGTGGTATGTACATAACAAAATTGGGGGCTCATCTGATAGAATCCATTAGGCATACGTAACAATACAGACGCTCCCTGACTTAAGTTTTAGTTCGGTTATGGACGGCCTAACGTAAGGTGAAAAAAAAAACGTAAGTTGTTACTGTATTTTCCAGTGACGTATAACGTTCATACTGTGCTATACATCCATAAATACCATTACCGTATCTCATAAAACACCCCTAAATCAATTATTATAAAAATAACACTGGAAAATAATATCAAATATATCAAATAATATCAACATTAATTTCAATTAAATTAAATTCAAGCAAAATAATTTCAAATAGATCAATTTTAATCAAATTACCTCATCAAATATCAAATACAGTATCAAATACTGTATAACCTTTAACATGCTCTGTGACGCGATCTTTCTGCTTGGAAATGGTTCCGATGGTGCCACTTGGAAGAACATGGAGCCATTTGGAAGAAACGTGCAACAGTCACATGTTTTTCATCAGTATCAATTTTCTTGATAATAGTCATCTTCGTTTCTAATGACATGGCTTGCCGCTTTTTCTGATTACCACCATCACTAGTAGGCTTACGCTTCAGACCAACCATATTTGCTTAGGGTCACGATGTCTTAACACAAGGGTAACATGCTGTAAACTGGGAAGAAGGAGGGCACGTTCAGTCTGTCGTTTGTAAACAATGGACGCAGCTTCATGCGTAAGTAGCGTATTACGTCAGCATACTACGTAGGTATGTATCATACTACAGAGAGCACACTAAACTCAAAATGACCTTTTTTTTTTTTTAACGTAAAATTTAAAAATATGTAAAACAAATGAACGTAAAGCAGGGAGTGTCTGTACTCATAACAGTGTAATAGTTGAAGAAGAGTTTATTATTATTGACTGCAAGCAGGGACTCCAGCATGACTCACTATATCAACATCACTAAAAGGAGAGAACCAGAAGGAAGACAGACAGAAGGACATCCTGTAACATGAGGCAATCAGTCACTCCACTGTCAATGGATCTGGGTGAACATTTAGAGGGAGCGAGAGCATCACAGTTTACTAGCTCTTTATGGCTGAACAGCTCACCACTCCATCATAGGGCCAACACACACACACACACACACACACACACACACACACACAAAACCATTCATACCCACACGAACACATAGGGGAACTGTTCAGGGTGTACCCCACCCATAACAATAGAAGGATTCAGGAGTTCAGTTTAAAAATGACTAAACATTGAAATCTCTTGGGGTTTTTTGTTTTGTTTTACCCGAGGTTATATGTTTTGTTTATAGAATAAGTACTCATTTTAATACATCGAACTCAGTATTCATTTTAATACATTATTGTTTTTATAGCAACATCTCATTCATAGAGATCTGTTCATTGGTATTTGGTAGACTCTTACAACATACAATAGTAAATGTGATGAAACACCCCATTGGTACATTTTAAAAGTGTTCTATCTTCTGGAGCCACAGCCACTGATGGCAAAGAGTAACTGTAGCTGTACTCGTGGTTGGGAGCGATATCATAGTATCTCTCTCCTATCAATCACATCAACAATATCCAATTTTGGGTATCTGTGCGTTTATGAATGTACAAGAGGGCGGTCAGCAATTTCTTTCAAGTGTCCCTGAACGTCTGGAGACCCCACTGCTTAGGCTGTTGCCCCACGACCCGACCCCGGATTAAGCGGAGGAAGAAGAAAGATGATGATGATGATGATGATGATGAGGATGATGATGAGGATGATGATGATGATGATGTCCCACCCTCTGATTTCAGCATGAGCAGCAGTGTACAAAGATACAGCAAGTTGACTTCATGTGTCGGGAGGGAAGCATGCTCGCCTTTACCCAGCCTGACTAGCAGTTGTAATTTCAGAGGGAACATCTGGATGTTGGGTGGGAGTAAAGTGTAAGGTGTCAATAATTAATCAATTTAAATACAAACAAATTTAAAACCTTAAAAATAAAACAAAAATGATGTCTTCATTTGTTTATTGATGTTTAATTATTATGTTGTCTTCAGTACCCCTAATTCCCATCTCCTTGCATTCTAGAGATTTTGCAAGAAGTGATTCCAAATAAATACTGACAAGATTCTACAGCACTAAAGAAGCCTTTCTCTATATTCCTTCCTCTTTCTTCAGGTACCATGATGCTCAGGATGTAACCAGCAATTTCCTTGGAGCTATGTGGCTCATCTCCATCACCTTTCTCTCCATTGGCTATGGCGACATGGTGCCTCATACCTATTGTGGCAAGGGAGTGTGTCTTCTGACGGGTATAATGGTATATATATACACACACACACACTCAGAGAGAGAGAGAGAGAGCGAGAGAGAGAGGCGACTTATTGTTATTTGACACAGCGTTTGTCATAACCTATAAAGAAAAATATTGCAGAATCATTAAATATTATACTTTTCTGTGAGTTGGTTTGTTAATGTAGTGAGAGGCAAATATGTGCAACCATTTTTACTATGTCATACTGCTGCACCTTGATGGATATGCGAATGTGTTCTAGATTTTCTAATTTGAGCTCTTAGGTTCTTTCTGTCTGGCACACCCTGTCGGTCTCTCTCTGTGTCTGTATGTGCCTCTGCATTTCTCCTTTTGCCTAAGGGGAGTGCTCTGTGCTCTGTCAGACGAGTGCTGGTTGTCTTCCTGCATACTGCATGTGTGTGTGTGTGTGTGTGTGTGTGTGTGTGTGTGTGTGTGTGTGTGTGTGTGTGTGTGTGTGTGTGTGTGTGTGTGTGTGTGTGTGTGTGTGTGTGTGTGTGTGTGTGTGTGTTTCAGAAATTAGTGGGTCTGTGATTTGCTCTGGGGGTGCTTCGTGGTATTCTAAGAATACGTCCCCCTCTCCTGTCGAGCTGTCAACCTCGCTCTGTTTCTCTTACACACACTGTTAAAAACATATGCACAAACATCCACTTGGTCACAACATGGGATAGTTTGTTCGACTTTTCTGGTCTGTCTTTCTCTCGCTGTCTGTTTTCCACTCCTACAGTATCATACTGTATATTTGCACTTTCAAACAAACGTCTCTGTCTACACACATATAGATGTTTTGCACAAATGCACGGACACACACCAAACCACCAATCTAATATAGCCTCTGTATAATTCTGCTTTGTACCTCCACATCCACAAACCAATATAAATCAGTTTTGTAATAACTGAGTTTTAAAATAATTTTTCGTAACGGTTGCGCGCTATCCATTTTATGTTCTGGAAGGATGTAGAAAACTGTGGCTACAGGGTAAGAAATGTCCTGAAAGAATGAAAGAAACAGAGACTGAGAAACACAGCTGTGATTGTGTTTCTTGTCGTGAATGATTGTAATGACTTTCTATAGGTGGAATTATGGGACTTGTTGCTATGACAACACTGAGAGCCAATTGGATTGGGATATACCACTGCCCCAATGGGGGGTGCTGAGGGTGGGTTTAGACTTTCACATGGGTTTGGATGTCAGGAGACGGGCACCGCCAAGATGATCTGCAGTTTGCTCATTCGGAGACATCAGTCCCTCTCTCTCTCTCTCTCTCGCTCTCTCTCTCTCTCACTCTCTCTCTCTCTCTATCTATCTTCTGTTTACTCATCAATAAACCACATATGGCAGAGTCTGCTATCTATAGTAGGTTATTTTTTCCTTTGGCATTTGCTGCAAATCTAACTCCTGAGCAGAAGTGCCATGTTAAATTTTTTTGTCCTCTTAAAACAAACTGCAACATATTCATGAAAAAGTACCGTAATTCCTACATAGCTCATTTTTGAGCATGAAGTAAGTGACTTGTGATGAGACTGCAGAATTCCCACTTGAGCAGCATGACCAGCTATCGCTTCCAAATGGAAAAGATCCAATACATTTTCCAGTACATCCAATTTCATTCCAGAGGTGGGCAATCTTCCAAATTATGATGGTGAGAAAAATTATATCCTTTTTTCCTATGCTCCTTATTCTTCTCCTCTTCTTGTTATTACTATTACTATTACAGTATGCCCCTAACTATTCACGGTTTTGCACCCATGGTTTGAGTATTCGAGCAACCGGCACGTGATTCAAATTCAGCCAATGGCTGTTCTCCTTTTTGTCCTGCTTGGTTGAGCTGATGTCCCGCCCCTTTTTCCTCATTCGCGCACAAGTTGTCAATGAGCCTCTTTTTTGTGTGTGTGTTTTAATTACCAGTTAAGCTCTATGATACCACTCAAATGCTATGTGTCTTCTCTGGCTAAGCGATAGAAAACGCTGGATGTCTCTTCTGAAGAAATAAGACTTTCTCCTGAGAAACGACGGTTTTCTTTGAACTGTTGTATTAAAATCTTTTTCAATTATTATTCCAGTACAGTACCTAAGTTCATGTTTATGCGTGAGATTTTATGTTCTGTAGCATGTTTAACAAACGATACCAAAAGGATAAACTTTATTACAGTACTCTTCATGTCCTTTTACATTGAACTTGGAGTGACGTCTCCAAGACGCTGCCCAGAGGGCGACATCGCAAAGTTCTCAGAGTCAAATTGTTTCTTTGTTCGTTTTAATTTGTTTTAATTGTTGTTTTGTTTGTTCATGTTTTGCACTATACTCGCCTACGACCGGTCGACTCTACTACAGCTATAAGATTGGAGTATCTTTGGGCATGTGTAACTAAGCACGCTCAACTGGGCATGTGAGCCAGGATGCGGCTAGCAGAGCTAATATGCTATGGTAGGCAGCTCAATGCGAGCCACACCCCAGCTGACAAGAAGCCCAGGCGGGAAGGGGCCAAACGACAACTCCGGCGCTTGGGATTGTAGGGCATGAAGGCTGTGTAGCCAGCTGGTGCAATCGCCTCGAGCCATGTTTCACAGAAACACTGTCCTGTAGATCCCTCTGCGCTGCAATCTGAGCATGAAGCTCATCCATCTTGTTTCGCAGGGACTGAACATTTTCAAGCAGTATGGCCGGAAGTGCTAACCAAGCCTTTGAGAACTCCGCCTGGGCTTAGCCGAGGTGCGGTTAGCATTGAGCTCCCATATTAGCTTAAGATAGAAGTTGTTGCGTGCTTAGTTGCCTGAAGCTGAAGCTGCTCATAGCTGTAGTAGGGTCTACCGATCATAGACGAGCATAGTGCAAAACATGAACAAACAAATAAAACAAATTAAAATGAACAAAGAAACAATTTGACTCTGAGAACTTCGCGATGTCGCCCTCTAATCAGCACCATCTTGGAGACGTCACTCCAAGTTCAATGTAAAAGGACATGAAGCGTAATAAAGTTTATCCTTTTGGTATCCTTTGTTAAACATGCTACAGAATATAAAATCTCACACACAAACATTCTAAACATTAATTAAGGTACTACTGTGTATGAATAATAATTGAAAAAGACTTTAAAACGACTGCTTTACAACAGTATATGCTGTATCATGTTTATATAATACTGTATACATGTTTATATAATACTGTATTAATGAGTAAGACTGTCGATAGAATGTGTTTAAGAAGCATATTTTAGCGCATATAATAGATACATAGTATTTTACTTTTGCCGGCTGCTCATTCACGCATGTGACGTGATACATGAGGTTTTACTTCCGGGTAAAGAACTCGTGGATTATCTCGATTTGCGGGAGGACTTGGAACCGAACCCCTGCGAATGTCGAGGGCCTACTGTATTATTATTATTATTCATTCATTCTCGGAACCGCTAAATCTTAATTAGGATCACAGGGAGGATCCAGCCCATCTCAGCTGACCCCGGACGAGGGCAGAGTACACACTGGACAGTTTTTTTTTTTTTTTACTAACTCTTTATTGTCAAAGTACATTTACATACATTGAAATTTGCTTTGTGCGTGAGGCACCTGTCGCCACTGTGCAGCGCCAGTTATTGCATTGTTCTATCCTTTTTTTTTGATGCTGAGCGCCAAGCAGGAAGCAACAACTGCCAAATTTTAACGTCTTATGGTATGACGCGGCCGGATTCGAACTCCGACCTACCGGAGGATAAAGCGGACGCTCTACCAACTGAGCTAAATCCCCGGTTCGCCAGGCCATCGCATTATTATTATTATTATTATTATTACTGGTATTATTTAAAGAAGACGACATACTGGTGCAGTGGTTAACATGCTTGCCTCACAGCAAGAAAATCCAGTTTAGATTATCGGGCACGGGGTGTTTCTGTGTGGAGTTTGCATGTTCTCCCCATACATGTATTGGTTTCCTCTGTTTGCTCTAGTTTAGCCTAATGTATATGTCTTTGGACTGTGAGAGGAAACCAGAGTTCCTCGGAGAAAACCGATGCAAGCACCGGGAGAACATGGGGACAGTTGTAGCCTAATGGTTAAAGAAATGGCTTTGGGAATGAAAAGTTGCCGGTGTGATTCCCAAACCAGCAGAAAAAAATGTGGTGGTACCACCAACTGTTCCACACACAGTAAGGAACCCAGAGAGCAGTTTGGGGTTAGGTGCCTTTTAGAATAGATGTTCTATGATTATTCAGACCTCAATCACCTTTAAATTTAGATGGCCCTCAGTGAAAATGACTTTGACATACCTTGGTACAAATTTTAAAATATAGCCATAATTAATTTTGAGCAGAAAAAAGTACGACTCAAGGATCTTATGGGAATCTTGACTTTTAGGTAGTGCCTACAAACATATACAGTATATTAGTCAGAATATGTGGTGCATAATAGAGAATAATTGCACACGTTTCTGTGAATTAGACATTCCTCTAAAACATATTATAATTATAATCCAATGTATTATAATCTAGTTCTTTTATACGTAATTAGTACTATCAATACTGCTACTATTAAAAGTGAAGCACTGTGGTATAAAGTATATTAATCAAAAACTGAAATTGACCAAGATTTTATATTGACTATATAATGAATGATAAAAGCTTTGAAAATAAATTATAATTGAAACAAATAAAAAAAGAAAATTAAAAAAAAGAAAAAGAAAATACTAAGTCTAAAAGAACATATATAACAATATGATAACAATATATAATATTATAATATAATATAATATTATAACAATATATAACAATAGTCTAAAAGAACAGATGCTATGCTGAATAATATAAAAGAAAGAGAGGGGGGGGGGATGATTCCTAAAAGCAAACACTTCACAGTTTGATCAGATGTTTTTCTACGACGCATGGTGAATTATCATGATGTAGTGCAGTTGTTTAGAGAGCTGGCACCCTTCCAGTCAGTGATAGAAACATTAATCCTGTTCACTTTTAATGAATTCCAAGAGTGTGTCATGCAGTGAGTATGTTAACCAAAGATAAAGCACAGTTTGCTAATGTGCGGAGGCTTTGATCCAAACCAAACAACGCACCAAAATCCAAATGATGCTTTATGTAGGGGAATGATGAAGCTTTAGAATGAAAGTAGCTGAAGGTTTAAAAGAAAGTAGCTAAAAATTTAAGAGATGTTATATGAGTACTGGACATTTTTATCTGAAGACTCAAAGTTTTGCCAAAAAAATCCATTCAGTGGTAGACAAAAGAGCTTTTGATTTTGATGTAAACGTATTGGATTATGTAAACATATTGTTGATTTCTTACACACACACACACACACACACACACACACACACACACACACACATATATATATATATATATATATATATATATATATATATATGTACAGGGAACCCTCGCTACTTTGCACTTCAATTAATGCAGCTTCAATGCATCGCGATTTTTTTAATAAATATTCATCGAATTAAAAAATAAGGAAATTAAGGAAGAATAGGGGAAAAAGTTAAGGAAAATGCCACAAAAACAAGGCCAATTATGCAAAAAAAAAAAAAACCCTAAACCAACACAGAATAAAAAACAACTCAAAACCTCCCATCACAACTACTTGTTGCATCTGTGTGTGCACGCGCATCTGTGAGCGTGCGTGCATGCACTCGCGCGTATGTATGTGTGTCGTCTTCTTCTCATGCAATGCCATCTGTATGTGTGTGTACAGTAGGCCTTTGACTATTCACAGTTTTTCACTCATGGTTTGAGTATTCGCGGACCGCCAGATTGGTTGAGATGAATGTAACACCCCTTTTTCCTCATTCCCGCACAAGTTGTCAATGAGCCTCTTTTTTTGTGTGTTTTAATAACCAATTAAGTTCTATGATGCCACTCAAACGCTGTGCATCTTCTCTGGCTAAATGATAGAAAACGCTGGATGTCTCTTCTGAAGAAATAAGACTTTTTCCTGATGAAACAATAGTTTCCTCTGAACTGTTGTATTAAAGTCTTTTTTCAATTATTATTCCAGTACAGTATCTAAGTTAATGGCTGGAATGTTTGTGCGTGAGATTTTATGTTCTACAGCATGTTGAACAAACAATACCAAAAGGATAAACTTTATTACGCTTTGTGTCCTTTGTGTCCACTCGAGGCCGGTGGTGTAGTGGTTAGAGTGCTGGGCTCATGGTTGGGAGGTTGGGAGTTCAAATCCCACTGAGATACCCACTGTGCTAAGACCCCTGGGCAAGGTCTCAACCACAAGTGTGCCTCTGTTCACCCAGCAGTATAAATGGGTACCAGTAAAAATATACTGGGAAGGTAACCTGCGATGGACTAGCATCCCATCCAGGATGAGTTGAGCTCCTGGTCACTTCATGCTATGGAAACCGGGGATAAGCACCGGCCTGATGAGCCACGAGGCTTGGGTGTAAAATCCCAACAGACTTACCTTACCTCCAGCTCTGCCTCCTGTCTTTTCCCCAGGGCCACTGTTTCTAAACCATACAACATCGTTGGCTTCAACACCGTCTTGTACACTTTTCCTTGCATTCTTGCCGATACCCTCCTATCACACATCCCACCGGACACTTTTCTCCAACCATTCCAACCTGCCTGCACACGCTTCTTCACCTCTTTTCCACACTCTCTATTGCTCTGGATTGTTGAGCCTAGGTACTTAAAATCCTCCACCTTCCTTATCTCTGCTCCCTGTAACCTCACCGTTCCTCTTGGGTCCTTGTCATTCATGCACATGTATTCTGTCTTACTGAGGCTAACCTTCATTCCCCTCCTTTCCAGTGCATACCTCCACCTCACTAGATTTTCCTGCGCTTGTTCTCTGCTCTCACTACAAATCACAATGTCATCTGCAAATAGTCCATGGGGAATCATGTCTAACCTCATCTGTCAGCCTGTACATCACCATAGCAAACAAGAAGAGGCTCAAAGCTGACCCTTGATGCAGTCCCACCTCCACCTTGAACTCTTCTGTCACACCAACAGCACAACTCACCACTGTCTTACATCTCTTATACATGTCCTGCACCACTCTAATATACTTCTCTGCCACTTCAGACTTCCTCGTGCAATACCACAGTTCCTCTCTCGGCACCCTGTCATATGCTTTCTCCAGATCCACAAAGGCACAATGCGGCTCCGTCTGACCTTCTCAGTACTTCTCCATTAACATCCTCAAGGCAAACACTGCATCTGTGGTGCTCTTTCTTGGCATGAAACCAGCTGACCGCTGCCCTTAGTCTAGCTTCCACTATTCTTTCCCATAACTTCATCATATGGCTCATCAACTTTATCCCTCTGTAGTTGCCACAACTCTGCACGTCTCCCTTGTTCTTAAAAATCGGCACCGTCACACTTCTCCTCCATTCCTCTGGCATCCTCTCACTCTCTAAGACCTTGTTGAATGTTCTTGTCAGAAAATCTACTGCTACCTCTCCTAGACACTTCCATACCTCCACCGGTATATCATCAGGACCAACTGCCTTTCCATTTTTCATTCTCTTCAGTGCCCTCCTCACTTCACCCTTGCTAATCTTTGCTACTTCCTGGTCCTCAACAGTCACTTCTTCTACTCTTTTTTCTCTCTCATTTTCCTTATTCATCAGCTCTTCAAAGTACTCTTTCCATCTTCCCAGCACACTTCTGTCATCAGTCAATACATTTCCCTCTCTGTCCTTAATCACTCTAACTTGCTGCACGTCCTTCCCATCTCTATTTCTCTGCTGTGCCAACCTGTATAAATCATTTTCTCCCTCTTTACTTTCCAACCGAGCATACAAGTCATCATACGCCCTCTGTTTGGCCTTTGACACCGCTACCTTTGCCATACGCTGTGTCTCCCTGTACTCCTGTTTACTCTCTTCGGTCCGCTCAATGTCCTACTTCTTCTTAGCTAACCTCTTCCTTTGTACACACTCCTGCACTTCCTCATTCTACCACCAAGTCTCCTCATCTCCTCTCCTTCCAGATGACACACCAAGTATTCTCCTATTTGTCTCCCTGATCACATTAGCTGTAGTTGTCCAGTCATCTGGAAGCACTTCCTGACCACCCAAAGTCTGTTTCAACTCCTCCTTGAAGACAACCCGACACTCTTCCTTTTTCAGCTTCCATCACTTTGTCTTCTGCTCTGCCTTCTTCACCTTCCTCACCATCAGCATCATCCTGCACACCACCATCCTATGCTGTTTGGCAACACTCTCATCCACTACTACTTTGCAGTCACTGACTTCCTTCAAATTACATTGCCTGCACAAGATGCAGTCTACCTGTGTGCCCCTACCGCCACTTTTAAAAGTCACCTTATGCTCCTCTCACTTCTGGAAGAAAGTATTCACCACAGCCATTTCCATCCTTTTTGAAAAATCTACCAACATCTGTCCTTCTGCATTCCTGTCCTGGATACCAAACCTACCCATCACTTCCCTTTCGTCCCCTCTGTTTCCTGCGCCAACATGCCCATTGAAGTCTGCCCCAATGACCACTCTTTCACCTCTGGGGGTACTCTGCATCACTTCATCTAACTCACTCCAGAATCTCTCCTTCTCTTCTAGCTCACATCCTGCCTGTGGGGCATAAGCACTAACAACATTGAACATCACGCCTTCACTTTCTAACTTGAGACTCATCACTGTCTGACACTCTTTTCACTTCTAGAACATTCCTGACAAACTCCTCCTTCAAGATGACTCCGACTCCATTTCTCTTCCCATCCACACCATGAAAAAACAGCTTAAACCCTGCTCCTAAGCTTCTAGCCTTGCTACCTTTCCACCTGGTCTCCTTAACACACAGTATGTCCACCTTCCTTCTCTGCATCATGTCAGCCATCTCTCTACCTTTTCCTGCCATAGTTCCAGCATTCAAAGTCCCTACTTTCAGTCCTAGACTCATGCCTTTCCTCTTCTCTCTGTGCCTACGGACACGCCTCCCGCCTCTCCTTCTTCGACGTCTTCGACCAACGGTAGTCCAATTTCCACCAGCACCCTGTTGGTTAACAGCACTGATGGTGGTCGTTGTTAACTCGGGCCTCGTCCGATCCGGTATGTCATTCTTTCTTGTGATTCGCATATTTTATTTGGCATTTGTTTTCCGCCGGATGCCCTTCCTGATGCAATCCTCTGCATTTATCCGGGCTTGGGACCGGCGTGAGGGAGATACACTGGTTTGATGCACAGTATTTTACTTCCGGTTGATCATTCGCGCATGTAATATGATACATGGGGTTTTACTTCCGGGTACAGAACTTGTGGATTATCTTCATTCGTGCAAGGGGCCCGAACCAAACCCCCACGAATATCGAGGACCTACTGTATTTATATTTTATTTACATCTTATGTTATTTTTTAATGTTTAATTGTTATTATAAGCATTTATAGCATTGAATATGCATTTATTGATATTATATATACATATACATGTACGTATACGTCAGTCAGGGGGCGGTTTGGGGGGTGATCCTACTCAGCGGATTTCAACGGTCGCATGGGGATCTCGGTCCCAATTAACCGCGGAAAGTGAGAGATCCCTGTATATATATATATATATATATATATATATATATATATATATATAAAATTTATTATTGATTAATAACAGACCAGCAATACGTAATACGAATAGGAGAAAAAGAATCTTTGAAACCATATCATATCTTCTGAAGACACTGCAAACATGAAGCATGAAAATAAGTTAGAATTTATTTAAAGGTTTACTGTTTTCCTTTTTCCTAGAAATGGAATGCATGATATTATGGAATATAAGGTTCATAGGTATATTTTTAGAAGTGGATAAAAAGAAAAAATATTTACTAAAGGTGAAGTAGATGTCGGTGACCAGTCCCCAAGATGGAGCATCAAATGAAATGCAGCAATATCATTCAAGCCTGAGGCTGACAATAGTTTTAGTATGTACTGCACACATGCTTACAAGAAATGTAATTGAAAGGTTTGTTTTTACATAATTTAACAAATTCAGAGATAGGTAAAGTCGTGCATGCACAGACAGCTGTCTGACCAACGGTGTCTTTTTAATCCTAGATTTTTAGTATACTGTATGCTACACAGAGTGATGTTTTTATGGTTTATCTTTCAATTGTAAATTCAGTGGGGCTTGGGACTGAAATTTTGATTTGATAGATTCATTCGATTGATTCATTGTCCACTTGGAACAATATTTTTTGAATACCCTGATAATGGACCAATCAGATGCTGACATGTTGTATATACTATTTAAGCATTTTGAATGAGCCATTTATATGTGCATTTCGAGTGGGTCCTTACATAGAGTCACAATGTTGCACCGCTATAGTAGCCCAGAAATATGTAGAAACATGTAGAGAATGCCAGCTGCATTTTTTTTTTACAGTTGACAAGATGAATCCAGATGGACGAAGCAGAAAGAAAATGAAGAAGAACAAACAAGGAAATAATTTTTTTCTGGTGCTGGTTAGAGCCATTTAACGTAGGCCACTGAGTTGTTGTCAGTGTGTTTCTGAAGTGTGACGGCCTAGCAAGCTGTCCAGCATGTACTTGCACATAGTTGGTTGAGATGAACGCCAGCCTCCCCGCACCCCTATTTAAGATTAAACAGTACAAAAGATGAATAAATGAAAATTCATTCATTTTCTGTACCGCTTGATATTACTTGTGAACAGTGCAATCTGAGGCGGCACTGTGGCGTAGTGGTTAGCACGGCCTCCTCACAGCAAGAAGGTGTTGAGTTTGATTGCCAGCTCAGGCGTTTCTGTGAGGCGTTTGCATGTTCTTTCCGTGCTTTCGTAGGTTGCCTCTGTGTACTCCGGTTTCCTCCCACAGTCCAAAAACATGCACAGTAGGTTAATTGGCAGTTCTAAATCCAACCTAGGTGTGAATATAAGTATGAATGTTTGTGTGAGTGATAGCCTGGCGAGCTGTCCGGGGTGTACCCCGCCCTTGCCTGGAGTCAGCTGAGATGCCCCCGCAACCCTAATTAAGATTAAGTGGTTCAAAAAAAAGTATGAAACCAGCACAATCTGATTGGTCCATTAGAAGTGATTCAAAAACATTATCTAGGGTGGATAATGCCTGAAACAAAAAGAAGTAAACTCATGGTTTGTCACAGCAGAGCAGATGGCATCTTCACTCTTAGACTGTCAAAGTTTCTAAAACTTTGAATGAGCTTAAAAACAGTCATTGGTGTGATTTACTTATATTTCCATGTAGTATTCACTAAACTCTGAATGGGTTCAAAAAGATGCTTTTTAGCTACGTCGCAATTAGTTTGGAAAAGTCAGGGCTCATGCACCTGACCAGCTTCCGCCAGTGCTAAAATATATTTAAAATATTATTTATTAGCATACCCTTTTAGTTTGCTGTATTTAATATTTCTCTGTAGTCTATGCTAAAATAATTATGTACCTCAAGCTCAGTGGATGTCAGTAATTGAATAGTTCCCTCAATGTCCCATCACATTTACTATTCAGCGACATTCACCTCACCTTTACTAAATAATTGTCAATTATTTATCACAAAAAAAGCAAGATAGACCAAACTTAAGTATATATAAATATGCTTTGGGCACTTAACCAGCACCGTACATCTCCCTGCTTGGAGCAGGGAGAGTCATGGCAGGGTATTTTGTTTGTTGCAGTTCACTAAATCCTACGTAAATAGTGTTCCTTGCAGGATATGAGGAAAAGTGGTTAGAGAAGTGGGTTCTGTTTTTGCCATGTATTAGTGATTTTGGTTTGTAGGAGAGCCTCCACATCCATCTTCTGAATGGTTTCGGTCTCACCCATTAACCACCAGCCACAATGTGACTACAGAGCCACTTTTTTAAACCAAATTCATTTAGCAGGCTGACAACCTCATTACAACTCTCTCTGATGGCTTTCCTCTCTCATTTGGTTTTCTTTTTATTGTACTTTGTCCATTTACTTTGCCAGATTTATCTCTCTGGCTCACAGTGTGTTCTCTGCAGCGCTCCAATGTTGCTTTTATCACGCCGTCACCTGTTTTGCTTCTCTGTGAAAATGCACTGTTTGGTATCTGTGTGTGTTGGTCTTCACATTTTCCATGAGAGAATTCAGCTATTTTAGATTTCGAAAAAGAAAGTCAAATGTACTTCATCATTTATCTTTAATTATCGTGTTATGCATATATTTTACATTACAGGCTGGCACTGTGGTGAAGAGCTTAGCATGTCCGACACACAGCAATAAAGTCCTGGGTTTGAGTCCAGGGCTGAGAGAAGGCGTTTCTGTATGGAGTTTGCATGTTTTCCCTGTGCTTGTGGGTTTCCTCCCACAGTCCAAAGACAACTTAATGAATGAATGTTTTATTATGGCCTCTGAATGAATGACATTAATTATGATACTGTATTATACTATCATATTCCTGTGTTTTATCTAACATTTTGTAACATTATAAATTGCTAAAGTTGTTTTTGTCAGAATATGTATACCTAGAATGCGCTGTACAAATTATTCCCAGCTACTTTTATAGAGATTATGTGGTAAATATGAGGCCATAATGAAATCTGATGTCTGTCTATAGCAAGTCCGATATTTGCAAAGCATCCAATAACAAGGGGGGAAAAATTTTCAAAAGTTTCTTATTTTCTTTTTCATCAGTTCTCTCTCTCTCTCTCTCTCTCTCTCTCACTCTCTCTTTCTACCAGGGGGCAGGCTGCACAGCTCTAGTTGTTGCCGTGGTAGCGAGGAAGCTGGAGCTGACCAAGGCTGAAAAGCATGTGCACAACTTCATGATGGACACACAGCTGACGAAAAGGGTATACACACACACACACACACACACACACACACACACACACACACACACACAGACACACACATCAAAGTTTATAGTATGCTGTTCGCCTCATGAAGACAAATGTTTACATTTAGTATGGCTGTGTCGATAGACGCGTACTGTACTATCATAGCTTTACTGCTACATGAAGCAAATTCCCCTTTAAATCCACTGACATTTTATCCATTTGGAGAGAATATTCTTATAAAATACTGATAGTCAAGCGGTATCATCTTAACAAGTCAGTCAATATTAAACATATCCCAATATTGTTGTCATTATAAGCCATTATTATCCTGCTTTGTTGCTGTATGATACAACACTGAAGCTCTTTATTTTGATTTTGTGAAGTTATAAGGTGGCACCTCTGAAACTTTGTTTCTTACCTGAGGTAATGTTTTTAGCTCTTTGATTATAGTCTCTGGTATGATGACCTGTCTTCAGAAGAAAGATAGCTTACATAAATCATAAATGTATGTCATTGACTGCAACCAGCTCTAACATCAATGTTTTTAATAGATAACAGATTAAAGAACATACCATAAATTCCCATTCAATTCTAATGTGTATGGTACATACAGCATGTAAGATATCCAAAAATATTCCTCACCCTTAAACAAAAAAAACAAAAAAAAGCCTTGAGCACACTGACATGTCTCCAAGCACTATGTTCTGTAGACAACAGCCGAAAATGTTACAGCTAGATCACAGCATTGCATAACAGCCCTCTCTCTTCTTCTCCCTTTCTATGCATCTCTCTCTCTCTCTCTCTCTCTCTCTCTCTCTTTCTCACACACACACACACACACACACACACACACACACACACACACAGGCACGCACGCATGCACGCTCTTCCCTCACCCTCCTTTTCCTCCTTTCAGGTCTGTTTTAATTTTTTATGTACTTGAAAGTCCCACGCTTTAAAAATAGCTCCCACTATCAAATATGTAGGTTCTATCATGGCCTGCACTGGAGCTTGAGTAGAGAGCTCGCAATCAATAATTGCAGCTCAGATAAGGATAACAATATAAAACAAAAGTGTGTCACCTGTGAATTGGAAAAACCAAACGCCTGAAATGCTTTCAGAGTTAAAAAAAAAAAAAAAAAAAAAAGTAAGACAGGGAAGGAAAAGGTGAAACAAATCCATGTTTTTAGCATTATTATTTCACACATACCTGCCTCTGCCATACAATTCTCTGGATTAATACGTCAAGTCGGCTGCTACTATGGTTACAAACACGGTTGCTGTTAGGAAGAGAGGAAAAAATCATGACCAGAACTTTGAATAAATGGAATGATTACATCACAGCACAGTTGCCCTGGTGACGGTGTTTACCTTGAACTGGAGAGAATAAGAAAAATGGGTGGGTGTTTCCTTCCACTCATTTTGCTGTAATTAACACACTGTACATTTACATAGAATCAAAGCAAAGATTTTTTGATTTTGTTAACAGCACATGCATGCACTCTGAAAAACAAAAGCACTGATGAAAACGATTTTTTTTCTTCAAGATTTAGATTTTTTATAAAAAGCATCATCACATGATAAGATATATCAAGAAATGCAATTAACAAATACAGTGGTGCCTCAGTTCTCGAACGTTTTAGAGGTTGAACAAATTGGAATGCGAACAAAAAATCTGAGATTTTTTTTTTTTTTTTTTCCTTGGAAGTCGAACAAAATTCAGAACTCAAACTCGAAAAACACGTGAGAAAAAACAAGACCAAGAGGGAGGAAAAGCGACTTCCAGAAGTCTGGAAGTTGTTGATACTATGTATATTCCGGGGAAGTCCAAAAGTTGTTGATACTATGGAAGGTCTTTTGGGGCTTTTACATCCAAGCCTAGTGTCTCATCATTCCGGTGCTTTATGTATCACTCTAATAAAGCTGTCCTGGGGAAGTCCGGAAGTTGTTGATACAGTACTAAAGCTAGTGCTAAAGCACTAAAGCTATCTAATCACTAACGCCATATACCACCTCCAGTGACAAATACGATTTAGAGTACCGAACAGAAAACCCACAGATCGGCTTATAGGCATCACCGCCTGAACAAAGCTGAAGAGAATGTATGTATGTATGTATGTATGTATGTATGTATGTATGTAAGCTAAGATAAAGTACTAAAGCTAAGCTAAAGTAATAGCAGCGCTGTGAACACCTTTAACAATGAGGTCATGAGCCACTTCTGTAAGGTTTTGAAATATAGGCTTTTCAAAAAAGGTTAAAATTCTTATCATTATTGTTATTATACTTTAACTTTTCAGTGGTTTTCATTTTAGTGTGTTATGGTCTCAGAAAAGAGTTGAGCGTTGGAGAAGGGCATGGCTCTAACACACTCATCTATAAAAACGGGTTGTGCTTTATTGTTCACAGGTTTCTAGTGCTCTAGTGCTCTAGTTATTGTTTTAGTGCTTTAGTGCACTAGTGTCTTCCCTGTGAACAATAAAGCACAGCCATTTACATAGATGAAACGGGGAAATCGTACATGGAAATCAAACCAAAGCTTAAACTGCTTGAGCACAGAGCACAGAGCTGAGAGATCAAGTGGGACAGTCTTCTAGCACCGAGAGCTCTGCTAGTCTTCATAGCCTGTGATTAAACGGAAATGATTAAATGTGTGTGTGTGTGTGTGTGTGTGTGTGTGTGTGTTTAGCACTCCATCCCACGTGTTCGAGCCACACCCCTCTCCAAAGCGCATTTCAATGCGCAACTCTTTTCTGAAAGACCATAGCACTAAAATAAAAACCACAGAAAGTTAAAAAGTCTATCATACAAAACATAACATAGTGTGCTGTATTCAATAATCTTTGCACTTAATTTGAGGACCTATGGAATGAGTTACAGTACCGTTAACTTCTGTTCAAAAGACAACGGAACGGATTAAGACCATTTACATTATTTGTAATGGGAAATGCGGATTTGGAATTCGAACAAATTGGAATTCGAACAACCTTCTGGAACAGATTAAGTTCGAGAACCAAGGTACCGTTGTATATTTATTATAATTTTTTTATATTTATATAGCATTCTAAAGGTTAATTACTGTATTAGTAGGGAGATGAAAACAAAGTCTAAAACCCTAACTGAAACATGCCCCCTGGTCCCACGCAGCCCACTGTCAGAAAGAAAACTGCATTTTCCATGATCGTGTTACTGAAGAGCAGGGCTCAAAAAACACAACAGAGACTATTTCAAATAAAACTAATTTAGAAACATAAGACTAAAATATAATGACACAGTAATTTAAAAAAATATATCTTCAATGAAAGGTAAAGAAATTCTTCAAATAAATATTTAACTCAATTAAGGGTGGAATATACTTATTATAGGGTAGTAGGTGCCCCATAACATTTAAGTTGGTTATTTTGAGCAGAAGTTACTTTCTGTGACCAAGTGGGCGGAAGCCCAGAAACTGAGATAGTATAGGTGGGAGAATAGGATGGATAGAGTTTCCATTCCTACCTGGATGGGAGTTTTTCCCTAAATTGCACCAAATATTTTTAAGATTCTAAATGACTCTGACCATTGAAGTGAAAAAAAATACTAAAGTTGAAAAAAATGAATGAGCTTTGGTCAAAGCAGTCTATGCTTCAGAAGGTGAAATGCAGCTGGGTTGAGTTCTGGTGATTGACATGGCCAGTCTAAAAAAAATTTTACCCACACGAGGTCATACTGTTGGGTTAGCACTGTGCTTTGGGAATTTGTCTTGTTCCATGAAAAAGTTCCTCCCAGTTAGATTGGATATACAGTAAAACCTCCGCTGACGAACGCTTAAGCTCACGAACTTTTCGCCTCAAGAACATTAAATTCGCGATCATATAGTCTCTGCTGACGAACTAGTTTTCGGCGGACGAACCAAACCACGAGGTGTGCGTTTGTGTGACTTAGCGTCCCAGTACCAGTACGCTAAGTCTACCATTGCTACCATCCTTAAGAACAAGGAAGCTATGCAGGGTGCGTGTGTGGCTAAGGGTGTTTCCAAACAGTAGGCGTTTCCAAACACTCCTTCCAAACAGTAAGTCCCTCCCTCCCTCCTCCTCCCACTCCATTCCATCAAGCCATCAACTACCATCACAAAGGTAAATATAACGACTTTATTATACAGTACAGTTTATTTCTTTAATTACAATACAATAGCACATTTATTATACATAAAATAAGGTATATTTTTGTGTAGTTTTAAGGCTTATTTAGTAGAAAATTATGTTTTATGGGGACCTGGGAACGGATTATTCTCATTTTAATGGTTTCTTATGGGAAATAAATGTTCGGAAGACGAACTTTTCGCCTTACACAAACTTTCTGGGAACCAATTATGTTCGTGAGCAGAGGTATCACTGTAGTTCTCTGTAAATTGGCTACAGGCTTCTGAATTAATTCTGCTGCTACCATCATGAGTTACTTCATCAATAAAGATTAGTGAGCCCATTCCAGAAGCAGCCATGCAAGCCAAAGCCATTACACTGCCTCCACCATGTTTGACAGATTAGCTTATATGTTTTTGATTATGAGCAGATCCTTTCTTTCTTTGCATTTGGCCTTTTCATCACTTTGATAGAGGTTAATCTTGGTTCCAAAGCTTTTATGGCCCATCTCTGTAATTTTTTTGCAAATTCCAATCTGGCTTTCTGTTTGCTTGATGCTGATGAAGTGTGTGGTATCATGTGGTATGGCCTCTATATTTCTGCTCTCAGTCTTCTTTGAATGGTTGAATGTGATACCTTCGCTTTGGCCCTGTGGAGATTGTTGATGGTTGTCGGTCATGTTTCATGTGATTTCCTTCACAGCTCTTATAGTGTTTCTGTCATCACCGTTTGTTCTTTCGTTGGGTGTCCTGGTCAATGTCTGGTTGTTAGTACAACTCTGGTTTCTTTTCAGTGGTTGCTGTAAAGCCACATTCACACAAGAAGCAACACAAAATCACTTAATACGAATTGTTTTGCTGCTGAAGTGTCATCAGCTCTTGTTGCCTAGGTAACTCCCTTACATGTTTCCCACATAAAAATCTATTTGAGTGAAACTGTGAGCAACATCAAGCAAGTTCTCTAATTCATCCGTCAGTACATTTTCATGCACTGGGATTATACCTCAACTAGACCGTTTAACTCTACTACTGTCCTTGTCCCACAATATTAGGACAAAATTGGAATCGACTTTTTTGCCAAAGGATGTCTAAAAGTATCAGAAAGTCGGACGTTGAAGCCCTGCTATTACCAAGTTGTCACTGCTGTTCCCCCAGTGCAGCTAACTGGGTTATCAAAGGCCAGCCACGTCTCTCACTGTCTGTGATGTTACATCAGCATGTAGAAGAACCATTGCTGTTGTTCGTAAAAAGTAAGCTATTGGGTTGCCATCAATTTGTTTCTGCCCTCTGGACATTCATTAATTCATTTATTTTCTGAACCGCTCATTCCTAATTAAGGTCATGGGGAGACTGGTGCCTATCTCAGTCGACTCTGGGCGAGGGCAGAGTACACCCTGGACAGCTCACCAGATCACCCCCATAGCTGCACTTTGGGAACCAGGAAGAATTAAATGAAATACAAAGTTTGTAAATACACACAGTCAATGTACACCATTTCAGAAACATGGATCCAAGCATAGCAGTTTCAGTTATATTCCTTGGAAAATTTCTGTGCAGTCATAAACCACACAATATTAAGACATGGCAATAATGAGCTCTTCTTTCATGTTAATGTAATCGGATTAATTAAAATCGTGTTTATTATTTCTCTATGGAAATGTTTTGGGGAAGTTAATGTTTAGTGTCATCTGTCAATCAACAATATCTTTAAACTCTGATTGGTTATTGCTAAGATCTCATTGTGTGAAAGTTTAGCTGAATTGAACCCTGCGCCCCCACCGCCTCATTTTGCTTTAAAAAAAGAAACTTGTCGTATTGTGTTGTTTTTACAATGATATTACAGAGAGAGTGCTACAACATGTTCAGTTTCATGGTAAGTTCTTGCAAAAATAGTAATAATTTCCTGAAGGTCGTCTAACATGATTTATTTCACATTCCCAAGGCAGCATGATCCGTTAAAGGTCAGTGGTGCACAGCATTCTAATGCCATTTGGGATGCAATATACTTTATAAGGCAGAAAGCTGGGGCGTTCATTGGGCAAATGCTTGAAAAACATTATGCCCCAGGACCCTTAGCTTCTCAGGGACTCTATGAGGAGTGGATGGGTCAGGATGCTGGGCTGCAGCATGATGATTGGAGAAACTGTTAAAGGGGTGGGACCTCCTTTTGATTGACAGCAGTACCAATACTTTTCATGTTTAGACGAACATTGATTTGTAGCTGCTTGTAGTCTGTTTTTGTGAGTGATATATCTTACTTTTTCATTTCTACATATCCTACTGTAAATGAAAACATACTGAATTGTGTTCTTGAGTTTGTCCCTTGTTTTTATTTGAGTAAAATTTTTCATCACGTAAAGTTCAGTTATTGGCTGTGCATAATGGCAGTGTGAGAAACCCAGTATTAAACAACAGATCAACGCTCAAGACTGATTTGCTTAAAAAAGTCCGGAAATAAAACTGAGCTGGCTGTGTAGTCGTCCTGTGAGTACCGCAGGGTTTGTAATGAAACCATCTGAGGGTGTTTGGTCAAAGGGCATCCATAATCATTTACATTTAAGTAATATGATGCAATAATGGCCTGTATTGTAGTGCTGCATCTGCTCGACAGACTACCAGCCACCTTTGTCTTTTTCAAGCGGTTCCAAAAATGTTTGTTATATTGACCTTTGCCATGCTTTTGTCATGGGTATGATTCATTTCCCATGTTTTAAATCTTCAAAACAGCTTGCTTTTCTTCCACAGATTTCATTTCTTTATCCATTTTTCTACAAGTGAAACCAATGTCAAAGAATAAATATCCACAGCTATTAATTCAATCAAACCTTGTAGACCTTGGATCTGTGATGGTCTAGTGAGCTGTTTATGGTGCACTAAGTATTAAGTATTACTAAGTAGTATCATAAGGCATTTGTTTACTCCTGCGCGGTTTCTGACCAAGGTATTCATGTACTGTGCCTGTGTTATCTGGCTTTTGGTAAACTATTTATTCTTTCTTGGCCTTTAGACAATTTTTCCATACTTGCTTAACAGGTTTTCTATCATAGATCTTATTTTCCAAATCACTTTATCTTTTATTAGGATCACAGGAAGGCCAGGGTCCATCTCAGCTTAATCTTGGCAAACAGCTCGCCAAGCCATTGTAGACAGACAGACAGACAGACAGACAGACACGTTGTTTATTTAAGTCTCACCTCTTATATTATACAAGAGCCACTCCATTTGGAGTTATGAGAGACAAAATACAATTAAAAATATACAAGGGAAATGAGCTACGTAGATATATCTAGACATAGAATATATATTATATAAAAACAAGTAGCGGGGCAGTGGTGGTCTAGTGGTATAGGGCGCTGGATCGCTGATCCAAAGGTTGGGGGTTCAAGTCCCACTCTCCACAAGGTTGTCACTGTCCTCCACAGTGCAGCTAACTGGGTTATCAAAGGCCGGCCATGTCTCCCACTGTCTATGGTGTGAGACATGTAAAAGAACCATTACTGACTTTCGTAAAGAGTAGGCTGCAAAGCCGTCGGCGTGTTTCCGTCCCGCGATGGCCTGGCGAGCTGTCCAGGGTGTACTCTGGCACCAGCCTCTCCACGACCAAAATTAGGATTAAGTGGTCACAGAAAATGAACTAAACTGAACTGAAAAACAAGTAGGTAGAGAAACAGATAAATAGGTATTATTTATATTAAATAGTATTTCGTAGTTTTAAAATAGATTTGCAGGTTTTTATCACGTTCATGTACAATACTAGGACTGGCCAGAATAAAACACAACTTATCAGCATCACTTTGGAAATAAAATTCAGACCACACGTCATTACATTTAGCTAAAAGATCTTTACGTATATCATTATAAACTGGACATTTAAGTAAAACATGCATCTCATCTTTCACACTGTCAATGTAATAAAACACACCCTTTCATGTACAGGGAGGTCAGTATATCGGCCTGTTTCGAGTCGAATCGGTGCCACCCCACATCTGAATACTGCTACTGATCTCCTGTTCTGTCTGGACATGGCGACTTGGTTGTAATGCTCCATGTTGTAGTCTGTCTTGAACTGCTCGTACAAACGTAGCTTATTGCCTCCCTTGCCTCTCATACTGTGATCTGCATTTATATCTTTTTTCCAGTTTTCCTTAAACTCGTTCAAAAAATTTTTTCCTTCACATCGCAAGCAATACATTTAGAGTGATAATCATTTTCTATTAAAATAAAATCATTCAGTTCTAGGGCTTTATATTTTTTGTGGATCCTATAATTCCAGTTTATCTTGTTATTAAGGGCATGATTATTAGACCAAATAAAAACCTTTCTTGTCAGTCTATGGCTCTGTAAGGCTGATAAACGTTGATAGTACTTATAAGCAATATATGCAAGCCAACACAAAACACACACAACACACAATTTATACTCACAACAGGGGGCAGTTTGGATCAGACAGCATAATGTCTGTTTTGGGGTAGAAACCAAAGTAGCCAAAGTACATCCGTGCAAGCACAGGGAAAGTATCCAAACTTTACGCAACTGACTTGCATAAAGAATTGCTGTTTACAAAATATTCGCTCATTCATTTTCTGAACCGCTTAATTTTAATTAGGGTTATGGGGCGGCTGGTGTCCATCTCAGCCAACTCTGAGAAAGAGCGGGGTACACCCTAGCAAGCTCATCATCACAAAGACATTTTATGAACATTCATGATCTTAAATCGTGATATCGCTCACCCCTAGTGATGCACAAATGCAATGTTATGCACAGTCATAATAATTTCTTGTTAAACTGACTCTCTTTGAAGAATGGAGGAACCCCTGCTGGGAGCCTTTTTTAATTTTGCAGAAGAGCGTTGTGATAAAAACTATGGATTTGTCTTCTGTCCTGTATAAATAGCATCAGAGTGAAAAACATCACTTCTCACAGTACTTTGTTTCAAATTATATGTCTTGTTCAACACTGAGAGAACTATTCCCGTCTGTCTAAATATGGAATGAAGAAAATGTGTTGAAGAGATCGTTGGCTTTATGAAATGTCATTATTGATTGAGACCTGACTGACAGCCAAGCAGTGTGGGTACAGCTGTTAAATATAACAAAAAACAGATTATTATTAAAAATTCATTCAATTTCCATAGCCTAAAATCTCAGGATAATATTAAATCATGTTAACATAATTCCATTTGAGATAACATGGAGATGACAACTGAGTAGTAATTGAGGGCTCTGTATTTATTATAAAATGCAAATGTATTGAATTTTAATAATTTATGAAGTGTAAAAAAAAATAACATGATGTCAAGACTTAGTATGCTGTGGATAAAACTAGGCTTTTTTGTAATTCATTATTTAGCCTTTGTATTTTATTTATTATACATGAAATTGCATGCAAACAAAATCAATATACTGTATACCAGGTTTTAAGACACTATTATTGTAGGTATGCAAATGAGCTAAATCTTCGAATAATGTCATTTACTCAGGACTCATTTCGTATTTATAGAGCTACCGTGTTTCCCTGAAAATAAGACCTAACCACAGAATAAGACCTAGTGTGATTTTACAAGATGATTTTATATATAGGCCCTCTCCTTAAAATAAGCCCTAGTTGAGAGCATGACATCACAGGGTCATGTGACTTAAGTTTACATGCCATATTGGACGGCACGATCCGGACAGCGCTCGCTCATTCAACATTGCTAAACAATATACATTATATATATATATATATATATATATATATATATATATATATATATATATATATATATATATATATACATATAAAAGGACAGGACGAAGACTTTCTATTGAAACTCCATTTATCACTACAGATCTGTTTCAAGGGGTGGTGAAACCATCCTCTCTCTTCAGGTGATTATAGAAGAGTTATTTGCTCTATCAAAAAGTATTGAGCACTCTCCTACGGAAGGATCTACTCAGAAAATCCTCTATATATACATATACATATATATAAAATATGTGAATTTATACAACCATTATAAGCAGTGATAATTGTAATGTATTATTAAGCGCTTGTTTGTGTAGGTCTTTTGGGGATAGAACACGCACCTTAGCCGTTATGAGGTGGTCTGCCTCCCATTGGTGCATACAGCTTACAAATCAGGCAACAAAATACTTGTGAGCTTCCATTGATTTGTAAACTTTTAACTCTTTGCCAGTAAATGAAGATGGGCCGCGGACAAGATATGTACAAAGATCCAAGTAGGCAAAAGCAGGAAGGGAAGAATGGTTGCATTCTAACACATTCCTAAACATTGACTGCGGCATTAGATATGGATCGGCAATCCCCAGCTGCTTTATTTTGGTCACCTGTCAGATGATTGACAACATCTGACAATATTATAGTGTCATTGCTTTTGCATTTGACACTCTCGCATATTTTGCTTTTGCTGTCATTATCGGTTGTTGTTGAAGCCATGCTTAGTGAATCGTGTGTGTGTTCTGGATCACGCTTGCCGTCCAAGATGGCGCATGAAGGTATTGGGATCACGTGACTGCAAAACCTCAATTCATTGGCCTGCTACTCGCTCAATCTAGGGCACTAGGTGAAAGCGCTGACTCATCTATTAGGCAGCTTTACCTAAGGTACGCTGTCAAAACATCAATCCTTGCACGTTGAGTAGCTGAGTAGCTCCTTCAGTAGACGACTGAGACATCCTCAGTGCAGGAAGGAGCGCTACTGCAGGTCATTCATTCCCACCACTGTCAGACTGTACAACGCCACTTTGTAACTGTCTGTGAAAATACCGGTTATGTGCAATAAAACCCCCACGCACTTTAATCAACCACATCTACCCCACTGACTGTGAACCATATCAACCCATCTACTCTGCCCTCAGATACATGTACACTTGAATATAGGCCAGTCTACAAAGTTGTTCCCTTCTTTTCTTTTTTATTGTATATTAATTTATACTATTTATGTATCTATTTATTTATTTACTTATATAATATATAATATATGGCGGCACGGTGGCGTAGTGGTTAGCACGTCCACCTCACAGCAAGAAGGCCTGGGTTCGATTCCCGGCCTGGACGTTTCTGTGTGGAGTTTGCACGTTCTCCCCGTGCTTGTGCGGGTTTCCTCCGGGTGCTCCGGTTTCCTCCCGCAATCCAAAGACGTGCACCGTAGGTTAATTGGCCGTTCTAAATTGACCGTAGATTCTCTCCTGCAACGGCACCGGAACCCAGTCGTATCGGCACTTGCCTTTCCATTGGATCCTTCCGGTGGCACCGAGACGGGGGACTTGCTGCTTGGGTAACAGCCTGTCCCTCATTACTCCCTACCCGGGCTCTGTGCACTGGGGAGTATCACCAGCCGGGATACCAGCCAGAGCGCAGCCATAGTCCTTCGGGACTGACGGAGGCCTACCATACCATATATAATATGTGTGTATGCTTGTATATGTGTCTATTTTTGCACCCCCTACTGATGGTACCTCAAGAGCCTGTAACAGTAAATTTCTCCATTGTGAGATTAATAAAGCTGTATCTTATCTTATCTTATCTTGAGGCTCAGTCGATGATGTCAGCGACTGCTTTAAAACGAGGACATACACTTGCGTCCATAAAAATCGCTAAAATTGCTCGATTCGGTTCTGGTTAACATATTAAAAAAATAAAGAAATATAACGAAATAAGAATATATAAAGACATGTTATAGAGATATTACAAGACATGTAATAGAGAAAAATGTAAAATACATCATCACCTAAAAATAAGCCATAATATCATATTTCGGTATGAAAATTAATATAAGCCCTGTCTTATTTTCGGGGAAACACGGTACGTATTAGACTCATGTCACACAAGCAGGAATGCTGATGTATTCAATATCAGCATGGCTGTGATTGTGCTACAAGTTATCAACAAATCTTGTTTGTATTATATTGCATAAACTTGTCCATTGACTAGAGAAGAGGGTATGTGTTTAATCTACTATTACCAGTCCATTTAGGCCCCTTTTTCGCCAATGCAACTTGACCCGCGGAAGTTCATGGAAATTCTTTCGCAGAACACAGCAGAGAAACATGTGATTGTCATCACGGATAACCCAAGTTGTCGCAAAGAACCGTCAGCACCACATCCTTGTGTTAAATTCTAAGTTCTTTGATTTTTCTGACGTACTTCTGAGCAGTGAACAAGCAGTGATGGTACCATATGATGTTCACGGTGATCATGCCTTTTGTCCCCACAATATAAAAGGCTGTGAATCTTCACCTCAGCTATTGTTGCAGAATCATTCCTTTAAAGGGGAGACGATGAGGCCCAGGAAAAAACCTGTTTTCCACATCTACACATCCCTCCTTGGGGTGCCGCGGGTATCTGCATGAAAGTTGCATCAGTGAGAAAAGGGTATTAGGCTGAATACAGAGATTTCCTGGTGAAATCTCCACAGCACACATGAAGAGTGTCTTATATGACCTGTTTTAGATTTTGTTTGAGTTCTATGTTTGTTTACATTAAGAATAACAAGTCCGCATGACCAAATGAATGATTTTGCGCATGCACAGCTTGGTAGTGTAATACAAGTTTGTAGAAAGTTGAAAATTCTGAGATCAAGTATTAAGAAATAGAAGACAGCAAAGGATTTTAAGAGAAATAAAACAGATAGCAATGATGACTTACATCATCACACATTATCATACAGGAGTCACCGGCACTCATGTACAGGAGTAAGCAAATGGTTTCTGAAAGACATTGTGGCCAATTCTATTTTAATTCCAAGAGATAAAACTGTATTTCATATTTATTTTATGTATCTGGGAGGGGGTTGGCACAGTGCCGTAGTGGTTAGCACGTCCATCTCATAGCAAGAAGGTCCTGGATTCGATTCTCAGCTTGGGCGTTTCTGTGTGGAGCTTGCATATTCTCACCATGCTTGCGGGGGTTTCTTCCATGTACTCCAGCCTCCCCACACAGTCCAAAAACATGCACAGTAGGTTAATTGGCTGTTTCAAATGTCGCCTAGTGTGAGTATGAATGGCTGTGTGAGTGTTGGCCCTACAGTGGCCCAGCAAGCTGCCCAGGGTGCACCCCTCCCTTACCAGAATCAGCCGAGATGGGCGGAAAGCTCCTAACAGTCCTGATTAGGATCAAGCAGTTCAGAAAATGAATGAATGAATGAATGAATATCTCGGAGGCAAAAGGATCTCTATAAATATAGTAACGGAATAGCATATAACAGCAAAATCTTGCACTGTCGATAACACTGACAGTACAGTCAGTTCTGACACTGTCAGTTCTGTGTCTGCCTTCAGTATTGGCAGCTTACTTGTTTCTGGTGAATACAGCGGCTTGCAAAACATTTCAGAATATTTAAGCAATATGACCGAAAAGAACGTTGGTTGGTTTCCTTCCAGTCATCTCTTATGACTTTCTCACGTTGGAAAACATACACACGCACGCTTGAACAAAATGTATCCATGGAATTATACAGTTTGGAATTTGATTCAACACATCCTGTGATTAATTAGGATGAATCAAGGAATCCAGTGAAGCAATGCTGTACATCTGTAAACACACAGTATATACAAATATCCAATCATTCAGTGCTGATGTAACAACATAAAATGCATAATGATGATGAAAAACATGCAGATACAGTTTATAGACAGTTTTTCTCATAAGAAAAATGAGAGTATGAAAATATGTGGTCTCTGTGACTCGAAAATGGCACAGTTGCTGGTGCTAAATGGGTTGGTTTGAGTATTTCAGAAACTGCTGATATCCTGGGATTTTCACAGCATAAGTCTCAAAAGCTAACAACAAAAATTATGGCTGCACCAGACTGAGATGTTCACCCTTTTTTGAAGCTTATGCACATTTATTATTATATGATAATAATTAATATTATATAATAATGAGTTGATTTTTTTTCCAGATTAATAGAGGAAAAATATACAAGGGCTTCCTCATTTCAACTCAGTCCCAATCACAGCATTACTGTGACATTGATACAGTCGCATGACAAGTCAATTTATCAACCTGTCAATTGCCATCAGCTTAGCAAACTAATGTGCAAAGGTAAGTATTCATGGGCGGCATGGTGGCGTAGTGGTTAGCATGTCCGCCTTATAGCAAGAAGGCCTGGGTTCGATTCCCGGCCTGGGCGTTTCCGTGTGCAGTTTGCATGTTCTCCCCGTGCTTGCGTGGGTTTCCTCCGGGTGCTCCGGTTTCCTCCCACAATCCAAAGACATGCACTGGCCATTCTAAATTGCCCATAAGTAGTTAATGACCTGGAGAGGGATTGGCTCTGACAGGCAAAATCAGCCCAAGTCTCGCCATGACGGTGCCCAAACGACATCCCCGGATGTTAAGGGATAAGTGAAGAAGAAGTATTCATGACAAAAAATTAGAAATGGCATGTTCATGACGTTGTCCAATGTCAAGAAAAAAAAAGAAGCCAGTGTTCATATTACAGTAGTTATGAGTTCATATTCCATGAGGCAAGGAAACACGAAACGGATGTAATTAATTTGTAATTAAACCACCCTGAAGAGCAGTATCTTATAGTTTGACTGACTTTCCAGCCTCCAGACCATCAACCCAGTGGAAATTTCAGAAGTCAATCATAATACCGATGTCAGAGTACTCATGCTCATAATAGGATTCAGCATTTTTTTAATACGAATTCAATTAAGCATGTGTTTCTTCTTTCTGGAGAAATTTCTCTATCATTGATTTCATAAGAAATAAAGATTTGAACTAAATATTCCATATACTGTATTCGATGACGAGGGATATTACAACTATAAAATGAAAGATCTCACAGTTGGAGAGGTTTTCAGTGTTTTGTGGTACAAGTACAAATGTAAGAATTATCATAGTAACCATAACAAATGGCAGTTATAAATAGTTAAGTCATTTAAAATATATATTTTTGGTCTTGGATTAATTCCGTTTTCAATTTGTGATAGCCTACATATAAACAGTAATTATGTCACAATTACAAGCAGTTTAACGAAAGTAATTAAACTTAAATCAAATGTTGGCAATGACACATCTGACTATAGGCATCCATAAAACATGAGGGTTTTTTTAGGGGTGTTTATAGAGAATGACTAATGACTATTAAGTCACTTTTGTCTGCCAACACATCCAGGCTGGTGATGTACCAGGCTGAAGGGCACAACCCTTCCCTACTGCCTGCCTGGCTCTGTGAAGCTGATTCCAGGCTGCTCCTTTGACCATGAGATTTGACCATTTCTTTCATTTCATCAAGCAAAGAAAATTGCTGTCATATTAATACAATATAGAAACAATAAATATCAGAGATGTGGGATATAAATTAAATTGCCTATTCAAATATCAGTTGGCGTTTGAGTCAATAGAAGCACTCCTGACAGCAGCAGTTTCGGTTGTTTAATGCCTTTTCTATAAGGCAGCTTTTCAGGCTGTTTAGTAGAGATCTTTAATTAAGTTAGACATGCTTTTATATTTTGAGGTTGGAGATGTTTGCCTTCTTGGCTGTATTACAGCTCTCCATGTCATAAAGTCTAGAGCAGTGGTTCCTAACCTGGGTTCGATCGAACCCCAGGGGTTCGGTGAGTCGGTCTCAGGGGTTCGGCGGAGCCTCTGCCACGGAGGTCAAGACACACCCGACTCATCATTTCAATTAGTGATGACACGCCCCGCTTGGCCATCACTGGTTGCAGATGATCACATTACATTGCTTGGCCAATCAGTGCCGCGGGGAATTTAGCGCGCTCAGTAGTCAATGTGTGAAGTCGTGAGATTTTTTTCAGAATATTTTAATCCATACTAACTATGTCGAGCAAAAAAAGAAAGTGGTCGGACGACTATATATACAACATCACGGAACGTGATGGGACTCAGTGTCCTATCTGAATGATTTGCAATGCCAAGTTGAGCAACTCTAGTCTCGCACCGGCAAAACTAAAGGAATACTTGGTGAAACTGCATGGGGAATCACAAGAACACAACAGTACCTATGTCTTGAATTTGTAAAAAAATCATATTTTTATTTTTCACTGATGAAGGGTTCGGTGAATGTGCATATGAAACTGGTGGGGTTCGGTACCTCCAACAAGGTTAAGAACCACTGGTCTAGAGGCAGGGACTCTTATTACAAAGTTTACAGCTAATACGTTTATGTACACCTGATCATTGCATCTGCCAACGGGGGTACATTTTTGTTGAGAGGTTTTTTGTTTGTTTGTTTGTTTGTTTGTTTTTTTGAGCAGGATTACATAAATTATTCTGTAACGTTGTGAAATAAGAACATTTTCTTTTACATTTGCAGTATTTCACTAGGCCCAGAAGTGCTAATAACAGAAAGTAAATAGCACTTCTTCTGGGCCTGGTGAAATACTGCCTGAGTGTTCTTATTTTGACACCATGCAAATGAAGACGCTCATGAATGTAGGGCTTTTTTATAACTCTGGTGAACGACATAAAACTCGTTACTACTGTATATTTAAGCAACATCCAATGAGCATGAGTGATCTGTTGATGTGCGTAATTTAGATACAGCTATTCATGCAACGCGTGTATTATTTTCATATAACAGCAAATTCCAAAGTGAGCTTTTTATTTTCAGACCACAGTAATTTATTTTAAAAAAGTTTAAAAGCCTGGAGAAAAAATAAGTGTCACAAGGGAGCATCATGATTCCATATCAACTGCCACGATGCTCCATGAAAAGAATAGATTGCAGTTCCTTGGTGGAGGGTGCATTCCTGGTTTACAGTTAGATTAATTTAGGGGGTGTTTGCTGCTCATTTTCATCCATTCATTCTTTTTCTGTACTGCTTAATCCTAACTGGGTCACCAGGACAGCTTACCAGGCCATCCTAGACAGCAGCTCAATGCCCTACTCTTTATGAACATCAGCAGTGGCTCTTCTACAGCCTCGCATTGCAGCCAGGGAGAGAACTGGCTGGCCTTTTATAACCCAGTTAGTTGCACTGGGGGGACAGCAGTGACAACTCAGTAATACTGGGGTTTGAACCCCTGACCTTTGGATCAGTAAGCCAGCACCCTACCACCGGTTCACCACTGGCCCTGCTACTCATGTTAGATATAATTACAATAAACGGTCTTTCCCTCACCTGCCTCTACTTTGCTGTCTTTTAATGTTAGTGAGAGAGAAAAATGTAGCTTTTCTTTTTACTGAGAAACCAGAAAGCATGCTGGACAGCTTTACAAGTGCCATGACTCTTACTCCTGAAACAATTGGCATAAATACTTCAATGATGATAGACTTGTGTGTTACTTAAACAATCTTTTTATTATTTATATCTTCACTTATGTACTTTTGAGATGAAAATGTTGAGGTTCTCTTTGGGAGTAATGAGGATGGATAGGATGAGGAATGAGTACATCAGAGGGACAGCACATGTTAGAGGTTTTGGAGACAAAGTCAGAGAGGCTAGATTGAGATGGTTTGGACATGTACAGAGGAGGGATAGTGAGTATATTGGTAGTAGGATGCTGAGGTTGGAACTACCAGGCAGAAGGACTAGAGGAAGACCAAAAAGAAGATGTATGGATGTGGTGAAGGAGGACATGAAGGTAGTTGGTGTAAGGGAAGGAGATGCAGAGGATATGGTGAGATGGAGGCAGATGATCCACTATGGGGACCCCTGAAGGGAACAGCCGAAAGGAAAAGAACAAGACCTCACTTATGTACTTTAATTTGCATTTTGGCATTACCATAAAGCCCATAATTCTTAAATCTAGATCCGTGTAAGGCTGTGCTGATCAAGATTTTTCTTGAGGGTTAATATCGACCTGATGACTCCTAAATGTGTTTCTTCCTCTATCAGGATAACTCTGTGAGGTACGGAGCTGAATGCTTAGATTTGTATTATTAAAAACACTGACCTCTGCTATTTAATCAAGGTGCTGCCTAAACCTAAAAAAAGGGCACACCCATACCAGTCAATGCCAAGAGAGCACTGCCAAACCAGGATGTTATTAAATATAGGAAGCATCTTCCCCATACCACCGTTTCAAAAACCATTTTCTCTTTAGTTTAACAAAGGGTGGCAGTGAGATTGTATCAGTGGTACTAATCTAGTGTTCAAAAGCAAGACTCAAATTAAAGTGGAATTATGATCCTTAAAGTGGTGCATGAATTATGATCATAATCACATATCTTTCATGAAGCATGAAAGTACTATGATGGGTATTAGAGCTGTAACAGACACTTCTCTCTGATAATTACGCCCTGTTCAATTTCAGCTGATTTTAGATTTGCATGGTGACTTTTTTTTTGTTGTGAGCAAATCTTTTCATGAGTCAATCTGTCTGCCAAAACTAGGATTGTTTTACTTTGTGTATATTTGCAGCAAGTGTGCGCTTACTTGTTCTTCTCCCTCAGGATCTGCTTCCTGGGTGCAAGTTTTTGCTAAAGGCATTATTATGGCATTGTGTCTTCACAGATAAAGAATGCAGCTGCCAACGTTCTACGGGAAACATGGCTGATCTACAAACACACCAAGCTGATGAAGAAGATCGATCACTCGCGTGTGCGCAAGCACCAGAGGAAATTCCTGCAAGCCATCCACCAGTAAGATAAAAACAAGTGCATACACACTCAACCCAGCCATGTGTACTGTACACAATCTTTAAAAATGGATTCTACTTGGTATTGATTCCTATTGGACATTCCCATGCACCCAAACAATAACAAGCATATATTTCATTCATTCATTTTCTAACCTCTTCAGCCGACTCTGGGCGAGAATGGGGTACACCCTGAACAGCTCGCCAAGCCATTGCAGGGCCAGCACATACACACACACACACGCGCGCACACACACACACACACACACACACACACACACACACACACACACACACACACACACACAAAACCATTCACACTCATTCCCACACCTAGGGGGACTCTTAACAGCAAATTAGCATAATGTGCATGGTTTTAGACTGTGGGAGAAAGCTGGAGTACCCCGAGGAAACACACGCAAGCATGGGGAGAACATACATATTCCACACCGCAACGTCCAGAGACCGGGAAACGAACCCAGGCCTTCTTACTGGGAAGCAGATGACAAGCACATAATATAATTTAACTAATTAAACTGACGAAGCAGCAGAAGATTTTTACTTTGCCTTTGGTATTACCTAGCATTTTTACTCTGGCAAATGAATAGTAGCTATAGTTGTGACCAGCTGGATTTCATAATCTCCAAAGAGCAAGAGAGATTTTGAGAAATATATTTTGGCTTCAAAAACAGTTGTGTTTGGACTCCTTTCACAGCAGTTAGCCTGCCTGACCTCAAAGTTGGACTGAGTCTTCTTCCTGGCGATCTAAATACAGTATATGAAAAGGGCAGTTACAACACAACTGTGAACATTCTTGATCACTCCAATCAGGTCGCTCCTCAGTCATGTGAATGGCCTCTTGAACTACTTGAAAAGCACCGCATAACTCTTGTGAGCAAGGTCAAAGGTTGTCCAAGGAAGGACAACCAGTGAACTGGCTAGAGTGTTGTGGATGCCAAAGACTCATTCCAATATGTTTCAAACATTTAAGAATAATTAAACGGAAATTATAGCATGCCAGCAGGCTCAGGATAAGATTTTAATAGATTGTTGTATAATGTGTCCAATTGATGTTGACATGCAGAACTATAAATTTAGTACCGTTTCCTGCATACTAATAAATCAAGAATATTACAAACAGGACAAGATCTGGAATTTAATACAGGTCATGTCAATGGGTAAGAGGTAAGTCTGTTAGGTTTTTACACCCGAGCCTAGTGGCTCATCAGGCCAGTGCTTATCCCTGGTTTCCATACCGTGAAGCAACCAGAAGTTCAACTCCTCCTGGATGGGATGCTAGTCCATCGCAGGTTACCTTCGCAGTATATTTTTACTGGTACCCATTTATACTGCTGGGTGAACAGAGGCACAATTGTGTTTGAGACCTTGCCCAGGGGTCTTAGCATAGTGGGGGTCTCAGTGGGATTTGAACTCACAACCTCCCGATCATGAGCCCAGCACTCTAACCACTACACCACCGGCCCCACTACAGGTTGTGTCAATAGCATATTATATTTTAATACAGACGCTGTCTGACTTCTGTTCATTCGTTTTACATTTTTTCGATTTTACTTTTTTTTTGTTTTGTTTTTTTTTTCTCAAAAAAAAAAAATTATGTCAAATTTTGAGATTAGCGTGCTCTCTGTAGTACGAGACGTACCTACATAGTACACTGACGTAATGACACAATGACAGAATGATGCTGCATCCATTGTTTACAAACGACAGACTGAAGGTGCCCCTGCTTCTTCCCAGTTCACTGCATGTCACCCTTGTGTTAAGACGTCATCTCTGTGATCTTTGTGTTTACACTGTTTTACGGACTTTTGTAACCCTAAGCAAATATAGTTGGTCAGAAGCGTAAGCCTACGAGCATGGGTGCAGGTTTTCCGGTCATGGGTGCCGGAATTTCTGGTTTTCCCAAGACTGAATTAAGTATCTGCTCGGATCGGCTGTTTTAAGCTTAATGTAGAGTGACTCGGCTCAGTTTCATGTAAAGTTACCATCCGTCGACCATCAGAACCATTTACAAGCAGAAAGATTGCATCATAGAGCATGTTAAAGGTTATATTTGATACTGTATTTGATATTTGATGAGTGAATTTGATTAAAATTTATCTATTTGAAATTATTTTGCTTGAATTTAACTTATTTGGAATTAATGTTGATATCATTAGCTATATTTGATATTATTTTACAATGCTATGTTTATAATAATTGATTTAGCGGTGTTTTATGAGATACGGTAATGGTATTTATGGATGTATAGTCCAGTATGAACGTCATATGTCACTGGAACATACAGTAAGAACTTACGTTTTTATATTTTTTTTAAGTTACATTCGGCCGTCCGGAACCGCACTAAAAAGTAAGTTGGGGAGCGTCTGTACTTTATATTTAATTTTCTGAAAAGGACAGGTGGGATATGACAATATTATTGGTGTTTTAGAAACATTTTATTAACATGTAGTATCAGTGATGGGCCATGCATGTGGTACTTAGATCTTCAGTGAGACTTAACAAACTTAATTCACCTGTTAATACCACCACTATTGCGATGTAATTATACAAACCATGAGTAATATACAAAAACATAATATAAGAAGGCATGGCATTGCAGAGAGAGAGAGAGAGAGAGAGAGAGAGAGAGAGAGAGAGAGAGAGAGAGAGAGGGAGGCAGCCATGCATTTCTTCTAATAACGCTGAGCATTATGTATAGCAACTCTCAGTGGTGTTTACTGGTGGAAGCTACTGGTCAATCTGGTACCTGGCCAAATGTAACAAGTGTAAATCTTACCTCCTTGACCGTTCATTATGATGTCTAGCTTTTCTCAAAAAGTCATTGAAAATGGAATATCCAACATCAGTGTAATTCCTCCTCCTCTGTCGGCCATTGTGGGGTAAAACATTTCTTAATTAAATATATTGTGTGCAGATCCAACAGACTACTCAGCTAGTTTTGCTCTGAACAACCACTCAGAGGACGGAAAAATGCTGACGCTGGCCCTGTGAGGCGAAATTGAAATCTGATTGGTTAAAGAAACAGCTAATGTAGTTTAAGTGACATCAGCCTTCACTGTTGATTCTGAAGGCCTTGAGGATTAGATTTAGATGGTAGCACATAGAAGCTGAAATCTGATTGGACAAAGAACCACTAATATCCACTTACATGTATTTGAACTATTGCAGTCAAGAGACACGCTACAAAATAAAGACAATAGACTGTTGGGAATAAATTAACACAATTTAATGGAACCAGTACTACACTTGAAGTTGTAAATGTAGGTCAGTGCCTCTTTCAGTGTTTAGGACAGCAGCGAAGGCTTTGCTGACCCTCACGGCCCACCACTTATACAGACAGTATATAATCTTGTCTGTTTATGTCAGCTCTGTGGGTTGTACACAAAATAAATAGAAACCAGTTTAGTATGCACAGCTATATCTAAACTGCAACATTGTTGAAATATTCATTTATATCTTGCCATGTGAACAGCTTATGTAGAGCAGGTGGTTTAGTGGTTAGGGTGCTGGGCTCATGATTAGGAGGGTGTGTGTTCAAATCCCAGTTAGACCCGCACTGTGCTAAGACCACTGGGCAAGGTCTTAACCACAAGTGTGCCTCTGTTCACCCAGCAGTATAAATGGGTACCAGTAAAAATATACTGAGAAAGTAACCTGCGATGGACTAGCATCCCATCCAGGAGGAGTTGAACTCCTGATTGCTTCACGCTACGGAAACCGAGGATAAGCGCTGGCCTGATGAGCCACTAGGCTCGGGTATAAAAAGCCCAACAGACTTTACTTTTTATGTGAACAGCTTAGTAAAAATAATGTCATTTTAAGAAAACAGGTCAAAAACCGTTTATGCCTATATATGACCTAAAGCATAAATAGATAATCATACAGCTCAATAACATAGATAAAGAGATCCCAGTTAAACAATGAAACAAAAATAGTCTTTCACATGCTGACTCATTTATGTTAATGAGTCCACCAACAGGAGAACACTCAGCAACAGTGGTGTACATAGCAGGGTTGCAAGAACATTTCAAGTGAGACAAGTGGGGAAAATTACCAAGCACCACTGTACACAGTTGGACTGTGTGGCAGTTTTATATCAGATCGTGATATTGGGTCCAATTAACTTTCTGACTGATTTTTCTTGAATGTAATGACCTGAAAACCTCAATAACATATGATACAACTTTTTTTATATGGCTCTTATTAAAAGCTGTTTAGTAAATAACACTTTTGAGGGAGATTGTTTTTTAGGCGGGGCATGATTGTTTTGTTATCACTTCTTCAGTTATGTTGGACAAAAGATATTGTTTTTGTTTTGTTTTTTTTAGTGGTCTTGTTTGATCAGTATTTTTCAAGTTTAGTTGTCCTGGATTAGACCACACCTACTTGTGGCTTTAAACTGAACATGAAAACGGATGGAAATAACAAATATTTCTGCAGAAAATGGCATTGCATTTATTGATGGCCAGGATACTCACAGAAATTATTTCAGAAATGCATTGTGAGTGACGGTGTCTGTGTTTTCAGACTGCGAAGTGTAAAAATGGAGCAAAGAAAACTGAGTGACCAAGCCAATACACTAGTGGACCTTTCAAAGGTGAGAGCCTACCTGACTTTATTATTATTCATCACCACACGCCTGCATTTTCATAAATCCGCATCTAGGGAGAATTTTGAATAAACATGGGTTTAATTCTTATCGGTGACTATCATTACATCCTGTTATTGCTCTCATGGTTTCACACACATGCGCACACACACACACACACACACACACACACACACACACACACACACACACAGACACACACACATACAGAGAGAGAGAGAGAGAGAGAGAGAGAGAGAGAGAGAGAGAGAGAGAGAGAGAGAGAGAGAGAGAGAACGGTGCCTTCCCAAGCATACCTCAATAATTCTGTCTCCATGTTAACCTGTTTGTTTCTGTGGCTTTGCATCTCTTAGCAACCAGAACCATTGTTAAAGCAGGCATGTCGGTGTAAATGTGTGAAGGGACATGAAGAGAATGATCCTTATAAATACAGTTAGTTCCTCATGTTTGCAAGGTTCAGGAACCAGGGGGTTAACATTAGGATGTATGTATGCATGTCTGTTAGACAAGAAACTAGCAGTCTATGTGAGTGTGTATCACTCAGGAATCTCTAAATGCCTTGGTTGATTTGGGGAAATTCTCTTTGATCGCCATCTTAATGGTTGTTCCAATGTTAGTTCTTTGCTGGTTTTAACCGCCAATGTTAGGAGCAGAATTCAGATCTTAACTCCTTAGGTAAAGATAGCAAAATGAGCATATATAAATCATTTATCTTAAAAATTCTTGGCTTTTAATATTTAGAATGCAATTTAACCAGTTTGACGTTAGATATTGAAATACCACTGACCTGCCATTGCCCGCTGCCTGGCGGCGGTTTTCCTCCTAACAGTAAGACCATATACACAAACGTACGTCACCGTCAAGACAGGAGCCCAAGCAGGTGTGTGAGGTGGAGCATGGGCTAGTTGGGCTCACTTCCATGCAATCTGAATCCAAACTCCTAGACAAGGAATGGATTGTCTCTTTTTCTGGAGTTGCCCATGGGAAGAGAAGCCAAGTGGGTGTAAAGACACTCACAATTCCCCAGTTGAGTGCATCAGTGTTGGGTTCTCCTCGTTGAGTGAGAAGGTCGCTTCTCTACAACTGCAAGTTGTAGAAAGGAAGATTCTGACTGTTGTTTGTGCTTCTGCACCAAATTGCAGCTCAGATTACACAGCCTAATTGGAGTATCCAGGCAGTGTCCTGGAAGGGTGCCACCTGGAGCCTTCATTGTTCTCCTTGGAGACTTCATTGTTCATGTGGGAAACAATGAAGTGATCTGAAAAGGACTGCTGGAAGGAACAGTCTACCCCATCTGAACCTGGGTTGTGTTTTGTCATTGGATTTCTATGCTAGTCATAGATTCTTCTTTCTTCTTCTTTCTTCTTCTTTTCCTTTCGGCTGTTCCCTTCAGGGGTCGCCACAGCAAATGATCTGCCTCCATCTCTCCCTATCCTCTGCATCTTCTACTCTTACTCCAACGACCTTCATGTCCGCCTTCACTGCATCCATAAATCTTCTCTTTGGTCTTCCTCTGGGCCTTTGCCTGGTAGTTCCAACCTCAGCATCCTACGACCAATATACTCACTATCCCTCCTCTGTACATGTCCAAACCATCTCAATCTAGCCTCTCTGACTTTGTCTCCAAAACATCTAACATGTGCTGTCCCTCTGATGTACTCATTTCTGATCCTATCCATCCTCGTTACTCCCAAAGAGAACCTCAACATTTTCATCTCTGCTACCTCCAGCTCTGCCTCCTGTCTTTTCCCCAGGGCCACTGTCTCTAAACCATACAACATCGCTGGCCTCATCACCGTCTTGTACACTTTTCCCTTCATTCTTGCCGATACTCTCCTATCACACATCACACCGGACACTTTTCTCCATCCATTCCAACCTGCCTGCACGCGCTTCTTCACCTCTTTTCCACACTCTCCGTTGCTCTGGATTGTTGAGCCTAAGTACTTAAAATCCTCCACCTTCTTTATCTCTGCCCCTGTAACCTCAAAGTTCCTCTTGGGTCCTTGTCGTTCACACACATGTATTCTGTCTTACTAAGACTAACCTTCAATCCCCTCCTTTCCAGGGCATACCTCCACCTCTCTAGATTTTCCTCCACTTGGTCTCTGCTCTCACTACAGATCACAATGTCATCTGCAAACATCATAGTCCATGGAGATTCTTGTCTAACCTCATCTGTTAGCCTGTCCATCACCATAGCAAACAAGAAGGGGCTGAGAGCTGACCCTTGATGTAGTCCCACCTCCACCTTGAACTCTTCTGTCACACCGACAGCACACCTCACCACTGTCTTACATCTATCATACATGTCCTGCACCACTCTAACATACTTCTCTGTCACTCCAGACTTCCTCATACAATACCACAGTTCTTCTCTCGGCACCCTGTCATATGCTTTCTCCAGATCCACAAAGGCACAATGCAGCTCCTTCTGACCTTCTCTGTACTTCTCTATTAACATCCTCAAAGCAAACACTGCATCTGTGGTGCTCTTTCTTGGCATGAAACCAAACTGTTGTTCACAAATGCTGACCTCTGCCCTTAGTCTTGCTTCCACTATTCTTTCCCATAGCTTCATTGTATGGCTCATCAACTTTATCCCTCTGTAGTTGCCACAACTCTGTACATCGCCCTTGTTCTTAAAAATGGGCACAAGCACACTTCTCCTCCATTCCTCTGGCATCTGCTCACTTTCTAAGACCTTGTTGAATATTCTTGTCAGAAAATCTACTGCTACCTCCCTAGACACTTCCATACCTCAACTGGTATGTCATCAGGGCCAACTGCCTTTCCACTCTTCATCCTCTTCAATGCCCTCCTCACTTCTCCCTTACTAATCTTTGCTACTTCCTGCTCCTCAACGGTCACCCCTTCTACTCTTTTTCTCTCTCATTTTCCTCATTCATCAGCTCTTCAAAGTACTCTTTCCATCTTCCCAGCACACTTCTGTCATCAGTCAATACATTTCCCTCTCTGTCCTTTATCACTCTAACTTGCTGCACGTCTTTCCCATCTCTATTTCTCTGCTGTGCTAACCTGTATAGATCATTTTCTCCCTCCTTACTGTTCAACCTATCATACAAGTCATCATACGCCCTCTGTTTGGCCTTTGACACTGCTACCTTCGCCTTACGCTGTGTCTCCCTGTACTCCTGTTTACTCTCTTCGGTCCTCTCAATGTCCCACTTCTTCTTGGCTAACCTCTTCTTTTGTACACACTCCTGCACTTCCTCATTCCACCACCAAGTTTCCTTATCTACTTTCCTTCCAGAGGACACACCAAATACTCTCCTACCGGTCTTCTGATCACATTAGCTATAGTTGTCCAGTCATCTGGAAGCACTTCCTGATCACGCAAAGCCTGTTTCAACTCCTCCTTGAAAACAACATAACACTCTTGCTTTTCAGCTTCCACCACTTTGTCTTCTGCTCTGCCTTTGCCTTTTTCACCTTTCTCACCATCAGTGTCATCCTGCACACCACCATCCTATGCTGTTTGGCAACACTCTCACCCACTACTACTTTGCAGTCACTGACTTCCTTCAAATTACCTCGCCTACACAAGATGTAGTCTACCTGTGTGCTCTTACCTCCGCTTTCATAAGTCACCCTATGCTTCTGTTTCTTCTGGAAGAAAGTATTCACCACAGCCATTTCCATCCTTTTTGCAAAATCGATCAACATCTGTCCTTCTGTGTTCCTGTCCTGGATACCAAACCTGCCCATCACTTCCTCGTCCCCTCTGTTGCCTGCACCAACATGTCCATTGAAGTCTGCTCCAATGACCACTCTTTCACCTCTGGGGTACTCTGCATCACTTCATCTAACTCACTCCAGAATCTCTCCTTCTCTTCTAGCTTACATCCTGCCTGTGGGGCATAAGCACTAACAACATTGACTATCACGCCTTCAATTTCTAACTTGAGACTTATCACTCTGTCTGACACTCTTTTCACTTCTAGAACATTCCTGACAAACCCCTCCTTCAAGATGACTCCTACTCCATTTCTCTTCCCATCCACACCATTATAAAACAGTTTAAACCCTGCTCCTAAGCTTTTAGCCTTTCTACCTTTCCACCTTGTCTCCTGAACACACAGTATGTCCACCTTCCTCCTCTGCATCATGTCAGCCAGCTCCCTATCTTTTCCTTGCATAGTTCCAACATTCAAAGTCCCTACTCTCAGTCCGAGGCTCACGCATTTCCTCTTCTCTCTCTGCCTACGGACACGCCTCCCGCCTCTCCTTCTTCGACGTCTTCAACCAACAGTAGTCCAATTTCCATCAGCACCCTGTTGGTTGACAGCACTGATGGCGGTCGTTGTTAACCCGGGCCTCGACCGATCCGGTATGAATTTTGTTTTGATCATTTGCATTTTTAAATGTGGCAGAAGTTTTACGCCGGATGCCCTTCCTGTCGCAACCCTCTGCATTTATCCGGGCTTGGGACCGGCATAAGGGGGAGAGACACTGGTTAGTGCCCCCCCCCGCCTCATGGCTGCATTCATAGATTGCATTCATAGACTCATAGATTGTCCATAATAAACACCATGGTAGAGCATGAGGTGCTTCATAAGTGTACTTAAGTGGGTCAAAGGTCAATGCTCAACTTTGAAATCATATCATCAGACCTGCGGTTGTATGTCTTGGACAGTTGGATGACGAGAGGGGAAGAGTTGTCAAATTATCACCAGTTGGTGATGAATTGGATCTGATGGCAAGAAGGACTGCTAGATACACCTGGAAAACACAAACATATAATGAGGGTGAACTGGATATCTGGCAGAGACCTCTGCCTGTGAGATCTACAATTCACAGCTCATGAAGAGCTTGGGGAGGTTAGGGACATATAATCTGAATTTTCTAACTATATTCAAAGCGTCCACCCTGGTCATAGAGCAGTGGACCAGCTCTTTACCATTGCATAGTTACTACTAAGTGGATCGTTGAGTTTGACCATCCAGTCTACATGTGTTTTGTGGACTTCGACAAAGTCTACGACCATGTCCCCTTAGTGAGTATGGGTTGTGAGATATCTGGTAGTTGTATAACCAAAGCAAGCGCTGTGCCTGCATCCTTGGCGCAAAGACAAACTCGTTTTTTAGTGAGTGCTGGACTCTGTCTGGCCTGCAAATAGCACAGCTCCTGTTTATAATGTTCATGGACATGATTTGAAGGCATATTCGTTGCCTGGTTTAGGAATTTCATGATTGCATATCTGCTTTTTGCAGATGGTGTGGTTCTGTAGGCTTCTTAAGACCTACAGCATCCCCTGAATAGGGTTGCAGATGAGTGTTTAGCACGAAAAATGAGAGTCAGCTCCTCCAAATCTGAGGTCATGGACAAAGGCATCTTCCAGATCAGGGACAAGTCTTTACCTTCCGCAGAGGAGTTCACGTGTCTCAACATCTTGTTCACAAGTGATGGGGAAAGGATCAGGAGATGAATAGATGAATAGGTACTGTGTCAGCATTAATGAGAATTCTACACTGGTGAAGAGGAACTGAGCCAAAAGGCAAAGCTATAGATTTACCAGTTCACCTACATTCCAACCCTTGTTTGTGGTCCGGAGATTTTGGTAGTGAACGAAAAAACAAGATTGCAGATATAAGCAGCTGAAATGAGTTCTCATTGAAGGTGTCTGGACTCAGTCTTAGAGACTGGGTGAGGAGTTCAGACATCTGAGTGGAACTCAGGGTCGAGCTGCTGCTCCTCCTCATTGAATAGAGTCAGTTGAGGTGTTTCAGGTATCTGATTGGAATACCTTCTGATCACGTCCAAGTGGAGAGAGGCCCAAGGCAGACCCAGAACTCGCTCTGTTGGCAACTCAGTATCAGGAATGTGTCACTGGGTAGAGGGATATCTCTTGTACTCCTCTATTACCCAACCTCAGATTAGTGGAAAAAAGTGGATGAATGGACGGACAGTGGAATTTAAGAAGCCTTATACTCATATACACACCACATTCATTTTAATAGGAACTCCATTAATGCACTTATTCAATCAAAAGCTAAATGATGCACCAGTGTAATCCATTAAATCATGCAGTATCAGGTCAGAAGAGAATGTTCAGGCAGAAAAACATCACACAGTACATAGTACACTACGAAAACTTGAAGTAGATAAACTAACATAAATTTAGGCATTGGTTAAAAGGGGAGTTCCTGATGTCTGTATGGATAGATGTCTGTGCCTGGTGTTATAAGAGTAGCACGGCACCGTTAAGGTCTGAATCAACTAAATCAACTTTAGCTGTCGAGGAGACAAATAAAAAATAAGACAAATAAGTCTCTCCAGTATTTCTATGTTTCCAGGTTTTCCTGGAAATATGTGTCATGTTTCCATGATATGTTTTTCCTGCAAACCATGGACAAAACATTGATTTTATGAGTTATTTTTTTCTGTTATGGAAACTATCAATCTAGCCCTTCTCACAACTCTTATCAACAAGGTATTTTCCACACACAGACCTTTCATTCACTCAATGCTTTAGTTTTTGTGCCATTCTGTGTAGGTTGTTGTGTGTAAAATTCCCAGGAGATTAGCAGAACTAAAATCTGAAATATTCTTAGCCCTTCTCAAAAAACAATGATCTATGCCACAGTCACAGGATCACATTATTTCAGAATTTCAGAACATTACCTGAAGCTCTTGACCTGTATCTGCATGACTGTAGGCATTACGCTGCTGCTATATGAATGGCTGATGAGATAACTGGACCAGGAGTGTATATCTGTACATTCAAAAAAGGTTTAAATTAAATGCCTTTGTTCTGTTCCATGTTAATCTAAATCGCCATTTGAGCAATGTTCTGAGACCAGACATAAGTAAATTGACTCAAAATTTCAGAATGCATATTTTCTGGTTAAGAAGAGGCTTGCATCTTGCTACTCGGCCATAATAGCTTATTTGATGAAGATAGCGCATAACGGTTTTTGAGCTGGTCTGGATGTCCGAAAATTCAATGACTTAAATTTAATTAACACCAGTCAAACTGTTGTACAAATTTGCACATAGTTATGCTAACATTACAAACAAGCATGCCTCATATTCCAGAAGCTTAAGAGTTGTCAGATTTTCAGAGGTCGAATTGTACAACCACTGGCAAAAAATATGGAATCACCAGTCTCGGAAAATGTTCATTCAGTTGTTTAATTTTGCAGAAAAAAGCAGATCACACATGACACAAAACTAAAGTCGTTTCAAATGGCAACTTTCTGGCTTTAAGAAACACTAAAAGAAATCAAGAAAAAAATGTGGTAGTCAGTAACAGTTACTTTTTTAGACCAAGCAGGGGGAATAAATCATGGAATCACTCAATTCTGAGGAAAAAATTATTCAATCACCCTATGAATTTCCATTCTCAAAACTAACAGCTGCATCAGGTTGTATCTGCTTGTTAGTCTGCAGTTAAACAGGAGTGATCACACCTTGGAGAGCTGTTGCACCAAGTGGACTGACATGAATCATAGCTCCAACATGAGAGATGTCAATTGAAACAAAGGAGAGGATTATCAAACTTCTTAAAGAAGGTAAATCATCACGCAATGTTGCAAAAGATGTTGGTTGTTCACAGCCAGTGGTGTCTGAAATCTGGACCAAATACAAACAACATGGGAAGGTTGTTAAAGGCAAGCATACGGGTAGACCAAGGAAGACATCAAAGCATCAATACAGAAAACTTAAAGCAATATGTCTTGAAAACAGAAAATGTACAGCAAAACAAATGAGGAACAAATGGTGGGAAACTGGAGTCAATATCTGTGACCAGACTTTAAGAAACCGGGATTGGGAAATGGGATTGCACATACAGAAAAGCTAAACAAAAGCCATAATCAAAAACAAGATTACAATTGGCCAAGGAAAAGCAGTCGTGGACTGTAGATGACTGAAGATCACCTTGCCCAATGCAAATTCGATATTCATCACTGAATATGACTTTCATCCAGTTATCCACAGTCCACGATTGCTTTTCCTTGGTCCACTGTAACCTTGTTTTTGATGATGGTATTCGTTTAGTTTTTCTGTACGTACAATTTTCTATACACGGTTTCTTACAGTTTGGTCAAAGACATTGACTCTAGTTTCCTCCCATTTGTTTTGTTGTAAATTTTTTGTTTTCAAAACATATTACTTTAAGTTTTCTGTCGTCATGCTTTGATGTTTTCCTTGGCTACCCGTATGCTTGCCTTTAACAACCTTCCCATGTTGTTTATATTTGGTACAGATTTTAGACACCGCTGACTGTGAACAACCAACATCTTTTGCAACATTGCGTGATGATTTACCGTCTTTAAGAAGTTTGATAATCCTCTCCTTTGTTTTAATTGACATCTCTCATGTTGGAGCAATGATTCATGTCAGTCCACTTGGTGCAACAACTCTCCATGGTGTGATCACTCCTGTTTAACTGCAGACTAACAAGCAGATCTAACCTGAAGGTGTTAGTTTTGGGAATGGAAATTTACAGAGTGATTCCATATATTTTTCCTCAAAATTGAGTGAGTCCATAATTTATTCCCCCTGCTTGGTCTAAAAAAGTAACTGTTACTGACTACCACATTTTTTTTCTTTGATTTCTTTTAGTGTTTCTTAAAGCCAGAAAATTGCCATTTGAAACGACTTTCGTTTTATGTCATGTCTGTGATCTGCTTTTTTTCTGCAAAATTAAACAACTGAATGAACATCCTCTGAGACTGGTGATTCCATAATTTTTGCCAGGGGTTGTAGGTCAGTCAGAGGGTGGCACCAGTCAGTGACAAATAGCCTACAATTTGAATATTCCTCTGTCAACAGTAAAAAGTGCAACAGTAAAAGTAAGACCACCACGGGTCCATGACCAGGTCAACCTAGACCAGGGGTGGGCAAACTACGGCCTGCAGGCCACATCCAAAAATTGAAAGGACACCAGCTGGTGTCAGGTCCCTTCTCACAAGACCATGAAACGGTACCACAGGAGTTGCAGTTGGAACTGATTGATCTCCAATGTGACATGATGTTAAAGGAGAAGTTCAACTTCCTTAAACTGGATGAGTTTTGTGCTTCATAAAGTGCAGCCTAATTTCCAAACATCCAGAAGATGGCACAGATGATGCTGGTGTTGTTTGGCTCTACAAGTGTGTGTGTGTGTGTGTGTGTGTGTGAACAGACTTTTAGTGTGTTGAACACCAACAAAGCACCCCACAGATCCCAGTTGAGTTATGAACACCTCAAATCTGTTCTGAGAATCACTACAACAGAATTACCACCAGACTTCAATGCACTGGCAAAAATGGGTGATCAACAACACTGTTCCCATTAAAAGGTATGTTAATATAGCTTTTTACAAAGAAATAAAATTAATATTATGCAGAATTGAGTTCAGGTTATTGGCCTGGCCCTCCACAATATTTTCTGTTTCTCATGTGGCTCCTTGGGGAAAATAATTGCCCACCTCTGACCTAAACTATTAGACAGATGCCTTTGGTCCATGAAAAGAGCAATGGAGAAAAATCTCCGTTCAAAGGCCACAGGCATTGCAGAAGACACTGTTAGCTGTGTATCTTATTTTATTTTTTTGGCTATTTATGTTTTAGACATAGATACAAAGACAGACTACAACAATGTAAATTTAGAAAAAATATACAGTGGGGCCTCAGTATTCGAATGCTTTAGGAGGTCAAACAAATCGGAATTCGACCAAAAAATGCAGGATTTTTTTGTCACAAAAGTCGACCAAAATCCAGAAGTTGAACACTAAAAAAGCGCGAAAAAAACAAGACCGAGAGGGAGGGGAAATGCACACTTTCCGGAAGTCCGGAAGTTGTTGATACTATGTATCACCCTAATAAACTAACGCTAGTGCTAAAGCGCTAGAGCTAAGCTAAAGCACTAAAGTGCTAGCAATGTTGTGAACACCTTTAACGAAGAGGTTATGAGCCATTTCCTTAAGGTTTTGAAAAGAAGGCAGAAACTCTTTGGTCGAATTCCGATTTGTTTGACCTCTAAAGCGTTTAAGTACCGAGGTACCACTGTATACAGGGATCTCTCACTTTCCGCGGTTAATTGGGACCGAGATCCCCACATGACTACTGAAATCCGCGAAGTAGGATAACCCCCCAACCTCTCGACTGATGTATACGTACATGTATATGTGTACATAATATCAATAAATAGATATTCAATGCTATATATGCTTATAATAACAATTAAACATTAAAAAAATAACATAAGATGTAAATTATATAAGTCGATTAAAATCCGGAAGTCGAACGCTAAAAAAGCACGAGAAAAAATGAGACCGAGAGGGAGGGGAAATGCACACTTTCCGGAAGTCCGGAAGTTGTTGATACTATGTATCACCCTAATAAAGCTAAAGCTAGTGCTAAAGCGCTAAAGCTAAGCTAAAGTGGTAGCAGCGTTGTGAAAACCTTTAACGATAAGGTCATGAGCCACTTTCGTAAGGTTTTGAAAAGAAGGCAGAAACAAGCTACATTAGAAATGTTCTTCAAGAAAAAAGGGACATCCTGAAGAAGAGTCATCCCTGCAAAGCGAATACCAAGAGAAAAAAAAAACCTTTGGCTGATTTACCTGAAGCTGTTATGGAAGGGAATCCTCCTCTTCTCTCCCTCTCCAACATTTACGTATGCCAACTGCTCACCACCACATAGGTTAAAATTCTTATCTTTATTGTTCTTATGCTTTAACTGTACTGCGGTTTTTATTTTAGTGTGTTATGGTCTCTTTTGTAAGACTATGATTTTGGTGGTTCTAACTCTCTATGCATGCAGCATTGGAGAGGGGCGTGGCTGTCACACGTGAATGGAGCACTAAACACACACACCTGATTCCACTTAATCACGAGCTATAAAGACACGCAGAGCGCTCCTCCCGGTGCTAGAAGTTTGTCCCCATTCCCTGTAATCTCTCTGGCTTTCAGCTCCGTGCTTGACCAGTTCCCCCTTTAGTTTGATTTCCATGTTTCTCCACATCTCTAACAGTGACTACGATTTCTCTGTGCTCTAGTGCCTTCCCTGTGAACAATAAAGCATATCCGTTTCCATCTCCACTCTGTGTCCTGCATTTTTGGGTCCTGCTGAATGTTCCTGACATCACAGAATCTTTGAGCCTTCTATGACACCAGGAACATTCAGCATTATATATATATATATATATATATATATATATATATATATATATATATATATATATATATATATATATAAATATAATCAGTTCAGTTGATTTTCTGTAACCGCTTCATCTTAATTAGGGTCACATAGAGTCTGGTGCCCATCCCAGCCGACTCCGGGCGAGGGCAGTGTACACCTTGGACAGCTTGCCAGGCCATCGCAAGGCAGAAACACGCTGACGGCTTTGCAGCCTACTTTTGTCAAAAGTCAGCAAAGGTTCTTTTACATGCCTCACACCATAGACAGTGAGAGACATGGCCAGCCTTTGATAACCCAGTTAGCTGCACTTGGGGGACTGTGTGTGTGTGTGTGTGTGTGTGTGTGTGTGTGTGTGTGTGTGTATATATATATATATATATATATATATATAAGTCAGTACTTTTCCAAGCACTTATCTCCACCTAGTGGCAAGGATATTCATCACATGTCCCACAAACTATACAAAATATTTTGCATCAATAGTAAAGCAATTAAGTAATTCAGTTTTTATATATATGGAGAATTATATAATCTTGGGCACGGTGAAATAACACCATCTTGATCAAATAATTCTCGATATAATACTGGAGATTCAGGTGAGCCACATTAGCTATTATACCACTTGTCCCCTTGGCACCTCTGTCTGATGATTTCCACCTTAGGTGGAAAAGTTCTGAGTCGTGAGGTGCTTTGGGATATTCTTAGTACAAGAAAATATTTCACATTTCTGCTCCTTGATCTTACTATACATAGAAGTTATGTTGAAATTACCCAAGTTTATTAGTTTCATCAAAGTTGCTCAATCTAAGATGCTAAGAAACTTTTTATGAAACTGAAAATAGATGGATATGACATATAACACCTGTTAATTCTTCTATTTAACCATTTCATGCATTTGTTATTTATGAGAATATTTATTAAAATTAATTGAAGTACAAAGTTGAATTTTGTCTCAATAAACTAAAATGAAATAAATAGTATATTAATAGTATAATAATATAATAATATATAATATATAATATATAAATATGTTCGCCTATATACAGCTTGCGATTCAGAAAATGCGCGAGTGAGTGTGTGAGTGTGTGAGTGAGTAGAAAGCCATTCTGAGCAGAATTGCATATTACATTTTACTTTAATGCTATTGGCTATCCAAAAATGTGGGAATTATTCCTGAAAAGGTTGGGGCCTGAAAGGGTTAACATGTAACATTCATAATACACTAATATTAGAGCGTGTTCTTGATACTAGAAGTCTTCCAATACAAAGCATAAAATGTCACCTTCCCAAAGGGTTTAACCTCAAAGTACGGTACAGTACGGTATTTTTGGGGTTTTGGGGTTTCCTCAGGAGCTCAATGACTTACATGGCTGGAGAATTTGAATGGATACAAATGGTACGATTTCTAAAAGTTTGTCTTATTCTCTCTTTTACTCTTGGCCTCACCATTGTCTTTTCTTTCTCGTTCCCGTTCTATGATATTCCATTTCTAAATTTCTTGGCGTGATTGAGGTTCTCTAAATGTTTTCTTCTGCAAGTACATTTATTCATTTAGTGTAATTTTATCCTCTCTTTTTCACTTTCTTTTTCCCATGTATAACTTCCTCTTCTGGATATAACTCTTTCTTACCCTTTGTCTTTATCGTTTGTCTTTGCTTGTCTCCTGTCCTGGACTCTCTAATAATTTGTCTTTTCTTTTGCCTTTCTCTTTCCTGACTCTCCCTCTGCCCCTTCCTCCTTTTTGGCCTGTCTTTCCTTCTCTTCACATCTCTCTCATTCTCTCTTTTCATCCTATTTGTATTTCTATTGGTTTATGGGTTTATATTTTTGCCCCCCCCCCCCCTTCTCTTTTTACCTACTTGTTGTTCTGTCTTCTTTTTCTCTTTATGTCTTTATGTTCCCTCTACTCCCATCACCTCCCGTTCTATTTACCCATGGCATTCTATTTGTCTCTCTCTGGGGGAAGAGTAGATGCAGAGCGTGATGTATGAGCTCATGTCAGAGTTGAATGACCGTAGTGAGGATCTGGAGCGCCAGATGTTGAGCTTGGAGCAACGAGTGGAGCAGCTCACAGCAGGTTTCAGCGCTCTGCCTGCTCACCTCTTGGGCACACTAAACGCACAGCATGCTGCGCTCATCCGCTTGCTGCAGGAGCGAGACGCCAAGACTCCCAGTCCCAGCCTGCCCGCCCTCATCACGCCCACACCCAGTGCCAACATCCAGGCCTCAGAGGAGAGCCCCAGCACCAGTACATCCAACTGCTGAGAAACAGAGGTTCTACCAAGCTTGAGAAGAAAAGTGTGGCTTGGAGACCATGGAGATCAGGTTCACGGGCGGGTGAGATAAATTTGGGAATAAAGTATCGAATTGCACACAGAAAAGAAGTCGATGATGAGGAAGGTGGAGTGTGTGAGTGAGATAGGACAGTCGTTAAATGAAAAGAAAAATACTTTAACGGAATCTGCACTAATTGGAGGAAAAAATCTCTCTCCCTCCATCAGGAAATTAATCACCAGGGCTTAGGAAACACTTTCTACCTGACTGCGAACCACATATTAATAAGCATCCCTTTAACAAGAACTTTATTCAATACTAAGACTAATGGCAAGACGGAAACATACAGACGTGCTACTCCTACCCTTACGATCCATTCACAGGACATGGAATTAAGACCCAGCGCAAACACTGTGTCAGAGACACATAAACACACACATAACAACAACAACAACAACAACAACAAGAATAACAATGCACTAAATCCACACTACTGAACACTGCCAGATGGACCATTTTTCGAAGAGAATTCATTCACTTCTGCATGGAATGAGAACTGCCATATTTCGTGGTGTTGCACACGAAAGCCTATTCACACTGTTATCATGAATGTCTGCATTTGAAAACACATGCACTCTTTTGCTCCTAATCTCTGTCTTGCACACACAAATATACCTTCTCTGAATATCTGCTACCAAAGTGCTGTGTCTAAGGCAACAGGAAGAAAGGACATGGTCAGAGGTATCCACAAACAAAAGTCCTCAAAACTTTCGAGAAGTAATCATTATAGAATCTACATGGCATCTTTAACAGCCTGATATATAAGACAGCCATCTGCAGTGGGTGGAAACCGAAGCCAGTAAACATACTACACCCTCTACACTACACACACACACACGCACACGCACAAACACACACACCTAAACAGCTGCTCCAAGGGAATAAACTGTAGAGTTGAGAATTAGTCTTTTAGTGAGTGTACTGAACCTGTGCTAATGGTGTGTGTCGGGAATAACAAACTCTCTTGCTGACCCTCATATCTACAGAGACCATTCTTTCTGAAAACTGTCTTATAGTGACATCCTGTGGCCGGAATACTGATTTACATCTGCTTTGAATTATTGAAAATGATGCTGTTAATCGAAACTAGCTTTGTATTGTTTTTTTGTTTTGTTTTTGTTTTGTTTTTTTAATAATTCAGTTCACTATTTACTGTATATTTGTTTATTTTTTACCATTAATGATTACTAATGCAGTTATAGCGAATAATTACTACTAATACTGTATACTATGGCATCTTTCTCATTCATCATGACAGTTAATGGTCACTGTATTAACACCAACTTTAATAATATTAACTATTGCTAAGGGATGTTCAGTTTGAGGTTAAAATTATTTTGTAATTTTATTTTACCAGAGAGAATTAATAAAGTATATATCTATATAACATCTCAGTGGCAATGTTGCTGTCTCTTTTTCTTCTGCTAATATTACAGATGTGCCTAACTGTCGAGTTTTAAAATACCGTCGAAGTGTTTTGTTATTGTTGTTTTGCATGAATTCATCAAAGCTTAGTGCTTGCCCGGTGCTAGGCTTCTGGCTTACTGATCCGAAGATTTTTGAAACCGAAGGGTTTCAAACAAGCTGTCATTGCTGTCCTCCAGTGCAGCCAACTGGGTTATCAAAGGCCAGCCATGTCTTTCACTGTCTGTAGTGAGAAATAATATAAAATAATTATCGTTGTCATTTGTAAAGAGTATTCTGCATTGCCATCAGCATGTTTCTGCCCTGTAATGGCCTGGCAATCTGTCCAGGGTGTACTCTGCCCTTAGCCCAGAGTCTACTGAGATGTGCATCAGCCTCAATGTGACCCTAATTGGAATTTTTTAAAAATCAGAAAATGAATGAATGAATCCATTCGTTCAATGTGTGCAACAACAGATTGAAATTCCATCTTAAATTAAATCCTAATATTGCAGAAGAGGATCCTATATCCATTCATTTACCACTTAATACTACTGTACTATGATCCTATTCAGGTTCTGGGGAGGCTGGACCTCATTGGGGGTGACCCCACAAAGAGCTTGCTCATCCATCATAGGTCAAGACACAACCATTCACACTTATATTCCCATTTTGGGGTAATTTGGAACAGCCAGTTAGTCTAAAGTGCATGGTTTTTTTCCAGTGAGGGAGGAACCCACATAAGCGCAGGAAAAACATGCAAACTCCACACCAAAACAGATCCATTGAGCCTTTTTGCTGTGAGGCGGACATGCTAACTAACCACTGCAAAATCATGCTTCCCAAAGGGGATCCTGAGGAAACTGTTTACAACTGAGTTTCTTATTTGAAAAATATATATCAACTGAAAATATGTCAATGGATAAAGCCGTTCATGTTTATCTGCAGTCGCTATCCAAGAGGGGTGAAATGCTTGGTTGTTCAACAATGTCTATAAAAATCCACAACATCCATGACTTTTATGTTTCTTGAATCTTCTTCTTTTCCTTTCAGCTTTTCCCTTTTTTTTTCCTCAGGGGTCGTCACAGCATATCATCTGATTCCCATGTTTGATTTGGCATAGGTTTTTAGGTCGGATGCCCTTCCTGACTCAACCCTTTCAGCAAGGGACAGAGACACGCTGACGGCTTTGCAGCCTTTTTATGTTTCTTAAATAGCTAAATATTTTTATTCCTTTGGGTTTGCACTGGCTTCCACCATGCTCCTCTGCCATGGATCCCATCCTTGCTCAGAGTATCCGTAAACTTTCTCTATTTTAACAGCATTTACACCAACTGTACAGTGAAGCCTTTGAACTGTGGATTTAACTCTTGTCTTGCGGATGACAGCATAGTCACAACTCTTGTATAATGTGCCTCACTGACCAACCTTCATGCTGCCAAGTTTGTGATTAAACAGGCAAAGTTAGATTTATATTGGACAGGGCTGGTTCAAATCAAGGCTACCCATCTACTGGCGCTTTCACAGTGGTTCATAATCACTGACTAACTGATGAACATTTGGGCAAATTAACACAGTCAAACTGAAGAGTTCATCAGTTAGTCAGTCTAATGTCAAAATGTGCACGAATTCAGTACTGGGAAGGTAGGATTCGAAGTCTTGTATTACTGTCTACTTGACTCTGTTTGACTTAGTTGTTGTCACTGATATTTTTAAGTACATTATAGGTTTCTTATCTGATTCTGTATTTTTATTGCGGTTCATAATCAGCAGTAGTTTTGACCTTCCTTAGGGTGGGAATTGGAGGCGAAATATATATTTAACGTATCACCTGCAGCAAACATTTGTAGAGGTTGTTGAATTAGGACTATCAGGTCTACGGTCTTAAACATAAACCAGATCGCAGTAATGGCCTTAAACCCATTACTGTTCACTATTCTTTTAGACCCAGCAGATCTTATCAACAAGCCAGAGGTCCTCATCCACTTTTCACTGCTGTCCCTGTCTTAACCAAGTGTGGCACGTACGCTCTGGAACTGACAATTTGCTGTTTAAAAAAGGGAGTTGATGTCAACTCTTCAACTTTGCCCTTGCGTCACACTATTCTCTTGACTTTCTTGCACTAACTGAAACCTGGACTTCCCCACACAACTTCTGATACTCCAGCAGCACTTTCCTTTACTTATGCTTACTGTCTTATTTCACGAGTAACTACCAGAGGGGGCGGTACAACGGTGTAGCAGTTACAGCAAGAAGGTCCTGGATTCGATTCCCAGCTCAGGCATTTCTGTTTGGAGTTTGCATGTTCTCCCTGTGCTTGTATGGGTTTCCTCCCACAGTCCAAAAACATGCAGAGTAGGTTAATCAGCTGTTCTAAATCACCCTTAGGTGGGTATGAATGGTAGTGTGAGTGGTCCAAAGTGTACCTCACCCTTGCCCAGAGTCGGCTGAGATGGGCATCAGCCTCCCTGTGACCCTAATTAGGATTAAGCGGCTCAGAAAATGAATGAATAAATGAACTAGGAGAGATAGTGGCACAGACCTGCTCCTGTCGCTGAATTGGTGCTTCACACCCCGTTCTCTGTCTCATCTAGCCATATCCATTGAGTTTCATGCAGCAAAAATTTCCTCTCCAAATAAACCTCCTCATTATTGTCATTTACTGCCCTCCTGGACCTCAGGACATTTTTAAAAAGAAATGAACATGCTCCACAGCACTTTTCTCACTCACAACAATGCCAGCCTCCCATTTGACAAACTCCAGTCCTCTTGCCTTCTCCCCCTACTTTATTCCTTTTCTCTAACATTCAACAACTGTTCTCCCACATACAAAGAAGATAAAGTCCTAGATCTTGTTTTTAGCCATCCCTCCCCAGTCACAGGCATTACTGTCACGCTACTCCACATCTCTGACCACCACTTTGTTTCCTTACTATCACCTTACCTAGTCTACCTAACGCCAAATTTCAATTTTGTTCCCCCACTTGGCAAAACCTTCATACTGTGTCACTTTCATCTGTTGCTTGTAATATTTTATCTTATCTTCTTAACCCAGTCTCGTTTTCTTCCCTGCCATTAGAATCTGCTCCTGACACTTCTCTTTTCTCCATCTGCTTCTATGCATCTCCTCTACCCACTATCTACAAAACCCCAGAAGACTCCTTGTCATGCTCCTTGGCTCTCAGAGTAACTGAGAGCAAGTGGAAGAAATCTCAACTTGAAGCAGGTCTGGCTTCCTACCATGCTCTCCTATCCACACTTTCATCTGATGTGACTTCTGCAAATATTAAAAGAAACAAACAAAAAAGTTGAACACTGCTGCACTTGACCCATGCAAACTCCACAACTTCTTTTCATCCTTACTTAACCCACCTTCTCCTCCTGCCCTATCCTATCTGACAATTGAATACTTTGCCAAATTTTTTGAAGGGAAAATTATACAAATTCGTCAGACATTCACTCCCACCTTAACTCCTATACTAAACCACTTAGATTCCACTTCCCCTTCTTTTGCTCAGTTTTCTACAGCTAAAGACATCTAGCAAGCCATCTCATCATTCAATCCTACCACCTGCTCAGTGGATCCAATCCTTTCTACAATACTCAGACCATCTCTGAAGACCTCAAGACCTTCTCCCCTTTACTTCCACTATCATCAATAACTCCATATCATCTGGTTGTATACCAACAGTGTTTAAAAAGCCAGGGTTCAATATATCGTAAGTAAACCCTCTCGGGATCTATCAGATATCAGCAACTACAGACACCAGTTTTCTTCTTTCACTTCACTTATCACTTCTTTCTTTCTTTTCTAAAATTCTGGTACATACTATTCATAACCAAATGTCTTTCTTTCTTTTGCAGAATAATTTCATTGACCACAATCCATCTGGCTTCCACAGAGACTGCAATTTTGTCTGTCAGAGACATCCTCGGCCTTTCAGTAGCATTTGACATGGTCAACCACAAGAATCTCTTGTCCATCCTCAGGAGTTTTTGCAGGAGGATTTGTGGTGCAGCATGGCGTGTTTCCTACCTGAAACATCCCTCATATCAGGTTACATGACGAGGATCCACATTTTCTCCATACTGACTCTCAACTTCCATTCCCACAAGGAATTTCCACTCTTGATCTTCTTCTGTTCTCTCTTTATACTAGGTTCCTTGTGATGTCTTGTCCTCACATGGGTTCTCATACCACTCAACTTGCTCTCTTTTCTCAGACACTGATATTTCTGCTTGGATCTCTGCATGTCTGGCAAGTATCTCCTCATAGATGGCAGCTTACCAGCTGAAGTTTAATCCCAGCAAGACTGAATTGCTGTTCATCCCAGCTGGCTCATCCCCATATAATGAATGATCTTGCATCTCTCAAAACAACTCTGATTTCTCCTTTAATTACTGCACGAAGCCTTGGAGTAACCATGGACAATTTCCTGTCTTCTCGTATCACTGATCTTTCTTAATCATGTTGATTTCTTCTCGTTAATAGCTACTATTTCTTTCCACTTAGGCCACTCAGATACTTGTTCAGTCCCTTGTCATATCAAGGCTAGACTACTGTGACTCACTCCTTTCAGATCAGGCTTTCAGTACAATTCGATCTTCGCAACTGATCCAAAATGCAGCTGCAAGGCTTGTTTTCAACCTTCGCAAGTTTTCCCATAGCACTCCACTGCTATGTTCTTTCCATTAGCTTCCAGTAGCTGCTTACATGAAACTCAGTTCATCAGTTCATTTTCTGTAACCGCTTAATCCTAATTAGGGTCACGGGGAGGCTGGCGCCCATCCCAGCCAACTCCGGGCGAGGGCAGAGTACACCCTGGACAGCTCGCCAGGCCATCGCACAGCGGAAACACGCCGACGGCTTTTGCAGCCTATTCTTGTCGAAAGTTAGCAATGGTTCTTTTACATGCCTCACACCATAGACAGTGAGAGACATGGCTGGCCTTTGGTAACCCAGTTAGCTGCACTGGGGGGGGGGAGTGACAACCCTGTGGAGAGTGGGACTCGAACCCCCAACCTTTGGATCAGTGATCCAGTGCCCTATACCACTAGACCACCACTGGCTCTCGCATGAAATTCTAAACAATAATTCTTGCATGGTAAAGGTAGGTAAAGTCTGTTGGGGTTTTTTTTACACCTGAGCCTCGTGGCTAATCAGACCGGTGCTTATCCCCAGTTTCCATAGCGTGAAGCGACCAGGAGTTCAACTCCCCCTGGATGGGCTGCTAGTCCATCGCAGGTTACCTTCCCAGTATATTTTTACGGGTACCCATTTATACTGCTGGGTGAACAGAGGCACACTTGTGGTTGAGACCTTGCCCAGGGGTCTTAGCACAGTGAGGGTCTCAGTGGTCTTTGAACTCACAACCTACCAATCATGAGCCCAGCACCCTAACCACTATGCCACCGGCCCCACTTCCTATTTCAAAAATTTGGATTTATCTGTCCACAAGAGATTTTTTAAATAGTCTTCTGGTTTGTGCATTTGATTGGTAGCAAACTGCAAACGAGCAGCAATGTTCCTTTTGGAGAGCTCGTGAATATTAACAGTCTCAAGTGTGAATGAGGCCTTCAGTTGCTTAGAAGTTATCCTAGGGTCCTTTGTAACCTTGCTGACTATTACACACCGTTTTCATAGTTGGTTGGCAAGTCTTGGGGAGGGTAACAATGTTGTTAAATTTCCTCCACTTGTACACAGTCTAATTTACTGTGGATAAATGGAGATGGTTTTGTATGCTTTTCCAGCCTCAACAAACCTTTTTCTGACGTCCTCATAAATCTCCTTTGTTCATGTTTCCACATATATGTGACAATATTATAGATCTTTGTTCTTTAAATCAAATAGTCCCACACTTAGTGTCATTCCACTGACGCTTAATTTCACCTTCAAATGACCTGCTAATCCATGAGGTATACTTTTGCCACTCACAGTAATGCAATGTGATAGCACAGTCCACCTCACAGCAAGAAGTCCAGCGTTTGATTACCGGGATCAGGCATTTTTATCTGGAGTTTGCATGTTCTCCCCATGCTTGCTTGGGATTCCTTCGGTATTTCAGTTCCTCCCACAGTCCAAAAACATGCATAGTAGCATAATTCGCTATTCCAACTCACCCCTAGATGTATGTGTGTGTGTGTGTGTGTGTGTGTGTGTGTGTGTGTGTGTGTGTGTGTGTGTGTGTGTGTGTGTGTGTGTGTGTGTGTGTGTGTGTGTGTTGCCCTGCGATGGCCTGGGGAGCTGTTCAGGATGTACAGTGTCCTCACTCAGAGTTGGCTGAGATGGGTTCCCAGCACAGACAGGTGCAGAACAGAGCATAAAATCTGTAAAACAGAAGCTCTTTAAAGAGCTTACAGAGTTGTTGTGGTGTACAGAAATAACAAAATAAAAAGCAAATTAAAATTAGATTTTTACAGTTTATATTTACATATTTTAACATGACACTAGTACTGTAGTGTGCCTGTGAAGTAACTAATAGCTCTGAGACTGTTCAGCATACTCATTTAACCCTAGAAGTGCCCACTGTTAAAGCTCACAATGCCATGCATTTTTTTAGTGAAATTACCTCCCTATTTGACATTGAATGCAGAAACTACCAAGTAAATAGCATTATATAACCTTAAATGTTATATGAAGATTAGACAGAGGCCTTTCCAAAAAAAAATTTTTTTTTTGAGGTAACCAAGGTCAAATTTGGGTTCAATTTTAAGATGACTGCCACATTTTCTCTTGGTTAACTTCTCCTTTCGGAGGAGATTCATAAATGAAAAAATAGAGAGAGCCAAATTGTTCCAAATGTCAAGATGATGAAATCAACACAAAAAAATTACTCACCTTGTACAGTGAGTATTTTATGGCTAAAAACATCTCCACTAGAATATATAAAAATGGCAATTCTTGCTATATTCTGAATATGTTGCGTTATTATAATTGTCTATTAAATGCAGCCATGAGGCGGGGAGGGGGGGCACTAACCAGTGTCTCTCCCCCTTATGCAGGTCCCAAGCCCAGAGAAATGCAGAGGGTTGTGACAGGAAGGGCATCCAGCGTAAAACTTTTGCCAAAATGCAAACCGGAAAGACTAAACTCATACCGGATCGGTCGAGGCCCGGGTCAACAACGACCGCCATCAGTGCTTTCAACCAACAGGGTGCTGATGGAAATTGGACTACTGCTGGTCGAAGATGTCGAGGAAGGAGAGGTGGGAGGCATGTCCGTAGGCAGAGAGCGAAGAGGAAAAGCACGAGTCTAGGACTGAGAGTAGGGACTTTAAATGTTGGAACTATGGCAGGAAAAGGTAGCGAGCTGGCTGACATGATGCAGAGGAGAAAGGTGGACATACTGTGTGTTCAGGAGACAGGTGGAAAGGTAGCAAAGCTAAAAGCTTAGGAGCAGGGTTTAAGCTGTTTTTTTCATGGTGTGGATGGGAAGAGAAATGGAGTCAGAGTCATCTTGAAGGAGGAGTTTGTCAGGAATGTTCTAGAAGTGAAGAGTGTCAGACAGAGTGATGAGTCTCAAGTTTGAAATTGAAGTTGTGATGTTCAATGTTGTTAGTGCTTATGCCCCACAGAAAGGATGTGAGCTAAAAGAGAAGGAGAGATTCTGGAGTGACTTAGATGAAGTGATGCAGAGTACCCCCAGAGGTGAAAGAGTGGTCATTGGTGCAGACTTCAATGGACATGTTGGTGCAGGCAACAGAGGGGACGAGGAAGTGATGGGCAGGTTTGGTATCCAGAATAGGAACACAGAAGGACAGATGTTGGTAGATTTTGCAAAAAGGATGGAAATAGCTGTGGTAAATACTTTCTTCAAGAAGAAACAGGAGCATAGTGTGACTTATAAAAGCGGAGGTAGGAGCACACAGGTAGACTACATCTTGTGCGGGCGATGTAATTTGAAGGAAATCAGTGACTGCAAAGTAGTAGTGGGGGAGAGTGTTGCCAAACACCATAGGATGGTGGTATGCAGGATGACGCTGATGGTGAGGAAGGTGAAGAAGGCAAAGGTCATGTTGTCTTCAAGGAGGAGTTGAAACAGGCTTTGGGTGGTCAGGAGGTGCTTCCAGATGACTGGACAACCACAGCAAATGTGATCAGGGAGACAGGTAGGAGAGTACTTGGTGTGTCTTCTGGAAGGAAAGTAGATAAGGAGACTTGGTGGTGGAATGAGGAAGTGCAGGCGTGTGTACAAAGGTAGAGGTTAGCTAAGAAGAAGTGGGACATTGAGAGGACCAAAGAGAGTAAACAGGAGTAAAGGGAGACACAGCGTAAGGCGAAAGTAGCAGTGGCTAAGGCCAAACAGAGGGCGAATGATGACTTGTATGATAGGTTGGACAGTAAAGAGGGAGAAAATGATCTATACAGGTTGGCACAGCAGAGAAATAGAGATGGGAATGATGTGCAACAAGTTAGATTGATTAAGGACAGAGAGGGAAATGTATTGACTGATGACAGAAGTGTGCTGGGATGATGGAAGGAGTACTTTGAAGAGCTGATGAATGAAGAAAATGAGAGAGAAAAAAGAGTAGAAGAGGTGACCATTGAGGACCAGGAAGTAGCAAAGATTAGTAAGGGTGAAGTGAGGAGGGCACTGAAGAGAATGAAAAATGGAAAGGCAGTTGGTCCTGATGATATACCTGTGGAGGTATGGAAGTGTCTAGGAGAGGTAGCAGTAGATTTTCTGACAAGAACATTCAACAAGGTCTTAGAGAGTGAGCAGATGCTGGAGGAGTGGAGGAGAAGTGTGCTGGTGCCCATTTTTAAGAACAAGGGAGACGTGCAGAGTTGCGGCAACTACAGAGGGATAAAGTTGATGAGCCATACGATGAAGTTATGGGAAAGAATAGTGGAAGCTAGACTAAGGGCAGAGGTCAGCATTTGTGAGCAATTGTTTGGTTTCATGCCAAGAAAGAGCACCACTGATGCAATGTTTGCTTTGAGGTGGAGGTATGCCCTGGAAAGGAGAGGAATGAAGGTTAGCCGCAGAAAATCAGAATACATGTGTGTGAATGAGAAGGACCCAGGAGGAACAGTGATGTTGCAGGGAGCAGAGATAACGAAGGTGGGGGATTTTAAGTACTTAGGCTCAACAATTCAGAGCAATGGAGAGTGTGGAAAAGAGGTGAAGAAGCGTGTGCAGGCAGGTTGGAATGGTTGGAGAAAAGTGTCCCGTGTGATAGGACGGTATCGGCAAGACAGTGTTGAGGCCAGCGATGTTGTATGGCTAACTCTGCCACTCCAGACTTTCTCATGTACAGTTCTTTTCTCGGAACCCTGTCATATACTTTCTCCAGATCTATAAAGGTACAATGCAGCTCCCGCTGACCTTCTGTGTACTTCTCTAACATCCTAAAGCACCTTATTTTATATATTTAAAAATTATATACTGTATCTAAACACATCCAGTGTCCCTCCTGGCTATTGTAATGCAGAATATCATTGTAAAAACAAAAGCCTGAGAAACGGGAGAGCACATTTAACAGAAAGTCCTAGGAATCACAGGTGAGCTAAATATTAATTGAGTGGTACTGTTTTCCGGTGAAGTCTGGGAATGGATCTGAAGAGTGTACACCAATTAATTTCATACTAAATCCCAAAGTTTTGACTGATAGTGTAAATTATATATATATTTATATTCTACATTTGAATATCAAAGCAATTTTCCCATTCAGTTAACTTTTGGGCCACGTACTAACCGACACTGCCCGTCAAATCCTTTGTCCTAGCACCCGCTTTTTCAGGTTTTTAATAAAATTTATGCAGTTAAGTGTCTCGGTATAGTCTCAAATTAAAGCATAGAACTAAAAACATTCTTTAGTAAATAAGATGCTGTGGATTTGCTTTGTTTAACAATTCACTCTCAAATTTTGCCTCATCCTTTTGCAGATATTCCAGCTGAACACATCTGTATTCTTTGCATGATGGAAATTCAATATTTTGTGTAAATTGCTTATAGATACTGTACATACACATATTTAAAAGAGGAGATGCTAGGAATTTTTGAAATCCAACAAAATGTCGCAAAAAAGGTAACAATAGCCTTCAGTTTTTCAAGGCAGAATTATTATTGTAAACATTAAATGGATTTCAAAATGTTATAAAGTGTCCTATGTGCCACTTAAAAATATAAAAATAAACCATAACGGTATAAAAATAATTTATGTCTCCATGTAATACATACTAAGTCATTGTCATCCTGTTGTGTTCCAATCCTCATAGCAAAGCAGACTCCTTGCACCCTCACAAATTCTTTATTGTATAATTTTAAGTATCAATTGCTTTTTTATTTATAACATTCAGCAGACACCTTTATGTGGGGCAGTGGTGGTCTAGTGGTATAGGGTGCTGGCTTGCTGATCCAAATGGGGGTTTGAGTCGCACTCTCTACAAGGTTGTCACTGTCCCCCCCAGTGCGGCTAACTGGGTTTATCTGGAACATCCTTATTCATAATATTTCAGGAACGCCACAGAAAACATTTTTGCACAATATAGCCATTTTATATGACTTACTCTTTTCTGTTAAAGTTTTTCCCCAGAATTTGGTTTAGTTAATTTTGTTGGAAATAGTAGGTAGTGGTAACATCTCTTCATGATGCAAAGTGCACAGATGAACATCAAAATGATGTTTCGATAAAATTAAACTCCAAGAAAATTCAGGGTGTTTAGCCCACAAAATTCCACGCCACATGGACTTATATGATATACGTGGGCCTGACAAAGTTCATGTTATAAAACATTGGAGGTTTGACTGCTGTACTGAGTCTGCTGTACAGGCATCTCTTATGCTGCATGGATAACCTTAAAGGGAACTGCTATTTGTTCTTCAACAACAAAAAAAAGCTTCCTCCGAGGTATTATGGTTAGGGACAGTTACATAGTATTTTTAAATTTCTAAATATGAAGTATTTGCCAAAAGAATGTTTGGAGGGGGGACCCACTCCATAATCCCACCACACCAAGCTAGAGTACTGGAGTACTTCCGCCAAGATGATTGTTTGACCCAGTTTGTCTTAGCATGATTATACCAATGTTAAGTGTGTAAAATCTAAAAAGGTAAAGTCTGTTGGGTTTTTACACCTGAGCCCCATGGCTCATCAGGCCAGTGCTTATCCCTGGTTTCCATAGCGTGAAGCGACCAGGAGTTCAACTCCTCCTGGATGGGACGCTAGTCCATTGCAGGTTACCTTCCCAGTATATTTTTACTGGTACCCATTTATATTGCTGGGTGAACAGAGGCACACTTGTGGTTGAGACCTTGCCCAGGGGTCTTAGCACAGTGAGGGTCTCAGTGGGATTCGAACTCACAACCTCCTGATCATGAGCGCAGCACCCTAACCACTACACCACCGGCCCCACAATGTTAAGTAGGTCTATTCACACAATTCTTACCAAAGGAGGAGCTTTAGTCAAAGACAAAATTGAACTTCTGTTCAATTTTGGAAAAGATATGGGTAAATTTTGGATTGAGGACTTTTTTTTTTTTTTTAATCTTTGGCATCCTGGTTCACATTGGAGCTTGTTGAGCTTACCAAAGGTTTGCAAGTCCAAGTTCTGGTGCTCTATTATTTTATTGATTTATTTATGGAATACTGAGAATTTATATTACCCTAACATTTACCTATACAGACTCAACACACTTTTGGCAACATACTGTATTAGTTGCCTGGTAAGTACAGTGTAGATTAAGTTTTAAAGATAAAAGAACATGCTGACAGTGTGTTGAGAGAGAGATTTCCTTTCGGCTTCTTCCTCTTTATCAGGGGTCGCCACAGCAAATGATTCGCATGTTTGTTACACCTTATAATTTTTTTTAAAATAGGGAATCTGTTCTGCCTGCCTGGCACAGTTTCTTTTGTGGACAGCTACTGGCCCAGATTGAGTAACAGGAAGGGGACTTAAAGCATGTGCAGATCAACTGGCAGATGGTTTTTAACCATCATCTTTAACCTCTCGCTACCGCAATGTATGGTTCGCACCTGCCTCAAGTCAGCTACCATCATTCCAGTACCTAAGAACAGCACAGCAAGCTGCCTGAATGACTACCACCCAGTTGCTTCAACCACCACCCTCACCAAATGTATCGAGGGACTCGTCCTGCATTAAAGCTGCCATCCCCGGTGTTCCCGATCCACATCAGTTTGCATATAGAGCAAACGGGTCAACTGATGCCATCAATACAGCCTCCACACATCTGGACAGTGGTAACTCCTAGGTGGGGATACTGTTTAGAGATAGGGGTGTGTTCTTAGTCCTCTCCTCTCACTCTTACACCAGCATCACAATCATAAAATTAGCCAATGGCAACACAGTCAGAGGTATAATAAATGGTGGGTCAGCCTACAGGAGGGAGGTCCAGCATCTGCAGCGATGGTGCAACAATAATCTGGAGCTAAACACATACAAAACCAAGGAACTAATGGTCTACAGGAGATCTAAACAAACTGAGTACACTGCCCTCTACATTAATGGAGAGAATGTAGACAGCTTCAAGTTTCTTGGAGACCACATCTTTGCTGACTTTACCTGGACCACAATTCCCCACCAAGCGGGGAAAACACAACAAATGGTGTCGTTCCTTAGAAAGCTACAAGAAACCCACCTACCTCAACCCTAACTGAAGAACTTTTACTGCTCCACCAAAAAGCCTCCAGACCTACTGCTGTCAAGTGTGGTTCAGCAGCTTGACTAGTGGACAGGAGGACTTTACAGTGGGTTATGAGGACAGCAGAGCAGGTGATTAGAAGTACACTACTCTCTTACACTGGCAGAGTTCAGGGAATTAGAGACCACACACACCCTGCTTACCCCACTCCTGCGGGGAAAAGGTACGACACTAAAAAAAAAAAACTAACAATAAAGAAGTTTTTAACCACAAGCTGTTACAGATGTAACCCCACCACCACACACACACAGATGGAATAAACCTCATTCAGACCATCTTCCTGGACCGTGCAATAGTACTCATGTTTAGAACAGATCTCAAACATCAATTAACATTATAGCACCATGCACCTTATGTCCTACCTCTTATCCAGTGTAGATCATGCACTCTTCAGTGTATGTATGAATATGTGGATGTACAAGTCTGCACATTTTCACAAATTTAGATAGGTGTACAAGATGTGTCTATATTCAATTGAATTTTATTTGTATTGCACTTTCTACAATTGACTTTGTTGCATGTAGTTATATGCACATGTATAGCTTAGTATAGTTCCTTTGTTGTCTTTTGTGCACTTTTAATATTTGCTGCTAGAGAGCTGCTAAACTAATTTTTATTGTTATTGCAACAGTTGACAAAGACACAGTATCTCTCAGATGGCTGGGGACATCATTTGAGAATTTTAGGCCATTTTTGATTAAACATTTTGTAATCAAGTGTACACTGCTGAAGTTTCAGTATATTTTCTGCATATATGAGCCATGAGCGATGAATTTAAAAATTACTGTTATTTATATTCAAGTTGCTAGCAAGGTCCTGGTTACACAGTACCCAGGGTAATCCAGATAAGATCTTTCTGGTTCCTCCTGGGGGTCCATCCAACACAGTACAGGGAATTCTTTCAAAATTTCATAGATAAGAACAAAGTGAGGTCATCCCTACATCGATATTAGCCTTATAAGATTGAGGTGATGGTATTGATAACTAGATGGCAGTTTGAAAAATTTTCAATCAGTAAAATAAACAATGATACTTGTTCATACAGTTGATGTTTCATCCAACTCATTTTACATCCACCCAAAAAAACATTATTTCATACCTCCTTACTTGCTGCAAAACATTCAGTCTGGAAATGTATTGATTGGCCCAAAACAAAAGTTTACACATTCAAAATGTTTTTCGTCCTTCCATCATGCTGGATTTAAATAATAAATTAACACCCCTTCCTGAGTTGAAGTGGGTAATCAAAGCAGGGAAAACACTCAAAGGGAGTCTCTTGTGAGACTAGAGCTGTAAACTTCTGATCTAGAAGTATCTTAATTGTACACTCAAATCCCAAAAGCCAACATCATGAAAAAAGCTTTATTTAAAGGTCTGAGAAACAGGTTTGGCAGTCATGAGTTACAATGAAACCTTTATCCAACACAGTACTGCTGGATTTTCACTCCATGAAGCTCCTTGTTTCAACCCTCTACATGATCTTAACTGGACATGAGACATGGGCTCATCATGGGTACTGTAAATCCTCTGTCCTGTGCCATTTCTCGTCAATGGTCTGCAATATCCATCATTCGTCTCTCAATGTTGCTTCCTCCTGAAAGAGCATCCTGCAGATAAGAAAGGTATGTTTAAGAACTCTGATTTCACACAATGGGACCCGAGTTCGCATTGAAAATACCAGATAAATAATAACAATAAGAGATGCTTGTTTATTGAGTTTCTTGCATTAAAGTTCAACATTACACATCAGCCCTTTCTGTTTAACTATTAGCTGTTGCAATTCGCATGTGATTTTATAGGAAATCACCGCAAAACTCGGGCGGGGGTGTCCTCCAACACTGAAAAGCAGGCACTTCCTCCCATCACAATTAGGCTGCAGTTTAGGGTCTTCGACCTTCTTCTCTTCCTTTCGGCTGCTCCCTTCAGGGGTCGTCACAGCAAATCATCTGCCTCCATCTCGCCCTGTCCTCTGCATCATCTTCTCTTACTCCAATGACCTTCATGTCTTCCTTCACCACATCCATAAAACTCTTCTTTGGTCTTCCTCTAGGCCTTCTGCCTGGTAGTTCCAACCTCAGCATCCGACTACCAATATACTCACTATCCCTCCTCTGTACATGTCCAAACCATCTCAATCTAGCCTCTCTGACTTTGTCTCCAAAACATCTTACATGGGCTGTCCCTCTGATGTACTCATTCCTGATCCTATCCATCCTCGTTACTCCCAGAGAGAACCTCAACATTTTCTTCTCTGCTACCTCCAGCTCTGCCTCCTGCCTTTTCCTCAGCGCCACTGTTTCTAGGCCATACAACATCGCTGGTCTCACCACCGTCTTGTACACTTTTCGTTTCATTCTTGCTGACACTCTCCTATTGCACATCACACCAGACACTTTTTCTCCAACCATTCCAGCCTGCCTGCACACACTTCACCTCTTTTCCACACTCTCCATTGCTCTGGATTGAGCCCAAGTACTAAAGTACTGAAAATCCTCCACCTTCCTTATCTCTGCTCCCTGTAACATCACCGTTCCTCCTGGGTCCTTCTCATTCACACACATGTATTCTGATTTTCTGAGGCTCACCTTCATTCCACTCCTTTCCAGGGCATACCTCCACCTCTCTAGATTTTCTTCCACTTGTTCTCTGCTGTCACTACAGATCACAATGTCATCTGCAAACATCATAGTCCATGGAGATTCTTGTCTAACCTCGTCTGTCAGCCTGTCCATCACCATAGCAAACAAGAAGGGGCTCAGAGTTGATCCTTCATGCAGTCCCATCTCCACCTTGACTCTTCTGTCACACCGACAGCACACCTCATCACTGTCTTACATCTCTCATATATGTCCTGCACCACTCTAACATACTTCTCTGCCATACTTCTCTGCTTAAAAATGGGCACCAGCACACTTCTCCTCCATTCCTCTGGCATCTGCTCACTCTCTAAGACCTTGTTGAATGTTCATGGCACCCTGTCATATGCTTTTTCCAAATCCACAAAAGGTACAATGCAGTTCCCTCTGACTTTCTCTGTACTTCTCTATTAACATCCTCAAAGCAAACACTGCATCTGTGGTGGTCTTTCTTGGCATGAAACCAGTCTGTTGCTCACAAATGCTGACCTCTGCCCTTAGTCTAGCTTCCATTATTCTTTCCCATAACTTCATCGTATGGCTCATCAACTTTATCCCTCTGTAGTTGCCGCAACTCTGCACGTCTCCTTTGTTCTTAAAAATGGGCACCAGCACACTTCTCCATTCCTCTGGCATCTGCTCACTCTCTAAGACCTTGTTGAATGTTCTTGTCAGAAAATCTACTGCTACCTCTCCTAGACACTTCCATACCTCCACAGGTATATCAGGACCAACTGCCTTTCTATTTTATCCTCTTCAGTGCCCTCCTCACTTCACCCTTACTAATCTTTGCTACTTCCTAATCGTCAACAGTCACCTCTTCTACTCTTTTTTTTCTCTGTCTCATTTTCCTCATTCATCAGCTCTTCAAGGTACTCTTTCCCTCTTCCCAGCACACTTCTGTCATCAATCAATACATTTCCCTCTCGGTCCTTTATCAATCTAACTTGCTGCACGTCCTTCCCATCTCTAGCTCTCTGCTGTGCCAACCTGTATAGATCATTTTCTCCCTCCTTACTGTCCAACCTATCATACAAGTCATCATATGCCCTCTGTTTGGCCTTAGCCACTGCTACTTTCGCCTTACGCTGTGTCTCCCTGTACTCCTGTTTACTCTCAATGTCCCACTTCTTCTTAGCTAACCTCTTCCTTTGTACACACTGCTGCACTTCCTCATTCCACCACCAAGTCTCCTTATCTACTTTCCTTCCAGAGAACACACCAAGTATTCTCCTACCTGTCTCCCTGATCACATTTGCTCTGGTTGTCCAGTCATCTGGAAGCACTTCCTGACCACCCAAAGCCTGTTTCAACTCCTCCTTGAAGACAACCCGACACTCTTCCTTTTTCAACTTCCACCACTTTGTTTCCTGCTCTGCCTTTGCCTTCTTCACCTTCCTCACCATCAGCGTCATCCTGCATACCACCATCCTATACTGTTTGGCAACACTCTCCCCCACTACTACTTTGCAGTCACTGATTTCCTTCAAATTACATCGTCTACACAAGATGTAGTCTACCGGTGTGCTCCTACCTCCGCTTTTATAAGTCACCCTATGCTCCTGTTTCTTCTTGAAGAAAGTATTCACCACAGCCATTTCCATCCTTTTTGAAAAATCGATCAACATCTGTCCTTCTGTGTTCCTGTCCTGGATACCAAACCTGCCCATCACTTCCTCGTCCCCTCTGTTACCTGCACCAACATGTCCATTCAAGTCTGCACCAATGACCACTCTTTCAACATATCAACTTTTAATATTGCAGTCAACAGTGTCAAAGTCAAATACCTTCGTCACACTCCGTGCTGTTGCTGGGGGTTTTTAATTGACTTGAATTTGTTCGAAAATGTCCAAATTAATTTATTTTCACGTTGGGACCTTTAATAGTGACAGAACACTATTAAAAGTCCCCTTCCATCATGCTTTCCACCTTTGTTGTTAATACAGTACTGGCCAATGAGAATCGCTGTTTCACCGAACTCGTGAAATTGACCAATCACAAGCCACAGTTGACACTGATTTCACTCTGGTCAATTTTTAGTACGGTGAATGATAGGGGACACGTTGAATATACAGGGTTCATAGAAGCAACGCTTGATACAATTGAAGCATTTAAGGACTTTTCAATGACAAATATTTCATCAACTTGTACGCAATATCATTACCAAGACATTTGTAAGGATAGTGAACACAATGAAATTTCAACAAAAATACTTGGAGAAATTCTGTTACATGTCATGTTTAATCAATCATGCTGATAAGCTGACACACATGGTACAGAGTCTGTGATTCACACTGCGCATTGCTACAGTATTGTAGCAATATGCAAGACAGTGCCAAGTTAATCACTTGTGGATTTCAGGATGTAAACATAGCAATTAAAATACTGATAAGTTTGTATTGTGCAAATTACTTGTACCTAAATGAAGCGGTTAAATAAAAACTTTATTTTTATGCACTTTTCAATGACTATTTACAAAATTCCTGACTTTTTCAAGCAGAGCAAGTGAAATATGCCATGGTCAAGCTCTTTTCATCGTACATGACTCAATTCAAGCAATTTTTAAATCTGTGCCAACCCTGTTATACAGATATTTGTTCCCTGCGTTTTGTTTTTTCCCCCCCAACACAACTGACCGGTTTATTTCTCATTTTCTGCATCTGTGAATGCTCAGGCGGGGTTTTCATGTACAATTTCGGCCCAACCAGCCGTGTTACCACCACCACCAAAGATACTTTTTAAGGCTGGTCCAATGTGAACTCATTATTTCCAGCTCCATAGACAAAAGTCACATAAGCAGCTCACTTCTGTTGATGCCATGTTTCCAATGCAAGACAGAAGGAAACCCAACCACCCCACCATCACTGTTAAATCTTCACCACACTGTGCTATGGATTCAGACTAATAATGGGGTGTTCATATTTCTGTAACAATACCCGACAGTATGGGATTAGATTAAACAGTAAAGTTTATACTATTGCACTTGTGCTTCTAACCATTTCTATGGTTACATAGAATCTTTTTTGGTGTGCCTGCCATGTCGGTTTCTAAGACACTTTAAAAGGAGTCTCCAGTGTCAGATCTTTAACGCTTAATTGTATTTTTCCACGATATTAATGACATTGCAGTTTCTTGATCACATGACAGCCAGCAAAAAAATAAAAGTGCACACTGCAGGCAGATTTCCTTCAGAAACCAACTTGTTCTACCTCTTACAGATGCTTCCTCAACATCTTCACTTTTGATTAATATGTCAGTTAACCACCACTTCAAGCAAAGTCTGCAGTTAAGCACTCTGCTATGGTGTTGGCACCACCTTATGTCATGGCGGTGTAACCGTGATGATTTACAGATAACATTGATTTACAGATAACATTGTACATTTCTGTACAAATGGCACAGCAAAATGTCTACCAGTAGACAATTTCAAATATCATACTAAACAAATCTACAGGCATAAACAAAACAGTAAATGCAAAGAGGACCACCCTGTTGGTCTTTACACCTGAGCCTAGTGGCTCATCAGGCCGGTTCTTATTCCCAGTTTCTGTGGCGTCAAGTGACCAGGAGTTCAGTTCCTCCTGGATGGGACGCTTGTCCTGGTACCTCAGACAGCCTAACAATTCATGACTACAGACAAGCTCAGAGTATAGAGAATTAGACTCCTGCAGCTGAATTTCAGCAAAGATATAAAAGCATCTCAAAATTTCAGATGCTACCTCTTGAGTAGGCATCACACAGTGCGTAGTGATTCGACATGATTTCAACATGTTTCAAAATGATTCAACAGGGACAGTAATTCAATATGATTTCAACTCCTGCATTGCACTTCTAAAACAGTGCAGTTAACAAGTGGACGGGTCTGAAAGCAGTTAAAAAGATGGCAGAGTGGAAAAACATTGCAAGCAGGTAGTGAAACAATGATGTGAATAAGGTTTCAGTGGGTCATATAGAACACGGTCCAAAAAGTCTTGTAAAGGAGAAAGTATGGCAGCTACACAGTAAAACATGGTTTACAGAGCAGCTGTGACATTTCAAACTTCACAGTTTATAGCCCCGAGTGCCAGTCAATGGCAAAAATCACTGTGGCCCAACATGGTTTAGAACTGCTGAATCGCTCTCATGCAAGTCCTACTGTACAGTGTACCTGGCACCAATATCAAATTCTTTCCTTGTGAACAATAGATGTTGGAGTCTGAAATTATGGACTGGGTCAGTTTCCAGCCCTCAACCCATTTGTTGTTCCGGTTGAAATTTTGCCATTAAAAATTTTTAAAAAGTGTCTAATCCTATATAACTTTAAAGAACTTTTACTTTTGAAATGCAGATGAAAGATAAAAGACTGGAATCAGGATACCTTTTCTCTCACTGAACAGAGAATAATGTGAAATGATGCATGTTTACATGAAGGTGAACAAAGGTGTTTTAAAAAAAAAAAAAAAAAAAAAACCTCTTACTAACGCCAACGACACGCCAACACAAACTAACTGAAAATATTCCATATGAACACGTGGTACTGGTGCAAACCAGTATCATTGAAACAACTGCACAAAGCGGAGTGTAAAATAAGAGAAAAGATGATTACATTTCCGATAGCAAGTCCATGCCTGATTTTAGAGTGTACGCAAGTGCTATGAATCTTGACATGCTAAGCGATATCGTATCTTTCTAATTGACTGTTCCAGCCTGGCAGTGATGCCAATTCATTGGATTGGTTGGGCTGTATCAGTGACCTATGCAACAGCATTACTGGCTAGTGCCAAGCTGCACATGCAAGTGCAGAAATCACGAAAACCATTTCTTTTTGTTCCTAAACCAAATGAATAGAGCAAAGCCAAGTTGGTAAAACTGAATAAGCAATTTTGGATTTACCTTCTCGCTCATGTCTGGCAGCACTCTGTTTGTACTTGGTTTAACTAAAATCTAAAGTCACACTGATTCTAAGAAATGACAACCCCACCCAACATGACATCACTGTTCATCCCCCAGTAGTAATCTACGGTTTAAAATGACAAGTTATGTGCTTTTTAAATGGTCATTTATGTTAAAATGACTCCGTATCACAAATTATACTGTAAGGACGACCAATACCAGTACTTATTAAATTGGAACCCCAAGTATATTAGTTTTATACAGACCCAGTTTTAGGTTTATAAGCACTACTGAGACGGAATCAAAATTTCGGTAACTACCTATCTCTAGTGAACCACGAATGTGGTGCTCTCCAAGCTTCTACCTAAAGTAAAGCTTCCAAAAAAATCCGTTCAGTTTTTGGAAAATTCCCAACCTTCGAGCGTATTGTATACGTAGGGGTCTTCCCGGTTGTTCCCGCAAGTGTAAAGATGAACTTGTTGCACTTGTATTCACGGCGACGTTACAAAAGGAATCTAAACAAATCCAACGGGACTGTGCTTGTTGACATTTGAAGCGGATGAAGAAAGCGTGACAATTCCCGACCCCTTGGGACGTGAAGACGGCTGGGAGACAGAAAATGACACCTTATCGAAGTGGCTGCCATGTATGTACGCTGACATAGTGGATTTTTTGTTAATGAAGGACCAGGCACCCCTACTAGTGCAACTTCGTAATGACTACAAACAAGGAAAATACAGTAAAACCTCCGCTGACGAACGCTTAAGCTCACGAACTTTTCGCCTCAAGAACATTAAATTTGCGAGCATATAGTCTCTGCTGACGAACTAGTTTTCGGCGGACGAATCAAACCACGCGGTCGAACGGCGCCACGGTGGCGGCCACGAGAAGCTGACGCACGCTCATGGCGTCACAGTTCGTCACCCCCTTTCTTTGAATGCGGAAGTGGTTTGTGTTTGCTAACATTTTGGACCATATTGAGTGTACTTTTGCTATTATGGGACCGAAAAAGACCCCACCACAGGCGGAGATCATTGAAAAACACGAACGAGGTGTGCGTTTGTGTGACTCAGCGTCCCAGTACCCTAAGTCGACCATTGCTCCCATCCTTAAGAACAAGGAAGCTATTAAGGGTGCGTGTGTGGCTAAGGGTGTTTCCAAACAGTAGGTGTTTCCAAACACGCCTTCCAAACAGTAAGTCCCTCCCTCCCTCCCTCCTCCTCCCACTCCATTCCATCAAGCCATCAACTACCATCACAAAGGTAAATAAAACGACTTTATTATACAGTACAGTTTATTTCTTTAATTACAATACAATAGCACATTTATTATACATAAAATAAGGTATATTTTTGTGTAGTTTTAAGGCTTATTTAGTAGAAAATTATGTTTTATGGGGACCTGGGAACGGATTATTCTCATTTTAATGGTTTCTTATGGGAAATAAATGTTCGGAAGACGAACTTTTCGCCTCACACACACTTTCTGGGAACCAATTATGTTCGTGAGCAGAGGTATCACTGTACAAGTTTGACAGCTGCACCGAGTGATCTGACAGCTCTTGTTTGTCTATTTTACAAATTAACATAACAGTAATTTTCAAAATCTAAGTGTATGATATTTAATGATTATGCCATCGCCAATTTTTATGGTAATTTAACAGGTAAATAAAGGTAATATAGTACATAGGGTCTGCTAGGATTAAATGAAGAATGAGAACATTGTATTCGACCTTGAGACTCTGTATGTGGCTCAACTATGTTATTTTGTCTGTTTCTTTGTACATTGACGCATGAGCTGTTTCATTCCGTTATCGGTGCAGGTGCAATATGTTTTATGTTCTATCAACAACGGGAAGCCGAAACTATGTGGCAGCTTCGGCGGAAGGGAACTCCATATTAGCACATGATGAAGACTGTGCCCTTGAAACTGTACTTATCTCCTTGCACATGCACAGAAACTGCATAAATACACTTTAAGAATGATGCATCTTTGAGCTGTGGATGAATAAACCAGACTGATTTCACTCGTGTGGTTTGTTGTCTTCTGTTCCCGGAGTACTCCAGACACTGAGATATAAGGATTTGGACAGTGTACAGGACGAGGTGTGAGGGCCCGATTAAGGCGATCCTTACAGGGTCTATGAATTCGAATAAAGAACACTTTAATTATAAACTTACTGCTTTAATCCAACGTTTGCGTCCCTCCGGATCCTTCAGTTTGGTAGGGAAGGTAAATAATGTGTATGGCAGCGCACATGTACACGCGTTAGTCCCAAATTTGCAGGCATGTATACTGCAAATTTCCTTTTGCTATCACTTGATTCACAGTTCACTACGGCACAATGCGCACCTGGTGTATCGATACATGTAATTTAAGGCATAAGGCAGGCTTTAAGCGGCAGTTGTTAGGATGTGTTTACATCCAAAAGCAAGTGGCTACAAGAAAGTTTGGTAGCAGTGACACTTGGACCAGAGGTTGGGTCACGTTACCCGCACATGCGCAGTAGTAATGCAAATTAATCTATTGAGAATACTACTCGATAGTTAGGTGAAACGGCAACTGTTCCCCTCCCACTCGAGTAACTGCTGCTCAACCCCAGAGTATGTGCTCATCATCAAGACGCAATACTTTGTGATCAAGTTTGTGAGCTACTGCCGCCAAGAGAGAACAGTAAATAAGCTCTAGGTATTCTCTCTTCCAAAAGCATGGCTAAACCCCGGTCTGGTGACAGTAACCCAGTCTGTACCAACAGTGATTACCATGCAAACCAGTTAAACTGGAAAACTTTTAGATTTGTTCTTTTAAACGGACTTAATTTCGGTTTTCTCAGCACAACTGAAACCAAAACGAAATTTCAGGAAATTACCCATCTTTAATAAATTCTCCAATTGAATGAGATGTGATCATAGTACTAGAGAGTTTCATACTCGAGTACACTCAGCAATCAAATATACGACACAAGAGCCAACATGACCACGTCCAAACACACTCTGAAGAAAACTGCAGCCAAGCATGACAGTGATCACCCTTGTCAACCAAACCAGACTTGGGAGTTCAAGATTTTTTTGGATGAAGTGCAGATCAAGTTGTTTACGTATGTACTGAAAAGAATGAATTACACATAGGGGGAAAAAAAAAATACAGACCATGACAGAGGACACATGACAGTCAATAACAATCTCATAAGCCTCATATCTCAAGATAACCATCTCCACCAAGGACAATAAAGCATTAAAAGCAAATATATAAGTGTTTTCTCAGCATGTGATCCATGAAGTGCCGTACCTTCTGTGAGGCGTGCTTTCCCTCCAGTGGGTTGGCACAGCACTGTGGAGCATCCTACACACAACACCACTGTCTGAGCATGACTGAACACTGTGGTGATCTTGTAGCAACCTACAGGTACAGGGAACAAAGGTGGAAAAGCTCAGTATACAAGCCAAGCTGGTGAGTAACTCCTCCTGACTGGAACTCACACCAGAAAACTTCAAAAGGCTGCATGGAAATAAGGAGCAGGTTCAAATGATTCAATGTTACCTGGACATTTCACATCCATGAAATAAGAGTTTGGGCTCTGGACAAGTCTCTTCTTCTTGTGCCGCCTCCTCTCCTCCTCTGCAGACGGGTGCAGCAAGTCTTTTGCCAGCTGTGACATTAAAATAGGTGAGGAAAAAAAATAGATGGAATTGGACAGAGAAAACAAAAGGAACATTGCCATATGGTTTTGAAGGACCTGTTACTTTTGTCACTTAAATGTTTCTGCTATCTGTGGTCTGCTTCACAAAGTTCCATTCTTAGAATCTGTCATTAAAAAAAATAATAATAAATAAATTAATAAAAAAGGTTTAAGCACTGCCTAAAAGTGGTTCCTGGTTGAGAAATAGGTTCCTATTAATTTGTGTCCAAACCTGGATTTACTCTTCATTGCCTTTCCCTTCATGCCCCGATTTCCACATTCATCAATCCACATTCATCATTCATCACCCGTCCTAAGTTATTCATCTAATGAGTTCACGTTCTGACAAGCTTCTGATTTTTATATTTAGTCCAGAAACATCTATTTACCTGAAACTCTGTATGAGATTGCATTTTATTCTGTGCAGGTCTGGCTGATCCTATATTTTTGGGGTCCAGTTTTTGACCAGGCTATTAAATCCTGGATTTGGTGCTGACCTTTTAACACATGCAAATTGAGCATTTCAAAAACCAAAGCAGTGGACAACTACAATGCAGCACCCAGAGTCGTTGGGAGCAGTGCTCAAGGGCCCTCACCACCAGCACCATACATTTTCCTGCCTTTCCAAGAACCAAACGAGCATTCTTTCAGTCCTAAAACCTCTCCTCAAACCATAATATTCACCAGTCAAGTGCAAACAAGTCACACATTCAGCATCAACTCAGTAACATGACAGCCTTGTCAGGATTCCTGTGGTGGACATACACGAATAACAGCCAGGACATGAGACAACTATCCAAGCCATGTTCTGTTGCTTTACTGAAGAGCAACACTATATACACCCTTTCTGCAAACCACACAAATATGACAAAAACCTTTGAAGACTCAACTAATAGGTAGGAATAAAAGCAAGTAAATTCATTCTAAACTGTCATGCTTGCCCAAGACCACAGCTTACTAGGTGTTCAAACCAAATCAATCAAAAAAAAAAAAAAACATGTACCTCTCCAATTGTGTACCCTAATGGTTAAAGAAGTTTCTGTGGGACTGAAAGGTCATTGGTTTAAACCTCAAATTAGCAGGAAAAATGTGCAGCTTTGTGGGGAGTGTTGTACCTGACCTTTCACCATCTTCATTACTTAAGTGCCTTTGAGCAAAACAGCTCACCACCTACTGCTCTCCAGGCACTGCAGTGTGTTTGTCTGCTCAGTTTTGAATGGGTTAAATACAGAAATAAAAAAAGCCTTGTGAAATCAATACGGTATAAAATGCAATAGTTTTAGGGGGAAATTGTAATGATTCAGAAGCCTAGGTCTGGGGGAACACTAATTATGAGTTTAGCATGAAACCATATTTTTAAAAAAAAATTTAAACCCTAGTGCTACACCACAATGTGTTTTAGCAGGGTTCCTTGGAAAATCCATCAGTTTAATACAAAGTACGGTGGCTCAAGACTTTAGGTTCAGGGTTACTAATGAGAAGGTCTGGGGTTCATGTGCCTCCACACTGAATGTACCACTGTTTGGTGCAACATCCTGTCTTCTCTAGCTGAGTCACATTATAACAGATGACTAATCTCAGAATACCAGCATTATGGGATATGTGAATAGCATGTCTATGCTGTAATAATTTATGGTAGACCCGACCTAGATGAAGACTACATCCGAAATCATCCACCAGATTTTACCATGGTTACGCAACCATGCGAGATCTCATCAAAGCTTCATCTGAGTAACACAAAATCTCTGAGTAACATACATCACATCCACAGTCTGACTACTGTACTGCGGACAATATTCCACCAACAATCTCTAAACCTTTATCCTGCTGTCGTTCGTGATTGAAACAGAGAATTGTACGGAGTGTGCTTTTCTCTGCCATGCGCCGAGCTCACATGAACACCGCCATGTTGTCGCTTATCAACTTCAGAGACCGTTAACTTCGAATTAAACCTCATTTCCTTCATCAAATCTAAGCCAAAGTTAATGTTGGAAATAAACAACAAAGTTACATTTACACGCTCGACTGAATAAACCATAAAAATATAAAGGTTTGAAACTTTAAACTGATGCCTTGGTTGAATTTTGTACTTACAGGCATGTTGTTACGATGCGAGGCCGCGGTGAAAAGGGGGGCCAGGCGGAAACACATTGCTCATATCGACGGGGTCGAGAAGCAGGGGCCGGAAGTTCTCCAGCGGACATTTTCATATTAAAAGTCCTGATTTTTTGCTTTCGATTTTAGCAATTCCGTAGAAACAATTCTTATGAGTCCCAGAACTGGCAAGGAGTTCATGTGTTGAGTTTGCTTCGGTGGGTTTCCTCTTGGTAATCTCTTTTCTCCCACAGTCTAAAACATACAGCTTTAAATTTTAGTAAAATAAAAAAAATTAGCTGTTCCAAATTGCCCATAGATGTGAATGTCAGTTATTTTATGTGTGTTTTGTGATGGACAAGCAAACTGTTCAGGGTGTAATCCTTCTTAGCTGAAAGTTGACCGAGATAGGCCCCAGTCTCCCTGTGATTCTAGTTCAATTGAACTCCAGTCGAAATGTACAACACCAACGTGCATATTTACCCCACAGCCTTAAAAAAAAAAATCCTAACGATCGTACAGTCCCAAACAACAATTAATACATTTGATTCCCATCTATAGTCAATTTAGAGTAGCCAGCCAATTAATGTGCATGTCTTTGGACCATGCAAACACCAGGAGAACATCTACGCTTCATACAGAAATGCCTAGATCACGGGTCGGCAACCCAAAATGTTCAAAGAGCCATATTGGACCAAAAAAAACCCTAAAAACAAATCTGTCTGGAACTGCAGAAAATTAAAAGCCTTATATAAGCCTTATATGATGGCAACACATGCTGTAAGTGTATACAGTAGGCCCTGATTATTCGCGAGGTTTGGTTTGGCCCATCCCGCTAATCAAGATAATCCACGAGTTCTGTACATGAAGTAAAACCCGATGTATCATGTATCACCGTGAATAGTCAAGAGCCTACTGTGTTAGCTATCAGCCTACTATCAAAATGACTAAGTAGGCTACAAATACATAAGCAGCATTCATGATTACATGTTTATTTTCCCTGCAGCACATCCTGGAGAGAACGACGCCACGTGAATACTCTATTGTGAGATATCCGGTGCTTTAAGTTTAACTTCCATTACTATATTAATGTATTGTGTTTTGTTGCATTTATGAAATTATAGAAATTGAATAAAGAAATCAGCGGCCATTCAGAGTTTACATACCCGCACAACAGCACTGTCTGTTCAATGTCATTCACATCACAGGACTCATCACAGGCAATTGAGTATGCCGGAGCTGAATTAATGTCCTTTATTTGTTGATTGGTGATGTTGCCTACCATTATAATGGCCCTTTCCTTCATTGTCTTTGCGAGAGGCATGTCTTTAATTTTCGGTGTTATCTCTGTTTTGTTTTTGAAGTCTGAAAATAGGTGCGCTGATATTTTAATGAATGAATCCTTCATGTAATCATCATCTGTGAAGGGTTTTCCACGCTTTATGTCTCGGGTTGCAACAAAACTAGCAGTAGTAGTGGAGATTGGAGATGCAATCCACTTCTTAAATCTATCTTTGCGCTCCTCTAATTTCTTCAGTAGTACTACAATCGCACTTTTTCTCTCAACCCCAACTGGGTGGTCGATTGCAAATTTAGCATGCCTTCCCTGGAAATGTCTTTCCAAATTACTATTTTTGTTATTTGACAGCTTCTCATTACAAACATGCAGGCAATCCTTCTGCATTGGCAATAGAAGCAAATGATTCAGTCATTTCTTTCTCGAATGCTCTGTTCTCATCAGCTGTCTTTCTCTTTTTTCCTTTGGGATCCATGGCCATGACACACCCACCGGTTTGTTTGTAACAGCTACCAGCCTGGCAAAGCATCATGCTGAAACATGAGTCGCAGGCTATGACACAAATCTTCATTGACGGTGTTTGTCAGGCTTGTCCTCCTACAGAAAACATATTAAAACAAAACAATACCCCCTCCCCAGCTTTTTTCATTTTCATATTTTTGAAAAACTCCAGGGAGCCACTAGGGTGGCACTAAAGAGCTGCATGCGGCTCTAGAGCCACGGGTTGCCAACCCCTGGCCTAGATGAATGTGAGGTTCTAACCCAAAACCATTCTGAGTATTTATAGGTTTATATTCACATTGTTTACACTTTCCCTTGTGGGATAAAGTACATCCATTCATCTATTTATCCATATATCTATATATAAAATGAATGGCTTTTCAATGACTGGCTGCAGTACAAACTGCAACCTCATCTACTGTTAATCAATAGGGAGGGTGTTGATCTTTCATTTTAAGTCACCGCTTTGCAAATCATTTTTAATGAATTAATCAATTAATTAAATAATTTGCTGAAACCTTTAAGCTTACTTGGACAGTAGGCAGACTGGAGCTTATCTCAGCCAACTTTGGGCGAAGGTGAGGCACACCCTGGACAGCATGCCAACACACACAACTATTCTCAATCATATTCACACCTCGGAGCAAATAGCTAGTCTAGAGCACGTATTTGGATTGTGGAATGCAACTGACGATGCAAGCATGGGGAGAATATCCAATCTGCACAGAAATACCCTCACTGAGCCTGGGACTCAAACCTTGGACCTTCTTACTGTAAAGCAGACACGTTTATTTGATGATTAAACTTTTATTTATTTATTTATGTTAACACATCATTCATTCGTTTTCTGAACCGCTTAATCCTAATTAGAGTCGCAGGGAGACTAGTGCCCATTTCATGACTAGCAGAGTACACCCTGAACAGATTTCTTGGCCATTGCCAGGCATAATCAAAAGATAATTTTTTATCCCATTAATATTCTACAACCATCTTAGGTCATAGATCATGAACTGCAAAACAATTTTTTAGGATATTTTGTAAAGAAACTATATTTTTCATGCTTTTCAACTGATGCATTATGGTGGCAGAATGTGGCATAGAGGTTAGCACATTTTCACAGCAAGAAAATCCTGGGGTCAGGTCCTGTAGTTTGCATGTTTTCTCTGTGTTAGAGTGGTTTTCCTCTGAGTACTGTGGTTTCCTCCCATAGAACAAAGACATGCACATCAGACTAACTGACTGTTCCAAATTGTCCTTAAAGTGTGTGTGTGTATGTGTGTGTGCATTGGCATGGTTTGGACATGTACAGAGTAGGGATAGTGAGTATATTGGTAGTAGGATGCTGAGGTTGGAGCTACCTGGCAGAAGGCCCAGAGGAAGACCAAAGAGAAGATTTATGGATGTGGTGAAGGAAGACATGAAGGTAGTTGGAGTAAGAGTAGAAGATGCAAAGGACAGGGTGAAATGGAGGCAGATCATTCGCTGTGGCGACCCCTGAAGGGAACAGCCGAAAGGAAAAGAAGAAGAAGAAGGGTGTGTGTATTGGCCCTGCAATGAATTGACAAGGTGCTCGGGATGTACCCTGCCTTCAGACAGTGTATGCTGAGATAGGCTCCAGCCTCTCGCCAACCCAAGTAGGATTAATTAGCTTGGCAAACAAGTGGGTGAAGAGTGGTCTTGTTTTCATGTGAGTATTTAGTTATAGGGGACCAGAACTAGCCCCAGCTGTTTTACTGGTCACCACAAAGACAAGACAACATTCATTCATTCATTTTCTGAACCACTTAATCCTGATTAGACTCACTATGTTGGTGCCTATCTCTGCCGAATCTGGGTGAGGGCAGAGTACACCCTGGACAGCTCGCCAGGCCATCACAGGGCAGAAACACACTGACGGCTATGCAGCTATTGATGACGATAGTCAGCAATGATTCTTTTACATGCCTCTCACCAATGATAAGTGACAGACATGGCCAGCCCCTGATAACCCAGTCAGCAGTGACAACCCTTTGAGCGTGAGGATTGAAACCTGAAGCACCTTTACCACCAGGCCATCACTGCCGGGGACAAGACAACATCAGTGTCCAAAACTTTGATCAACTGACATGTGGATGAAGAAAAAGTTGATTTGTGGACTCTCTGCTGCAGTGTCACTTATATAAACAAAAACTACAGACTGGATGTTGGGCAGGGAAAGCTGGTTCTATCAACTTGCACTAATACACTCATACATAATCTAATACACATTCACGTAAGTTACAAATTACTGAAATGATTTTCACACCAAATTTCCCAAAAGATTTCAACTCTTTTTTTTTTATTATTTATTTTATTAAAGCCAACAGGGGTACAGAAACTCAATGACGTGTGTGTGTGTATGTGTGTGTGTGTGTGTGTGTGTGTGAGAGAGAGAGAGAGAGAGAGAGAGAGAGAGTTGCACTGTGTAGACCTATATTTTTATTCACTTTGATCGCAAATTTCGTTGAGTAAACATCAATGTGTAGAATAACAAAATATATATGTTTGAAGCGTCTGGGGTCAGAACCGCGGCGTTTGTATGTCTCTGTGCGAGAGCAGCGACCCCTGGTGGCACATTCCTTCCCTGTATCACTCTGTGCTCTTTCACGCCCTCTAATGGAGCGCGTGCCTCTCCCTCCAGACGTAAAGCCTTCGGGAACGAGTGAGAGGAAAACTTTCGGGAGAAAAACGCTGGTGTTGTACGTGTATGGATTTATATGGCCTGCAGTTGAAGAAAGAAAAACTGGCGAAATGCCGAGACATCCTGACAAAAAGTAGTCTAAAAGTGGAACAAGCGGCGAGTTGGTGATTTTCTGTTTCGTTTAATGCAAAGTTTTGGTTGGAGGAACAGGAGCAACGGAAACAAACGGAATTTACCGGTCACCTCGTATTATCGTTATTAATATTTTAAATACCGACGTTTCACTCAGTGGACGATAAGAATGTCTCAGGTTTAATGTGTACGAGTGTTGCCTGAGAAAAGAGAGGGGGGGAAAACAGAAGAAAAACTTTTGAAACTTGTACAAATATCCTGGATAAAGAAGAATGGCAAAGAAATACGACTTCCTGTTTAAACTGCTGCTGATTGGTGATAGCGGGGTGGGGAAAACATGTCTGATCATCCGGTTTGCAGAGGATAATTTTAATTCAACATACATATCCACCATCGGTAAGTGTAGAAAGTCAAGCTGTCGTGTGTGTGTGTGTATCGAGTGTAAAGACGGTTGTTGTGTGGTAAAACGAGTCTTTTCGGGCTGTTCACGAACCGGTTTGTTGGTCATGTCAGTACTAGTCCTGTCACCTCATGATATCATTCCTTCATCAGTCAGAGCTCAGAGGGCGAGCGCGCGCCTCCTGTCGGCCTTCTCTTCAAATCACACGCACCATAACACACCATAACATCGACTTCTCTTTCAGTTATTTTCCCTTCATTACTGTACACTCGTTTTCTAAACTAACTTCTGTTCTCTCACAAACATTTCCCTTGAGGGCTAAGTGCCCAACTGGCACTCTGGTGGTCCTGGGCTTGAAACCCCAACTTTCAGATCAGTAACCTAGAAGCTTTCACTGGGGCATGATGGTTGCAATCTCAGTTCATTTTCTGTAACCGCTTCATCCTAATTAGGGTCACGGGGAGGCTGGTGCCCATCCCAGCCAACTCAGGGCGAGGGCAGAGTACACCCTGGACAGCTCACCGGGCCATCGCAGGGCGGAAACACGCTGACGGCTTTGCAGCCTACTCTTGTCAAAAGTCAGCAATGGTTCTTTTACATGCCTCACACCATAGACAGTGAGAGATATGGTCAGCCTTTGATAACCCAGTTAGCTGCACTGGGGGGGGACAACCTTGTGGAGAGTGGGACTCGAACCCCCAACCTTTGGATCAGCGATCCGGCGCCTTATAACACTAGACCACCACTGCCCCTGGTTGCAATCTCCACGATTTAAAACAGCATGAAGCGCCATGATTATTGGGACGGTCTTGGGGTATGAAATGGGGTGGGGTACATCCAATAAATGAAACTTGAAGCAATCGTCTTTCAAGTTCATCAAGATCCCCCACGATGACACATCAAGGTCTGTTATCATGCTCTGCTAAGATCTACTCCAATCCATACATTCTATACCATTTGGCATCAATTTGTAATGTATCGTGTAATCACAACAAAATTTTTGACTCTCAAAAATTTTCCACAATCAACTCGGTCAGCTCAAATCTACCAAGTGTCCCAATTTAAACCAAGGTTTACCCAAAACAACACCACACTTTATAGTACGAAGTGCAATGATTTTGGTGTAAGGTAAAGTCCTTTGGGTTGTTCCCGCAGTGCAGCTAACTTTGTTATCAAAAGCAACCATGTCGCTCACTGTATGTGGTGAGAGGCTGTAAAAGAACCATTGTTGACTTTTGTCAAGAGTAGCTGCATAGCTGTCAGTCCTATGATGGCCTGGCGAGCTGCCCAGAGTGTACTCTGCCCTCACCCAGAGTCGGCTGAGATGAACGCCAGCCTCCCCGCGACCCTAATGAGCATTAAGTGGTTCAGAAAATTAATGAATGAATGTTAGGTTGCTGTCTGTCAACTTTATCAAAGAAAGGAAAAATAAAGAATGAGACACACCAAAATCATTGGTGGGGCTGGTGGCGTAGTGTTTAGCTCATGATCGGGAGGTTGTGTGTTCAAATCGCAGTTAGACCCCCACTGTGCTAAGACCCCTGGGCACGGTCTTAACCACAAGTGTGCCTCTGTTCACCCAGCAGTATGAATGGGTACCAGTAAAAATATACTGGGAAGGTAACCTGTGATGGACTCGCGTCCCATCCAGGAGGAGTTGAACTCCTTGTCACTTCGCGCTATGGAAACTGGGGATAAGCACCGGCTTCGTGGGCCACTTTGGCTTGGGTGTAAAAAGCCCAACAGCTTTTTTTTTTTTTGCAGGAATAATATTGAGGACAAACATTTGTTGGAAGAGATATATCCAAATGAAATAAAATTTTTATTATATAGTTTCCTATGAAAGTCCTGGATCAGTGGGGTTTTGTTTTGGTAATACAGTAGGCCCTCGACATTCACGGGGGTTCGGTTCCGAGCCCTCCCGTGAATCGAGATAATTCACGAGTTCTGTACCCGGAAGTAAAACCCCATGTATGCGCGAATGAGCAGTCGGAAGTAAAATACTATGTATCTATTACATGCTCTAAAATATGCTTCTTCAACACATTCTATAGACAGTCTTACTCAGTAATACAGTATTAATGTAGTAAAATATAGTAATGATTAAGAAAAACTTTTCAATTTTTACTCTTATTTTTATTGATGATAAAATTTAACCATTATACAGCATATAATGTTGTAAAGCACTCGTTTTAAAGTCTTTTTCAATTATTATTCCAGTACAGTACTTAAGTTAATTCTTAGAATGTTTGTGCTTGAGATTTTATGTTCTGTAGCATGTTCAACAAATGATACCAAAAGGATAAGCTTTATTATGCTTCATGTCCTTTTACATTGAACTTGGAGTGACGTCTCCAAGATGGCGCTGCCTAGAGGGCAACGTCGCAGAGTTCTCAGAGTCAAATTGTTTCTTTGTTTGTTTTAATTTGTTTTATTTGTTTGCTCATGTTTTGCACTATGCTCGTCTATGACCGGTTGACCCTACTACAGCTATGAGCAGCTTCAGCTTCGGGCAACTAAGCACGCAACAACTTTAATCGTGAGCTAATATGCTATGGGAGCTCAATGCTAACCGCACCCCGGCTAACAATAAGCCCAGGCGGAGTTCTCAGAGTCTACAGCGCTTGGTTAGCACTTCCGGCCATGCTGCATGAAAATGTTCAGTCCCTGTGAAACAATATGGACGAGCTTCATGCTCAGATTGCAGCGCAGAGGGATCTACAGGACTGTGTTTCTGTGAAAAATGGCTCGAGGAGAGTACACCCGATGAGGCGATTGCACCAGCCGGCTACACAGCCTTCATCCCCTGCAATCCTAAGTGCCGGAGTTGTTGTTCGGCCCCTTCCTGCCTGGGCTTCTTGTCAGCTGGGGTGCGGCTAGCATTAGCTCGGCTAACAAGAAGCTCAGTTGAGTGTGCTTAGTTATACACGCCCGAAGATACTCCGATCTTATAGCTGTAGTAGAGTCGACCGGTCGTAGACGAGCATAGTGCAAAACATGAACAAAAAACAACAACAAATAAAACAAATTAAAACGAAGAAAAGAAACAATTTGCCTCTGAGAACTCCGCGACGTCGCCCTCTGGGCAGCGCCATCTTGGAGACATCACTACAGGACTTATTACACGTCCTGTAATAAAGTTTATCCTTTTGCTATCGTTTGTTAAACATCAACAGAACATAAAATCTCACGTATAAACATGAACTTAGGTACGGTACTGGAATAATAATTGAAAAAGATTATTAATACAACAGTTCAGAGAAAACCGTCGTTTCTCAGGAGAAAGTCTTGTTTCTCCAGAAGAGACATCCAGCGTTTTCTATCGCTTAGCCAGAGAAGACGCATCACGTTTGAGTGGTATCATAGAGCTTAACTGGTAATTAAAATACACACAAAAAAAGAGGCTCAGTGTCAACTTGTGAGCAAATAAGGAAAAAGGGGCGGGACATCAGCTCAACCAATCAGGAGAAAGGAGGACAGTCATTGGCTGAATTTGAATCACGTGCAGGTTGCTCGGCAGTCAGCGAATACTCAAACTGTGCTTGCAAAACCGCGAATAGTCAAGGGCCTACTGTACACTGAAGACATCTGGTTTCATTCATATCCCTGATAGGCTCCAGCTTCTCCTTTATCCTATCTCGCCTACTCTCGGGGAAAGCAGTTTACACTGAACAGGGCAACAACCATATCTAGTCACAACTGTGGGCAATTTGGAACAGCCACTTAGCTTAATGTAAAGTCTGTTGGGCTTTTTACACCCGAGCCATAATGGCTCATCGGACCGGTGCTTATCCCCGGTTTCCATAGTGTGAAGCGACTAGGAGTACAACTCCTCCTGGATGGGACTCTAGTCCATCGCAGGTTACCTTCCCAGTATATTTTTTACTTGTACCCATTTATACTTCTGTGTGAACAGAGGCGCACTTGTGGTTAACATAGTGCTTCTCAATTATTTTCTGCCTCCCCAGGAAGATGAAAACATTTCACGCTCCCAATATAAATAGTGTTATTTGTCTTAAGAATTGTTATCAGTAATCCTTTGCATAACACTGTATCCTTATTAACATAATAAATAATTATCATTATGGAATACAAAAAAAATGAAGAAATATAGATCAACTTCCAACAAAAAATAACTTTATTAACAATTATTTAGTCTTTAAACAAAAAGAATTAAAGTCCATCAATTTGCCTGAAATTAAAAAGTATCCTTATTTTAACTGTAAACATTTTTGACCAACAATTTGAACCATTTGATACTGAAAAATAAAATTAAATAAAATCAATAAATAATAATGAATTCAAATTGATCAGCAATATTAACTCAAGGTCATAATATATCAAACACTTTAACCTACAAAACAAAAATGAATAAACAATTTGTATTGTTGTTTTTATTATTATTATTTTTATTATTATTATTGTTACAGTCGGCCCCCAATTTATGAAATTAATCCGTTCCAGGGCCATTTTCGTATTGTATGGATTTCGTAAGCAGGGGTCGCATCTTACATGCTAAACGCCTAATTCGTTCAAAGTCTCCAGTCCTTGGACTGGATAAACCCCATAAACCCTTTAAAAATGATAAAAGTACACCGATTTTGTATGAAATATGTGTTAAAAGTAAAAGAAAATTATTTATTAAACCATTTTATTAACATATTTATGAATTAAACCATTATTAAACATTTTTATTAACACACACACACATCTCTCTCTCTCTCTCTATATCTCTCTATCTCCTCTCTTGCGCGCGCTGCGGGCCACACGCACAAGACGTGGAATTCAAAGTGCATTCCCTGCTTGACCTTAATTTGATTCCTTGAGGGATCGGGATGCCAGATGAGCTCAAATGCGCCCACATTTATTAAACATTTACTGAATTAAACAACTTAAAAACTAAAGCATTATTCTCTCTCTCTCTCTCTCTCTCTCTCTCTCTCTCTCTCTCTCTGTCTCTGTCTCTCGTGTGCGCACTGCGGGCCACGCCCACAAGATGTGAATTCAAAGCTTGACAAACTCAACTTTAATTAGATTCCTTGAGGGATTGGGATGCCAGATAAGCCAAATTCACCCACATTTATTAAACATTTACTGAATTAAACAACTTAAAAACTAAAGCATTATTCTCTCTCTCTCTCTCTCTGTCTCTGTCTCTCGTGTGCGCACTGCGGGCCACGCCCACAAGATGTGAATTCAAAGCTTGACAAACACAACTTTAATTAGATTCCTTGAGGCATCGGGATGCCAGATAAGCCAAATTCACCCACATTTATTAAACATTTACTGAATTAAAACAACTTAAAAAACTAAACTAGTTTACTAAACTAAACTAGTCCCCCCCCCCCCCCCGCCCCACTATTTGAGAACCACTAGGTTAAGACCTTGCCCAGGGGTCTTAGCACAGTGGGGCCAGTGGTGTAGTGGTTAGGGTGCTGCACTCATGATCGGGAGGTTGTGTGTTCAAATCCACTTAGCTTAATGTGCATGACCTTGAATTGTGGGAGGAAACAGGAGTACACAGAGTAACCCCTCACAAGTATGAGGACATCATGTAAATTTTGCATAGGAAAGCTTATGATAGAGACCCATCTTAAACAAAAACTGTGGGTTTTGTTTCTAAAGAATTACTTTGTTGTTCAAAAGGATAAACTTACATACAGAATAGCGAGCTATCCATGGGAGGAAATACAGAAAATCAATCGGAGCCATAGCACAGTATTTAACATAGCCAGTTCAACAATTAGGAATGTTATGAAATAGAAAGAAACCACTGGAGAACTTGAAAACAGACAACAACCAGATTTTTAAAAATTTGATATAAAGTATTATTCTCACAAGGAAAATTAGCGCTCTGCATTTAACCCTTCCAAACTTGGCACGCACCTCACTTTTTCGTGCCGGTGTGGGAATCGGACCAACAACCTTTCAGTCTCAAACCCAATGTCTGATCTCATTTCGGTGATTCTTTGGTGAATGGCCATGATTTTTTTTTTTTTTTTTTTTTTTTTTTTGAGTTGGTGACCATCTCAAACCAACCATAAATGTGTATGTGATTATCTTGTGTAATTGTCCAACAGGTTTAAAAAAAATGGGCAAATTGTTCGCAACTAGTGGATTCTTGGCTGACGGTGATACTGTACAGTCGACGATATCGGTCACAGACCCCTCATGTTCACTTCTGACTTAAAAATGTATCCAATCTTGCAGTATTATCTTCCAAATGAGATCAAAACTTTACCATTAGGTCATGACTGTCCCCAAAATGCTATTGGAAGCAGTGGCTTTTGGACACCTCCAGAGAGACTGGAGCATAAATCTTAACCCCTGAGACCATTTAGCCCTTCAATCTTTAATCAGACTTTGAAAACAAATGTAGATGATGTTAGAAATATTTCATGAGAGTTGAGAAACAAAGCTATTTGACCAATGGCCAGTGACATCAGCAGCAACCTCCACAGATCTGGAGTGGGGCTGGAACACACACACACACACACACACACACACCTACATACCTAAAATAAAAAAAGTTCTGGAAAAGAAGAACACAGACGCAGTTTGATGATTTTGCTGGGTGTTGTACTCAAATATTAAGTGCTGTTAACCTTTTAGGACTGTCTGTTCATATACTTTTTGAAAAATATATCTATGTACAGTGGCTTAGTGGGTAGCATGTCCACCTTACAGCAAGAAGGTCCTGGGTTCGATTCCCAGCCTAGGTGTTTCTGTGTGGAGTTTGCATGTTCTCCCCGAGTTTGCTTGGGGTTCCTCCCACAGTCCAAAAACATGCACATTAGCCTAATTGGCTGTTCCAAATCGGCCCTGAATGGTTATGTGTCAGCCCTGCAATGCAAGCTGTTCATGGTGTACCCCACCCTTTCCCAGAATTGGCTGAGATGGGCACCAGCCCCCCCACGACCCTAATTAAGATAAAGCAGTTCAAAAAAATGAATGAATATCTATATACATGTTTTTTTTTAAACTTACTATTCAGATGTGTTAAAAGTCATGTTCCTTCAGTTTCATTTCCTTTTCTCTTTGGAGTGTTTGTCTCCCATCCCACAGGAAGTTTCTCAGAAAAGTGCCATGACACAAATGAGCAAATTACAGGCGTGCAGTTATCAGAACATCAACTGCTTGATTACAGAATTTTTTCTTATCTGCTGCTCAACCTCATTTCCTTTTCACTGTCGAAATGGCCAACTCTACTACTTGGAATTTCACATCCAGCACATCCTTTCTGTTAACCCCGTGCTCTCTCTCTCTCTCTCTCTCTCTCTCTCTCTCTCTCTCTCTCTCTCTCTCTCTCTCTGTCTCACACACACACTCTCTTTCCACTTTTCCCCACTGTCTCTCTTACTCTATTACTCTCTCGTTACAGGTATTGACTTTAAAGTGAAGACGATTGAGGTTGAAGGGAAGAAAGTCAAGTTGCAAGTATGGTAAGAGTTTCTTCTGTTCACTTTCTGTGAAACATGGACAGTCATGCTCGCGTTAGGAGACCTATGTTGTTGTTTTTCCTCAAAGAGGAATGTATTTGAAGTTAGGATGGATTGAGGTCCTGGTTTAATTTTAGCCATAACGTCCGACAGGCAAATAAACTTTTAAAGGCAAAAGCTTCTTTCACCTGAGCAGTACTGCCAGGTTATGGTGTTTTCTAGAAATAGTTCTATATGCTTTTATCACTTCTTCAATTTTTGAACATTACAGTTTTAATGTTGGGGTTGCCATTCGCTCCTGGCTCAGATACAGCTAGTTTAATGCACAGCTCCTGGACCCCTGAGTGGCATTAATGGGATCATTTCTACCTCTACTACCCATGTTAGTTCTAATGCAGTGGTTCTTAACCTTGTTGGAGGTACCGAACCCCACCAGTTTCATATGCACATTCACCGAACCCTTCATCAGTGAAAAATAAAAATATGATTTTTTACAAATTCAAGACATAGGTACTGTTGTGTTCTTGTGATTCCCCATCTCCATGCAGTTTCACGAAGTGTTCCTTTAGTTTTGCCGGTGCAAGACTAGAGTTGCTCAACTTGGCATTGCAAATCATTCAGATAGGATGTTGAGTCCCATCACGTTCCGTGATGCATGTGAATCCATGTTGTACATATTCGTCCGACCACTTTCTTTTTTTGCTCGACATAGTATGGATTAAAATATTCCGAAAAAATCTCACGACTTCACACATTGACTATTGAGGGCGCTAAATTCCCGCGGCACTGATTGGCCAAGCAATGTAATGTGATCATCTGCAGCCAGTGATGGCCAAGCGGGGCGTGTCATCACTAATTGACATGATGAGTCGGGTGTGTCCTGACCCCTGAGACCGACTCACCGAACCCCTAGGGTTCGATCGAACCCAGGTTGGGAACCACTGTTCTAATGTAAGGCAATTCTTCTTTGTGACGATTCATGTATCTCCACACGGGCTCCAAAATACTTTTTTAATGATTACATTTTTAGTAATTTTGTATCCTGGTCTTGGTGTCTGAATAATATCATAAGGAGTAAATTCCTTTTAAATACTTAGCTTCAGTTCACTTGTGTGGCTTTAGAATCAAGCTTTCGAGGTTTGCAGCTTTGTAGGTGTTGCTCGACTTTCTTTTATACAGTTCAAAGGTTTAAACTTGTAACAGTCATCATCTTCCTTTCCTTTCGGCTGTTCGCTTATAACAATAAAGTAGGAAAATTATGAAATTGAGTCAAATATTTATTATAGAATTGCGTTATATACAACACCGGTTGTGTTCTTGTACCTTTATTCTGACTCTTGGTGACTCTATTCTCAGAGAGATTTCTTGCAAAAGTTTACAAGGTTTATCTGGTTTTTTATTTATTTATTTTTTACACATAACGCTTTCAAACATCATTGCCTCCAGAGTGTTAAAGAACAGTTTTGATGTACAGTATTGATTTCTGTGACCTTAGAAAACAGGTCAAGGTAACAGTGATTTGACATGCTGTGCCATGGTACCATTCGCTCATTTTCTGAACTGCTTAATCTTAATTAGGCTCATGGGAAGACTGGCACCCATCTCTGCTGACTCTTGACAAAAGAGTCAATAATGGTTCTTTTACATGTTCCTCCCACCATAGACAGTGAGACATGGCCGGCCTTTGATAACCCAATTAGCTGCACTGGGGGGATAGCCATGACAACCGTTGATAGTGGGGCTTGAACCACAACCTTTTGATCAGTGATCCAGCACTTTATCACCAGGCTACCACTGCCCACTTCCATTCAATATAAATATAAAATAAATCCATAATGAAGCAGCACTACTAGAGTGTTAACAACAGGGAGTAAATTAAGACCTGGTAATGGGAACTGGATTTCCAGTTATCACATCTGGATGTGTGTTAACCATTTAGGAAAAATCAGTTACCATGCGTTTCCCAGATCAAACCCAAATCCTTGACCAGAATGACTACTTATGAGGAATTACAAATTAAAGACAAATAATACTTTTTTATATGGACTTGCTCTATTCGTAAACATGTGTTAAACTGTATACTGTATGCCTTTTATCTTTCAAAACAATATTTAACACAAATTGGAGAACCTGTAGTGTAAAGAAGCCAAAACCTCTGGTTGTGCTTTCGTAAAACCCAAACAACTTTGGACTGAACTGGTTAACATGAAAGAACAAATCATGGAACAAGACAGTCACTGATGTAGCTAATAACAATCTTAACTTTACAAACTAAAAACAAAATTTTATTTCAGTTTTTAAACTGAAAGGATTTCACCATGCAACGACACACAGTACAATACTCAGGAAGTATGGATAAGAAGGGTATTGGTAAAAGGAACAGCATAGTCAGCAGTGATCAGCAACCAATGAAATCGCGCTGTTCTGTTTCCCGCTCCCCTCCAGCTGCAAACAAATCAGTCGTTTGGGTTTCCTCAAAAGTCCCTTTTTAAAAACAATACACTTGACGGATACTTAGTGTGTTTGTGTTGGTTCATACCGCAAGAAAGCACGTGTTTTTATGTAGACTTTTACTAGGTTTGTGATTTGAGGAAGGGACTTGACATGGGAACATCTAAAAGACTGCAGTATATGTGCTGTTCAGCTGCGTAATGACAGGCTGACATGTCCGACGCTTGGCTGCATGTAGTATGAAAGCTTTTCTTACAAGTGTCAACTTGTTGGTTTGTAAATAAATATCAATCCCACTGTAACAAGGGTGCAGGTGATGAAACCCAGCCATAGCAGCTGTTAGCAGAGCTCCGGAACATCAGAAATAAGTCACTGATAAAGTGCGGAGAGTTCAGCGCTGCAGATTTATTTAGCTGTTGGTGCTGTCGACCGTATAAAACTAGGCTTTACGCTGCTACAAATCCTGTTCATCCACAAAACAATAAAATAATGGGTAAAGTACCTCCTGCACTCTTTGTATGAATTGTCAAAAAATGGAGACAGGATGTGACTTATTAAAAGAGGGGACACTATTACAGTGGAAAAGGAAGAGACGTCACCCTTGGTACAAACCAACACTACAGCTGTACTCTAACTGTTTCAATGTGCATTCAACGGAATACAGTAGGCCCTCGACATTCGCGGGGGTTTGGTTCCGAGCCCTCCCGAGAATCAAGATAATCCGCGAGTTCTGTACCTGGAAGTAAAACCCCATGTAACACGTCACAGGCACGAATGAGCAGCCGGAAGTAAAATACTATGTATCTATTACATGCGTTAAAATATGCTTCTTAAACACATTCTATAGACAGTCTTACTCATTAATACAGTATTAATGTAGTAAAATATAGTAATGATAAAGAAATCTTTTCAATTTTTACTCTTATTTTTATTGATGATAAAATATAACCATTATACAGCATATAGTGTTGTAAAGCACTCGTTTTAAAGTCTTTTTCAATTATTATTCCAGTACAGTACTTAAGTTAATTCTGAGAATGTTTGTGCATGAGATTTTATGTTCTGTAAGCATGTTTAACAAACGATACCAAAAGGATAAACTTTATTACGCTTCATGTCCTTTTACATTAAACTTGGAGTGACGTCTTCAAGATGGCGCTGCCTAGAGGGCGACGTTGCGGAGTTCTCGGAGTCAAATTGTTTCTTTGTTCGTTTTAATTTGTTTTATTTGTTTGTTCATGTTTTGCACTATGCTGGTCTATGATCGGTCGACCCTACTACAGCTATGGTCAGCTTCTGGCAACTAAGCACGCAACAACTTCTATCTTGAGCTTACTGTATATGCTATGGCAGCTCAATGCTAGCGGTTAGCTATCTGCAGCCGATGCGGTGGAGATGGATGGTCTGTGAAAAAACAGTATCACACCACAGTTACGTTTGTGGAATAGTTTTCATTAGGTCTTCTAGACAACAGCATGCCGAAAGATTAATCCTTTTTGCCTTTGACATATAACTCCTCTGCATAAACTCACTGCGGAACAAGCTGCCAGGATGTCGTCTGCTGTTATTTTTGATGTGGGTTTTTATTATTAAACTTTGTTTACTCATATACAGTTGGTCCTCTACTTACAAAATTAATCTGTTCCAGAGCCTTTGTCATAGCCTGGAGTTTTCGTAAGTAGAGGCACATTTTACATGTAAAATGCGTGATTCGTTCCAAGGCTCCCAAGACTACCCCATAAACCCTTTAAGAATGATAAAAGGACACCAATTTTGTCCTGATTCAATATTAACTTGCTTCCTTGTGAGATCGGAGGTCTTGTCCCACGGAGCACTGTTTTCATGCCTCCTTCTGCTTCAATATCGTTCCGAAATAATCACCTCCGTCACTGTATTTCCACTTTTCTGTATTTTCTGGGTCCATGATGGATAACGAAATATAACACTGCAATGATCAATCTCAAAATAAACTCACGAGCTAACATTCCTGTTGAACTCTTCTCTCTCACTGTGACAAACAGGAAGTATGGGTACAGTTCAGCTGCCTCCTGGCCAATGGGAAGCCAGCTGGGCGGGATGTTGGGAGACAGCCAATGAGAGAGCAACTCGCGCATTGTTTGAATTTGTAAATGGCGCGTTTGAATTTTTGAATAGCGCATTTGGCACTTTTTGTAAATAGAGGTTGTTTTCGTAAAAAGAGGACGAAAATTTAGGAAAATGTTTTTCGTAACCTGGATTTTTCGTATTCAGAGGCTTTCGTAAGTACAGGGCCGACTGTACTCGGATAATTAGCAGTTAAAAAGATAACGTGCATTCTGATAGTTAGGTACTATGGGGTGTTTGGTTTGATCCGGACTCTAATCAGAATGCAGTAGTTATGGAAAACGAATGAATTAATCAATTTTAGGTAAAATTATGCTCATACGTTTTAGGATCATAGGACTTTGCTGCTTACATTTCCTCACGCATATTATTATGTCTGAATAGAAATGCACTGCTCATGGATAATTTCTGAATCACAGTCCCAAGTGATAATGACCACCATTAAACAGCAGTGTTTTCCCCTGATACTACTGAGTCCAACCTTTTCAGTGTATCCATATGATGAAATGCTTTGGTAGCAGTTTCTGACGATGTATGTCATTTGTTAATATTTATGATTTTTCTCAGGGACACAGCTGGGCAGGAGAGATTTAAGACCATCACTACAGCTTATTACAGAGGAGCTATGGTAACACACACACTCATTTATTGCATTTTATATACATACCTTTACTGTAAAATACTGTTCTATCGCTTTAGCATAATTGAAGGTCTATTGGGGATTATACCCCCCGAGCCTTCTGTCTCAACAGGCCTCGCCTTATCCCTGGTTTCTCTAGCATGAAGCAACTAGTTGTTGAACTTATCCCGAATAGGTCACTAGTCCAGGTTACCTTACCAGTATTTTTTACTGCAACTCCTTTATACTGTTGGGTGAACAAAGGCACAGTTGTGGTTAAGACCTTACCCAGGGATTTCAATCGTGAGCCCAGCACTCTAACCAGCACACCACCAGCCCTAGTATAACTGGAGTTGGGAATTAGTCATTTAGATGGCCATCTTAACCTACCTGAGACTTTGGTTTTAGTTTAACTTGTGCCATACAAGAGAATCGTCCGCAAATTTTAATTGGCTACCAATCATTTCTGTGAATTGTGTAAATTTGATAAAAATAAAAAAAAAAAAACGGGGGGGTTGATCATATGCTACCACTGGGTGCCACCAATCAAGACATGCAATTCAGACGCATTCTCCGTTCGTCGGCGAGTGAAGTGGAACTAGTGTATCACGGCGATGCCTACTGGCTGCAACGGGAGACTAAAATGATGTACAGCTTTTGTATGACTGGTAGCATACGGGACTGCGTGATGTGCATTGGACTATAAAGACCGTTAATCACTTTTTCCACTTATCTAGGTTGAATGGCAGTCTCTTTCACATTTAGATAATGAACACTATGGTTAACGCGAGAAATATACTTGAAATTTTTAGCATGACTTTCATTCGAGATCTATCAGGAACCACATTCATTTTCTGCGGTTAATAAAATTTTCTTTTTCCCCATTATCGCTCAACTTGCACTGTGCCATTTCAGAAAATTTCGGTGCTTGTATATGTTGACTCTCGGGTCTAGAGTATAATAAAACTTGAAACATTTGGGGCCTGAGGTACTGCTACTTCGTGGACTCAGCTTCCCACGTCAGCGAATTACATGAAAGTTATTTCTTACGCATGGCTTGTGAGGCTACAGCAGAGTGTCAAGTGATGCGGCTAGCACATTTTTAAGTTTTCCCTCTGTGGTATTTGCGCTGGCCATAAACACACTAATTTTTATTTTTATTATTCTTGGTGACACTGGTGCATCATGGTGTGCTGGGCCTTCTGATTAACTGGTCTTCTCCCACTGCACCCTTACACTCTGGTATCTCTGCCTGTCCTGGTCTTCAGGTAACCGCAAAGAGAGTGCGCAGAGAGCAGAAAGACTATAAGTGGGAGGAGGAAGTCAAACATGTCATCCAGCACACATATTCTTTCATTACTTTTGGGAGGTGGCTTCCTGAAAAACTGGAGTCACATGTTAATGCATCAGAGATATGGTGAAGAAAATGCAGCTGACTTTGCCCACAAATTCTGAAGAAATAAGTATAAGTTTGAATAGGCCGAGGTGGTGGTAACACAAGGAGATTTTATTTTGGGGTAGTCTGGATAATTAACAGGGTAAGGATGGACTGCATCCTACCAACGTAAGATCAAAAACATGGGGGGGGGGGGGGGGGGGTAACCTGGGGAAAGCTATGCAAGCACACAGGAAAAGCATGCAAACTCCACATAGAAATGTCCATATGCAGCCTGAACCCAGGACCTTGCTGTTGTCGTAGTATTTACTAAAGGGTTGATATAATAATGTTCCTATATAGAGTGTTCGGATGCAAATGTCCCTGTTCATATCAGGAATCAGGTTGTTGTATTTTTGATTCTTTAGTAAGATTCAGGATCCTGAGTTAAATCCTGTGAGCTTAAGCACCCACTGTGAAGTTTAAAATAAAATAATGTCCTCCAGACTTCCCACGTACTTTCTTTATGATGTTATTAATTCAGAGGAGGAAACTCAGGCATTACAAACTTTTATAACTAAAATTAATCTGTGTGTTCTTGCATGCTTGTATGTGCACTTCTTTGCGTCTATATTCCATATAACTTAAAGATATTGTACAGGATTACAACATGTAATGTTGACAGCTCCATCACAGAATAAACTTTTGTGTTTCTGTGTTTATTTTAAGGGCATCATCCTCGTGTATGACATCACTGATGAGAAATCCTTTGAGAACATTCAAAACTGGATGAAGAGCATTAAAGAAGTAAGAGTAAAGTATATTTTAATTGTGTTTAAATAAATATTGCAACCCACTGTGTTCACATGATGTGGTGGACCATGCATTAAAATATATCAGAGTGTATTGTGTCTTCAGTGGTAATATGTGGTGTGTTTACCATTCCAGTCTAACGTTAAAGTCTCACATTCAGGCATCACTGTTATAGGAGTGGTTTCATTTTTTTTTATTAGCGTGGCAGAGATGTTCCACTGCCACACAGTTTTCATGTAGACAATTGTTTAAAGATCTGAGAAGCTAGGAACAGTTCTCAGCTTCCTGCTTTTCTCCCAGAATGCATCAGCAGGAGTGAGTCGAATGCTGCTGGGCAACAAGTGTGACATTGAAGCCAAGAGAAAGGTGTCAAAGGAGATTGGTGAGAAGGTAAGTTTTTTTTTTGCCGAGTGTGAGATGTAGTTTTTTTTAAACTTCAGATGAATATTCTAACTGTTGTGCTTTTTTCAAGCTTGCAAAAGACCATGGGATTCGATTCTTTGAGACAAGTGCAAAATCAAGCATCAATGTTGAGGAGGTAAGACAAATATGCTGTTATTAAAACTGAGCCAGAAGACAACTGTTGACATATTTATACATTAAACCAGACAATGATATTAATAATAATAGTATTTAATCGAATCTCATGACTTTATGTAATTTGTAAATAAACCACACTTTAATTCTTATTCACAATTGTGCTCTCTGCAGTCCTTCATTGCTCTGGCTCGAGACATCTTGGTGAGATCCAGCACGAAGCCAGTGAGTTATTTGGTGTTTTATGCCATAATTTAGTCATAACCAATTCCAAGCCCTCAAGTATGACTTCCTTATCATGTGATCACTACCAATCAGGGAGGGGTGTAAGAAAGCATGTGCTCCACTCTCACATGCAATGCTACCTTCCATATCTTTAAGAACTACGCATGTGCTAATGTGGCCTAACACACTCGTGGAGAAAGTGCTATCTGCTCTCTTGTAATCAGCATATACCATTCCTTCTGTGATAGTGCAGCTCCCATGAACTCCTGGACTGTGCATCAACTTGAATTTGAACATGCGATCGTTAGGCTGATAGTCAAGTCACTTTGAATGTTTGTCGTCTTCTTCTTCTTCTTTTCCTTTTGGCTGTTCCCTTCAGGGGTCGCCACAGCGAATGATCTAGCTCCATCTCACTCTATCCTCTGCATCTTCCACTCTTACTCCAATGACCTTCATGTCCTCCTTCACCACATCCACAAATCTTCTCTTTGGTCTTCCTCTAGGTGTTCTGCCTGGTAGTTCCAACCTCAGCATCCTACTACCAATATACTCACTATCCCTCCTCTGTACATGTCCAAACCATCTCAATCTAGCCTCTCTGACTTTGTCTCCAAAACCTCTTACATGGGCTGTCCCTCTGATGTACTCATTCCTGATCCTATCCATCCTCGTTACTCCCAAAGAGAACCTCAACATTTTCATTTCTGCTACCTCCAGTTCTGCCTCCTGTCTTTTCCTCAGTGCCACTGTTTCTAAACCATACAACATCGCTGGCCTCAACACCGTCTTGTACACTTTTCCTTTCATTCTTGCCAATACTTTCCTAACCGGACACTTTTCTCCAACCATTCCAACCTGCCTGCACACGCTTCTTCACCTCTTTTCCACACTCTTTTCTAGTTAGGCTGATTCTTAGTGTTCATTTATTTGACTGTTGCTGGCCTCATTCACTTCTGATTAATGAGGGGGTGCTCAACAAACCATAATGACCAGTGATGTGCATGAAGGATCTTTTAAATATTTATCCATTGAGATCCTGGATATCTCTCGCTACTGTGGATCTGCACACACAATGTCCTGCTCTGTCTATTTTTTACTCTCCTCCTGGATTTCTTGTTTCTTGGCATTCTAATTCTTATAAAATAATCACCCTCAAGGTTAAGGCCCTCTGAACATTTGTGCTTTTATTCGTGGGGTTCTACTACTCATGCTCTATGGTTACCTCTGATTGCACTTTTCCTTTATCATGACCAAAGTTCAGTTTCAGAGCCCAATTTACATCACATTATATAATGTACATATTACATCACAAATAGATAAATATTACTACAACAGCCTGATAAATAAAGTCAAAGCATAAACTTCTGTAGTGGTTTGTGTGGCGACATTGGCCAAAGAATAAAACATGGCGGACTTGAGCACGCCATAAACTTCCAAAGTCTAAAAAATAATGGTAACTACAAAACCACAACAAAACTGGCAAACCAAAATGAATGGACAAGAGGGATCAACAGACCTTTTATGAAATGATCACTGTAAACTTCAGTGCACGTTGACTCTGCTTGCTTTCATTATTGCAAAAGATGCAGCAGCCATCTGTCTCAGTATCCTGTGGTGAAACCTTTTACATAAACCCTTTTTTTTTTTTTTTTTTTTTTTTTTTTTTAATGACTTCATGGTCAATCCGGAAGAAACTTTTAGCAGTTTCACAGTCTGGTTGAATGCACACCGGACACTTTCTCCAACCATTCCAACCTGCCTGCACATGCTTCTTCACCTCTTTTCCACACTCTCCATTGCTCTGGATTGTTGAGCCTAAGTACTTAAAATCCTCCACCTTCTTTATCTCTGCCCCCTGTAACCTCACTGTTCCTCTTGGGTCCTTCTCGTTCACACACATGTATTTTATTTTATATATACACTAGTGTGTGTGTGTGTGTATATGTATATACACAACTCAACTGGGAAGGAGGGACACTCAGTCTGTCCTTTGTAAACAATGGACGCAGCATCATTGCATCAGCGTATTATGTAGGTACGTCTAAACTCAAAATTTGACTTTTTTTTTGGGGGGGGTGGGGGACGCAAAATCGAAAAAAATGTAAAATGGATGAACGTAAGTCAGGGAGCGTCTGTGCACAAATCTCTTTAGCATTCCGTCCTCAAGTGTTAGTTTAGAAGCACAAAATTATCGACATGCTTCTCTCACTCTCGCACACACGTACAGTCCCAATGGTGTCCTAATGAACAGGTGTCAAACACAGCAGCTCATCTATAAAATAATTTAAATTTGCTGTTGTTTGGACTATTTTTTGGCAAAGAGAAAGCTTAAAAACTTTTCAGGCACACACAATGGCTTTATTGTGTAGTGAATAATAAAATAAGTCCACATCCTTGACAAGCATCATCATACAACCCAGTGTGCATCACAACCAATGAACAACATGAGGTATACAAACAGCAGATGGAGGCTGAAGAGCCATGAAAAATCAACCTGATGCTTTCTTACATTTGGCATTCTGCTATAAAACCCTTGGACTCAGACTGACTAATAATAAAAAATAACCATACTTTTGGACATGCACCTAACATGATTTGGATATTAAATTCACATTGAATTCAGAATGTGTTTTTAATAAAAAAGATAGCAAGAATGACTTGGGTTTTTTTTTAAAGCAGAAAGTGCTGTTGAAAGTAATACTAAAATATAAAGTGGTGCATGTGGAGCAAGAAAAAAAAAAATGAAGTGTGATTTGGCCACAGTAGAAACATCACCTCAAAATATCTCTGATAAACATAAAGAGGATCAGCTGATCTAATAGCAGAATTAATACCATTCTTATAGCAAAGATATGAACTCCGGTGGTGTTTGGTGATGGTGATGGTAATGGTGTTGTTGAAATACTTCAGTTCAGAGCTCACTCAAGATTTTAACTGCATTTAGATCCTCTAACATGTACTCTGTAATAATGTTCATCATCATCAAAGCATTCGGCGAGAGCTGCCGATCCCTATCCACGGGGACGTTGCATTTCTGAAAAAGACCACTTCCTTCAGGATACAGATGTACTTTGTCACCTCAGTGAGAAGGTTGAGGGTTCAACTCTCTCAACCATGGGCCTTTCTGTGTTTGTATGTTCTCCTTGTGCTCACATGGTATTTTACCTCTTGGTTTTTTCAGTTTCAGTCCAAAGATGTGTGCAATTAGCTACTCTAAATTTCCCATAGGTGTGAATGGTTGTTTGTATTTCTGTTAGCCCTACAGTAGACTGCTGACCTGTTTAAAATGTACCCACCAATCAGCCAAAATCTGCAGCTCCCCATGACACTGAGGCCTAAGCAGTATAGATAAAGGATGGCCTGATAGACAAGTATTCACTCTGTACTGTTGTGCTATATTTATTTAATGCTGTGAGATTCTGCCCAGCAGTATACAGTACCGTGTTGAGCAGATATCATTCATTTCATTCCATCCATAATGTGGATATGAATCCATATTTCCTAAAATTGTTTTGTCTGTCATATGGAACATTTTTGTTCATTCATTTATTTATTTGCTGATCTGCATAATGCTACTTGGATCAGAGGGAGGCTGGAGCCTATCAGCTTGAGCAAAAGCAGGGTACATCAAGAACAGCTCACCAGACCACTACAGGGCAAAACATATGCAATCATTCACATTCATACCCAGGGGCAGGTTTAATAGCCGGTCAGCCTAATGTGCATGTTTTTGGACAGTGGGTGGAAACCAGAATATCCAGCAGTAACCCACACAACCACAGGGAGAAAATGCAAACTCCCCACAGTAACGGTCTCATCCAGGATTTGAACCCAGCACCTTCTTGCTTTGAGACAGATATGTTGACCTCTATGCTGATCTCTATGCCACTATGCCACCTCATTTAGAACACAACATGGAGTATTTCAGGAGGGGTACAGGAGAGTGACAATTCGGGAATGTGTTTATTGAAGTGTGCCCCCCCCCCCCCCCATTTGTTTTCAAACAGGGTTCAGGTGGCCGTGAAGTCAGACTCACAAGCACCACCCCGGAGAAAAAGGGATCCAAGTGTCTTCTGTTGTAAACACACAATCAGTGGACACTCCAGACCCAGCACACTCCTGCAATACATCAGTATTAGACACAAAGGGATTATTACAAACAGAAATGTATAAAATAACCAAAAAGTCTAAATAATAAACCATAAATCTTTTTTTTTTCTTTTTTTTTTTTTTTTGTTCAGGTGTTGTTAAAGTATTGTTATAAGTTTACTTCATTATCAGCGCAGGTGATTCTGTACTTGGGTTAGAGTTACACTGTTTACTCAATACTCCAATTTCATATTTCAGCGGGAGTTTATACTGAGGTAGTATCAGTAAGAATGCTTCGTAAAGTATTGGCATTAATACCGCCTTCTCCCCAGCTCTCAGCTATGGTACGTTCCATTTGGTGCATCAGTTGAAATGTTTGTCCTTTTATAATAGTGTTAAAATGCTTTTGGGGTTTGTTTGTTTGTTTTTGTTTTGTTTTTTTGTTCCGTTTTGTTTTTTTTAACAGCGTATAAATGTTAATTTGGACTGGTCCAAAAAGAAGATTTGGATGTTGTGAAAGACCGTGTTGAAATATTCTTAGCCCAGAGTTTATTATTAATCCTGACCTCAATCACCTCGCTCCAGCAGTTGGAAATGGGTGGAGGACACATCCTACAGTGGACTTTTGTACTGTACTGGTAGCAAGAACAGTGAGTTAAGATTCTTCAGAGTCTGTACAGTGTGATTCTCTTCAATGTACTTTCAAAAGTTCTATTTTATTGCTTCTGATTATTTTCTTTTTTATATATAAACAGCTTAATTTTCAAAAATGTTTCTTGCCTTGGGGATGAACTTGCCTCACATCCCTGCTGATAGGAATGAGAAGGGACCATGAATGGCAAGGGAGAATTAGGGGAACAGTATTGAGAGGTTGAACTACAGAAAGTGCTCTGAGCAGGTACAGTATGTAATTCATAAGTTCTGAACAAGTTTGGATAGAAGTGTTTGTGAGAAATTGGTGTTTGGAAACATTTTGTATTTTGCATAAATATAAATGCAGTGCTTTGTAGCCCTATAGCTTACACACACACACACACACCCCACACACCCCCCCTCACCCCACACACCCCCTCACCCCCTCTCTCTTCACTCTCATTTCTTTCAGAGAAAACAAGCCGTTTCTGAATATATTTAAGCTGCTTTTAATAAACTCTTAAAGCAGGGGTTGGTAATCTGAAGCAATTGCAAAACTTAAAAGTGCCATCTTTAATGCTCGGGCACTAATTAATCAGAATTTTTACAGGATTTTCACAAGTGAAAGATTTTTTTTTCCCCCAGACCATTTTCAGATTTTATAAGTTATTGATTGCTGTTGGGATGTGAAGACCATTTAAAAAAAAAAAAAACAGATTGTGTATACAGCCAAAAAGTTCCAACCCCAGCTTTAAAAAAAAGTCTAGGTCCGAGGATGTTCTTTTATAATTCCAAGCTGTCATGCCTTTGTATTTGGTTGTTTGTATGAATTAATCTGGCATATTTCATATCTGTATGGATCACTGCATATAATAGCTGAAAATAAAATTACATTTCTGATTGTCATACACTGTTTTGTTATTCAGCAGAGAGCAAACATATGAGGACAGTTCATTATTGTATAGCAATAACCAGACCACTTATGCAGTCAAACCTGCACAAATCCCAGCAAATCCTCGTATGACCCACAGAGAGATCCTTTCCAGATCCAGAATTTCATACAAAATCTCAAGGAGTCTTCCCCTGTATAAAAGTTACCTCTGGTAGTAAATTCATGAAAATCAACCTGTAATGTTTTGGAAATAACAAAAAAGTACACCGCACCCCTGCCAGTTCTGCCATAATACATATGCTTCTAAAAAAATTATATTTCACAATGTGGAAGAATAGTTTAAAAATTCCCAGATCTGGAATTTGAACTGGATAATTTCCAAAAGCTAATGGGAGTTTACTTGTCCAAAGCCTCATGTCTGGTAGAAATTTCATGAAAATCCTCAAATAAGTTTTTTTCATAATACTGTACTGTGAAAAATAAGAGAGGGAATACCTCCTTGGCAGAGGTAATAAAATAGTTTTGAAAAATAATGTAATAATGTGGAATACACTATGCTTATTATTGGGGGCAGTAGTGGCCTGGTTGTAGCGTTTTCTGGATTACTGATCCCACGGTTGGGGGTTCAAGTCCCACCATCACTGGTCTGTCAATGCTGTTCCCCACCCCAGTGCAGCTAACTGGGTTATCAATGGCCGGACATGTCTCTCACTGTGACTGTAAAAGAACCATTGCTTGCATCAGAAGGCTGCATAGCCGTCGGCATATTTCGGTCCAGGGTGCATTCTGCCCTAGCACCAGGGTCAGCTGAGATGGGCACCAGCCTCCTGGTGACCCTAATTAGGATTAAGCAGTTCAGAAAATGAATGAATGAATAATTTTTAATTGCGAGTATCACGGTGGCGTAGTGGTTAGTACGTCCGCCTCACAGCAAGAAGGCCTGGGTTCGATTCCCGGCCTGGGTGTTTCTGTGTGGAGTTTGCATGTTCTCCCTGTGCTTGCGTGGGTTTCCTCCCACAATCCAAAGACATGCACAGTAGGTTAATTGGCCGTTCTAAATTGCCCGTAGGTTCACATTGTGCAGAAGGCAATGGCAAACCACTGCACTCATCCTGCCAAGAAAACCTCCATGAAGATGATAACCAGGGCGTTCTCCTTCATGGCGGGTCGCCAATGGTCGACCTACGACTCGGGCACTAGACAGATAGAGATCTGAAACGGGGAGGCACTATGGCATAGTGGTTAGCATGTGGGTCTGTGTGTTGAACTCAGGCATTTCCATGTTCGGAGTTTGATGCTTTCCTTGTGCTTGTGTGTGTTTCCTCTGGGTTTCAGGCTAAAGATGTGCACGCGAAGCTAACTTGGACTGTTCCGAACTGCTCCTGATAGTGAGTGGTGTGTGTGTGTGTGTGTGTGTGTGTGTGTGTCTTTCCCAGTGATGGTCTGGCAGCTGTTTAAGGTGTACAGTGCCTTTGCACAGTGTTGGCTGGGATAGGCTCCAGCATCCCCATGACCCTAACAGGATTAAGCAGTACAGTACATCAAATGAATGAGTGTCTCTAATAAGTCTAGAATAATTCTGGAGTGGTTATGAAGAATTCAAAAGCCCAGTCCAGTATATATATATATATATATATATATATATATATATATATATATTAAATATAAAATATAAATGCCATACACTTGTCCATGTGGATATCCGAAGTGCTCGTTTT
>CM045728.1:95852100-96057100 GCA_024760905.1 Plotosus lineatus
AATTAGCCAGTGATTGGGTTGGATTAGACCAGACACATCCAGGTTTGATTTAATTACTGTCAGCCATAAACATCAGTTAAACGGAAAGTTTACAACACTATGAAGTAAGCCATCAAGTCTTAACACGCACCAAATTAAAAAAGGACTTCCTTAAAATATGAGGAAGAAGGTTATTTATTACATCAGACGAGAAAAGGTTACAACGACATTGATAAATGACTGAATCTTCTACAAGTCACAAGTATCTCAAAAAAAAAAAAAAAAAAGAAAAGTTAGCCTAGTCCATTATATATTTTAAAAATTCTTCCAAAATCACATTGATGATTGGAGCTCAGTGTTGATATCGCCACCATTACAACAAAACCTGACAAAAATAAGAGTTAGGTTGACTGACAGGATGAAAAACCACTGCCAGTCAAGAGGAATATTATAGTTTGCCCAAAGGCTAGTGTTCTGAGGACTGATGAGGTGACTGTGGACCATTTTGGAAGGTATGTCGTGAATAAAGCTAACACAGCATTCCACAAAAAGAGCATCGTGCTCACTCTCTCGCTCATTTGCAGAACGGTTTATTCTGATTAGGGTCACTAGCAGACTGGAGCCTATCTTATCCTACACTGGACGAAGCTATGGAACACCCTGAATAGCTTGCCAGACCATCACAGTGCCAACAGAGACACACACACACACACACACACACAAAGACATTTATTTATATGAATGTCTGTCTTCCTTTCGGCTTTTTCCCTTTTACTTGGGAGTCGCCACAGCGAATCATCTGATTCGCACATTTGATTTGGCAGAGGTTTTTACGTCGGATGCCCTTCCTGTCACAACCCTTTTAGCAAGGGACAGAAACACGCTGACGACTTTGCAGCTACTCTTTACGAAAGTCAGCAATGGTTCTTTTACATGCCTCTCACCATAGACAGTGAGAGACATGGCCCGCCTTTGAGAACCCAGTTAGCTGCACTGGGGGGGGGTATACCACCACCGCCCTTTTATTTATATGAATATATATTAATATTTAGGGGGCAGTGGTGGTCTAGTGGTATAGGGAGTTGGATCGCTGATCCAAAAGTTGGGGGTTCGAGTCCCACTCTCCACAAGGTTGTCACTGTGCCCCCCAGTGCAGCTAATTGGGTTATCAAAGGCTGGTCATGTCTTCCACTGTCTGTGGTGTGAGGCATGTAAAAGAACCATTGCTGACTTTCGTAAAGAGTAGCTGCAAAGCCGTCGGAGTGTTTCCGCCCTGCGATGACCTGGCGGGCTGTCCAGGGTGTACTCTGCCCTCGCCTGAAGTTAGCTGGGATGGGCACCAGCCTCCCCGCGACCCAAATTAGGATTAAGCGGTTACAGAAAATGATGATGATGATGATGATGATGATATTAATATTTATAGCCATATAATTAAGGAACAGCCAATAAGCCTGGTGTGCATGTTTTTGGACTGAAAGTACAGAGAGGAAGAGAGAACATGCAAATTTCACACTAAAACACCTGCACTCAGGACTCCAACCCGGGACCTTCTTGTAGTGAACCAGATGTGCTAACCACGACACCACTGTGCCACCCAAGAGCATCAGACCGACAATCAGCTGTGATGGTGTAGGAATGCCTGGCTGCTTCAGTTATGAGTTCTGCCCTCTACCAGAAGATCCTGCAGGAGAATGTCTGGTCATCAGCGCATGTTCTGAGGCTCAAGTGCAAATGGGGTGATGCAGCAAAGCAGTGGTTCAAAAGACGTCCACTGCTGAGTAGCTCGGGAGACACAAAATTAAGGATTTAGAGTTGCTCAGTCAAAGTGCTGACGCGAAACCCTTTAAAATGCTTCGGCAGGAGCTTGCATGCTTGAAATTTCTCCAGTGTAGCAGAATGAAAGCACTTCTGCAAAGAAAAGGGGGAAAATGTTCCATAGTGATGTGAAACACTGACTTTTATGTTCTTGGCCTGATTTATTGGATCAGATTTTTCCTTCAGTAAACCTGAGCATCATTTCAACAGTTACACATTTGCACATTCATACAGTTGCACATTTAACAGCTTGTAGGTAAAAGCTGTTGTTGAGGCTGTTAGTTTTTGTTTTTTAGTGTCCTGTAGATTTTTCCAGAGGGGTGAAAAGGGGTGTGTCCAGTGTGTGTGTGTGTGTGTGTGTGTGTGTGTGTGTGTGTGTGTGTGTGTGTGTGTGGGTACTGATAATTCCACTGGCTCTCCTCTGAAGTCTTTCAGTGTAAATGTCACTGATCTGGATGCTCTCGATGCCGGAGTTCTTCAGGAGGGGTCGGAGTAGATGGGCTTGTCAGAGGTTTATGAGGAAGTACATCCTTTGTTGTGCTTTCCCCACCTGGTGGGATATGCTTGTGGTCTAGGTGAAGTCAGCGGAGATGTGGACTCCAAGAAACTTGATGCACTCCACTGCAACGCCGGACCTCCTTCCTGTAGGCTGACTGGTTGTTATCTGTAATCAAAAGTATGACGGTGGTGTCATCAGCGAATTTGACGATGGTGTTGCTGGTGCAAATGGGGGGACTTTTGTGTTTGATGAGGGAAAAGAGGAGGTGGCGAAGAACACACCCCTGTGGTGTCCAAGGTTTCATGGTGAGAGTGGAGGAAATATGTGCTCCTATCCTGATATTATCTAAAAACATTTAGTTTTACATATATGTAAAAAGTAGAGGAGATCAGGGTGGCACATTGGTATCATAGTTAGCATGTCTGCTTCACAGCAAGAAGGTTCTGGGTTTATCTCACGGGCACGATGAGGGCAATCTGTGTAGTGTTCACATGTTCTCCCTTTCCTGCTATATTCCAAATTCATGCAAATAAGGTCAATTGGCTGTTCCTATTTGCACCTAGGTGTGACTGTAAGTGGTTGTTTGTGTGATGGCTTTGCAATGGACTGGCGAGATGTCCAAGGTTTTCATGGCCTTCACCCAGAGTTGGATGAGATGTTTTTAATTTTTTTTTTTTTTTTTTTGATATTTACGTACTGTATTAATCCTGAAGGGAAATTATTTCCTCTGCATTTAACCGATCCAAAGTGTGCACACATGGAAACAGTGGACACACACACACACACACACACACACACACACACACACACTCAGAGCAGTGGGCTCTCTGAAGCCTCCCTGTGACCCTACTAGGATTAAGTAGTTCAGTTTGGGGACAGCTGTGGTCTAATGGTTAGAGAAGTGGGTCTGGGGCTGATAGGTCGCTGGGTCAATTCCCAAAATATCAGGAAAAATGCGAGGTGGGTGAATGAGCTGCATCTTCCCTTTCTCCACCTTAATGACTGGTGCCCTTGAACGAGGCATCTTATCCCCCAACTGGTCTCTGGGTGCACCAATGTGTTTCAGTGTACTGCTCCGAGTGTGTTTGTGCTCACGTTGGAAGGGCTAAATACACTATGTAAAAAAATGAATGAATTATTGCACATATTAAATCAAATACGACAAATACCTTTGCAGTTGCAGTGCTTCTGAGTCACATCCCACTATTATTTCCACATTGCCCTGCAGGTTGTGGCGTCTGGAATAGTAGGAGTGATATCCTGGAGGAGACCTTTCACATTGGTGGTATGTTCGGCCTCATGGTCTCATGGATGTGGAACAGCCTTGCTCTTGTTGACATGTTTTAATAAAAGACAAATGTGTTTCATGCAGGTGTCGCTGTTCATGCTACTGTCTGCTGTGTGTGTGATTCTCAGTCTGGCTGGCTCCATGCTGTCCTGTCAGAATGCACAGATGGTCAAATCGTCCATCTGCAAGGTAAAATGTCTTCCATTTCCCGGTTCCTCCTCACCTTTGCTCTCCTCTTCACTTTTCTCTCTGGCTGTTTGTACGTTACAGGTGGAGAATGGTCGGTGTGTTTGTTGTGAGCCAAAACAGAAATGCAGTTTAGATGACGAGTCTTTAGAACTCTACCTGCATGCTGACTGCAGTTCAGTTCAGCACCAGCTTAAGGTATTTTCATGCATTTTATATATTCCTTCGATTAATATTAGAGGTCTAGTTGTGTGAAAGATGAGAAGCAGTTAATGTTAGAATGTATGGGTGGGGTTAGTTTATGTTTCTCAGTAGATCAGTCCCAAAGCAATTATCTTCCATTATGTACTCAGGGTCGAGAAATGCTTCAGATTTATTGGTTGATTATATTTAATCATACAGGACCAGCAAGGAGGACCAAAGGATGTACCATTCATAACACACCCAATTTGGATTGGTTAATTTCACCTTTTTTTTTTTGTGGGCAAGGGAGGATCCAGAGGCTGCAAAACAGGACACAGCAATTTGTGGAGGCAATGTGGCTGAACAAAGATCTCCGTTTAGAATTATTATAGCACATGAGACTGAATGATTGTTTTTTTTGACCAATCATTCAGCTAGGTTACATTGTCCATTAATAGCAAGCCATTCAAAACGAACTATCATTAATTAGGGTTCCACTTGAACTTGATCTCGAGCCCACTTTAAAACCTGAATCTATTCCTGAAAATCCTGGCATGTTATGTAAGCAATTAGTGGCGTAGTGGTTGAGTGGCTGGCATTGTTGTCTCGCTGCTAGAAGGTTCTACGGCTAAATCCGGTATTTGACACTGTGTGGAGTTTGCAAAGGTTTCAACCATATTTGCATGGGGTTCCTCAAGGCCCTCCAGTTTCTTCCAAATAAATTTAAAACATACATTTTATGTCAACTATAATCACTTTTATATCTAAATTGCCCACAGATGTGAATACGAGTGTGAATGGTGGTTTTTATGTCGGTTTTAAGCCTGCCTTGGATTAGCAACCTGTTCAGGGTAGAATTCTTCAGCCTAGTCGGAGTAGGCGGTCCGCATACACCACCGTGCCATGGCTTTTCCAGGTTAATTACATGGTGGGGCCGGTGGTGTAGTGGTTAGGGTGCTGCACTCATGATCGAGAGGTTGTGAGCTCAAATCCCAGTTGGACCCTCACTGTGCTAGCACCCCTGGGCAAGGTCTCAACCACAAGTGTGCCTCTGTTCACCCAGCAGTATAAATGGGTACCAGTAAAAATATACTGGGAAGGTAACCTGCGATGGACTCGTGTCCCATCCAGGAGGAGTTGAACTCCTGGTCGCTTCACGCTACAGAAACTGGGGATAAGCACCAGCCTGATGAGCCACTAGGCTCGGGTATAAAAACCCAACAGACTTATCTTAGTACCTTACATGTAAATTGCAGCTTAAATGTATGTGCACACACAACATTTTATAGATACACTGGTAAAAATAAAGAATTACATGTCATTCCTGGGGGCAGTGGTGGTCTAGTGGTATAGGGTGCTGGATCGCTGATCCAAAGGTTGTGGGTTCGAGTCCCATTCTCCACAAGGTTGTCACTGTCCCCCCCCCCCCCCCCCCCCCCCCCAGTGCAGCTAACTGGGTTATTAAAGGCTGGCTATGTCTCTCACTGTCCATGGTGTGAGGCATGTAAAAGATAAATTGCTGACTTTCAAAAAGAGTAGGCTGCAAAGCCGTCGGCGGGTTTCCGCCCTGCGATGGCCTGGCGGCTGTCCAGGGTGTGCTGTGCCCTGGCCCGAAGTTGGCTGGGATGGGCGCCAGCCTCCCTGCGACCCTGGTTAGAATGAAGCGGTTACAGAAAATGAAATGTAATGAAATGTCATTACTGGGGTGGAACGGTGGTGCTGGGGTTAGCACATCCATTTCACAGCAAGAAGGCCTGGTTTGGCTTCCCAGGCTCTTATTCTGTATTTTTAAAGGTCACACAAACTCAGGAAGCCTGGTATCAAAAAATTATTTCTGAATTTCCCACTGGGCATTATGACCTGAGATCATGTGCAAGTTTCATAAGAATTGTATTTACCTTAATTCCAGTGAAGTCAGAATTATTAAATTCTAAGTTCCAGTTTGTGTTTGTTGCCTTGCCTGGCTTTTGTTTTACTCACACCGTGTTTTGTTTTGCTGATGTATGGTTATTATGCTCTCTGTAATCTCCCTTTGCACATAATATAAATTAAATCCGTCAGTAAGCATACACAATATCTACACCAAGTCACTCACTCGTCAAACCGCTTACTGATACTACTGAGGTCGCAAAAAGGCTGGAGCCTATTTCAGCTGACATTGGGTGAAGAGGGTATACACCCTGAACAATTTGCCAGATCTTTGCAGGGCCAACATGCACATGCGTCATGCGTGCACACACACACACACACACCCACCTAGGGACAATTTAGAGAGATAGATACGTACTTTATAAATTTATTTAAAAAGGAAAAGCAAATTAGCTCAATGTGCATGTCTTTGGACTCTGGAAGGAAACCGGAGTCTTCTTTTCCTTTCGGCTGTTCCTTTTCAGGGGTTGTCACAGCGAATCATCTGCCTCCATCTTCATGGTAGTCATAATAATGATTCACATATTCGATTTGGCATAGGTTTTTTACATCGGATGCCCTTCCTGACACAACCCTTTAGCAAGGGACAGCAACACGCTGACGGCTTTGCAGCTACTCTTGACGAAAGTCAGCAATGCTTCTTTTACATGAACCTCTCACCATAGACAGTGAGAGACATGGCCGGCCTTTGATAACCCAATTTGCTGCACTGTGCTTGGGGGGGGAGACAGTGACAACCCTGTAGAGAGTGGGACTTGAACCCCCAACCTTGGGATCAGTGCTCCACCACCTTTTACCACCAGGCCATCACTGCCCTTGGAAGGAAACCGGAGTACCAGGAGGAAATCCACACAAAAACGGGGAGAACAGGCAGAGTACACAGAAACACTTGAGCAAATTACTGGAATCCAGGACGTTCCTGCTGTGAGGTGGACGTGCTAAGCACTACACCACTGTTCATATTTGTTAACAGATTAACGTTTGCTGAATGGCTCTGGGGTGGTACAGTGTCACAGTGTACCCCACTTTCCAACAGAGTTGTTTAAGATAGGTGCCAGCATCCCCCCGACCCTAGCAGGATTAAACTGTTGGCAAATAAATGAATGAATTGCTCTCTTTCACCTGCCCCTATAGACAACCCACCACAGTACATTTTTATTAGAATCTTTTTTCATGAGCAGCCTCTGACAGTACCATTGTTTTCTTTTCTTTTCTTTTTTTTTTTTTTACATATTTTAAATCCACTGTTTTTCTTGTGTGTGTGTGTGTGTGTGTGTGTGTGTGTGTGTAGGACCTGCTGTTTAGTGCTTGTGGGCTTAGCATACTCTCTACCATCATTTGTACTTTGTCAACAGTCACCTGTAGCATCCACATTTTTTCTCTGGACCTGCTTCATCTGGTGAGTATGAGGCACCAGCTGCACGGTTTACATGCACAGCACTCAGGCTGACATCATTGTGATGGTGCATGTTAATTCACCACGGAAACTTTAAAACCTTTACTATGTTCTTGCCTCTTCTGTGTCTTTTTAGCTAGTTCCCCGTCGAACACGCTCAGTTAACCCAGAATGCACCACTCCTCAGGATGCCTTTCTTACCAACATGATGGACTTCGAAGAGTTTGTCCCACCCATCCCTCCACCTCCATACTACCCTCCTGAGTACACCTGCAGCTCTGAGACAGATGCACAGAGGTGAGGGAAAACATGCATGCATGCATGCACGGCATATTTTAGCTCTTTGTTGGTCCAATTAGTGAACTGGAATGGCAGTAATATATTTGCTAGCACTTGGAGAGACTTGCTAAACATAGAGCCATTACTATGGGCTGGGCAGGTCCAGAGTGTTATGTGAAATGCTGTCAGTGTTGAAGAAATTAAACTAAGGCTGTTGATAACGGTGGGAAAATTATTATCTTCATCATCAGTTTATCATTAAAAAGGCTTAGACAATGAAAACATGTCTTTATTATACAGTGTGTTCACCTCTAATTAATGAAAAGGAGGTTTATTAATATTAACCAGGTTTAAATCAGTGGATTAACATCAGAGAAGTTGGATGTTGCCTAAGTTCATAAGTTTTTAAATTCTATACTGGGTAACCGTGCGGTCTCATCACAACTTTGACTGCAGAGCTTTTTTTTTTTTTATGGATACAGTGGTTAGCAGAAAATAGCAGTTACTGTTACAGAACCAGTTTCTGAACATCCACATTTGAAATTCCTTAACATCCATAAACTAAATGAATCCAGCTGTCAACCAATTAGGGTGATCGTACTAGCATTTTTCGAGGAACTGATGAGTTCTTTTCCACTGAGGCCTGTCTGTTTTGAGGCTTCTCATTGGTTTATCATACATTATATGATTTGGTGAATCTTTCAGGGATTCTGTAAGATATATTAAGGTTGAGTATTTTGGTACCTAATATGAATAATAAGGAAATACCCAGAGCAATCACAAAAGTAGTTTGAAAACTGGAAATATAAGTGGATTTTTTTGTTTTATTCACAAAAACTTGACTGTGGACACCCCCCAGTGCAGCTAACTGGGTTATCAAAGGCCGGTCATGTCTCTCCCAGCCTGTGGTGTGAGGCATGAAAAAGAACCATTGCTGACTTTCGACAGGAATAGGCTGCAAAGCCGTCAGCACGTTTTTGCCTTGCGATGGCCTGGTGAGCTGTCCAGGGTGTACTCTACCCTCACCCGGAGTCGGCTGGGATGGGCACCAGCCTCCCCGCGACCCTAATCAGGATTAAGCGGTTACAGAAAATGAATGAAGGAATGACCATGTACCCTTTTCATAAACATATACTTTAGCATGGGTAGAATTTTTAAATGAATATTTGAACTTAATCATGCAGAAAACTATGCTTTGAAGGATGTATTTTTGGCAATATTGCATTTTTTCTGAAGAAAATAAATAGTTTTGAAGAAAATAAATTCCTGTATAATGTATCTAATTAATAACCTTGCCAAATATGTACAAAAACATGGAACCAGTTGGTACTAATTGTTTGTGGTCGGTGCCAAATTGCAGTAACACCAGATGCTACAGTGACAGGCTGAGAGCAAATCAATAGATAAATAAAAAAGCTGAAAAGTAAATTCAGTAAGTTACAAAGAGTGAGGAAACACAAATTACAGCAAAAGTGGCTGGAGGAATTTGGAACATGGTTGCATCGTGTTAGTGGTCAACATAGATGGGGTTTTTGTAGTTCAGTTCATTTTCTGTAACCGCTTAATCCTAATTAGGGTCACAGGGAGGCTGGCGTCCATCCCAGCCGACTCCGGGCGAGGGCAGAGTACGCCCTAGACAGCTCGCCAGGCCATCGCAGGGTGGAAACATGCTGACGGCTTGCAGCCTACTCTGGTCGAAAGTCAGCAATGCTTCTTTTACATGAACCTCACACCATAGACAGTGAGGGACATGGCCAGCCTTTGATAACCCAGTTAGCTGCTCTGGGGGGCTTTTTGGAGTGTTTTATTTAAAAAAGTATTCAAACTGAGTACAATCGGTGTCAATATCATTAAATCTCAAATCCAGTCTGTAAATGGCAGACAACAATGAACTGTCGTACTATGAATGAAAAAATAATCTTCATAAACTACTAATTCTACTACAAACACCATAACTGCTGCTGTAATCACCAGCAAAGGAAAAGCAGGGAGGTTAGCAGTGTGTGATTTGAATGTCACATTGCAGGGGGCGCTCTAGTGTCTTAAAAAGGATGTTGATCAACTAGCTGAGCAGCCAAAAGCAAATCTAACACACTGGTGGCTTAAAGAAGGAGTTAACAGGACAAATGTATTAAAAAAACGTAAAGTCAAGAACAAAAAGCCAGCATTATAGGGCACATGCAAGACGACAAGTACATGAGAAACAGAAGCCTGACAGGTCCTCAATCAACATTTTAATTTAATTGGAACTCATAAAACACCAGACTCAACTTTATCAGTTAAGAGTTTCTTCTTTTCCTTTCGGCTTTTCCCTTCGGGGTCGCCACAGCAAATCAACTGCCTCCATCTCACCCTATCCTCTGCATCTTCTTCTCTTACGCCAATGACCTTCATGTCTTCCTCGAGGCCTTCTGCCTGGTAGTTCCAACCTCAGCATCCTACTACCAATATATTCACTATCCCTCCTCTGTACATGTCCAAACCATCTCAATCTAGCCTCTCTGACTTTGTCTCCAAAACATCTTACATGGGCTGTCCCTCTGATGTACTTGTTCCTGATCCTATCGATCTTTGTTACCTCAACATTTTCTTCTCTGCTACCTCCAGCTCTGCCTCCTGTCTTTTCCTCAGTGCCACTGTTTCCAAACTATACAACATCACTGACCTCAACACCGTCTTGTACACTTTTCCTTTCATTATTTTTAACAGCTAAGAGCGAACTCATGGAATTTCAAAGAAAAAGACACATTTGAGACTGGTCAGTAAAGGAAAGATTGAGATGGATAACAGAGCACAGACACTGGACAGAGGAAGATTATGGGGAAAGGTGCTACCTATAGATGAATCAATGTTTGAGGCTTTTGGGTGATAGAGAAGAATATGCACAAGGCACATAATGAAGGATAATATGCTAAAAGAGTGCTCGCAATTATGGTGGGGAAAGCTTGAAGGTCTAAGGTGCTTTAGTGGTGGTATAGTGGGCGGTTTGTACAGGGTATATGGGATCTTTATCAAGAAAGGCTTTCATTCCGTTTTACAGCACCATGTGATACAATATGGTCCACGCTTGATTGAACTCTCCTTCTACATCATGGCAATCATCCACACTATGCAAGAACTATTTAGGGAAATGCTTGATGAAAGTGTTTCTGTGTGGAGTTTGCATGTTCCCTCCATGCTTGCGTGGGTTTTCTCTAGGTACTCTGGTTTCCACCCATGTTCCAAAGGCATGCACACTGGGCTAGTTGGATGTTCCAAATTGCCCCTAAGTGTGAGTGTGAATGAGAACGAATTAATTGTTTTGTTTGCATTTAAACGTCAGCACCATGTTAATCGATACCTGTACAGCTGCTTGCTATTTCACAAATATGTGCACGTTTGTGTTTGTCTGCAGTATCACGTATAATGGCTCAATGGAGAGTCCCGTGCCGCTTTACCCTACAGATTGTCCTCCTCCATATGAAGCAGTGATAGGGAAAAGGGACCATAACCAGGTAGGGACATGCAAGGAAGTGATTTGTTTCACTTCTTTACACAGTTGGTTGAGTTTGACACTGTCTGTCTGTAGCCCACTCATGCTGGTGAACCTTCTGGTGAGAGAGGAACCTCTGTGGCTTTCAGTGGAGAAGGTACCCAATTTTATGTTCTTATACAGCGCCACTTTGTAATTTATGTATAGTTTGTATCTACCTTCTTCTTCCTCTTCCTCTCTCTCTCTCTCTCTCTCTCTCTCTCTGTCTGTCTGTCTGTCTGTCTGTCTGTCTGTCTGTCTGTCTGTCCCTCTGCCTGTCTTCCCATCAGTATCAGGTGACAGCGGTTCTCTACTGATGTCCGAAATCGTAGACATTCCAGATGATAGTTCTCCGTCAGAGGACTCCTGTGTGCTTGAGGTAGCATTTGCAGTGCGGGCACGGGCTCGCGGGGTTAGTGAAGGAGGAGAGGCCATTGATTACAGCATCCTGCAGCCACCTGTGGCTCACTGCTGCTTCAGAGGGGAGAGATCTAACTCCTGCTCTTCTCCTAGCACCTACAACACCTCAACCTTTAGGTAATAATATACTGCTGATAGCATTTCTTATATTCTTCTATTCATCTTATTACTTTAGTGCAATTGTGAGATGGACCAGAATTCTGGAAAACATGCAAAATCACAATCGTCAAATTGTTGGCCAATTTGGAAATGTTTTATTCGGCTACTTGCTAACCTTGCATTGCTGTGTGCCTGCAAAGGTTGTTTGGAAAAGTAGGCATTTGAAATGGCAGCAAGTGTAATACAGTGACCCTAAAGGAATATATTAATAACAAAAACTTGAGCCAAGGCACAGTGGAGTAGTGGCTAACATGTCCGCCTCACATCAAGAAGATCCTAAGTTTGAGAAACAGGATCGGGTGTTTCTGTGTGGAGACAACATGCAGACTCCACACGGGGACAACATGCAAACTCCACACAAAAACACCCGATCCTGTTACTCAAACTCAGGATCTTCTTGATGTGCTTGTATGGTTTCCTACTGCAGTCCAAAGACATACACATTAAGATAAAAGGCTGTTCCAAATCACTCCGAAGTGTGAGTGTGACTCATTGTGTGTGTTGTCCCTGTGATGGATTGGCGAGCTGTTCAGGGTGTATCCCACCTTCACCCAGTGTTGACTGAGATAGGCTCCATCCTCTTTGCAACTCGACCAGCAAGGGCGTAGGCTGGTTTGACCGTGGGGGGGGTGCACATCTTGGTTGACCGGAACTCGAGTCCCAGGGACGATAGGCCTAAGCCTTAAAGGAGTGTAGAGAAACACATGAACAAATTGAACACCAGACTGTTTTAATTATATACATAATTTGGGTCATAATTAAAATTGGCGTAGAGGTCTTATAAATGATGTTGTACAATTATACCATACTAATGAATCTCAATGCACCAGAGTTGCACTACACACTACAATTTAACAAAGATGTATTTACAGTTCAATTACAAAAACAGTTAACTCTATTTTACAACATTTGCACTTTATAAACACTTTCACATAATCTTTCACATAATTTTAGCAATTTAATAAGTTATTTTACTAAGTACTTTGGGAGAACCAGGTACACCCGTGGGTAGAATTATCTTCTTCTTCTTTAAGAAATTGCTGTCTATACAGGGGTGAACTGCAATCAAATATTATAGTTCAACCAAAAACAAATATATTTCAAACTACATCTGCAAGTACATGTGCTAAATAAATTTACAAATTGAGCTGAAGTTATTTATCTATTCAAAGGCACAAACAAATATTAATACATATTTACAGCACAAAAACATACTATTAATTTTATAAAGTACTGACCATTAGGCTGCAGATACAGGCTGGATGGCTTTGTTGAACATTGTGGTCATTTGATGAGTGTCAGTAGTCAGGTGACTGTGAATAATACATTTCCTATCTGCAGGTATGTGATCTTAGGGGGTCAAGTGTACAGTGGACTCTGATCCAGGGCCTGGGAAAATACATGGTCGGGTCTATGGGTGGTAGTGGTGCTGAACTGAGGGCAACTGAGGGACCCAATGTGAGAAATTATGCCTTGTGTCCATGCTTCCTAAACGTTACCCTGGCTCTGTAAGGCACTGCTATATTTAACACCACCATCAATTTCAGAAGTTTATTAATTTGCCCAGTAACATGTCTAGGTCACACTTTAAAGATTTGTGCATTGTTGCAGAATTTTAATTAAATTGTGTCTAAAATCGTGCTGTATCTATCAGTAAATTATTTTATCCATGCCTGAATGATAAACCAAAAAACCTCACTGAATATGTAAAATACTAATTAACCAAAATGTGAGCTGGGAAAATGGGAAATAACATGACTGTTAATGAAAATTAGTCAAGAAAATGTTAGCAATGACTCCTTCATTTGTCAGTTTTTGCTCACGAGGAAGCAAAATCCCCATCTGGATTTACATGAAGCTGTTTTTTTGTGATATCTTTGATTAAAAAGCACTGTACAGATATAATGAAAAAAAATTATCCTATCCCATCTCCAGGTCTCCAGTAATGCGACGACAGGCTCTACTCGCTTATAGTTGCTCTCATTTAGAGATGCTAGGTGGTACTGCCTCCACACGCGCCTCTGTCCCAGAAATCCTTGTGTGTCCCTGTACTTCATCTCGACGAGGGTCTTCCTCTGATGCTCCCAATCCACGAGCTTTGCCCTCTTCAGGTGGTACTCGAGAGCATCAGTGTAGCGTGGCTCCCGGGTCCCACGCAGTCCCTTGTGCCCATCGGCGATGTGTCCAGGACAGAAGGGGCAGTGAAGCCCTCCTTCCCTTAGTGAGGTCACACAGTGAACCGGGCCTGAGCTCCTCTACTGATACAGGTTTGTGATGGCTACTGTGTGTAGGTGTATTTTATCTTTGTGAATACGTGTCATTGAAGAATTTAGGGCCCAGTGTCGCTAACCCAGGAAAAAGTGGGAAGCCATTATTAGTTTATATGAATTATATACAAAGCAAGTGGATCCTGGTTTGAGTTCTGGGCTCAGTGAGAACATTTGTGTGTAGAGTTTGCATGTTTGCCTGTGCCTTTGTGGGTTCCCCTGAGTTTTCTTGTTTCCTTCCACAGTCCAAAGACATGTACATTAGGTTAATTGACTAACTAAAGTACCCCTGGGTGTGAGTGTGATCTGTTCAGGGTGTACCCTGCCTTTGCTCCGTGTTGGCTGAGATAGGCTCCAGCTTCCCTGTGGCCTAAGTAGGATGAGGCTGTTTGGCAAATCAATAAATGAATGAAATGAAAAACTGCAAACATGTTCTAGCATGACAGCACCCCTATGCACTAAAAAATGTGGCATGCCATGTCTGGAGTTGCGACTCTGATCTAAATATGTGGCCTGCTGCAGCATAATACAGAAAATTACAATGAAATCTGACATACTGAGATATTGATATATTTAAAAAGAGAACATGATCTGCTTTAAAATTAGGTATACATGATTAAAGCATGAAAATTAAATTGACTGAGTAACATCACTTTGTATATTGCTAATCAGAAAATGAGAAAGTAGCCACATTTGAAACTTCTGTCAGTATGGAGTACAGTCGGCCCTCTACTTACAAAATTAATCCGTTCCAGCGCCTGTTTCGCAACCTGGAATTTTCGTATGCAGAGGTGCACTTTACATGTAAAACATGTGATTCGTTCCAAGGCTCCCAAGACTGCCCCATACACCCTTTAAAAATTATAAAAGTACACCAATTTTGTATGAAATATGTATGAAATGTGTTAAAAGTAAAAGAAAATGATTTACCTTTTTTTAAATCTCTCACACCACCCATGTGATGCTTTAAAGTCCGGAGGTTGTTAGTCTGAAGAACCCTCACCCCCACCCCTGTCCTCCTTCCTTTCATTTCATTTCATTTTCTGGAACCGCTTCATCCTAATTAGGGTCGCGGGGAGGCTGGTGCCCATCCCAGCCAACTCTGGGCGAGGGCAGAGTACACCCTGGACAGCTCGCCAGGCCATCGCAGGGCGGAAACACACCGACGGCTTTGCAGCCTACTCTTATCGAAAGTCAGCAATGGTTCTTTTACATGCCTCACACCATAGACAGTGAGAGACATGGCCGGCCTTTGATAACCCAGTTAGCTGCACTGGGGGGTCCTCCTTCCTGAGATCCTTAAATATGGCGGTTGCTTTTTCCGAAATAACCGCCTCAGTCACTGTATCTCTGCTTTTAATGCTTGCTTCTGCTTCAATATCGTTCAGAAATAATCACCTCCGTCACTGTAACTCCGCTTTTAAAATCTCCTTCTGCTTCAGTATCATCCCAATTGTAGAGGGGTTTCGTCCATACTCCTTTGCGATTTTGCTCAACCGCATCCCACTTTCGTATTTTTTGATTATCTCCTGCTTCACTTCGATTGATAACGGAGCCCGCTACTTCTTTTCGGTGTCACCGGTAATCACTTTCTTTGGGTCCATGATGGATAACGAAATATAATGCTGCAATGATCACTCTCAAAAAAACTCATGAGCCGATCATTTGCTGTGGCGACCCCTGAAGGGAACAGCCGAAAGGAAAAGAAGAAGAAGAGGGCCGACTGTATATTCTGGGAGTGAATATGGATAATAAGGAAATACCCTGAGCAGTCACAAAAGTGGCTTGAAAATCAGTAAAATAAGTGGATTTTTCTATTGTTTTAAAACAACCTGGACAAGGAACCCTTTCTGATACAATATTTTAGCGTGGATAGATTGTGTTTATGGATATTTGAACTTAGTCATGTGGTAGATTATGCTTTGAAGAATGTATTTTTTTAGCGATATCTCATTTTCATCCAGCTAAGTCATTTTCAACTGACTTTGACTCTTACTCAAAAACACCACCTGGCAAATTAATCCGTATCATGTTGGAGCGGGTCCCAAATTTTAATATTTGCATTCATTTCACAATATTGCCAAAACAACAGGCTTCCGCATTATGAGGCTAATCGGATGTGATGGACTTGATCAGTAAATGTGGCAGGTTGTTGTTAATTCCTACAATGATACCAACTGGATTATGCAAATGAATTTAACTTTTTTATGTTGTATAGTGGTTTACCACGATGGTGTAGTGGTTGGCATGTCTGCCTTACAGCTGTTCTCCTACAGTCTAAAGACATACACATTAGGCATATTTGCTGTTCCAAGTTGCCCCCTAGGTATGAGTGGGAATGTGAATAGCTGTGTGCGTGTTGACCCTGGAAGCTTTTCAGGTTGCACCCCACCTTTGCTCATAGTCGGCTGAGATCGGCTCCAGGTTCCAGCTTCCCTACAACTCTTTGTAGGATTAAGTAATTTGGACAACAAATAAGTGAATGTTTTATAGTAAATGTTTAATTTATATCTGATTACAGTGTACAGCACATTTTTTATTGATTATATATTCATATCATATCTCATATCATATCTCAGCGGTGTGCCTTTCACAGGTGAATTCACTGGCTCAGTAGGAAGTAAAGGAGTGGGTGAGGGTGGCTCTTATACCTCATCGGACACAGGTAAGTGTTTATGATGACAGATACAGTTGAGTTAACAGAAGTTCACATCTATGAGCATTAATTTTTATTTTAGAAGAAAATTAGAAAATGTGCAACAAATTCTTGTTGTTTTTGTTGTTGAAACGCGATCATTCTGGTATTAAAAAAAAAAAAAGCATATTATGATATGATATTCATGTCTGTCATGGCAAAATGCCTATAAATCAAGAAGAAGAAAATTAGCGGGAAATGTAACTTTAATAATGCTAAATCTTAATGTATTATGTTATTGTTGGGCTGAGGAAAGGATAACTCACTGCACTGGGTACATAAGTAAAGTACAGTGGCACCTCACCATACGAAATTAATCTGTTCCAGAGCTTTTTTTGTAACCTGAATTTTTCGTAGGTTGAACCGCATTTTACATGTAAAACGTGTGATTCGTTCCAAGGCTCCCAATACTACCCCCTAAACCCTTTAAAAATTATAAAAGCATACCTTTAAGACCTTCTTCTGCTTCATTATCGTACCAATGGTAGACGGATTTGGCCATATTCCTTTGTGATATCACTCGAGCCCGTTTCTTCTTCTCACTGTGTGTGTGTGTGTGTGTGTGTGTGCGTGTTGACCATGTCTTCTTAGCAAAGTTATAATCTTACAAATGTTTATGGAAGGTTAAAAGCCTGAGTCAAGAAATAAAGCATAAAACAACAGTAACTCTGTCCTTTACACGAAAAGCATCATGGTGGATTCAGCTCTATAACAGGCAATGGGAGTTAGATGCGTCATTCCTCCTAGGCAATGATGTCCAAGATGGCGTCAGGTCAAGATGGCGTCCCTGTCCAAGATGGCGTCAGGCGGACCTGCCCAAGATGGCGCTTGAGTGAAGGCGACATGAATGACAGCTCAGTTGTTAGCCAATGGGAGGCCAGCGGGGCAGCATGTTTGAACGTCATTGATGGGAGAGCAGCTCATGCATTGTTTGAATGTTTGAATGGCACATTTTAATGTTTGAATGGCGCGTTTGAATTTTTAAGATGCCGCTTTCGTAATGTGAACTTGTTTCGTATCCTGAGACAAAAATTTAAGGAAAAATTTTTTCGTAACCTGAATTTTTCGTTTGGTGAGACTTTCGTAAGGTGAGATACCACTGTAGTTCTAGGTTAAGATGAATATGAGAGGCTTATTTATTTTTTTTTATTAATGTGTTATATTTTGGTATACAGGGATCCCTCACTACTCCATGCTTCAATTCATGCGGCTTCAGTGCATCGCGGTTTTTTTTTTAAATATTAATCAAATTAAAAAAATAAGTAAATTAAGGAAGAATAGGGGGGAAAAAAGTTAAGAAAAATGCCACAAAAACGAGGTCAATTATGCAAAAAAAAAAAAAAAAATCCTAAACAAACACAAAACAAAAAACAATCGAAAACCTCCCATCAAAATTAGTTACATTTTTCTGAGGTGCGCATCTGCGTGCACTCACACACGTCTGTGTGTGTATTTATATTTTATTTACATCTTATGCATTATTTTTTAATGTTTAATTGTTATTAGAAGCATTTATAGCATTGAATATGTATTTATTGATATTAAATACACGTATACATGTACATCTTCTTCAGTCAGTTTGATCCTACTTGGCGGAATTCGGTGGTCGGGTGGGGATCCCGGTCCCAGTTAACCACGGAAAGTGAGGGATCACTATATTGCATTAGTCTAATGCTTTTAGCATATCCTAGCACTATAGGATACTCAGCCTCACATGGGGATTATACATGAAGGTTTCAGCTTGACTATGTTCGGTGGGTACCAGTTATTTCTGGTGTAATCTTTATTTAAAGTGCATAATATTTCTTGATGTGAAATACACGAATGAATAAGGCAGTCAAGTGACCACAAAACCTAAGAACATTTACCTTCTGCAAATATTATGTGCTAATGTAAATTTGTACCACATGTTTTATGCCTCTGTGGATGCAACCATGTGAGGCTAAATTATATTATTAGTAATGAAGAAAATAGAGTGTTTATTATTTATCCTGGCACAATTATTTTCTTTTCGGGATGCTGTTTTGCTGCAGGCCGATCATCAGCTTGTCTGCTGCTACAGCGATCTCCTCTGGTTTCTCCTGGTATGCTGCCCAGGAAGGGAAGCCTGAAGGTTGCCACTGAGCAGCTACCCTCCAAACAGCCACTAGCTAGCTCTCTGCGCGTAAACAAAGGCTGCACTCGATCTTTAGGAGACCTCAAGGTCAGTTGTTCCAGCATACAAACCAATGTAATTCAAACCCAATACAGGAGACAGGAAAAAAAAATGTAAACAAAATTTTGTTTAAAAAAAAAGGAATTTTACTTTTCTTTAACAATATAATGGTACAAGAATATAAGAAAGGGTAAAAACATAATTTTGCCCTTTCTGGTATTAAAAAAAAAAAAATCCTGAACTCGTTTTATGAAATAAATATTTAATAATTTTACTCTGTCCTGATTTGATCATGTACATGTAGTACATTTCATACTCTGTACTGTATATTGGTCATTCTGTAAAGCTGTGTACCATTTGTCTGACTTTACTGAGTAAAACAGAAAGTCAAGCGATGAGTTAATTTTACAGTTTTTATGGACAATATATATGTGCCCAATTACTGTATCTATGAATGGAACAAACCACACAATAAGCATACACATGAAAAATCGCAAATGATGAAACTTTGCTTAAGCTTCATGTTTCAGGAGAACAACACCAAAACAAATAGCTTTCAAACAATTTCAAGTCTCTTGTCTTAAAAGTGGCTGAATTTTCACAGATCTCACTCAAAAACAAAATTTGACATAGAATAAAAGTATAATTACAACTTTTTTCTAATGAAAAAAAATCATCAATCTTACTTTTGGAACAATTTTGTTTCTGAATCTGGCTTGGTCTGTCTCTTGTAACAATACGCCGTCACGCAGAAACAACACACAAACAAAAGCACATGGCTCGGTAACTCAGCTTTGTCGAGAACTTTATTTTATATATATAGGAATCTGCCGGTTTGTGGCATTCCTGCTTTTAATTACAATGGTCTAACTTCATATAGAATCCAACGTAACAATGAAAACAAGAAACGGTACTCACTGTCTTTATTCAAAATTAATTATACTCATATGCAAGCAAATTTTATGTATTGAGGAAAAGCTTGCACGTTTGTAACACTTTGGTGTGTTGCGTGAACCTAAAAATAGCCTATATTCATCAGATCATGGTCGAAGAAGTGTTTTGAAGTCAGGGATTATGAGGTAAAAACACCATGTTATGTTGGACTTGAGTTTTATTTTCGGCTCAAATTACAATTTCTATTGTAATTTCAGTGCCACAAACAATTAGAAAGGTTCAGTCTGTACGTAACTGATTATGCTAGAAATGTTTTTATCAAATACATTTTATTGGCACATTTATTCACAACAAAAACTAATGATAGCCATGTAACAACTGTCACATCATTTTCAGTACCGTTTATACACTTTCAAAGCCCATAGTAAGCATATTCATCATCATCATCTTGTTCCGCTTAATCCAGGGTTGGGTCAGGAGGGTAGCAGCCTAAGCAGTGAGGTCCAGACGTCCCTTTCCGCAGCCACTTCCTCCAGCTCTTCCGGAGGGGACACTGAGGTGTTCCCATACCAGCTGAGAGGCATAATCCCTCCAGTGTGTTCTAGATCAACTCCGGGGCCTCTTCCAGATAGGACATGCCCGAAACACTACACCATGGAGTTATTCTGGAGGCATTTTAATCAGATGCCCAAGCCACCTCAACTGGCTCCACTTAATGTTCTACTCCGAGTTCTACTTCGAGCTCCTCTTGGATGGCAAAGCTTCTCACCCTACCTCTAAGAGAGAGCACTGCCACCCAGCGAAGGAAGGTCATTTCAGCTACTTGTAGCCATGATCTTGTTCTTTTAGTCACTACCCAAAGCTTGTGGCCATAGGTGAAGATAGGAACATAAATCAACTGGTAAATTGAGAACTTTGTCTTCCAGCTTTATCACACCTTTATAGCTTTACAGCAGAGGCTGTAGCGAACTGGCTTTTGATCTCCCTCTTCATCCTTCCTTCACTCATGAACAAGACCCTGAGATACTTGAACTCCTACAATTGGAGCAAGACCTCATTCCAGACCCGTAGGGTGCATTCCACCCTTTTCTGACTGTGAACCATGGCCTCGGACTTGGAAGTGCTGCTTCTCATTCTCATCCTGGCCACTTTACACTCCACTGTGAATTGCTCCAATGAGAGCTGGACATCCCGGCTTGATGAAGCCAAAAGGGCAATATCATCCACAAAAAGCAGAGCCAAAGCTTGGTCCGTATTGGTAACAACTTGTTGAATTCATTCCCACTGGGGGTTGGACTCCGCCAAGTCTGTCCTTTGTCATTGGTTCTGTTCATAATTTTTTACATAGAATTTCAAGGTGCAGCCAAGGCATTGAAGGGTTCTGGTTTGGTGCCCATAGGAGATGAAAAAGTATGTTCTGGTTACTGTACAGTATTGATGCTATTGACAGCTCTGTCTATCAACAGAACCCTCATTGTTTGTCAATTGTAAGTGACGTAAAGCACTTATGAAAAATTTGAGTAATAAAATCCATACAACATATTTCAGGGAATTTTATTTAGTAATAAAGCATGACAGCAAGTTGCATTGGGATTTAAAATAGTCCTCTATATATCTACACTTTATAAAATCAGTCATTATTTTTCTAAGTTGCTTCATCCTAATTAGGGTTGCAGGGAGCCTGGCACCCGTCAGCCCACTCTGGTGAGGCTGAGCTACGCCCTGGACAGCTTGCCAGACCATCCCAAGGCCAACACACATACAACCATTCACACTCACATTCATACCTAGGGGTGATTTGGAACTCGGAATTAGTCAACTGTGAATGTTTTTGTACTGTAGGAGGAAACCAGAGTATCTGGAGGAAACTCGCATAAGCACGAGGAGAACCTGCAAACTCCATACTGAAATCAAACCCAGGACCTTTTTGCTGTGAGGCGGACATGCTAACCATTGCGCCACCATGCAGCCTCACAAAATGTGACATAAAAGTAATCATGTTCTATTAAAGCAAAGAAAATTGAATGTTTTTGCTCCAGAAATTTGCCATATTCTTGAGTCTAATCCATTTTCAGACTAAGAAAGTTCATTCCTCTATTCTCTCAACCATATGCTTTCATTTCATATTATAGACATTACAGTTGGTTATAATATTCTTAGAAAAGTGGCGAAAACAGCTCGTGTATTTTTTTCATTAGCATAAAGTAGCAATTAGAACCTACAACCCTCCCCTGTAAAGCGCTGCTGTTCAGCAGCAAGGCACATAAACACAGATCATATCTCAGATTACAGTACTTATATACATATTCTTTTTTTTTTTTTCAGGTGACAAGAGTGCTGGTGCAACGCTTGCTACAGCGATCCAAACGAAATCTCACCCTTGCTTCTGAGCATGCTGGGAACTGTGGACAAAGACCCAAAAGGAGAGTTGGGGGGGAGGGAAGCCTCCCATTCGATCAGGTGAGAACATTGCAGCATCTTTGACAAGTGTAATGAAATACTGTATATATGACCACATACATACGGAGATTTAGCTCAGTTGGTAGAACGTCCACTTTATCCTCCGGAAGGTCGGAGTTCAAATCCGGCCACGTCATACCATGAGACGTTAAAATTTGGGAGTTGTTGCTTCCTGTTTGGCGCTCAGCAACAAAAGGATAGAACAACACAACAACTGGTGCCGTACAGTGGCGACGGGTACCTGGAGCACAGGGAGCGCTGGGGTCTCATGCACATTGAGAATACGCGTGTATGAAATTGCGCTATATAAGCATCCACAATAATAATAATAATAATACATATTTGATGGTCATGAGTACATGTACATGTTTGTACATGTATATAGTGTAATAATTAATTTGTGGTTTGTAACTTTACACAAACTGTTGTGTGATTCTAACATGCACAAATCAGCAGTCTGAGCTCATACAGAGGGGTCTTTGATCTATTGTGAGCTCCACTATTATTAATAGTGTTGGTAGTACTCCTACCCTTCTGTCTGTGTTCACTTTTTGTAGCAAGAGCAGACCATATGACATATCTGTTGTATTTTGTGTATGTCTGTCTGTAATTTAGATTTCTCCTGTTTTTTTTCCTGCCTATTACTAAGTTGTTTTATGATCATTATTAAATTTGTGTAGGTTTTGCGTGCCTCTTGGGGTGCCAGCAGGGGGCAACAATACCAGCAGCGTTCTCACCACCATCAACGTGGGCACCATCATTCTCACAGTGAGGGGTATCCTGTGATTCGTCATAGTGATCCTGAACCCACGAGGACAGAGGGCATCCACCTGCGCAGCTGCGGTGACCTAAGCTCTATGTCACCTGTGTCATTGCACAGGCTCCACCCATACATGCATACAGCATCCAGAGTGCAGCAGTTCGACTCTCGTCTCTGAGTAAATGTGAGCTTGTATAAACAAAAATGCAGTAGCAAGGGGAGGTTGTTGTCTAAGGGAGATCAGAGGTAAAGGAGAAAACTTGTGACTAGCAGTCAACAGAAAGACCAATAGTGATGGGTGATTATACAGGTGGGATTCAAATGGAAAGGACATTTTTGACTTTTGTTATTTCTGATAAATCATTTTAGAAAAATCTGTGATATCCCAAGAAATCATCAGAGAAATACCTTGAGTAATCATTAGTGAAATCTTTTGAGAAAACTTTCTGAGCAATGTTGACAGATCCCTTTATAAAATATGGACTCCAGACCCATGGCTGCCAGTGCCTCATAAACACGGTGGTGTTCTGCCTTTCTCAGCCTCCAGCTCTTCTTCTCTCTCTCCATTCTGTCAAACTCACGATTCTCCCTCACTGTGACTCTATAGAACAAAGGAGAGTGTGAGGAGGAGACACAGTATCTCCCACAGTGCTTCCAGTCACTACACCCAAAGCTTCCATAAGAAAAAAATCGACACACCCTTTATATGCATATCTCTGCTTGGTTTTGGTTAAAGTGTTCAACTATTTCGGTGGCTTTTCTAGCTTGTTCTGAACCTGTGTAGATCTAGCTGAAAGATTGTGAATCTCAAACGGCCATCACACTGTATGACACAATGTCTTATTGGAGACATTTTTCGGTTTGATGTTTAACTTATCACTTTTTAACCATTGATCTAGGTAAAGTCATAATGTAGAGCATTGATATTTACGACTGTCCTTAAAAACACTGCACAGTGCAGCATAAAGAAAAAATTATTTCCAACAACACAAAAACAAACTCTCATTACTCTGAATCTATGTATATATATCATCCCATTCATTAGCGATGTATTGGCTTTAATTATTTATTAAGTTATTTACCATGTTGTAATAGTATGTTGTAAGTAAGTACCATGGTATAATAGTATTATTGGTTATTTGCATCTTTGTCTCTTAATTGGACTCAATACTGAGCAACATTTGCTCAAAGTTTTTTTTAATTATTATTTACTCATTTTATTTTCATTTTTGCATGTGGAATTTATCTGTGTTTTTTGTTGACACAAAAAATTGTGGCGTACATGTCAGCATGTTTGAGGAATGCTGCTGAAGTTAATATATGATGAAGCTCTGGCAATAAATGAATAAACACTCAATGCACTGCATAGCTACAGTACAAAGTAAACTATAATAATAAATAAGGGGCACTTTACTAATTATAAAATTAAATGTCTGTTAAATGATGAAGTTGGCTTATGATTACACTTCTATTCCAATACTGTTTTCATCACATTTTTGACTTCCCCATGACTTTGTGCATATCTGGTATGTTACATGAATGTAGACTTGTAAGCACAATGAAGCCAAATGAACACCCTTAGAATTTTGTACACTCATTTTCCTTTGATAACTGTACATGGCCACACTTAGTGTAATAATGAAAATGAACTTAAGTCTGATAGTTGGCTCCATATTCATATTCAACATTGGACTGCATCAGATTATTATTATTGTTATTTCGTGATATTATATAATAAAATGATCATGGTTGCATATTGTCTTTTCCCACCAATTTAACAGTTGAAAAGTGGTTAAGTTGCGGTGTTTCTGCAAAACTTTAACAAAATTTTATAAAGAAACCTATCACTTAAAATATATGGATGGAAATTGTTCTGCATAGACATGGGAAGGGAAAGTCAAAAAGTGTGTCGTAGAGGCAGTATTGTAATATAATCTAAGGGTTGTTTGTTTGTTTGTTTGTTTGTTTGTTTTTAGCATAGGTCAATTATAAGTGTCAATGTAGGGATAAATTTGGAGAACTAATTCAAGGAGTGAGTGCTGTGAATATCCTTTTCATTGATGTAATTAATTTGAACCAAATTTTTTTTCTCTCCAAAGCACTGAATACAACTTAAAAAGGAACTTAACCAGAAGTTCGACCTCCTGATTTGCACTCAGATGCAACATGATGGGAGAAATACAATTTATGGCTCTTGTAATATAGCCTTTACACTTGCTGTATGACAATGTCAAATTGAACAATTAAAGCAAGTCAATACATTTTAATGCCAAGTTATTGTATTAAACCTATCAAATAAATACATAGTCAACAGAACTGTGCCTATGAGAAGTATTGCTTTGTAATCTTGCTTGAAATGGTTTCTTTCAAATTAGCATTCAGGAAAAGTTTTTTGTCCTTATCACTTTTAAAGCTGTGTAACAGATCTGCAAACTGCTAAAAATGCACAGAGGAAGCTGGAATCACACTGAATCTAAGAGTTATTTATGTAAAAAAACATTTGCATTTGATAGTTCATATTGGAAGACTCCTGTACAGATTCAAATAAAAACAATTAACACGTACATCTTTCCATTATAGGCGACAATGTTTGGAAAGAGGATTTACAATGGCCATGAAAGTTTGGGAACCCTTTTGATGTTCATGCAGGGTTCAACCTAAACAGCTTGCCAGACCATTGCAGGGACAACATGCATCCAAGCATGTACACCTAGTTGTAATTTGGAATAGTCAATTCACCTAATGTGCATGTCTTTGAACCTGTGAGGAGACCAAAGTATCCAGAGAAACCTCATGCAAACTCCATACACAAACACCTGAGCCCGGGACTTGAACCTGGGACCTTCTTGTTGTGAGGCGGTAGTGCAAATCACTGTCACCGTTCATTTTCTGAATCACTCAATCCTAATTAGAGTTGTGGGGAAGCTTGCACCCATCTCAGCCAACTCTGGGCGAGGGCGGGGTACACCCTGGAAACCTCTCAGGGCATTGCAGGGCCAACACTCACACACCCATTCATATTCACACTCACACCTACGGGTGATTTGGAACAGCCAGTTAACCTACTGTGCATGTTTTTGGACTGTGGGAGGAAGCCAGATTACCCAGAGGAAACCCATGCAAGCATGGGGAAAACATGCAAATTCCACACAGAAACACCTCAGCTGGGAATCGAACCCAGGACCTTTTTTGCAGTGAAGTGGACGTGCTAACCACGATGCCACTGTACCTCCACTATGTCTTTAAAGAAAAATCCTATCAACAGAGTTTTGACTAATGGTGTGATATATATAGCCTGTGCCATAGTTAACCAGTATCAGACTTTATTCACTCAGTGACTTCAAAGTATTTATTTAAGTTGAGCTGGACTTGGGCATCTGCCAAATGCCATACATCGAAACAAACTGCCCTTTTATAGTTTGTATCACATAAACAAGCCAGAATTCTCTTGGAAAAATCTTCTTCTTTTCCTTTCAGCTGTTCCCTTCAGGGGTCGCCACTTTTGTCCAACCATTCCAGCCTGCCTGCACACGCTTCTTCACCTCTTTTCCACACTCTCCATTGCTCTGGACTATTGAGCCTAAGTACTTAAAATCCTCCACCTTCTTTATCTCTGCTCTCTGTAACCTCACCGTTCCTCTTGGATCCTTCTCATTCACATACATGCATTCTGTCTTACTGAGGCTAACCTTCATTCCTCTCCTTTCCAGGGCATACCTCCACCTCTCTAGATTTTCCTGCAATTGTTTTCTGCTCTCAGTACAGATCATAATGTCATCTACAAACATCATAGTCCATGGAGAATCTTGTCTAACCTCGTCTGTCAGCCTGTCCATCACCATAGCGAACAAGAAGGGGCTCAGAGCTGATCATTGATGCAGTCCCACCTCCACCTTGAACTCTTCTTTCACGCCGACAGCACACCTCACCACTGTCCTACATCTATCATACATGTTCTGCACCACTCTGATCTGCTTCTCTGCCACTCCAGACTTCCTCATGCAATACCGCATTTCCTCTCAGACACCCTGTCATATGCGTTCTCCACATCCACAAAGGCACAATGGATCTCCCTCTGACCTTCTCTGTAAGTACTTCTGTATTAGATCCTCAAAGCAAACATTGCATTTGTGGTGCTCTTTCTTGACATGAAACCAAACTTCTTCTTCTTCTTCTTCTTCTTCTTCTTCTTCTTCTTCTTCTTCTTCTTCTTCTTCTTTTGCTTTCAGCTGTTCCCTTCAGGGGTCGCCACATCGAATCATCTGCCTCCATCTCATCCTATCCTCTGCATCTTCTACTCTTACACCAACTACCTTCATGTCCTGCTTCACCACATTCATAAATCTCTTCTTTGGTCTTCCTCTAGGCCTTCTGCCTGGTAGTTCCAACCTCAGCATCCTACTACCAATATACTCACTATCCCTCCTCTGTATATGTCCAAACCATCTCAATCTAGCCTCTCTGACTTTGTCTCCAAAACCTCTTACATGTGCTGTCCCTCTGATGCACTCATTCCTGATCCAATCCATCCTTGTTACTCCCAAAGAGAACATCAACATTTTCATCTCTGCTACCTCCAGCTCTGCCTCCTGTCTTTTCCTCAGTTTTTTGGTTCTAAACCATATAACATCGCTGGCCTCAACACCGTCTTGTACACTTTTCCCTTCATTCTTGCCGATACCTTCCTATCACACATCACATCGGACACTTTTCTCCAACCATTCCAACCTGCCTGCACACGCTTCTTCACCTCTTTTCCACACTCTCCATTGCTCTGGATTGTTGAGCCGAAGTACTTAAAATCCTCCACCTTCTTTATCTCTGCTCTCTGTAACCTCACCGTTCCTCTTGGGTCCTTGTCGTGGCATGAAACCAAACTGTTGTTCACAAATGCTGACCTCTGCCCTTAGTCTAGCTTCCACTATTCTTTCCCATAACTTCATCATATGGCTCATCACATATCCCTCTGTAGTTGCCACAACTCTGCACATCTCCCTTGTTCTTAAAAATGTGCACCAGCACACTTCTCCTCTATTCCTCTGGCATCCTCTCACTCTCTAAGATCTTGTTGAATGTTCTTGTCAGAAAGTCTACTGCTACCTCTCCTAGACACTTCCATACCTCCACATGTATGTTATCAGGACCAACTGCTTTTCCACTCTTCATCGCCCTCCTCCCTTCACCCGTATTGATTTTTGCTACTTCCTCAATGGTCACCTCTTCTAAACATTTTTCTCTCTCATTTTCCTCATTCATCATCTCTTCAAAGTACTCTTTCCATCTTCCCAGCACACTTCTGTCATCAGTCAATACATTTTCTTCTCTGTCCTTCATCACTCTAACTTGCTGCAAGTCTTCCCATCTATATTTCTCTACTGTGCCAACCTCTATAAACCATTTTCTTCCTCCTTACTGTCCAACCTAGCATACAAGTCATCATACACCCTCTGTTTGGCTTTTGACACCGTTACATTGGCCTTACGCTGCGCCCCCCTGTACTCCTGTTTACTCTCTTTAGTCCTCTCAATGTCCCACCTCTTAGCTAACCTCATCCTTTGTACACACTCCTGCACTTCCTCATTCCACCACCAAATCTCTTTATCGACTTTCTTTCCAGAGGACACACCGAGTACTGTCCTATTTATCTCCCTGATCACATTAACTGTAGTTGTCGAGTCATTTGGAAACACTTTCTGACCACCCAAAGCCTGTTTCAACTCCTCATTGAATACAACACGTCACTCTTCCTTTTACAGCTTCCACCACTTTGTCTTCTGCTCTGCCTTTGGCTTCTTCACCTTACTCGCCACCAGCGTCATCCTGCACACCACCATCCTATGCTGTCTGGCAACACTCTCACCCACTACTACTTTGCAGTCACTGACTTCCTTCAAACTGCATTGTCTACACAAGATGTAGTCTACCTGTGTGCTCCTACCTCCACTTTTATAAGTCACTCTATGCTCCTCTCTCTTCTGGAATTAAGTATCCACCACAGCCATTTCCATCCTTTTTGCAAAATCTATCAATATCTGTCCTTCTGTGTTCCTTTTCTGGATACCAAACCTGCCCATCACGTGTCCCCTCTGTTACCAGCACCAACATATCCATTGAAGTCTGCCCCAATGACCACTCTTTCATCTCTGGGGGTACTCTGCATCACTTCATCTAACTCACTCCAGAATCTCTCCTTCTCTTCTAGCTCACATCCTGTATGTGGGGCATAAGCACTAACAACATTGAACATCACGCCTTCAATTTCTAACTTGATACTCATCACTCCGTCTGACACTCTTTTCACTTCTAGAACATTCCTGACCAACCCTTTCTTCAAGATGACTCCTACTCCATTTCTCTTCTCATCCACACCATGAAAAAAACAGCTTAAACTCTGCTCCTAAGCTTCTAGCCTTGCTACCTTTCCACCTGGTCTCCTGAACACACAGTATGTCCACCTTCCTCCTCTGTATCATATCAGCCAGCTCTCTACCTTTTCCTGTCATAATTCCAACATTCAAAGTCCCTACTCTCAGTCCTAGACTCGTGCTTTTCCTCTTCTCTCTCTGCTTACGGACACACCTCCCGCCTCTCCTTCTTCAACCAACTGTAGTCCAGTTTCCACCAGCACCCTGTTGGTTAACAGCAATGATGGCGGTTGTTGTTAACCCGGGCCTCGACTGATCCAATTCGGAAGTCACACTGATGATGCGCATGGCAGATTTGGCACAGGTTTTACATTGGATGCCCTTCCTGACACAATCCGCTTCATTTATCCGAGCTTGGGACCGGAGTGAGAAAGAACACTGGCTTGTGCCCCCCTCACGGTTGCATTTGTGCCCCCTCTTAAGGCTGCATTTGAAAAAATGCATCTTGGAAAAATTTGAACTGCTTAATCCTAATTAGGATCGTGAGGAGACGGGTGCCCAGCTCAGTTGACTTTGGGCGAGGGTAGCGTACACCCTGGTCAGCTCACCAGGCCATCGCAGGGCAGAAACACACTGATGGCTATGCAGCCTACTCCTTATAAAAAATCAGCAATGGTTTTTTACTGCCTTTCACCATAGACAGTGAGAGACATGGCTGGCCTTTGATAACCCACTTAGGTCCTCTTCGGGGCATCGGGGCTGCAGTGACAACCGTTGATAGTTGGACTGAACCCCCAACTTTGGGATTGGTCATCTAGCACCTTGCCACCAGGTCACCAGTGGAAAATATTTTTTGTTGTTGAAAGAAAATCCACTGCATTCTTGCATAATACATTATTCTCTTGTGAAACAGGCTCTTAGTGTCATGGGCTTGGCCTGTTTTAATGCATCTGGGCCTGGACAATATGTCATTGATAATGGAAGATTGAGGTTTAAATTGTACCAATAAATTAAAAATAAACAAGTAAAAATCAAGACAATTGTTTGTGAAGTTCAATAGAATGTGGGACAAGACAATGACCCACAAAATGAATATTTCTATCAGAGAATTGTTAAATAATAAAGCCTGTCTTGTTTTCTCTGTTGTTGTTTTGACTTTTGACTGCTCTGTCTGATACACTCACAGTGCTTTCTGATTTAATCTGAGCCCAGTAAACTGCTTAGGCTTCATTGCAAGCACGACGTCATTCCAGTATGTCTTTGAATTATGCTATTATTACTGAAATCGGTGGACATGTAGAGAATATATGGTGAACTTGGTAAGTTAAAATGCCTGCCAAATAATGTGTTCCTGATATTAATTTAATTTGTTTTCAATTGTTTCCAATGGGAATTTTTGTTTCATCTAATGAATGTTTCCACTTCGGCGCTTGCCCTCAGAACGGATTAATTTCGTAAGCCGAGTTACCACCGTATATATTTATTTAGCTTATGGTCTTTTGAGCCTGCTCATTCACAAATTAGTACATACTACATAGAAACATGAAGAAAACTAAATTAAAATTAGTTTATGTTTACATATTTTTATTTTATTAATGACACAGACACTTGCAGTGAACTCTGCACGGTCCAAGCTAATAGTGCTGTGTAGCTAATGGCGACTTTTAAGCCTATGGATTCAGAAGTTTGTAAGTAAAGGTAAGCCTTGGCTTACGTTGTTAAGTGGTTTCAGGAGAGACGACTTAAGTTGAAAAATGACTTCAATCAAATTAGCTTGTCGCTAGGCTAGGCTCTGCCAAATTTACTTGTATAATATTATACAGATCTATCTATCTATCTATCTATCTATCTATCTATCTATCTATCTATCTATCTATCTAATATTCTATAATATAATATATATTGTATGATTATAATGACGTAAACTTTATTTTTATTTATTTTTTATTTTTCTATATATTTTTTGAAAACCGATGTATAATTGAGAACAACTTGAAACGACTTAAGTCGAGGTATACTTGTACCTCACGGAAAGTAAATTGCTAAAGGCGGGTTTAATTTATTCAAACTATGTGAAATCACAAAAAAAAAAAAAAAAAAACAAGTAAAACTGGTAAAATCTTTCATTTTACAGTGATGATCATGATGTCACCTGCTCCAAGTGAGATTTTCTTTTGGCCTTTTCCCTTTTTATCAGGGGTTTCAACAGCAAATGATTCACACATTTGATTTGGCATAGCTTTTTACGTCGGATGCCCTTCCTGATACAACCCTTTAGCAAGAGACAGAAACACGCTGAAGGCTTTGCAGTATTCTTTATGGTTCTTTTACATGCTTCTCACCATAGACAGTGAGAGACCAGGCCAGCCTTTGATAGCCCAGTTAGCTGCACTGGAGGAACAGTAACAACCTTGTGGAGAGTGCGACTCGAACCCCCAACCTTTGGGTCAGCGATCCAGCACCCTATACCTCCAAGCCACCACTGCGACTGTAACAAACTGTGAGTTTCTGTTGTTTTGAAGATGGCATTATCAGCTCTGGATAATGATTTTATTCCCAAGATGAGTGAACTAATCAGATTGCTCCATTCCTGTGTGCAGTAGTATATACTAAAGTAGAATAATGTGCAATACCATACAAATAGATGTTTATTTTATAACCACAACTTCATGGATTCCATATAATGACTTTTAATTTTTATTGAGATTTAAATATTTATTTTTCACCAAGAAAAAACAAACAAACAAACAAACAAACAAACAAATAGTTTGCATGTTAATGAAAAAGCAACCTATGCACCTCGCAGAGAAAAAAGAAGGCAGAAAGAAGGCTGTTGGGATGTTTTTGCAAAATACAGAAGTAAACACACCAGTAGGTTGCAAAATTTGTGGCAGATCATTCAGATTCCGCAACACGTTCTTGGCAATTTCCTATGTTTACTGATATAATTTTAATTAAAAGGGTTGTGATGCCTACTACTTAATTGATTACATTTTGTTTATTGTTGCTGACTATTTTTTTTAAGCAAAAACATTTCAACAATTTCTGCCGGGATCAATAAAGTATTGATTCTGATTCTCAGAGAGGTACCCTGGAACGACTCAGATTAAGGACTGAGTGGTTCCACAAATGAGTGACTGAATAAGTGTAAATAAATAAACTACAGAGTTAAATTGTTTCTTTTTTGAAACATCAGTCATGTCTTTTCACATCTTTATTGTGATATATCAACTGAGAGAGAATCAGGGAATGGTGAAACAGTAAAGGAAAGAAATTACAATATCCTAGATACAATAAGTGTACACGCCTTTTTATAGTATGGTGTGTGACTCTGTTCAGAGTTTTATATATATATATATATATATATATATATATATATATATATATATATACATATATATATATATATATATATATATATATATATATATATATATATCCAGTACATAATGCAGCCATGAGGCGGGGGGCACTAACCAGTGTCTTCCTCTCTTATGCAGTCCCAAGCCCGGATAAATGCAGAGGGTTGCGACAGGAAGGGCATCCGCGTAAAACTTCTGCCACATTTAAAAATGCAAATGATCAAAACAAAATTCATACCGATCGGTCGAGGCCCGGGTTAACAACGATCGCCATCAGTGCTGTCAACCAACAGGTGCTGATGGAAATTGGACTACTGTTGGTCGAAGACGTCCAAGAAGGAGAGGCGTGGAGGCGGTCCAGAGGGCAGAGAGAGAAGAGGAAATGCGTGAGTCTCGACTGAGAGTAGGGACTTTGAATGTTGGAACCATGCTAGGAAAAGATAGGGAACTGGCTGACATGATGCAGAGGAGGAAGGTGGACATACTGTGTGTTCAGGAGACAAGGTGGAAAGGTAGAAAGGCTAAAAGCTTAGGAGCAGGGTTTAAACTGTTTTATAATGGTGTGGGTGGGAAGAGAAATGGAGTAGGAGTCATCTTGAAGGAGCAGTTTGTCAGGAGTGTTCTAGAAGTGATAAGAGTCTCAGACAGAGTGATGAGTCTCAAGTTAGAAATTGAAGGCGTTGATAGTCAATGTTGTTAGTGCTTATGCCGCACAGGCAGGATGTAAGCTAGAAGAGAAGGAGAGATTCTGGGAGTGAGTTAGATGAAGTGATGCAGAGTACCCCAGAGGTGAAAGAGTGGTCATTGGAGCAGACTTCACGGACATGTTGGTGCAGGCAACAGAGGGGACGAGGAAGTGATGGGCAGGTTTGGTATCCAGGACAGGAACACAGAAGGACAGATGTTGATCGATTTTGCAAAAAGGATGGAAATGGCTGTGGTGAATACTTTCTTTCCAGAAGAAACAGAAGCATAGGGTGACTTATGAAAGCGGAGGTAAGAGCACACAGGTAGACTACATCTTGTGTAGGCGATGTAATTTGGAAGGAAGTCAGTGACTGCAAAGTAGTAGTGGGTGAGAGTGTTGCCAAACAGCATAGGATGGTGGTGTGCAGGATGACACTGATGGTGAGAAAGGTGAAAAGGCAAAGGTAGAGCAGAAGACAAAGTGGTGGAAGCTGAAAAAGGAAGAGGTCGTGTTGTCTTCAAGGAGGAGTTGGAAACAGGCTTTGGGTAGTCAGGAAGTGCTTCCAGAGGACTGGACAACCACAGCCAATGTGATGAGGGAGACCGGTGGGAGAGTATTTGGTGTGTCCTCTGGAAGGAAAGTAGATAAGGAAACTTGGTGGTGGAATGAGGAAGTGCAGGAGTGTGTACAAAAGAAGAGGTTAGCCAAGAAGAAGTGGGACATTGAGAGGACCGAAGAGAGAAAACAGGAGTACAGGAGACACAGCGTAAGGCTTAAGGTAGCAGCAGTGTCAAAGGCCAAACAGAGGGCGATGATGACTTGTATGATAGGTTAAAACAGTAAGGAGGGAGAAAATGATCTATACAGGTTAGCACAGCAGAGAAATAGAGATGGGAAAGACGTGCAGCAAGTTAGAGTGATAAAGGACAGAGAGGGAAATGTATTGACTGATGACAGAAGTGTGCTGGGAAGATGGAAAGAGTACTTTGAAGAGCTGATGAATGAGGAAAATGAGAGAGAAAAAGAGTAGAAGGGGTGACCGTTGAGGAGCAGGAAGTAGCAAAGATTAGTAAGGGAGAAGTGAGGAGGGCATTGAAGAGGATGAAGAGGGAAAGGCAGTTGGTCTCTGATGACATACCAGTTGAGGTATGGAAGTGTCTAGGGAGGTAGCAGTAGATTTTCTGACAAGAATATTCAACAAGGTCTTAGAAAGTGAGCAGATGCCAGAGAAATGGAGGAGAAGTGTGCTTGTGCCCATTTTTAAGAACAAGGGCGATGTACAGAGTTGTGGCAACTACAGAGGGATAAAGTTGATGAGCCATACAATGAAGCTATGGGAAAGAATAGTGGAAGCAAGACTAAGGGCAGAGGTCAGCATTTGTGAACAACAGTTTGGTTTCATGCCAAGAAAGAGCACCACAGATGCAGTGTTTGCTTTGAGGATGTTAATAGAGAAGTACAGAGAAGGTCAGAAGGAGCTGCATTGTGCCTTTGTGGATCTGGAGAAAGCATATGACAGGGTGCCGAGAGAAGAACTGTGGTATTGTATGAGGAAGTCTGAGTGACAGAGAAGTATGTTAGAGTGGTGCAGGACATGCGATAGATGTAAGACAGTGGTGAGGTGTGCTGTCGGTGTGACAGAAGAGTTCAAGGTGGAGGTGGACTACATCAAGGGTCAGCTCTCAGCCCCTTCTTGTTTGCTATGGTGATGGACAGGCTAACAGATGAGGTTAGACAAGAATCTCCATGGACTATGATGTTTGCAGATGACATTGTGATCTGTAGTGAGAGCAGAGACCAAGTGGAGGAAAATCTAGAGAGGTGGAGGTATGCCCTGGAAAGGAGGGGATTGAAGGTTAGTCTTAGTAAGACAGAATACATGTGTGTGAACGACAAGGACCCAAGAGGAACTTTGAGGTTACAGGGGGCAGAGATAAAGAAGGTGGAGGATTTTAAGTACTTAGGGTCAACAATCCAGAGCAATGGAGAGTGTGGAAAAGAGGTGAAGAAGCGCTGCAGGCAGGTTGGAATGGATGGAGAAAAGTGTCCGGTGTGATGTGATAGGAGAGTATCGGCAAGAATGAAGGGAAAAGTGTACAAGACGGTGATGAGGCCAGCAATGTTGTATGGTTTAGAGACAGTGGCCCTGGGGAAAAGACAGGAGTCAGAGTTGGAGGTAGCAGAGATGAAAATGTTGAGGTTCTCTTTGGGAGTAATGAGGATGGATAGGATCAGAAATGAGTACATCAGAGGGACAGCACATGTTAGATGTTTTGGAGACAAAGTCAGAGAGGCTAGATTGAGATGGTTTGGACATGTACAGAGGAGGGATAGTGAGTATATTGGTCGTAGGATGCTGAGGTTGGAACTACCAGGCAAAAGGCCCAGAGGAAGACCAAAGAGAAGATTTATGGATGCAGTGAAGGCGGACATGAAAGTCGTTGGAGTAAGAGTAGAAGATGCAGAGGATAGGGAGAGATGGAGGCAGATCATTTGCTGTGGCGACCCCTGAAGGGAACAGCCGAAAGGAAAAGAAGAAGAAGAAAGAAGATATATATCCAGTACATGGGGCAGTGATGGTCTAGTGGATAGGGCGCAGTAGCCTTCACTTATAGCCTGATCCACTATCAAAGTTCAGTTCAGTTAATTTTCTGTAACCACTTAATCGTAATTAGGGTCACGGGGAGACTAGTGCCCATCCCAGGCGACACCGGGCGAGGGCAGAGTACACCCTGGACAGCTCGCCAGACCATCGCAGGGCGAAAACAAGATGACGGCTTCGCGGCCTTCTCTTGTCGAAAGTCAGCAATGGTTCTTTTACATGCCTCACACTATGCAGCTAACTGGGTTATCAAAGGCGGGCCATGTCCTGTCACTGTCTATGGTGAACGGCATGTAAAAGAACCATTGCTGACTTTCGTAAAGAGTACCTGCAAAGCCGTCGGCGTGTTTCTGTCCCTTGCTAAAGGGTTGTGACAGGAAAGGCATCCGACGTAAAAACCTATGCCAAATCAAATGTGCGAATCAGATGATTCGCTGTGGCGACTCCCGAGAAAGGGAAAAAGCCGAAAGAGAAGAAGACACTATAAACAGTGAGCAACATCGCCGGACTTTGATAACCCAGTTAGCTGCATTTGGGGGGGGGGCAGTGACAACCTTGTGGAGAGTGGGACTCCAACCTTAGGATCAGCGATGCAGCACCCTATACTGTACCACTAGGCCACCACTGCCCTCACTATCAAACTTATTCAGTTAATCAGTAATTAATTTATTAATGAAGTTCACACACTATAAGTTTGTTAATTTCTTTATGGCGCATATCTCGTAGGGATTTTAAAAGTAGCAACATGGTACACTATTAATGCAAACAAGTATCCATGTAGTTATTGGATCTTCTTCTTCTTTTCCTTTCGGCTGTTCCCTTCAGGGATCGCCACAGCAAATGATCTGCCTCCATCTCACCCTATCCTCTGCATCCTCTACTCTTACTCCAACGACCTTCATGTCTGCCTTCACCACATCCATAAATCTTCTCTTTGGTCTTCCTCTGGGCCTTAATCTTCTCTTTGGTCTTCCTCTGGGCCTTAGTTATTGGATAATGTTAGCTTTATACAACAATAGAAATATTTATGAAATATTTGAGCACTAAGGATGGTGTTCATGCAGTTTCCATTTTTTTCGAATCAGACGAATAGCATCAAATCTGCTGCTCTGTGCTCTTTCTTCTGTTGGTGCTGGGACAACAGACAGAATCGATAAACTGGCAGATGAGTTTTACCCGTGAAGTCTCTTGACCTGCAATACCACCGGAATCCGCTAGGGAGTTACTGCAGAACACATCCGATTCCATAGACTTCCGCCTGGTAACAACGACTCAAAATACAGTACTGTACCAACTTTTATTTTGAAGCCAAGCTCTTAGTCTGTAACCGGATGTTGTAAAGTTGGCGCAGTTTGAAGGCAACCTGGCGAGTGTTTTGCAGCTGGAAAGCGTTTTGTGTGGAGCTCCTGAGTAATTTGCACAGGAAGTAGTTGATATACATTTTATGCCTGATATTTTAATGGAATAAACGTGTTTCTGGTCTCAGAGTGGGCGAAATGTGGAGACTACACCCTACAGAATCGGGAACAGGTAGTGCTTCGCCAGCCCTCACTCAGCAGTAGAGGGATAGAAAAGTTTCACATGTCTCACTGTAGGACCAGACAGTATAATAAACAAGTTAAAAATTGTAATTTCTTTTATGATTTTATTTCTGTCCCGTACAGTTTGAACATGTATGTTTATAATATGATATATATATATATATATATATATATATATATATATGTGTGTGTGTGTGTGTGTGTGTGTGTGTGTGTGTGTTGATACAGATGATAATGTTTGTGTGTGATTCACATGGAGATAGTAAATAAGATATGTAAGGGTCAACACTAATTCATGGTGCTTGCAGAAGTCAGGACTTGCATGAGCAACAGATTGACTGGGTCTAACAGTAAAATAATTAGTCTAGTATATAGAATTCTTATAGAATTGCTAAAAAAATGATCTTGTTACACTTTCTAGGCCCAATCTCTTTGCATGCTGGGAAGGAGTATGTCGTTGGCCGTAAGAACTGTGACATCCTTCTGCCCAATGACCAGTCCATCAGCCGTGTGCATGCCCACATCACTGTCACTGAACAGGTGAAATCTTGCATTTTCCTCTCTGTGTGTAATGATGAGTGTATGCAAAGCTCCCAACTGTAAGACGAGATCAGTTTATTCGGCACTGTTTGTCCATACAGTCAACATCATTGACGTTTTTCCGTCCTTTTCCAATTACAATACTGTATTGTCATTTTCAAATTGCTGCAAAGTCGTCAGCGTGTTTCTGTCACTTGCTAAAAAGGGTTGTGACAGGAAGGGCATCCGACGTAAAAAACCTCTGCCAAATCAAACGTGCGAATCAGATGATTCGCTGTGGCGACTCCCGAGTAAAAGGGAAAAAGCCGAAAGGAAGACAGACATTGTCATTTTCAAATTGTTATCTTCTGAAGAATTCACTTAGTCATCAGGCCATTTTTACACCTGCGCGGTGTATCCACTTTAGAGTTGCAGGGTAATCTGAGCCAATCCCAGGCAACTCTGGGTGAGTCACATGGTACACCTTGAAAATCATCTGGTGCATCACTGCCGGGTCAACGCAGACAAATAACCATTCATGCCCACATTCACACCTGGGGCAATTTGAAACATCTAACTGACCTACCATGCATGTCTGTGGACTGTGGGATGAAGCTGGTGCACCCAGAGGAAACCCACACAAGAGCAGGGAGACCTAGCAATCTCTAGGTTATCTTTCGATAACCTCAACAACTACAGGGCTCACACTTCCATCACACTTCCAAAAAGGGCACACCCTCTGATATGGTTTTTTTTCATTAGTTTTCATAAAAATGCAATGGGAAACATATTAAGGTCATCATTTAAGTTCCCTCAGTGCCACACCCATAAGATCAGTGTATCACTGAATCACTGCAGTGTTATTTTTGGAAAACATATTGCATGCTTAAGTCTAGATTAAAATTGCCACAAAGCTCCTTACGATCTTAAATGATGTATGAGGCTTTTAAATGTGATGACATCATCAGCTGATCTGCATTATACTCCTGACCAGAGTGTTTTTTGTACCATCATCACTTGGCAGACATGCTTACATTTTTTTTAAGTGTCTAAAAATAAATAACAGTGTGATGTGAGGTGGCTGCATTTAGTATAGGTGAAGGGCTTTGAGATTTGTTGTCTGAGAGCTGGAAAAGAATAAAGAGTCATGTACAATCTAGCTTCTCTACAGTTCTGTCTATACAAGTCACTACAACATCTCAAAATGATCACATAACAGAAGCTGCAAAAACCATTGCCCAGTAGAGCATGACCCCCCAAAAAACATGTAAATGTAACACACGCACACACCCACACACAAAAAAAATGTATTTAAAAAAAAATATATATATATATATATATATCTTCTTTTTCTTTCGGCTCTTCCCTTCAGGGGTCGCCACAGCAAATGATCTGCCTCCATCTCTCCCTATCCTCTGCATCTTCTACTCTTACTCCAACGACCTTCATGTCCGCCTTCACCACATCCATAATTCTTCTCTTTGGTCTTCCTCTGGGCCTTCTGCCTGGTGGTTCCAACCTCAGCATCCTACTACCAATATATTCACTATCCCTCCTCTGTACATGTCCAAACTATCTCAATCTAGCCTCTCTGACTTTGTCTCCAAAACATCTAACATGTGCTGTCCCTCTGATGTACTTGTTTCTGATCCTATCCATCCTCATTACTCCCAAAGAGAACCTCAACATTTTCATCTCTGCTACCTCCAACTCTGACTCCTGTCTTTTCCCCAGGGCCACTGTCTCTAAACCATACAACATCGCTGGCTTCATCATCGTCTTGTACACTTTTCCCTTCATTCTTGCCGATACTCTCCTATCACACATCACACTGGACACTTTTCTCCATCCATTCCAACCTGCCTGCATGCGCTTCTTCACCTCTTTTCCACACTCACCATTGCTCTGGATTGTTGAGCCTAAGTACTTAAAATCCTCCACCTTCTTTATCTCTGCCCCCTGTAACCTCACCGTTCCTCTTGGGTCCTTGTTGTTCACACACATGTATTCTGTCTTACCGAGACTAACCTTCATTCCCCTCCTTTCCAGGGCATACCTCCACCTCTTTTTTTTCCTCCACTTGTTTTCTGCTCTCACTACAGATCACGATGTCATCTGCAAACATCATAGTCCATGGAGATTCTTGTCTAACCTCATCTGTCAGCCTGTCCATCACCATAGCAAACAAGAAGGGGCTGAGAGCTGACCCTTGATGCAGTCCCACCTCCACCTTGAACTCTTCTGTCACACCGACAGCACACCTCACCACTGTCTTACATCCTTCAAACATGTCCTGCACCACTCTAACATACTTCTCTGCCACTCCAGACTTCCTCATGCAATACCACAGTTCCTCTCTCGGCACCCTGTCATATGCTTTCTCCAGATCCACAAAGGCACAATGCAGCTCCTTCTGACCTTCTCTGTACTTCTCTATAACATCCTCAAAGCAAACACTGCATCTGTGGCGCTCTTTCTTGGCATGAAACCAAACTGTTGTTCACAAATGCTGACCTCTGCCCTTAGTCTTAGTCTTTCCCATAACTTCATTGTATGGCTCATCAACTTTATCCCTCTGTAGTTGCCACAACTCTGTACATCTCCCTTGTTCTTAAAAATGGACACAAGCACACTTCTCCTCCATTCCTCCAGCATCTGCTCACTTTCTAAGACCTTGTTGAATATTCTTGTTAGAAAATCTACTGCTACCTCCCCTAGACACTTCCATACCTCAACTGCTATGTCATCAGGGCCAACGGCCTTTCCACTCTTCATCCTCTTCAATGCCCTCCTCACTTCTCCCTTACTAATCTTTGCTACTTCCTGGTCCTCAACGGTCAACCCTTCTACTCTTTTTTTTCTCTCTCATTTTCCTCATTCATCAGCTCTTCAAAGTAATCTTTCCATCTTCCCAGCACACTTCTGTCATCAGTCAATACATTTCCCTCTCTGTCCTTTATCACTCTAACTTGCTGCATGTCTTTCCCATCTCTATTTCTCTGCTGTGCTAACCTGTATAAATAATTTTCTCCCTCCTTACTGTCCAACCTTTCATACAAGTCATCATACGCCCTCTGTTTGGCCTTTGACACCGCTACCTTTGCCTTACGCTGTACTCCTGTTTACTCTCTTCGGTCCTCTCAATGTCCCACTTCTTCTTGGCTAACCTCTTCTTTTGTACACACTCCTGCAATTCCTCATTCCACCACCAAGTCTCCATATCTACTTTCCTTCCCGAGGACACACCATGTACTCTCCTACCGGTCTCCCTGATCACATTGGCTGTGGTTGTCCAGTCCTCTGGAAGCACTTCCTGACTACCCAAAGCCTGTTTCAACTCCTCCTTGAAGACAACATGACACTCTTCCTTTTTCAGCTTCCACCACTTTGTCTTCTGCTCTGCCTTTGCCTTTTTCACCTTTCTCACCATCAGCACCATCCTGCACACCACCATCCTATGCTGTTTGGCAACACTCTCACCCACTACTACTTTGCAGTCACTGAATTCCTTCAAATTACATCGCCTACACAAGATGTAGTCTACCTGTGTGCTCTTACCTATACTTTCATAAGTCACCCTATGCTCCTGTTTCTTCTTGAAGAAAGTATTCACCACAGCCATTTCCATCCTTTTTGCAAATATATATATATATATATATATATATATATACACACTGTAACACACACACCTGCCATTTTGGAGATTGGAAAACCCAGTCATTTAGCCATCACAATGTGGCACTTGTTAAAGTCAGTCAGACCTTTATATGCTTTTTCATTTTTCCTGCTTCCAACACATCAACTTTCAGAACTGATTGTTTACTTTCTGGTTTATACATCCCACTGCTTGGCAGGTGCCACTGTAAAAGGATTAGGAATGTTCATTTCACCTCTTAGTGCTCACAATGGCTTAATTTTCTGTGATGGCATCGATCCATTTTAGCAAAAATACTTGATACAGCTATGAAACTGTCATTTGTTCTACGATGGAAGCCACTCTCAAAAACGCTCAAGCCCTTATACTGCACTCACGTTCACATGTTCAATAGATGGTGCAGCTTCTGTTAAAACTGACTTATGAATCTTTACACTGCATTGTGTTCTGTTGTTGCAGGCTGTCACCCTGAAAGACAGTTCCAAGTATGGCACTTTCATCAATGACAAGCGACTAGAGACTGGCTCCATCAAGACTGTTCATATTGGTGATAAACTCACATTCGGTGTCTTTCAGAGCAAGTTTAGGTGCATATTTCACCCAGTGGAGAACGTTATACACAAGTCATATAACACTACAACTTTATGTGAAATATATAGCCAATGTACAGCTGTATTAGACCTGAATCATTTGCAGTGAGTAACCATAAGACCACTGTGATTCGAGCCAGTGGAATATAATTGTGCTCGCTAATAAAATAAACAATATAAAGCATTTCCTTAATTTATTTTGTCCATCATGGTTCAGTTCATTTCTATCTTTTCCCTTTTACTTGTCTTAGGTTGGAACTGGATTCTATGGTTGTGTGTTCATCGTGTGTGGATAATGAAGGCAAAGCAACTCTCTCTGGGGAAGTACAAGCTGTTGGTGGGCGTGTGGTCAATACTTGGTCCCAGGAGTGCACTCACCTAGTCATGGCTGTTGTTAAAGTCACGATTAAGGTTAGAAACTTTCAAGGTTCTTCCTCCAAAACGTGGTTTTTACCTCACAATACATACTGTAATCTTGGTTACGTAACCTTGTGTATGTTCATTAAACATGTGGAACATCAACCTACCCGAGAAAATGTTTGCACCAATCCAACCACAGAGTTAAAAATGTGGAAGTTAATGGCCTGTCTCGTGGTATTCCAAATATATTGTCATGACAACAGACACTGTTAATGCACCATTGACTCTTATCACTCATTTGCCGAACCACTTAATTCATTAATATCATATTTGGGTGGAGGGGAGGATGAAGCCTAGGACAGCTAACACTGGGCAAAGGCAAGGTACACCCTGAACAGCTACCCAGACCATTGAAGGGCAACACACATATAAATAGACATGCACACACAACTGTTCACACTTACCTCCGGGGCACTTTGGACCAGCCAATGAGCCAAGTGTGCCTGTTTTTGGACTGTGGGAAGGAACCGGAGTACCCAGAGGAAACCTACACAAGCATGGGAGATTACGAGAAGTTCCCACAGAAACTCACAAACCCAGGACCGTCTTGTTGCAAGGCAGACATAATTGCCACTACCTTTATTGATTACAGTATGCAGTGAATATCTCCTTATGGTCTGCTAGTTTATATTTTTATTGTTTGTTTTATATCTTCTTTTCCTTTCGGCTTTTTCCCTTTCCCTTTCGCGACAGCGAATCATCTGATTTGGTATAGGTTTTTACGTCGGATGCCCTTCCTGACACAACCCTTTAGCAAGGGACAGAAACACGCTGACGGCTTTACAGCCTACTCTACGAAAGTCAGCAATGGTTCTTTTACATGCCTCTCACCAGAGACCGTGAGAGACATGGCCCACCTTTGATAACCCAGTTAGCTGTACTGGGGGATTTTTTGTTTTTATATATATATATATATATACAGTGATACCTCAGCTCACGAACATAATTGGTTCCCAGAAAGTGTGTATAAGGCAAAAAGTTTGTCTTCCGAACATTTATTTCCCATAAGAAACCATTAAAATGAGAATAATCCGTTCCCAGGTCCCCATAAAACATAATTTTCTACTAAATAAGCCTTAAAACTACACAAAAATATACCTTATTTTATGTATAATAAATGTGCTATTGTATTGTAATTAAAGAAATAAACTGTACTGTATAATAAAGTCGTTTTATTTACCTTTGTGATGGTAGTTGATGGCTTGATGGAATGGAGTGGGAGAAGGAGGGAGGGAGGGACTTACTGTTTGGAAGGAGTGTTTGGAAACGCCTACTGTTTGGAAACACCCTTAGCCACACACGCACCCTGCATAGCTTCCTTGTTCTTAAGGATGGTAGCAATGGTAGACTTAGTGTACTGGTACTGGGACGCTAAGTCACACAAACGCACACCTCGTTCGTGTTTTTCAATGATCTCCGCCTGTGGTGGGGTCTTTTTCGGTCCCATAATAGCAAAAGTACACTCAATATGGTCCAAAATGTCTATCAAACACAAACCACGTCCGCACTCAAAGAAAGGGGTGTGACGAACTGTGACACCGTGAGTGTGCGTCAGCTTCTCGTGGCCGCCACCGTGGCGCTGTTCGACCGCGTGGTTTGGCTCGTCCGCCGAAAACTAGTTCGTCAGCAGAGCCTATATGCTCGCAAATTTAATGTTCTTGAGGCGAAAAGTTCGTGAGCTTAAGCGTTCGTCAGCGGAGGTTTTACTGTATATATATATATATATATATACGTACGAGATTATATTTATATGTGAGATTTCCTTTCGGCCTTTTCCCTTTATCAGGGGTCGCCACAGCGAATGATTCGCACGTTTGATTGGGCATAGGTTTTTACATCATATGCCCTTCCTGACACAACCCTTTAGTAAAGAGTAGACTGCAAAGCCGTCAGCATGTTTCTGTCCCTTGCTAAAGTCAGCAATGGTTCTTTTAAATGCCTCTCACCATAGACCATAGACATGGCCCGCCTTTGATAACCCTCCCTCATGGCTGCATTTCGCTGTGTGTGTGTGTGTGTGTATATATATATATATATATATATATATATATAATGTACATACACACACACGAGTCAACTTTCCTGACCTGAACCCTTTAGAGAATCTGTGGGATATTGTGAAGAGAAAGTTGAGACACCAGACCCAACACTGTGGATGAGGTTAAGGCTACTATTGAAGCATCCTGGGCCTCCATAACACCTCAGCAGTGCCACAGGCTGATTGTCTCCATGCCACACCACATTGAAGCAGGCATTTCTGCAAAAGGATTCCCAACCAAGTATTGAGTGCATAACTGAACATAATTATTTGAAGGTTGACTTTTTTGTATTAAAAGCACTTTTTTTATTGGTCGTATGAAATATGCTAATTTTTTGAGATAGGAAATTTGGGTTTTCATGAGCTGTATGCCAAAATCAGCAGTATTAAAACAATAAAAGACCTAAAATATTTCAGTTGGTGTGCAATGAATCTAAAATATATGAAAGTTTATTTTTTATCAGTACATTACAGAAAATAATGAACTTTATCACAATATGCGAATTTTTTGAGAAGGACTAGTATATTTATAGTTACTTTATTACTTTATAGATTATCTAAATGCTTTGTGTTTTTATGTGCAATATTGAGGGGGCTCTGAATCTCAGAATTTTATTGTCTGTAATAATATTCCAATCTTACCTGCATATTATGGCGAAATTTGGGATCTGAAGGCAGAAAGCAAGCAAAGTGGTTTGGAGCAAACCATACAACACTAGCCAATCAGTAACTAGGACTATATGTTCTTGTGGATAGCGCTAACGCACTCTGTTGCTGAGTGGCGATAGGGGAGATAGGAGTTTCATTGTCTTCAGCCAAGAATGTAGAGGAAGAGAAGGTGGAGCTCACTCCCCACTGCCACACATTTTTCTGGCTGTTTTGGGAATCAAACCAGTGACCTTTCGGTCCCAAAGCTACTTCTTTTAATAGGCTATGGTTGCCCGAAATTTGTATTGCAATATTCTGATGATACTGAACAAAAATCTAACACTGGTATGTGCTTCCTTTAGTGAAATGTATGTGTGGTGCAGATATGTGAAATAAAACTTGCTCTGTGTGCAGACAATCTGTGCGTTGCTGTGCTGTCGGCCCATAGTGAAACCGGAGTTCTTTACTGAGCTTTCCAGAGCTGTTCAGCAGAGGGAAAACCTTCCTACAACAGAGAGGTACTGACTTACGCTCTTTAAAACATATGCAGTAGGCCCTTGTTATTCGCGGGTGTTCGGTTCCAGACCCTTCCTCGAATCAAAATAATCTGCCAATTCTGTACCCGGAAGTAAAACCCCATGTATCATATTACATGCGCGAATGATCAACCGGAAGTAAAATACTATGTATCTATTACATGCATTAAAATATGCTTCTTAAACAAATTCTATAGACAGTCTTACCATTAATACAGAATTAATGTATTAAAATGTAGTAATGATTAAGAAAAGCTTTTTAATTTTGTACTGTGACATTTATTAAAATGCAGCCGGGGGTTGGGGGCACAAGCCAGTGTCTCAGTGCTGATGGAAATTGGACTGCTGTTGGTCGAAGACTAATTCGAAGAAGGAGAGGCGTGATGCGTGTCCGTAGGCGAAGAGAGAAGAAAGGCATAAGTCTAAGACTGAGAGTAGGGATTTTGAATGTTGGAACTATGACAGGAAAAGGTAGCGAGTTGGCTGACATGATGTAGCGGAGGAAGGTGGACATACTGTGTGTTCAGGAGACCAGGTGGAAAGGTAGCAAGGCTAGAAGCTTAGGACAAGGGTTTAAGCTGTTTTTTCATGGTGTGGATGGGAAGAGAAATGAAGTAGGAGTCATCTTGAAGGAGGAGTTTGTCAGGAATGACTTTCGTAAAGAGTAGGCTGCAAAGCCGTCAGCCTGTTTCTGTCCCTTGTTCAAGGGTTGTGACAGGAAGGTCATCCGACGTAAAAACCTATGCTAAATCAAATGTGCGAATCAGATGATTCGCCCTGGCAACTCCCGAGAAAGGGGAAAAGCCAAAAGGAAGGAAGGAAGGTTCTAGAAGTGAAGAGTGTCAGACAGAGTGATGAGTCTCAAGTTAGAAATTGAAGGTGTGATGTTGTTAGTGCTTATACCCCACAGGCAGGATGTGAGCTAGAAGAGAAGGAGAGATTCTGGAGTGAGTTAGATGAAGTGATGCAGAGTACCCCCAGTGGTGAAAGAGTGGTCATTGATGCAGACTTCAATGGACATGTTGGTGCAAGAAACAGAGGGAACGAGGAAGTGATGGGCAGGTTTGGTATTAAGGACAGGAATGCAGAAGGACAGATGTTGGTAGATTTTGCAAAAAGGATGGAAATGGCTGTGGTGAATACTTTCTTCCAGAAGAGACAGGAGCATAGAGTGTCTTATAAAAGCGAAGGTAGAAGCACACAGGTAGACTACATTTTATCTAGGCGATGTAATTTGAAGGAAGTCAGTGACTGCAAAGTAGTAGTGGGTGGGAGTGTTGCCAAACAGCATAGGATAGGATGGTGGTCTGCAGGATGACGCTGATGATGAGGAAGGTGAAGAAGGCAAAGGCAGAGCAGAAGACAAAGTGGTGGAAGCTGAAAAAGGAAGAGTGTCGTGTTGTCTTCAAGGAGGAGTTGAAACAGGCTTTGGGTGGTCAGGAAGTGCTTCCAGATGACTGGACAACTACCGCTAATGTGATCAGGTAGACAGGTAGGAGAATACTTGATGTGTCATCTGGAAGGAGAGTAGATAAGGTGACTTGGTGGTGGAATGAGGAAGTGCAGGAGTGTGTACAAAGGAAGAGCTTAGCTAAGAAGTGGGACACAGGGAGGACCAAAGAGAGTAAACGGGGGTACAGGGAGACACAGCGTAAGGCGAAGGTAGCGGTGTCAAAGGCCAAACAGATGGCTATGATGACTTGTATGCTCGGTTGGAAAGTAAAGAGGGAGAAAATGATTTATACAGGTTGGCACAGCAGAGATGGGAAGGATCTGTATCAAGTTAGTGATTAAGGACAGAGAGAGAAATGTATTGACTGATGACAGAAGTGTGCTGGGAAGATGGAAAGAGTACTTTGAAGAGCTGATGAATAAGGAAAATGAGAGAGAGAAAAGAGTAGAAGAGGTGACCATTGAGGACCAGGAAGTAGTAAAGATTAGTAAGGGAGAAGTGAGGAGGGCATTGAAGAGGATGAAGAGTGGAAAGGCAGTTGGTCCTGATGACATACTGGTGGAGGTATGGAAGTGTCTATGAGAGGTAGCAGTAGATTTCCTGACAAGAACATTCAACAAGGTCTTAGAGAGTGAGAGGATGCCAGAGGAATGGAGAAGGGTGATGGTGCCCATTTTTAAGAACAAGGGAGACATGCAGAGTTGTGCCAACTACAGAGGGATAAAGTTGATGAGCCATATGACGAAGTTATGGGAAAGAATAGTGGAAGCTAGACTAAGGGCAGAGGTCAGCATTTGTGAACAACAGTTTAGTTTCATGCCAAGAAAGAGCACCACAGATGCAGTGTTTGCCTTGAGGATGTTAATGGAGAAGTACAGAGAAGGTCAGAAGGAGTTGCATTGTGCCTTTGTGGATCTGGAGGAAAGCATATGACAGGGTGCCGAGAGAGGAACTGTGCTATTGCATGAGGAAGTCTGGAGTGGCAGAGAAGTATGTTCGAGTGGTGCAGGACATGTATAAGAGATGTAAGACAGTGGTAAGGTGTGCTGTCGATGTGACAGAAGAGTTCAAGGTGGAGGTAGGACTGCATCAAGGGTCAGCTCTGAGCCGCTTCTTGTTTGCTATGGTGATGGGCAGGCTGACAGACGAGGTTAGACAAGATTCCCCATGGACTATGATGTTTGCAGATGACATTGTGATCTGTAGTGAGAGCAGAGAACAAGTGGAGGAAAACCTAGAGAGGTGGAGGTATGCCCTAGAAAGGAGAGGAATGAAGGTTAGCGTCAGTAAGACAGAATACATGTATGTGAATGAGAAGGATCCAAGAGGAACGGTGAGGTTACAGAGAGCAGAGATAAAGAAGGTGGAGGATTTTAAGTACTTAGGCTCAATAGTCCAGAGCATTGGAGAGTGTGGCAAAGCGGTGAAGAAGTGTGTGCAAGCAGGTTGGAATGGTTGGAGAAAAGTGTTCGGTGTGATGTGTGATTGGAGGGTATCGGTAAGAATAAAAAAAAAAGTGTACAAGACGGTGACTAGGCCAGCAATGTCGTATGGTTTCGAAACAGAGACACTGAGTAAAAGACAGGAGGCAGAGCTGGAGGTAGCAGAGAGGAAAATGTTGAGGTTCTCTTTGGGAGTAACAAGGATGGATAGGATCAGGAATGAGCACATCAGAGGGACAGCACATGTAAGATGTTTTGGAGACAAAGTCAGAGAGGCTAGATTGAGATGGTTTGGACATGTACAGAGGAGGGACAGTGAGTATATTGGTAGTCGGATGCTGAGGTTGGAACTACCAGGCAGAAGGCCGAGAGGAAGACCAACGAGACGATTCATGGATGTGGTGAAGGAGGACATGAAGGCAGTTGGTGCAGGAGAAGATGCAGAGGAGAGGGTGAGATGGAAGCAGATGATTCGCTGTCGCGACCCCTGAAGGGAACAGCCGAAAGGAAAAGAAGAACACTGTGATATTAATTAATAAAATATACAAACATCCTACAGCACATACGTGTTCACATACAGCACCTCAACTGATGAAATTAATCCGTTCCAGAAGTGGTTTCGTAACCTGGATTTTTTTGTAAGTTGAGTCGCATTTTACATGTAAAACGCGTGATTCGTTCCAAGGCCCCCAATACTACCCCCTAAACCCATTAAAAATTATAATGGTATACCTTTTAAGGCCTCCTTCTGCTTCAATATCGTACCAATGGTAGACGGGTTTGGCCATATTCCTTTGCGATATCATTCAACCGCATGCCACAAGCCCGCTTCTTCTTTTCACTCGCATCGGGAGTCACATGCGCTCGCGCGCGCGCGTGTGTGTGTGTGTGTGTGTGTGTGTGTGTGTGTGTGTGCGCGTGCACGCCTACACGTGTGTTGACCATGTCTTCTTAGCAGAGTTATAATCTTACAAATGTTTAAGAAAGCTTAAAAACCAGAGCCAAAAAATAAAGTTGCAATGAGCACACTCGAAAAACTCATGAAACAACAGTAACTCTGTTCTTTACACGAAAAGCATCATGGGTATTATGGAGATGCAGCTCCATAATAGCCGATGGGAAGGAGCTACGTCATCCTTCCTATCCAATGGGAGGCCAGTAGGGCGGGATGTTGGGAGATAGCCAATGGGAGGCCAGTGCGATGGGATTTTGGGAGATAGCCAATGGGAGGCCAGCGGGGCAGGATGTTGGGAGATAGCCAATGGGAGAGCAACTCGCGCATTTGAATTTTTGAGATGGTGATTTCATAATGTGAATTTGTTTCATATCCAGAGATGGAAATTTTAGGTAAATGCATTTCGTAACCTGGATTTTTCGTTTGTTGGGGCTTTCGCAAGGTGTTAATATATATGTTAATGTATTTATTTGTTTATTTATTTTTTAATATAAAGTTTTAGCATTGGCCCTCTGGCCTTCTCATCTCTGGTGCATAACACTATAAATATATCTCCCTCCTCTAATTTACTGGAGGATTTCCAATAATTGTATGTTACTATAACCTGTCTTGTTAATTAATTCTTGATCTGTGTATGTGTTCAGCTTCTGTCCAGATATAGGCGAGCCAAGTCTCAGAAAGGATAAGGTGGACCTGAGACCACATCATGAAAGAAAGACTCTTTTTGTAGGCAAAACATTTGTTTTTCTCAACACTAAACAGGTAAGATTTTTTCAGAATACTTGAACAAGCTAACATTCAACTGAATTGAATTTCACTATTCTTTAATATCATACAGATACGAGTGATATACTCGAAGAAAACCTGAAGAATTTTTGTTTACTTTACAAGCTCAATCGATCTATTGCCCTGTGATAGAATTATGTAAACCTTCAGCCTCAGAAGCTAGCATTGCCATCTTTTTGACTATTCTTCCTTCATTTGTAAGATAGTTGAGGTTTTTCATGTGTGTTTTGTTTTATCTTGGCCTTTTCATACCTCCATTTCTTCTTTCTGAGGAATTTTTTGGTGGATTTGCCACTGTGCTTAGTATCATTATCTTATTGAACAGTTTACCTCGAGTTCAACTCTGGTTCTCCGACCTCATACTAAGTCAGTTAATTGCGGGACTCGTAATTGAATCACTGATCACATATTGTCCAGTCCCTGAGGCAGTTGAATAACCCCAAACCACAACATTCACCATATTTTAAAGTTGATATGAAGTTACCCTTTTCAATTGTTTACTATGGCTGTACCAAATTAAGTCTAACTTTGTTTCCTCTATCTAGAACATATTATTTCAAAAGGGTTGCAGGGTTGGCGCTAGCTCAAGAAAGCAGTCAGCCAGTGTCAGGGGCTTGAGAACTATTGTTCAGTTACCTGTGGTGGAAGTAATTAGCCTCAAGACCTCATAAAATGCTTCAGACAAAACGTGGTTTCATGTTAGATGCTGTGACTGTGAGATTTTTTTAGTTCTGTTTAAAATGTTTCTATTCTTTAAAGATTTTTGGGACAAAGCTACTGTTCTATTGATGGGTTTCTGATGAAATCATGTACCTCACATAATTCCTGCACCTGTCATCTTATGAGTCAGCTGAGTCAATCAGCTGTAACAAACTGCAACCATGGTATATACATGTGTGATATGGGGCTGTACAAGCCACCCAATCTTATTGAAAAAGGAGGCACAACTCTGATATTCCAAAGGTGATTAAAGACCAGGTAGCAAAGACTAAACTATTGTTGTCACAAAGGCAAAATATTTGAATGTCAAAAATATACAGGGAAAGCTTTGATCAAGACCCAGGCAAAAAGCTTTATGTAGTGTGTTCCGACCACTTAAGCACAGGTAAAAAATAGGCAGAAAATTTTACTAACATGCTGTTCATGGTTTAAATCTGACATTAAAAGTACTTCTTAACGCATTGGTGTTGAAATATTTCACACTTGGATTTAAAGTTTCTCTCTGATAAACTATTTTTGTGAGGAGTACTGTCTGTATGTACTCTCTCAGGTGTATTGTGAAGCAGAAAATTGAAATAAATAAGCACCTTTAAAAGGTTCTTACTATTAATTCTTAATTTATTTAAAAGTTTCCTCAATAAATTGCTCCTAGCTTCAGTCATTTTACCTACATTTAGCTTTAAAAGCTTAAATGCATGTAACGTATTTAGGTTTTCAATATGTTCTTTTGAGAAACTGTTTTTTTCTCTGTCTTTTTTCGCGCCTTAATTGGCGTGACCATGGAGACAGATTTCAAGAATCATTTAGAAATGAGCCAAATGACAGTGATGTGTGCAAACGTTGACTCACTGACATGACTGATGGCACAGACCACAGGGGAGGAAACGTGGCGCTTTTAATTTGCAGTATCCAAAAATAAACGGTCCTCACCAGCGTGGATAGTTCAAAGTGTGTTTTACATCAGGTTTTTGACTTGCCACTGTGTACATTAGTATGGGTTTAAGGAGTTCAACAATGTACCACTCGTAGGGTTTTACTGAACGAGGCTAGGTATACCTCGAACTGACACCAGGGCGAGCTCCTCCTTTTCGATTATGGAGTCGTTTTTTGTGGTGATTATTGAATTTCTTTAAGAAGAAGCAGAGTGGATGCTCAAGGCCATCCTTGTCTAGTTGCAACAAGATGGCCCCTGTGCCCACATTTGGTATTGGTGCTCATGGGTATTGAATTTATTCAAGAAGGAGCAGAGTGGATGTTCAAGGCCATCATCGTCAGTTGCAGCAAAACGGCACCTGCGCTTACATTGCTGCCATCTGTTACCAGGCGGAAGGGCTTAGCAAAATCCAGGTCCTAAAGAATGGGTTGCGCGCATAATAGGGACTTGGCATCATTGAAGGCCTTTTGACAAGATTCAGACCAAACATACTTCCTGTCCTTACTTAGCAAATTGGTAGTGGGACGGTGATGTCCGTGAAGTTTTTATTAAACTTTCTGTAGTAGCTCGCCATGCCAAGGAATCTCATTAGGGCACCTTTATTTTCAGTTTTATTCCAGGATACTTTAGACTTTTGCTGTGATAGGGGCTACTTTCCCATGGCCCATGATGTAGGCCCTGTAAGTCATGCTAGCTTGGTCAAACTCACTCTTGGCCAGGTTGATTGTTAGGCTGGCAGCTAGTAGCCTCAGAAAAACCTCCCTCAGATGAGCGTGCCAGGTGTCACTGTAGATTACAAGGTCATATGTGAAGAGTCCAACGTCTTCAAAGCCCGCCAGGCACTGGTCATCATTCTCTGAAAGGTGACTGGGGAGTTCTTCATGCCGAAGGACATGACCTTGTACTGATATAGGCTTTTGGCCATCTCCATGAGCGGAAAGTCCCAATATCCTTTCAGCAGGTCACACCATGTAATGTGTTTTGCCCTGCTGATCTTGTCCACGGAGTCGTCAATCCTTAGCACGAATTCCTAATGAGTAAGTGGAGACCTTCAGATGTCCCTGCTTCCAAGGACTGGGTTATCAGATCTTGATCCCACTTCATATCGCTCTGAATTCTTATAAATTGTACATGAACACTCTCTTGGAGGCCACATGGGTGTAAACAAGACCTAAAACAGGATCACAAAACACTTCTACTGGCCAAAGCTCAAAACGAGACCTGTCGTATTTTTGCTGTACCCATCACACAAGCCACATGTTTGGGGAAATCGAACCAGAAGATTCCCACCACACCTCTAAGGCCCATACCAGCCTTTGAAGAACCATTTAGTAGGGTCGTCATCGACTGTGTGCATGCACATGGCTTACCGAGGCGATCCCCTTAAGGAACATCCAAAACTGTAATATTGCAAAAGCCCCTTTCAACTTCTTTACACTTCTTTGATCTATGAACTTGGAATTAAATAGATAACGTCCAGCGCATATCATCAAGAATCTCAAGGAACCCTGGAAAGGTTCCATCAAACCCTAAAAAGCATGATCAGAAACTACGGTTTTGAAAATGAAGATGCACTATTGTTTTTTGCCACTAGAGAGTCGGTGCAAGAATCATTGGGGTACAGCCCCTTTGAGCTAGTGCTTGGGCACACAGTGCGAGGCCCACTAAAACTATTGAAAGAAAGATGCCTACAAGAGCTGCCCGAAGATGTAAGCCCATTGGATTACGTGTTGACGTGAAACGCATCGATCCGGTGTCTCCTGAGAGAGCACCTGCTATCTTAGCATGATGATGTGTCAAATTAAGACACACTTCAAATAAAGTGCACTAGAAAAGAAAACATCAGACAACTCTAGGTTCTAGGTTTAAATGCAGTGAGAGGTTCCACCTGCTGGCAATGCTGTAGTGGTAAAAAAAAAAAGTTGGTATACTGTACTATGAGGCTGCTTTGCACTTGTAAAAAAATACACTTTGATAAACGATCTTGCACGGTGAAATAAGTGCATACACACTACATGCTTGCTAAAATAAGTGAGTATACGGCATATACTTGCATATATGCCTAACTACAGCCCTGCCTGCAGGATGTTGTTATCTGTGGAACTTAATGCAGAGCATGTGATTGTAATTTTGTGGAACAGAAGATGTAATGAATGGAAGGGTATACTTCTTACATGTAATTGATTTGTTTGTTTTTTGTTTTTTTTAATATAAGTCAAATGACTACAAAATGTCAGCTTTATGTAATTTAATATAAGTCAAATGACTACAAAATGTCAGCTTTATGTCTCATTTATTTACAGTGTGTCACCTTTATCTATAGGTACTGCAGTAAAGAGGGTAAAATTCTCACATATTCAAATGTAAGAATTAAATTGTAAGATTTCCATGGGATGTTTATTCTGTCACACAGCTGTATTGTTGCCAGTATAGTTTCAGTATACTGTTACTTACATAACAGCACTTTAATAAAGGTGTTTTGTGCACATTATTTACTTAAATATTAAAAATTTGTTACAAATTTGTTAAAAAAAAAAAAACGGGGATCCCAGATCGCCGCTATTTAGCAGAATTCCTTACTCACCTATTTAGTGGAATTCCGCTTTTTTTTAAATAAATGTATGCAATAAGTACTGTACAGTGTAAGACTGTTTACAAGTGCAGAGTAAATGTGACATTTTGAATTACAACACTATAATAAACTAACTTGTAGCAGGTATGCTCACTAGTTGAACACAAATGTTTGTTGTAATATGTTATGTGTTATGTGATCATTCTAGAAATTAGTTCATAAATAGTTCATAATTATGTTACACATGAATGACGAGCCATAGGGCTATGCTACTTGAATTATGTGTTTTTTTCTATGCTGAAATAACCTTTTAGTATTTTTTTACATTATTTAAGCTGATTTGTTTATGCATGTTAAAAAACAATGATTAACTTGTTTGCATGATTTTTTACATGATATGCTCTGCCCCTGTATCCCGCAAGGGGCCCTGCGGCCCCCTTGACCCACAGCTAAAATATTTCATTTCCTCTATTTCTAAACTGTTTCCTCTATTTTTTCTGAGCCTCACTGGGATCCCTGAAAAAAGACAACAACAGTGTCAGTTCTTGGATTTATTACACTTTCACATTTCATTTCTACAGCAGTGTACATAGCTATTGTGATTCGTAACCTTCTCATCCTTTAAATGTGTGTCCTGTTGTGTTTATTCTGCCAACCACTGTCTAGCCCATAGTGTTTTCCATGTGTCTGTGGTGAAAGTGTTTGAGCACTGTACTTAATGCACTGAGCATTAAGCAAAGGTTGGTGGTTTGATGCTGATTATGTGGAAAGGACATAATGACATCTGTTCTCTGAAAAAGCTTTCCCTCACTCATTCTTACTAAGTGTTTAATAGTAATAAGGCTTTGTGGTAATCACGGAGTGAATGTTTACATCTGTAGTATTCCTGTAAGTCAGGTTAGCTCTCCTTTCACTGACATAACTCAACAGTGTAACTTTTTCTATGGTGGACCATGTCCTGTTATCTCTACCTGCATTTTCTAATCAGTGTAGAGTCTTAAAGCTACCTGTGGTGAATTACTGTTACTAGCTCGTTAAAACGATCACGTAGGATGTCAGTGGTTTCTTCCTTTAATATCAGCCCATGTCCGATTTTAAAGGTGCGCGAGTATTATAACTCTTGGCATGCTCAGGGACATGGTATCTTTCAGATTGGCTGTTTCAGCCTGCTAGTGCCATGAACTTGTTGGAATCGCAAGGATGCATCACTGACCTGTGCAACATAACACATTACCAGCCAGTGCTGAGCTGCGCAAGCAACAAGCGCAGAAAACATTTCTTTTTGTTCCTACACTAACTGACGTCAAGGAAGAAGAGTTGGCAAATCATTAGCTGCAAAAGCTATTTTCGATTTACCATTACACTCATCTCTGGCAGCATTCTCATCCTCAGAGTCAGAAGACTTTAGGTTTTCACAGTGCAAGTTTTACTGCCTCTACAAGCGATGTCAACCCTGTCTAACTGCCAGGGAAAAATGACTGCTAACCTTTGCAGTTCAGCGCCAGCTAGTAGTCCATGGGATAAAATGACCAGTTTTTGCTTTTTAATTTTTTTTGGTCATTTATGTTAAATTAAGTGCCTGTATCACTTAAACATATTACATGGTATGATCCTGTAAGGAAGACTAATATCACTGCTCTTTAAGGAACCAATAGCCAGACACTATTTATAAATGACTCTATTTAGTCTGTTCAGTGGGGATTTATTCAAATCTGATTTCTGAACAAGCCTAAAAGTAATAACATGGATGACTGCAGGGTCAGACCTGCCCTACTGAAAGAGAACATTCGCAAATGCTTAATAAGCATGTCTTCAAAAAACACCACATTCATGAAATAATGATTCTAACCTATTCTATTACATAAGCTCACATGTAAGCAATCATGTCCAAATGTACAAGCGAATTTTAGTTCGAGGGTAATTAAATATATTTTCGCAGGTAGTCAGTCGAACTTGAGGTAAATGGTCTGTATTTGTGGTCTTTGAAAAAGTTTTTGGTCTGCTCAAAATTTAGTATGAATTCAGAGTGGCTTGAATTCTTTTTGTGTGGCTCAAGTGGCTGCTTTTTCCACATCATGCGACTCCACCTCTTATTACAAAGAAAAGCCCATGAAATTATGACACGTCACCCAAATCCACCCCTTCTGTATAAAGTCGGCCAGTGGAAGTCCTGTGCGCCTACACTTTCATTTTCAAAAAAAAAAAAAAACCTGCATATTTTTTATGTGCGACATGCCTCTTGCCATCTCACACATATCTTCTTTTTTTTTCCTTTCGGCTGTTCCCTTCAGGGGTCGCCACAGCAAATCATCTGCCTCCATCTCACCCTATCCTCTTCATCTTCTACTCTTACTCCAACTACCTTCATGTTCTCCTTCACCACATCCATAAATCTTCTCTTTGGTCTTCCTCTAGGCCTTCTGCCTGGTAGTTCCAACCTCAGCATCCTGCTACCAATATACTTACTATCCCTCCTTTGTACATGTCCAAACAATCTCAATCTACCAAACCATCTCAAAAATATATTATTTCTGAATATAAATGGCTGTTCCGGGCTCAAAGTACTGACTGCTCAAGCCACTTCTCACTGAAGACAGAGGAACCACATTGTGGTTCTGTTCTGTTTACACTCGGATCTGATTCTTTTGGGCTATATAACGGGGAACATATGGGAAATACATACAGGCTATGCAGTAATGCAGTAATCGATTGATGTATTTTTTGAGTTGTCTGTCTGTCTTCCGTTCGGCTTTTTCCCTTTTACTCAGGAGTCGCCACAGCGAATTTTTGAGTTGATTTTCTTTAAATAACTAGTGAACTTGGATTTCCAACATAATCGCTCCTCTGATATAAAATGGGATTTTCCTTACCAGTATGAGGTGGAAAGCTGATCTATTCTGTTGTGTGCATTCAAAATAAATAATAAATCCCCAGGTTTAACTAATAAAAACCTCTAACAATTAGTCATACGCCGGTCTGACATGGAGTTTTCACACACAACTCCGTGCTGCACTGTCTTACACACACACGAACATGTGTCCAAATAGTGAAGGCTGAAATTCCCACTTCCACAAGTGTTGGGCTCTTGAATAAGACCCTTAACCCTCATTTACTCAGCTGTATAAAAATGTCAATTGTGAATCAATAAGAGCATTTGCCAAATACCCGGTGGCCCTCGTGATTTGCGGGGGTTTGGTTCTGGCCCCTCCAGCAAATCAAGATAATCCGCGAGTACTGTACCCGGAAGTAAAACCTCATGTATCATATTACGCGTGTGAATGATCAACCGGAAGTAAAATACTATGTATCATTACATGCGCTAAAATAAGCTTCTTAAACACATTCTATAGACAGTCTTACTCATTAATACAGGATTGATGTAGTAAAATCTTCTTCTTTCTTCTTTTCCTTTCGGCTGTTCCCTTCAGGGGTCGCCACAGCAAATGATCTGCCTCCATCTCTCCCTATCCTCTGCATCTTCTACTCTTACTCCAACGACCTTCATGTCCGCCTTCACTGCATCCATATATCTTCTCTTTGGTCTTCCTCTGGGCCTTTTGCCTGGTAGTTCCAACCTCAGCATCCTACGACCAATATACTCACTATCCCTCCTCTGTACATGTCCAAACCATCTCAATCTAGCCTCTCTGACTTTGTCTCCAAAACATCTAACATGTGCTGTCCCTCTGATGTACTCATTTCTGATCCTATCCATCCTCGTTCCCCCCAAAGAGTCCCTCAACATTTTCATCTCTGCTACCTCCAACTCTGACTCCTGTCTTTTTCCCAGGGCCACTGTCTCTAAACCATACAACATTGCTGGCCTCATCACCGTCTTGTACACTTTTCCCTTCATTCTTGCCGATACTCTCCTATCACACATCACACGGACACTTTTCTCCATCCATTCCAACCTGCCTGCACGCGCTTCTTCACCTCTTTTCCACACTCTCCATTGCTCTGGATTGTTGAGCCTAAGTACTTAAAATCCTCCACCTTCTTTATCTCTGTCCCCTGTAACCTCAAAGTTCCTCTTGGGTCCTTGTCGTTCACACACATGTATTCTGTCTTACTAAGACTAACCTTCAATCCCCTCCTTTCCAGGGCATACCTCCACCTCTCTAGATTTTCCTCTACTTGGTCTCTGCTCTCACTACAGATCACAATGTCATCTGCAAACATCATAGTCCATGGAGATTCTTGTCTAACCTCATCTGTTAGCCTGTCCATCACCATAGCAAACAAGAAGGGGCTGAGAGCTGACCCTTGATGTAGTCCCACCTCCACCTTGAACTCTTCTGTCACACCGACAGCACACCTCACCACTGTCTTACATCTATCATACATGTCCTGCACCACTCTAACATACTTCTCTGTCACTCCAGACTTCCTCATACAATACCACAGTTCTTCTCTCGGCACCCTGTCATATGCTTTCTCCAGATCCACAAAGGCACAATGCAGCTCCTTCTGACCTTCTCTGTACTTCTCTATTAACATCCTCAAAGCAAACACTGCATCTGTGGTGCTCTTTCTTGGCATGAAACCAAACTGTTGTTCACAAATGCTGACCTCTGCCCTTAGTCTTGCTTCCACTATTCTTTCCCATAGCTTCATTGTATGGCTCATCAACTTTATCCCTCTGTAGTTGCCACAACTCTGTACATCGCCCTTGTTCTTAAAAATGGGCACAAGCACACTTCTCCTCCATTCCTCTGGCATCTGCTCACTTTCTAAGACCTTGTTGAATATTCTTGTCAGAAAATCTACTGCTACCTCCCCTAGACACTTCCATACCTCAACTGGTATGTCATCAGGGCCAACTGCCTTTCCACTCTTCATCCTCTTCAATGCCCTCCTCACTTCTCCCTTACTAATCTTTGCTACTTCCTGCTCCTCAACTTGGTCACCCCTTCTACTCTTTTTTCTCTCTCATTTTCCTCATTCATCAGCTCTTCAAAGTACTCTTTCCATCTTCCCAGCACACTTCTGTCATCAGTCAATACATTTCCCTCTCTGTCCTTTATCACTCTAACTTGCTGCACGTCTTTCCCATCTCTATTTCTCTGCTGTGCTAACCTGTATAGATCATTTTCCCCCCTCCTTACTGTTCAACCTATCATACAAGTCATCATACGCCCTCTGTTTGGCCTTTGACACTGCTACCTTCGCCTTACGCTGTGTCTCCCTGTACTCCTGTTTACTCTCTTCGGTCCTCTCAATGTCCCACTTCTTCTTGGCTAACCTCTTCTTTTGTACACACTCCTGCACTTCCTCATTCCACCACCAAGTTTCCTTATCTACTTTCCTTCCAGAGGACACACCAAATACTCTCCTACCGGTCTCCCTGATCACATTGGCTGTGGTTGTCCAGTCCTCTAGCACTTCCTGACTACCCAAAGCCTGTTTCAACTCCTCCTTGAAGACAACACGACACTCTTCCTTTTCAGCTTCCACCACTTTGTCTTCTGCTCTGCCTTTGCCTTTTCACCTTTCTCACCATCAGTGTCATCCTGCACACCACCATCCTATGCTGTTTGGCAACACTCACCCACTACTACTTTGCAGTCACTTACTTCCTTCAAATTACATCGCCTACACAAGATGTAGTCTACCTGTGTGCTCTTACCTCCGCTTTCATAAGTCACCCTATGCTTCTGTTTCTTCTGGAAGAAAGTATTCACCACAGCCATTTCCATCCTTTTTGCAAAAATCGATCAACATCTGTCCTTCTGTGTTCCTGTCCTGGATACCAAACCTGCCCATCACTTCTCGTCCCTCTGTTGCCTGCACCAACATGTCCATTGAAGTCTGCTCCAATGACCACTCTTTCACCTCTGGGGGTACTCTGCATCACTTCATCTAACTCACTCCAGAATCTCTCCTTCTCTTCTAGCTTACATCCTGCCTGTGGGGCATAAGCACTAACAACATTGACTATCACGCCTTCAATTTCTAACTTGAGACTCATCACTCTGTCTGACACTCTTTTCACTTCTAGAACATTCCTGACAAACCCCTCCTTCAAGATGACTCCTACTCCATTTCTCTTCCCATCCACACCATTATAAAACAGTTTAAACCCTGCTCCTAAGCTTTTAGCCTTTCTACCTTTCCACCTTGTCTCCTGAACACACAGTATGTCCACCTTCCTCCTCTGCATCATGTCAACCAGCTCTCTACCTTTTCTGTGCATAGTTCCAACATTCAAAGTCCCTACTCAGTCCGAGGCTCATGATTTCCTCTTCTCTCTCTGCCTACGGACACGCCTCCGCCTCTCTCCTTCTTCGACGTCTTCGACCAACAGTAGTCCAATTTCCATCAGCACCCTGTTGGTTGACAGCACTGATGGCGGTCGTTGTTAACCCGGGCCTCGACCGATCCGGTATGAATTTTGTTTTGATATTATTAATAAAATATATAAACATTATACAGCGCATACATATATATATATATATATATATATATATATATATATATATATATATATATATATAAAACATACACACACAGTATGTATATATTTTCATTTTGTATGTATGTATTATCCAGTTAAGCTCTATGATATCACTCAAACACCGGCTAAGCGCCAGAAAACGGTAATGACTTTGGATGTCTCTTCTGAAGAAATAAGTCTTTCTCCTGAAGAAACGACAGTTTCCTCTGAAGTGCCTGAAGAGGAATAATCATCTGAACTGTTGTAAAGCTTTAAAAGCTATTAAAGTCTTTTTCAATTATTATTGCACAACACATGAATGGTTAAAAATGTTTATCAGACGCCCACTAGAGGAAGGAATTGCATTATTTGTGAGGCACTCCACCAAATGTAGGCGCTTGTCGAAAGTAACATATGGTGCTTGTGAAACAAAGCGCGACTTATCCGGACTTCCGATCTTTCAAGTGAGCAAGTGAAGGTTGAGTACTAAACAAGTATTCAACACACACTTGCTCACTTGAAAGATTGGAAGTCCGAATAAGCTGCGCTTTGTCTCACAAGCACCATACATCACTTGCGACAATTGCCTACATTCGGTGGAGCGCCTCACATTTTTTGTATTGTACACAAAGAACATAAACGTGTGACGTAATGAGCTTTCAGCCGGACCCAGAATGCAGGAGGCAGCGTGAGATGGCAGAGTGGATTTATTATTCAAAGGGGAAGCACTTAAGCAGAGCACTTTAACTGAGGTGAGGAGAAGAGTGAATTCAGGTGTGAGTCACCAAGCAGCTCAGCCACGCCCCTCAGCCGGAGCGGAAAGAAAACAGTTAGATGAGCACAGCTGCCAAAATCAAAGTCCTCCCAAAACACAGACCATAACAAAAAGAACATAAAAGAACTTGAAGTGTAATAAATTGGATAAACAAAAGGATAATCATGCTATACCACAGTACATAAAATCACACACAAACATTCTAAACATTATCTTAGGTACTGTACTGGAATAATAATTGAAAAAGACTTTAATACTACAGTGCTTTACAACAGTTCAGATGATTATTGCTCTTCGGGCACTTCAGAGGAAACTGTTATTTCTTAAGGAGAAAGTCTTATTTCTTCAGAAGAGACATCCAACGTCATTACATTTTTCTGGCGCTTATCTGGCGTTTGTGTGGCATCATAGTACTTAACTGGTAATTAAAACACTAAAAAAAAAACCTCATTGACAACTTGTGCGCAAATGAGGAAAAAGGGGCGTATACATCATCTCAACCAATCAGCAGGAAGGAGGACAGCCATTGGCTGAATTTGAATCACGTGACAATTGCTTGGCAATCCGCGAATATGTGCAGGCATGAGTGCAAAATCGCGAATAGTTAAGGGACTACTGTACTGTAAATGTAATGTGATTATTTCTATAGGTCTTTATATAAAAAATTGCCACTTTTTTTTTTTTTTTTTGCAATGTATTTTTACCGTTAATATTTCAGACTCACAGCTATACAGGTCCCGGGTTCAAGTGTTTCTGTGTGGAGTTTGTATGTTCTCCCAGTGATGGTGTGGGTTTTGTCTCATTTACCTTGGTCTTCTCCCACTTTCCAAAGCAAAGACATGCGCATTAGGCTAAATGGCTGTTCCAAAATTCCCCTAGGTGTGTGTGCGCGCATATCACTTAATTTACTTAACTAAATTTATGAACTAAAAATTCAAATTCCCCCTGAATAGTATCCCTTGGTCTTACCCACAGTATAGTTTTATCATCAATATGCATATTAAAGATCATAGCTTAACACAGCTTGGTAAATACTGTAACAGTTGCAGAACATCAGAGATCTTATATTTCACAGGTCCAGTTGTAAATATTTTGGGTTATTAGGCAGTGTTGATTCAACCATAATGCGCAATTCTTCTTTTTATTCAATATATTTGTGTGGGATTTCCCCCAGATGAAGCGCTTAAGCCAAGCCATCAGTTTTGGAGGTGGAAGGAGCCAACTTTTGGAAGACGGATCTCTGCCTTTGTCTCTCTTACAGTCCAATAAAACTTGTGTTGTTAACGTGACAACAGGATCCTCCCAACCACTCATCACTCCTGCTACCAAGAAATGGGTGGAGTCCATCAGCTTGATTCTACATAGGTAGTTTGTTGTGACTGCTTTTTGGAAGTGTTTATAGAATTTAATTTACTACTTAAGAATGGGACCAGTTATCACTGAGTTATTTTGACTGATGGCTGCAGAACTTGATGCATTGGTTATAGCAAAAGACCCAGGAGGCAGGTGAAGTTTTAGAAAAACTCTGAGTGTGTATTTGCAATATACTTTTTTAGCACACTTTGAAAAGTGGAAAACAAACCCTCAGAAAAACAGACATCATTAGTTTGTGGATTTTACTCAAATTTTCGGTGGCAAATTTTTGTCTTCCACACAATGTATGCTGCTGTGTATCTCTCTTTCTCTCTCTTTCTGTTTCTCTCTCTCCCCCGCCCACTTGCGCGAGTCACTAAAAGCACAAAGAACTGCAGGTAACTAGACTGACAGTAATGATACACAGGTGAGACTATCACATGCTTTCTACCTATTCAGACTTCCTTCTCTTCTGCAGTGGATACTCAACCACAATAGTAGTCTAATCTAGTGAATAATCATTGGAATTTTATGTAAAGTCACTCTGGATAAGGGTATCTACCAAATGCCAGAAATGTAGACATGTATATATAAAGCAAACAAATATATTGATCGAGAGTCAACAAGATTACAAAATAGACTATAATAAACATCATAGAGACAGCTCATCTGCATATGGTTGTAAAATGTAACCCTTGGTTATAGTCAAATTTAAAAAGTCTAATCCAGTATGTGTAACTCTAGAATGTACTTACCCGTATTTTTCAGACTATAAGGCGCACTGTTTTTCATGCTATGGCTGAAGGTGTCATGTTCGTCATCATAACAAACATAATTTTACGTGTTTGTTATTTTTACACTCACAACCACAAGAGGGCACTCTAGGCTTGGGTACCAGTACCTGCTCATCCACCACTGAAGAAATGTCCCCAAAAATAAAATCCTATTCTGCGGATTACAAGCTGCAAATAGTGAAATATGCAGCAGAAAATGGTACTTGAGCAGCAGTTTGGAGTGAATGAGAAACTTGAGGGACTGGAGAAAAGCAGAGATTATTATTACTGCAATGAAGAAAACACAAAAAGCTAATCGCTGGCTAAAAGCTAGATGGCCACAGCTAGAGGAACGAGCTTGCACATGGGTGCTTGAGCAATGTGCTGCAGGGGGAGGCCTGTCAATAGTGTAGTTGCGTCTCCATATCCAGGTAGTGAAATTATTACATATAATTCTGTTCATCATGATAACGAACATAATTTCACATGTTTATTTTTACCCTCATAACCGCAAGAAGACAACAAGAGGGCAGAAAAGCGGAGATTATTATTACTGCAATAAAGAAAAGAAAAAAAAATCTAATCACTAAAAAGCTAGATGGTAACAGCTAGAGGAATGAGTTCGCACATGGGGGTTTGAGCAACGTGCTGCAGGGAGAGCCTTGTCAACAGTGCAGTTGAGTCTCCACGTCCAGGTAGTTGTCAAGGAGATTGGCTTGAGGACTTTCTTGGTGCTACTGCTTCATGCAACTCAACTGCCTCTATATTAGAGCGAGGACCACATCGTCACATAAACTGCCAGCAGATTTCCAAGCCAAAGTAGACGGTTTCCATGAGTTTGTGACTTATAGTCTAGTGCGACTTTGATAGACATTTTGGACCATATTGAGTGTACTTTTGCTATTATGGGAACGAAAAAGACCCCACCACAGGCGGAGATCATTGAAAAACACGAACGAGGTGTGCGTTTGTGTGACTTAGCGTCCCAATACCAGTACAAGGAACAAGGAAGCTATTAAGGGTGCGTGTGTGGCTAAAGGTGTTTCCAAACAGTAGGCGTTTCCAAACACTCCTTCCAAACAGTAAGTCCCTCCCTCCCTCCTCCTCCCACTCCATTCCATCAAGCCGTCAACTACCATCACAAAGGTAAATAAAACGACTTTATTATACAGTGCAGTTTATTTCTTTAATTACAATACAATAGCACATTTATTATACATAAAATAAGGGATATTTTTGTGTAGTTTTAAGGCTTATTTAGTAGAAAATTATGTTTTATGGGGACCTGGGAACGGATTATTCTCATTTTAATGGTTTCTTATGGGAAATAAATGTTCGGAAAACGAACTTTTCGCCTCACACACACTTTCAGGGAACCAATTATGTTCGTGAGCTGAGGTATCACTGTATATATATATTTTTTTCTTCTTCTGCTTTATTTTGCATTTTTTGGCCAATGTGACTTGTACTCTGGAGCGACATATAGTCCGGAAAATATGGTATCCTTTTAGTGCATTCTGAATAACAGCCTGCACGTGGAGAGTGTGCTGCAAAAAAAAAAAAAGACCCTTTCTACACAGCTCTTTTCGGAATAGAATGACATTAAAGAGATAGTAATATTGTGATGAATTAATTCTGTATAAGTGAATACATGAGATTTGCTAACAAGGACTTAACAGAGTACAATGTTTAAGGTCCAACAGTAATTATACAGTAATTATATCTCTATATATAGCTCTTATATCTCACCATAAGGTCTTAGTGACGTGTTTCTTAATTATTGCTCTGAAGTTGGAAAAATTGGTACTAGTGTTATAATAACCCTTGTTTAACAAAAATGCTGTATCTGACTGTTATAAGGATTTTGCAATCAGAGGTTTTTGCTTTGTAGGGGCAATTAACATGTTCGTTTCTTTTCTGGCAAAAAAAACAAAAAAAAAAACCAGGTTGTTTGTCAAGTACTGTACTGTGTTTCTTTCCTCCTCATCCTATTGTTCCACGCTTAACTATTAATGGATTGTCAGTGACATCATGGCCTGGGCTGTGTTCTCTCTCTCTCTCTTTCTCTCTCTCGCTCTCTCTCTCTCTCTCTCTCGCCTTCTCTTTCTCAGTCTCTGTCTCTCTCTGTCTGTTGCTCTGTCTGTCTCTAGCACATGCTTACATGTGCATGTTTGCTCTGACACACCAGCACAAGGCATATATGTACCACTCACAAGCATTTTTATCACCCAGGATAGTATAGCTGATATTGTTTTTAATCTTTCTCTTTGTTTGTCATTCATTCATTAATTCCTTCATGCATGCATTTAGGCTTCACATGCCTTTATCTAAAGAACTGCTAGACACAAAACTGACTGAAAAGGATAATGCAATAATAATTTTAAGTCAAGCACAAGGTTCACAAATGGCTAAATATCAGCTGTTACAATCCCTCAGCAGGGGCTTCTGGTTAGTTGTTTTAAAAACAGCCTGGTGGTTTCTCTAAGGAGTTTGGCTGTAGAATTATTTAAATTTATTTGGATGCTTTTTGAAAAGGAAGAAGAAAAAGAAAACTTTCAAAGATAAATCCTTTATTATGTTATGAATAACTACCATCATGCAACTCGGTGCCTAACGACCAATCGGCGCTGTGATGCATAGACACCTAAAAGACAGATGGATGGACATAGTCTTCAAAAGTCAGCTTGGTGGTTTTTAACTAGAGTGTTCCACTATACTAGCATAGTTGTCTTAAACAATGTCGATAGTGTTGATGTCAGTTAGAAGTGGCACTGTGGTGTTTTTTTACCAGCGCAATCCTGTCTGATTTTGCACATTTATTCCCTGTTTTCATTCTTTCTGGCACAGAAATGGTTTACGTCTTATTACTGAATCAGAGATTGGACTGGCGACCATTTATGTCAGTGATCAGACATACTGCAATCCCTGCTCCTCTTTGGATTCCGGTAGGTAAAACACACACACATACACGCACCCCATGGTGAACTAGCATGCGGAGATTTAATGTTCACCTTATTTTTGCTCTTTTAGAATCTGAGAAATTGAGGCCGGCAATTTCTGAAGCAACACTTTCCCAGAATGCAGCAGTGAATGAGACTGTGCTTCATGGGACCTCCCTAAACATCACTGCCTATGTGGTTAATACAGAGCCATCTCAAAGTATTCGCGGGTAAGGCATTTCACTCAACATTCTGCATGACGTCTTAACATTTCACTTAGGGATCATCATCTCAGTAAAAGTGGATTAAGAGCCACAACGTTTGAGATTTGCAATGTGACCGACTGTAGTTCTAAAAATAAGACCTGCTATATATGTGAAGCATTAAACCATGGCATTAAAGCAGGGTCAGTGGTGGTCTAGTGGTATAGGGCGCAGGATCGCTGATCCTAAGGTTGGGGGTTCAAGTCCCACTCTCCACATGGTTGCCACTGCCCCGAACCCCCCCCGAGTGCAGCTAACTGGGTTATCAAAGGCCCGGCCGTGCTTATCACTGTCTATGGCGTGAGGCATGTAAAAGAACCATTGCTGACTTTTGACAAGAGTAGGCTGCAAAGCCATCAGTGTGTTTGTAATCGGGAGTCGGAGACCCTTGAGACCGTTCGTTTACAGTAACATTCTGGTAACTCCTGCAGCGGCACTGTAACCCAGTCGTATCGGCACTTGCCCTTCAATTGGATCCTTCCGGTGGCGCCGAGAGGGGGGACTTGCTGCTTGGGTAACAGCCATTACTCCCTACGCCGGCTCTGCGCACTGGAGAGTATCACCAGCCAGGATACCAGCCAGAGCGCAGCCATAGTCCTTCGAGACTGACAGAGGCCAACTACTACTAATCCATGGCAGTTGTTTTAGTCCTACTAATTTTTTCATGCCAGTTCATTGATGTTTGTATAGTGATTTTAAACAATACAGCATTGTTCAAGTTCATTGTTCGGTGTCCGTTTCTTTTGCTTGGTTGGACTGAAAATCTGCACCCACGTTGACTCTTTCTGGGTAAGAGTGGAAACCCCTGCTATAAAGCATCTGTGTGATATTTTTGATTATTTTTGAGAATTATTGTATGCAGAGTGACATTTTTCAAAAATTGAGTCTTACTGGGTTTAAATCTTGAACCTTTTATTTTCAGACAGCTGAGCTCAAAGACTTGACTGTACTGTATAGATCTCTATGAAACATTTTAAGTAGCTAACCTTTAGCATTCACAGAAAGGACGTGTCTGGTGCCACAGCTGTGGGTGAGACCCCGGAAAAACGCCCTGCATATCCACTGGCTCCAGCAACATCCGAGAGGCCACCAGGGGCAGCAGAGTTGCCATCTGCCTGCCCTGAACCAGTGTCATCATTTGGAGGAGCATCAAAAAAGAAGGCAAAATCAGAAGCCTGGAAGAGTAATGAATCTCCTAAACTCACTGGCTCTTTGAACAACAGTGCAACAGTTAAAAAGTCCCCTCAGAAACAAGCATCACTCACTTCCTACTTCAAAACCTCCAACAAAAAAAGGCAAGCAATTAAATCTCAGCCTGTTAACATTTATCTAGGAATGGCTTTCTATGTCATGTATTTTTAATTGTTTACGGAGTTGTACTATTTGTGTTATTCTGCAGACCTCATGAAGGTAGCTCAGACTCTGAACTGTCAGAGGCCAAATTCTCCAAACAAGAGGATGAAGGAAGCAAGGAAACAAAGAACTTAAATATTGTTTCTTCCATGCAAAACTCCTCTGCCATCAGATTAGGTTTACAAGCAGCCCAAAACCAGCATGATACCAACCCTCGCTGTGGTTTCAGTGGCAGCCTTGATTTGGGTTCAGGATTCCACATCACTACAGAGTCCAGATTATTTGGTAGTCAACAAAATCCGATCCAGAGTTTAGATTCTAGTTCTAAGAAGAGAAAAGAGCGAGAACAGGACCCTGTAGCACCTTCAGATTTAGATGTTTCCCTGGAGGAGCTTGAGTCCATCATGTCTGAGGACATGGACGAACCTGTGCAGCCCACAGCTAATAAAAAACAGTGTCTTGATCAAGGAGAAAGAAGCACAGCCTTTATTGATTATACTGCTACATTCAGAAAACAGCAGACCACAGTGAAACAGCAGAGCATGGTCAGTACAACCCAGAACTTTCAACAGGACAGCCAGACATCAGCCAATCAGGACGCTGAGAGAAAGTCACTTGCTGAGTCAATTAAGAAGCAGGATCTGGGACTTAAACAGGAGAGTTTAAGTCACATGAAAAATAGATGTGAAAATTCAGATGTCAAAGAAGATGAAGTTTCTTTTCTTTTGGTAAGTGGAGCCCTTGTTTTTACTATTACTATTTTTTGTTTGACTTTTATTGAAATCTTATGTCTTTTACTAATAAAATTAAGCACACTTGACTTTTAAAATTATTGTTGTTGTATTATTCTTAACCATTTTAAATACCTAATTTTACATTGATTTCAATGGTTAAACTTCTTTCATTTTACAGAGATGCCAATGTCTTCCACTCCAGAATTTAAAACATTTGTTTATAGGCAATACAGGAGACTGGTTTTTCAGCTATTTTTATTTTTAAAAAAAAACAGACGAACATTGAGTCGACAGAAAAGCCTCATCAATAAAGGGAAAAGAATGCAGTACACGAAGCATTAGCTTTTCACTTTGCCCGGACTATATCTTTGAATTTGATTTTATGAATCACAGTGATTTAAACCAATGAAAAAAGTGGTGGCACTAATTTCTTTAGAAGAGTAAAAAACAAAAACAAAAAACCCAAAGGAGATGTTAAGAAGGTAGCAGCATGATGTTAAAAATGTTGTCCTGATTTTGATTGACGAACATCTAAAAAAACAAAAACAAATTAAAGTAGGTAACATAGTCTTAGGATTCTTGTGGTAAAGTTCAGATTTTTTTCTGCTTGCTGGGATTATTGTTTTGTAAGATTTTGTATAAATCGTATTGTTGGATTTTTATTTAACTTATAGGAAAATAAGGCCAAGATTGATTTCACCAATCGCAATGAGGAGGCTGCAGTAAAGGAAGAACTCATGGTAATTTTATTTATTTGTTCATTTTTAAAGATCCACAGACACAAAAATGCATGAAAACAGCATTTTCTTACATTTCAATGTTCGAAGTAAAGTAAAAGCTTGCTCAAAATATTCATTAAAAAATCTTATGACATAACCCATATTAAGTTATTTTCAGAAGATGTTTGCGCTCAGACGAATTCAGATAACTTATTTTGTTTAGTCACATTATGCATTACTCTACTGATAATCAAAATTAATTAAGGATGACTATAGTGCTGGTTGGCTGCACGGTGGCGTAGTGGTTAGTATGTCCGCCTCACAGCAAGAAGGGCCTGGGTTCGATTCACGGCATGGGCGTTTCTGTGCGGAGTTTGCATGTTTTCCCCGTGGTCACGTGGGTTTCCTCTGGGTACTCCAGTTTCCTCCCACGGTCCAAAAACATGCACAGTAGGCTAATTGGCTGTTCTAAATTGCCCGTAGGTTCACATCGTGCAGAAGGCAATGGCAAACCACTGCACTATCCTTGCCAAGAAAACCTCCATGAAGATGATAATCAAGGCGTTATCCTTCATGGCAAGTCGCCAAGAGTCGTCCTACGACTCGGAAGGGACCAGACCAGGCCAGACCAGACAAGATAGTGCTGGTACAGTTGACAGAGTGGTTCAACCAATTTCTTCAGGCATGAAGAACACATAACGTCAGTGTTGATATCCAATTATGTTGGGTCTTAATTTATGTCAAACAATTGGAGTATACTGCGAATATCTCATTACAGGTGTTTATATAGATTTTTTTTCAACCCACAGGCTGTCATTGTACTAAATTAAGGGTTCACACTAGGATATTTGTAATTTATTATAACAGTAAAGTGGAGAGCATGTATGCGATATTTGTGTAGTTATAATACGCAATTATCAGAGCGCCAACTTCCTTGGACTTCAACATCCATATGAAATGAAAAAGGATCCCTCACTTTCCGCGGTTAACTGGGACCGAGATCCCCCGACGACCACTGAATTCCACAAAGTATGATCCCCCCACCCCCCGACTGACATATACGTACATGTATATATGTATATAATATCAATAAATACATATTCAATGCTATAAATGATTATAACAACAAATAAACATTTAAACAAAATGCATAAGATGTAAATAAAATATAAATACACACATACAGACGCACATGCACACACACTCAGATGTGCACCTCACAAAAATGTAAGTAGTTTTGTTGGGTTGTTTTTTTGTTTTTGTTTGGGATTTTGCATAATTGGCCTTGTTTTTGCGGCATTTTCTTTAACATTTCCCCCATTCCTTAATTTTCTCATTTTTAATTCGATGAATATTTAAAAAAAAAAAAGGCAATGCATTGAAGCCGCATGAACTGAAGCGTGACGTAGTGAGGGATCCCTGAATTTCGCTAATAAACAATGATTAAAAGAAAGTAAACTGAAAATGACAATTAAGATAATCTAAGGAATATAAACACAAATGTAGTTGTAGTACATTGCCCAAGTGTAATAGCCATGTATTACAGTTAAAGATACACACATGCTACAAATAACATTAGGATATCATTAGATATACTCATAAATTATGATTACAGTGTTTTTAATAGTAAAATGTGAAATTATGCACTAATGCTGTTGTGGGTTTGTAGCATTCAAGTACAGGCTCTGGTCCTGAGAAAGATCCTGAACTTCCTAGGAAGCTTTTGCAAGTCAAATTTATGACCCTGACTGTAAGCACCGCCAACATTACAAGGAGCGAGCCACTACAGAACCGCAATTCCAGTGGAAAGAATTTCAAACGTTTCTGTAAGGTCAGTTGTAGAACAAAGTGTCAGGTTATGCTGATCAATGTCTTTTTGTGTATCCATTACATAATGTTATTTGTCTGTATACATAAAAACAATAATTACATAATGTTATTTGTCAGAAACCCGTTCCTGGACTTCGCGGCTTACCCAAAATCATAGGTGGTTCTGATTTGGTAGCTCATAACCGCAGCAAAAACTCAGAACTTGAGGAGTGGCTCAGGGACGCAGCAGAGGTAAGTGAGAGAACTTTGAAACAGATCCTCAAGTGTCTACAAATGTTCAAAATAAATAAAAACATTATATATATATATATATATATATATATATATATATAATATCAACATTAATTTCAAATAAATTCAATTCAAGCAAAATAATTTCAAATAGATACATTTTAATCAAATTCACCCATCGAATATCAAATACAGTATCAAATATAACCTTTAACATTCTCTATGATGTGATCTTTCTGCTTGTAAACCAAAACTAAAAACCAAAAGTAGTTTACTTGCTGTGCTTGACACAAAGCGCGGGTTATACGGACTTCCGGTCTTTCAAGTGAGCAAGGGCGCCGTTGAATACTTGTTTAGTACTCAGCCTGCACTGATGTGAATCACCAGCAGAGCGGAGAGTTCTCTTTCTTTTCTGGATTCGGGTTTTCATTCATTTTACAACTCTCTTTGCTTAACTGAGTATGCATGGTAGATTGTGCCGATCCAAGCAGATAGTTAATTCATCTCTGTATATGAGACGTGCACCCATGCTAGTAGGTTTATGCTTCTGACCAACCATATTTGCTTAGGGTTGCAAAAGTCCGCAAATACAGTGCAAACACAAAGATCACAGAGACGATGTCTTAACACAAGGGTAACACGCTATATAACTGATATATAGACACATATGGTCCTTCTAAAAAAATTAGCATATTGTGATAAAGTTGATTATTTTCTGTAATGTACTGATAAACATTAGACTTTCATATATTTTAGATTCATTACACACAACTGAAGTAGTTCAAGCCTTTTATTGTTTTAATATTCATAATTTTGGCAAAAAAGTAAAGAAAAACCAAAAATCCCTATCTCAAAAAATTAGCATATTTCATCCGACCAATAAAAAAGTGCTTTTAATACAAAAAAGGTCAACCTTCAAATAATTATGTTCAGTTATGCACTCAATACTTGGTCGGGAATCCTTTTGCAGAAATGACTGCTTCAATGCGACGTGTCATGGAGGCAATCAGCCTGTGGCACTGCTGAGGTGTTATGGAAGCCCAGGATGCTTCGATAGCGGCCTTAAGCTCATCCACAGTGTTGGGTCTGGTGTCTCTCAACTTTGTCTTCACAATATCCCACAGATTCTCTAAAGGGTTCAGGTCAGGAGAGTTGGCAGGCCAATTGAGCACAGTAATAGCATGGTCAGTAAACCATTTACCAGTGGTTTTGGCACTGTGAGCAGGTGCCAGGTCGTGTTGAAAAATGAAATCTTCATCTCTATAAAGATTTTCAGCAGATGGAAGCATGAAGTGCTCCAAAATCTCTTGATAGCTAGCTGCATTGACCCTGCCCTTGATAAAACACAGTGGACCAACATGGCATCCCAGACCATCACTGACTGTGGGTACTTGACACTGGACTTCAGGCATTTTGGCATTTCTTTCTCCCTAGTCTTCCTCCAGACTCTGGCACCTTGATTTCCGAATGAATCTAAAATATATGAAAGTCTAATGTTTATCAGTACATTACAGAAAATAATGAACTTTATCACAATGTGTTCATGTTTTGAGAAGGACTAGTGTGTGTATATATATATATATATATATATATATATATAATGTATCAATAGCCCAGTTAAAAAAATAATCTTGTAATTTATAATCCATACTTTTTTTCAGCAAGAAAAGCAGCAAAAACTAGAGGAGACTCTGGGAGAGGAGTTGTTCAGGTATGACAATCTCCATTTTGTTTATTTTAATGGTTGGTTCATTGTACCTGCTTTCACAGATGAACTTCAGTTCGTACATATTTTACAAGTTCTGCTTGGTTTAAGCAAGATGTAGGTTCGGATTGTGGAACTCAGGCTTCAAAACCAAAAAATATTGGCCAGGTGGGTTGTTTTATGTTGTTTAATCAGGAGAATGCAACAGTGGATCAATCCATTCATGTTCTGAACTACTTTATCCGAATGGGGGGTGGGGGGGGGGTGCTGGCACTTTCGTCAGCAATGATTATTTTACATGAGTATCACCATAGACATTGAGAGACGTGCCTGGCCTTTAATAACCCAATGTGCTGCACTGGAGAACACCAGTGACAACCCTTTGATAGTGGGGCTCGAAGCCCTGACCTTATGATCAGTGATCCAGCACCCTACCACCGGGGCATCACTGCCCTGCAACAGTGGATGCTCACTCAAAACTGTTTGCATTGCTCCCTCCACTGGTTCAATGGTACCAACTTTTTTATTGAGACCGAACCGGTCAATGGGCTGATGATGTGCAAGAAATTAGGAACAAATTATGCAACCATTACCAGCCCAGGAACTGCCTCACTTGTTTGGTCTCAGATTTTAACATATATCCATATACATACCTCCACAATTTGGGTCATGCGTTTCTCAGTGATTTTAGGTTAAGTCCTCAGATGTTGCAGATACTACTGTCAATCATTACCTTCATCTAAGTAGGTAGTGTTGTATGTGTACTGTATGGACGGGGGTTACATTTATGAGTTGTTGGACCTTATGTGGACAAAGGCCCCCCCAAATAGAAACGTAATAGGCAGGTGTAACCCTCCCTGAGTGAAAAGACCTAGATATTGTAGTCAAGGGAATATTCAATTATCCTTTTCCAGTGTCTAAAAAAACCAAATCATGCCTAACTGATAAAACAGTTTATCAGGTATGTGAGCTATAGACCAATATATATATATATATATATATATATATATATATATATAATGTGTGTATGTATGTATGTATATGCATGAAAACCTGACATCCACATAGAAATTAACCAAGTTGTTAGACCTTTGCACCAAGTCCACCAAGCTACTCCAGTTTCTGTGAGACTCGATTACCCTATATGTCGGACATAGCCCTGAATTCGTCCCTAACAAAACTTTTTACCTGGTGGAGTCTCAGTACAGTGTTCTATGAATTCAGTGTGACCAGGCAGAGGTGACAACATGTCTCCTGTAACATGTTTCCTTCTGCAACATCTGCTGTTAGCAATGGTAAGAGGAGGTCTATACAGGGACCGGAGTGAATTTGGCAGTGTTGTTACCTAACTCCTGTCCAGGTTTGCACTCTTAGGGACTACCATCACCAGTGAGAGAGAACCTTCCTTTCCTGAATTGCCTCTGCTTGTTCATCTAACTGTATTGTCAACTGCTTTGACTCACCATGTGGTCTAAAGGGTCCTTGTTATTTCACAGGTAAGTTAGAAGTCATAATGGGTAGTAAGATGAGCACTTTATCCATCTATCCAGTTATCCACTTTCTGTCACTTATCCGTTCCTGGTCATGGGGCAGAAGAACAAAAATGTCCAGGTCTATCTTTCCTTGTCCACCTGATCCAAGTCCCTTTAGGGAATGTCACGGTGTTCCCAATCTAGCTGAGAGATATAATCTGTCCAGTGTCCTAGGTCTGCCTTGGGGTTCCTCCTGGTCTTGCCTGTGGCACTCCTCCTAGAAGGCGTTCTGAAGTCACTCTAGCCAGCTATCCAAACCAGAAAAACTGGCTAATACTGACATGAAGGAACCTCCCAGATGTCTAAGGTCCTCAACCTATCTCAAATGGTGAGTCCAGACATCTATCAGCGTTATCTCATTTCCACCTCCTGACCCTGCAATGTTGTTCCTTTGATGATCCCCACTAGTCTACAAAGATTGACCACTAAATCATCAGCTTCACCTTTTAACTCGACTCTCTTTTTACCATGGCTGACTACAGCTGTGACTGCATCACTGATGCCTCACCAATCTGCCTGTCAGTCTCCCACGCCATTCTTACGTCACTCATGAACAAGACCAATAGATACTTGAACTTCTCCAGTTGCAGCAGCAAACTATTCCCAATCAGGAGGGAGCAGTCCTCCCTTTTCTGTGTAAAAAAAACAATCTTGGACGTGCTAATTATCTGGACATCTTACACTTAGCTCCAAATTTCCTAAGTGTATGCTAGAAATCAAGGGTCAGTAAAGCCAATAACAGGCTGCATTGTTCTTCCTGAATCCAAGCTATGACAAAGAGATGTGTGCTCCTTTCCAGTACCTTGGCATTGAAGTTTCCAGGAAGCCGAGAAGTGTGATCCCAGATCACAAGGTGGCGCATGTCTTTGTTTTCCCCTGAAGAGGGGCTCATCACTTCAATTCTCAAGTATATAAATCTTGAGCTACTGTCTGTGATCTCCATGCAGTGTTGCAAAGGCATGTCATCCCCAACAACCTAACAACATACAGATCCTTAAGGGAACTCTGGGCAAATCCTATCCATTAATGGGGCTCTGCAATTTGGGAGCTTTGCAACTACCTCACTAACTTTAGCCCTAGCAACAGAACCTCCCTAAAAACTGTATGTCATCTGAATTCTCTGTAGAAGATGCTTCAGTATTCCTTCTGTTGAATAAGTATGACCTTACTGACTTTCTCCTTAAGCATGATGGCTTATGGTTTCCATCAGTTCAGGAGTTACCACCATGACAGGCACCCCAATATTATGGCCACAACCCTGAACAGCTGCCTGAGAAGTGGAGGTGCAGAACATTGCCCATTCTGGCTCTTTATCCCCAATCTCCCTTGGAATGCAGTAAAAGTTCTCCCCAAGGTACAAATCGAGGATTTCCTGGACAGGGGCCTCTTCCAGATGCTTGCAGTTCATTATTCTAAGACATACAGATCTGAAGATATGACTGCAAAATTGGTTATTGAGCTCCTGCATAGTGATGCTGGTGCCTAGTGCAATTATGTACACCCTTATGCTTGTGAATGATGAAAATGTGGTTAAGACAAGAAGCCGATAGAAACACCACATGGGTTCAGATTGGTAGATTGTTTCTCCCAACCACTCCTCTCCAAGTTTTGCTGTTGTTGCAGATGTGAGTATTTAAGTTCGTTTGCAGAACACCAGTGTTGACAGAATTCAACTCAAGAGCTCCATCAAGACTGGATACTCTGAACTGGTGCCATCCACAGCCAAAGGAAATCTCTGCAGCACCAAGGGTTATGAGTAAGTCAATATCTAGCTGCCACTCACCCTGAGCACATCAGGAGTGGAATAAAGTCTCGGTCTAGCCCCTCATCAGGAGATTATTTCCAACTGCATTGAGGTGAACTTGACTATTTCTAGCTGAAATCTCTATTTCCCGCACAGGCATAGTCTTCTTGCAAATGAGAGAGATATTTCGTGTTCCTAAAGCTAGTTTTGTTAACCAGTGTCACCAAAAAAACCCTTTCTTTTGGCAGCTGCCAAAAGCCCTTCTTGTCACTGGTGGTCTCACAGGAGGGTGGACCCATGTACCTCCTTAGGGCTAAGTTTGGTCCTCTTAGGCACAAGTACAAGCTCCTGCCCTAGACCTAGCTCCACAGCAAGGTATCCTTTTTATAGATTATCATGTCTTGCTGTTCTCTTTCTCATAAGTGTCTTCAGATCCACACTGATTTGGCTCTCACCCAGGACCAATTTGCCTTGGGAAACACTACCATGGCCAAATGGTTCAACAGCTTAGCTTTTAGGAACACTCAGGCACTTAATCGCCAGTTTCCTCATCTAAATTCTTTTAGCTGAGTGCCTGTTTATACAACCAAGTTTGAAGTGGTTCTGGTTATAGCACATTCACCTGAGGTACAACATAAAGTGTGCCATTTTGCTCTCAACTTAATGATGTCATGAGCTCCTTTATTGATTTGAAGAAGATCCCTTCCCCAATCCTCCAAAATACTGTCAATATTACTTCAGGAGTTGCACCCATTCAACAATGTAAATGAGAAAATATCAGTTGAGTCTTGCAAGACCTATCATACAATGAATAACATGGGGGACTTTCCCAATTTCTTGCATCACTAAGAACTAATGAATCATCTTTATAAGCATTTGATTAAATTGTTTGACCAGCACAGTTTAAAATCCCATGGTTACAAAGATTTAATATTCATGGACAGAAGAGGTATTTCACTTTTTTTTAATCAATTTTAATTTCTTTCAGTACACTGCCAAGCAAAAGGCTTAGCTCAGTACTGGCTCTCTCGTGTTTGTGTTTTTCAGCAAATGACTAAAATACAGATTACACATAATATAACATTGATTCTCCATAATATAACATTGATTCTCCATAGCGTCTTACAAGCCAGCTGTGCTTGACCACACCCTCACTGGCACAGTGATGTACATACAGGATTATGTTGTTTTTTTTAACCAATCATTATGCAACACATACTCAGGCATTCATGCATATTAGCCTGGGCTTACCTACATAACATGTTTACTTCTCCCACTACCCTTTCACCTTGCAAAATCAACATGGATTTACCAAATGGCTGTATGCTGCTACAGCATGCCCAGGTCCAAAGCCTCCTTTTGTGAGAGCAAAGCCAGGCTCAGACTGCTTATAGTGCATGAAAGAAAGACGGTGAAAAGGATGGGGATCAACTGTCTATTTAGTTCTTGTCTGTTATAATGAACATTCATACACACCAAATTCGATGATAGTAATTTCATAACACATTTTCATATACAGTACAGTTAACTATTTATACCAGGATGATCTGATGCAGCCTGAACTGAAGCAGAGTTCTTGTTACCAAAGGTTTATCATTTTAAATGTATTAATGTACATGTCCTCATAAATGTTTATCCTCCTAGTTTATTTTATCATTAGATTGAATAATAACATTAAAAAAAATATACCCCTAAAGAGAATTATGATTAAAGTGGTGTACATATTATCTTGGTACTTTATTATTATTATTGTTATTATTATTATTGTTATTATTGTTATTATTATTATTATTATTATTATTATTATTATTACTATCAAAGATAATGTATTAGGGCAAACTTATTTTGTGTTTCAAACTCAGGGTTGCATCATTAAATACTGTACTTTCATTGAGGGTCACATTACTAACCTCATATGGGCCCATCACCTGTGGTAGGAGCTATAAGAGTTGGGGGCGCTGTGAGTTAGGTGGCAGCCGAAGGCATTTGTTCTGTCAGACTGATCCTTGGCTACTGACTCTGACTCTTGGGACATGGAATATTGCCTCTCTGACAGAGAAGGAGCCTGACCTGTGTCGTGAGGTTGAGAGATACTGACCAGACATAGTCAGACTCCCCTCGATGCATAGCTTGGGCTCTGGAATCACCCATTTTGAGAGGGCTGGACCTTATGCCATTCTGGGGTTACTCTTGGGGAGAAGTGGTGAGCTGGTATGGGCATACTTGTCTCCCGTCTCATTGCCCACATGTTGGGGTTCTATCGGTTGAAAAAAGGGTTGCCTCCCTCCATGTTTGGGTGAGTGAGTGTTTTCTGACTGTTGTTTGTGCATGTGCACCCGATGACACTTCAAAGTATCCACACTTTTTGGAGTCTTTAGGGGGTGTGTTCTCCCCTGGGGACTCCCTTGTCGTTGGAGACTTCAATGCTATGGAAATGACACTGTAGCCCAGAAAGGATTAATTGATAGGTATGGCCTTTCCGGTCTGAAACCGAACGATAATTCATTGTTGGACTTCTGTGCTCGACAGAGTTTATCCATCACAAATGCCACGTTCAAACACAAGTGTTCATAAGTGCACTTTGCATCAGAACACCCTCGGCTGCAGTTCATTGATCGACTTTGTAGTCGTGTGATCTGACCTGTGGTATGTTCTGAACACTTGGGTGAAGAGAGGAGCTGAACTGTTAACTGATCACCACTTGGCTGGCTCCAATTACGGAAGATGCTACTCTCTCCAGACCTGGGAGACTCAAGTATGTAGTTGGGGTCTAATGGGAATGTTTAGCATAGTCTCCTGTCAGAAAGGGCTTTATTCTCCAAGCGGCAGTCCAAATGTGCTACAGCACGGACAGTTGCCAATGCAAAATCTCGGGTTGCAAGGAGCTCAGTGAGGGTTTGGAAAGCGATTATTGTTTGGTCTCGAAAAGGTTCTGGACCACCATCCAACACTTCAGGAGGACTAAGTCACTGCACAAATACTGTTTACAGAGGAAATGAGGAGATGCTCATTTTGACTGGGGATGTTGTTTGGAGGTGGAAGGAATACTTCAAGGACCACCTTAATTCCACCAATATTCCCTCCATGGAGGAGGAAGACCCTGGGATTTTGGTGGGGTTCCACTCATTGCTGGGGCTGAGGTTGCTGAAGTAGTCAAAAAGCTTCTTGGTGGTCTTGCTCTGGGGATGAATGAGATTCAACCAATTAGTTGAACCTTGGATTCAGCAGGAACAATGTGGTTTTCTTCCTGACTGAAGCACTCTTTAGCAGCACTATACACTCTCCCGAGATTCTTGCCCAATCTGTCTGGATGTGCTTGTGGATTTAGAGAAGGGCTTTGACCGTGTCCCTTTGGCTAATTTGTAGGGTGTGCTCCGTGGAGTATGGTGTACCAAACTCGTAGCTACCCATTGCTTCGGGCCATCAGGTCTCTGTACTGCCAGAGCTTGGTTCGCATAAGTAACGACACAGCGAATTCTTTTCCGGTGAAGGTTGTGGTCCGCCAAGGCTGTCCTTTGTCATTGATTCTGTTCATAAATTTTATGGACTGAATTTCTAAGTGCAGCCAAGGTGTTGAGGGATTCTGTTTTGTTGGCTATTGGATCTCATCTCTTCAAGCTGCGATCTCCAGCTCTCATGGAAGCTATTCATAGTTGAGTGTGAAGCAGCCGGGATGAAAATCTGCACCTCCAAATCCGAGGCCATGGTTCTTAGCCAGAAAAGAGTGGAATGCACCCTTCGGGTCTGTGATGAGACATGCGGAGGAGTTTCCCAAGCGGAGGAGTTTAAGTATTTTGGAGTCTTGCTCACGAGTGAGGGATAGAAGGATAGAGAGGAAGATCAACAGGAGGATCAGTGCAGCCTCTGCAAAGGCCGTGGTGAAGAGGGAGCTGAGCTGGAAGGTAAAGCTCTCAATATACCAGTCAATTTATGTTCCAACCCTCATCTATGGTCATGACCTTGGGGAAGTGATCAAACAAAAACGATTGGGGATACAAGCGGCTGAAATGGATTTCCTTTGTAGGGTGGCAGGGCTCTCTGTCAGAGATAGGGTCAGAAGCCAGAAAAGCTCGGAGTAGAATCGCTGTGCTTCCACTTTGAGAGGAGCCAGTTGAGGTGGCTCGGGCTTTTGGTTAGAGTACCTGCCAAACTCCTACTTGGTGTGGTGTTTCAGGCATGCCCAACAGGGAAGAGACTGCGGAGGTAACTCGGATTATGGAGAGAAAGATGTCTGGACTTCACTGCTTGGGCTGCTGCCCCACGACCCGTGACCAAACACCACGCCAGATTAAATGGAAGATGATGAGATGAAATGAGATGAGTGGTTAGCACATTCTTCTCACAGCAAGAAGGTGCTGGGTTTGGGTCCCTCCTCGGGTGTATAGTTAGCTTGTTCTCCCATCGTTTGTATAGTTTTCCTCCAGGCATTCAGGTTTAAGGAAGTCAAAAGACATGCACATGAGGTTAACTGACAATTCCAAGTCGCCCCTAGGTGTTGATGTGAGTGTGAATGGCTGTGTCTTTGCTCACAGGGCTCACAGGGCGTGGCTGAGTGTCGCACCGGCAGGTTGCACCTCACATGAGCTCTGAGAATAATGTTGAATTTCTCAGGTTGTACGTTTCTCTACAACCTCAGGTTTGGTACACTAGGGCATTATGATGTTCTGATTTCAAATCTTTGATGCATTTTTAGAAATTGACCTTTTTTGTTAAATGTCAAAGACTGCAACATTTATCTGAACCCAAGCCAAGCTGATTGAAGGCTGTGCAGGGTATTGTTCTGGGCTGTGTTACACGACAAGAGTTCAAGCCCCAGTACACCTACTCTGACTACAAGCCTGCTGATTGCTGACCATCATGAACTCTGTGCTTAGACTTTGTGCATGGCTCTTACCAATTTTTATGTGTACATATTCATCTTCTGACATTCTTTCATGTAACAATGGGAGACTCTGGAACGCTGGAAACTCTACATACTCTTAGGAAGTTGAGAATATACAGTGTAAAGAAAACTCGTCGAGGATGCAAAAGTGTGTCAAGAAAGTTGAGTATCAGCACCTGCCACACATTTAAAGAACCCAACATCCGAATGGGCGTTTTGAATGCAAGATCTGTGAAGACCAACCTGTATCATAACAACAAGGCAGAAGCAATCTGCAGCCTGGTGCAGGACAACAAGCTAGATGCTCTAGCAATCACAGAGACATGGCTGAGACAAGGTGAGACTGATTCTCTTACTGTGGATAGACTTGTACCTCCTGGTTACAAATTCAAACAAATCACCCAACATCATAAACGTGGAGGAGGTATCGGCCTAATAGACAATGAAATCCTCTCTTGTCGACTGCTGGACATTGAGACTAACCAAACAACTTTTGAACTTTTACCACTTCAGCTCCCAACTGACAATCAGTGCATGAACCTGCTGATACTCTACAGACCCGCAAAAATACACCAGATTTCTTTGAAGAGTTTGGTGAATTACTGAACAAATTGGAAATGGAAACTGGCAGGTTTTTGATGTGTGGAGATTTCAATTACCACATTGATAACAAAACAAATTTAGATGCCAAAAAGCTTCTCACTATTTTGGACTCACACAACTTGGTACAGCTGTTTGATGAACTTATGCATGTTGGTGGACACACCCTAGATCTTGTCATCACAAGGGCGAATGAGTTGCATGTACACAACATCAAGTGTGATCATTCTGTAAACTCTGATCACTATGGCGTATTGTTCGATGTCAATATCAAAGTCCCAAGAAGAACGGGAAGAAAATTGAATACCGGAAATGGGAGACCATTGGTATTGATGACCTCAGCCAGCACATTGCCGTTTCATGCTCAGAGGACCAGGGTCTATCTGTGACTGAGAGTGTGGAGCATTATGACAAACAGATCTGCCAAATCGTGGATCACCATGCTCTCTTAAGAACATGCACCATTACTACTCATCCGGAATCCTCTTGGTACAACGAGGACATATGCGCCGCTAAATGTAAGCGTCGAAAATATGAATGGCGTTACAAGAAAACCAAATTAGTGATCCTCAAACAGATTCATGACTGTCAAAGGAATCTTGTGTGCTCTGCTACAGAGGCAGCAAAATCAGCTTATTATAAGCAAGCATTGGAAACATCTGATGGGCAGAAGGAAGTATTCGCAATTGCCAATAAACTCTTGTTTAAACAAAAATCTGCAACACTTCCTTCCCATTCATCTGTGGATGAACTTGCAAACCGGTTCTCCACATTCTTCACTGAAAGAATAGCTGGGATAAGACAATCGCTGACTGTAGTGCAATGTCTTAACTGACCACCATCTCACCGTATATCTCAACCTCTTACGTACTTCAGACCAGTCACAGAAGAAGTTTCTAAAATTATCATTAGTTCACCAACCAAATCCTGAAAACTGGATCCTATTCCAACATGGCTCCTGAAGAAAACCTTGCACTCATCACTCCCAATGCTGACGCACATAATCAATGCGTCTCTAAGCGAAGGTGTCATGTCAAACAACCTGAAGTGTGCAGTTATCACTTCTCTCCTCAAGAAGAAGAACTTAGATCCTGGACAGCTTTAAAACTACAGACCCATTTCCAGTCTCACATTCGGCTCAAAGCTGATAGAGTGAGCAGTTGTAACAACGACTCAAGGACCACTTTTCCCTCAATGATTGCCAGGAGGAATTCCAGTCTGCTTATCGTAACTTCCACAGCACAGAAACAGCTCTGACAAAGGTTCAAAATGATATTCTCAGAGGAGTAGATGAAAATGGAGCTGCTATCCTTGTCCTCCTAAACCTCTCAGCTGCATTTGATACCATTGACCACAACTTCAACTTTGGAATGTATTTGTGGTATAAATGGAATAGCACTGAAATGGTTGGAGTCATACATTTCGGGCAGACAACAGTCGTCATGATTGACGGACATATGTCAAATGCCAAAGACCTTACATATGGAGTCCCTCAGAGGTCCGTAGTAAGTCTGCTTCCCCTCTTGGTGCTATTGTGAGATCATTCCAATTGACCCTGCGCCTTTATGCAGATGATGCACAAATCTACATGACATTTAAACCACTCGACCAGTCATCAGTCAACCTCATTTTTGAATTAGTTCAACAGTGTGTCAGTAGCATCAAGGCGTGGATGTCCTCCAACATTCTGAAGCTGAATGATGACAAAACTGAGCTTCTAGTTTTCAGTTCAAAACGAATTTGAAATTCTCTCACCATTCCAGAGTTCTGCATTGGTGATTGTGTGATCTCTATGAGCAAAGAAGCCCAGAATCTTGGTGTAATATTCGACTCCCACCTCAGTATGGAATCCCACATCAACAGCGTCTGCAAGAGTGCATATTATCACATTCACAACATCAGCAATATCAGGCCATATCTTGATGTGAAGTCCACTTCAGCTTCAAATTACATCGCCTGCACAAGATGTAGTCTACCTGTGTGCTCCTACCTCCGCTTTTATAAGTCACCCTATGCTCCTGTCTCTTCTGGAAGAAAGTATTTACCACTGCCATTTCCATCCTTTTTTCAAAATCTACCAACATCTGTCCTTCTGCGTTCCTGTCCTGGATACCAAACCTGCCCATCACTTCCTCGTCCTCTCGATTTCCTTCACCAACATGTCCATTGAAGTCTGCCCCAATGACCACTATTTCATCTCTGGGGGTACTCTGCATCACTTCATCTAAGTCATTCCAGAATCTTTCCTTCTCTTCTAGCTCACATCCTGTCTGTGGGGCATAAGCACTAACAACATTAAACATCATGCCTTCAATTTCTAACTGGAGACTCATCACTCTTTCTGACACTCTTTTCACTTCTAGAACTTTCCTGACAAACTCCTCCTTCAAGATGACTCCTACTCCATTTCTCTTCCCATCCACTCCATGAAAAAAACAGCTTAAACCCTGCTCCTAAGCTTCTAGCCTTGCTACCTTTCCACCTGGTCTCCTGTACACACAGTATGTCCACCTTCCTCCTTTGCATCATGTCAGCCAGCTTTCTACCTTTTCCGGTCATAGTTCCAACATTCAAAGTCCCTACTCTCAGTCCTAGACTCATGCCTTTCCTCTTCTCTCTGTGCCTACGGACACGCCTCCCGCCTCTCCTTCTTCGACCAACAGTAGTCCAATTTCCACCAGCATCCTGCTGGTTAACAGCACTGATGGCGGTCGTTGTTAACCTGGGACTCGACCGATCCGGTATGAATTTCTTTGTTGTGACTCGCATGTTTTATTTGGCATTTGTTTTATGCCGGATGCCCTTCCTGACACAACCCTCTGCATTTATCCGGGCTTGGGACCGGCGTGAGGGAAAGACACTGGCTTGTGCCCCTCCCTCACGGCTGCATTTTATATATATATATATATATATATATATATACACACACACATACACTCAGTCTGTAGTTTGTAAACAATGAATGCAGCGTCATTGCATCATTACGCCAGCATACTACGTAGGTACGTCTAAACTCAAAAATGTGACTTTTTTTTTTTTGGGGGGGGCGTAAAATTGAAAAAAACATAAAACGGATGAATGTAAGTCGGGGAGCGTCTGTATGTATGTATGTGTATGTGTTGCCCCTACTATGGGGTGGCGAGCTGTTCAGGGTGTATCCCACTGTCACCCATATGTAGGCCACGATGATCTCCAGTGTCTCTGCAACCCTAGTTGGATTAAGCGGTTCGGTTCATGAGTTAGTGTGAAAGTGCAAAATTGTGGTTGTGTGCCAAACTGTAATGGAACGTAGTAAGCATGTACAGTATCAGAGTACAGAGCATTGTACTGCACCATTTTTGCCATGAATTTTTGTGCACAAGTCTTTCTAAATTTAAAAGTCATTGAGGGCTGAATATCACTGAACACCTATATTAAAACGGCAACTACGAAATCTGTCTGGCAAAATTATTAATTTAAGCATTTGTCCTCTTTTCCTTTATTTACTTTTTTAATTCAACAGTTCAGAGCTACAGGCTAGCATACAATTGAGTCATGAATGACTGGCTATTTACTTGAAATAGGCTGCTGCCACCTTGTGGAAGGATGATGAATTAGAATTCGTGGTAATGATTGATGAAAAGAATGTACAGTACAATAATTATTCTTTAAAAGCTCTTGTGGGCCAAAAAAAAGTAACTGGGGGAGGGGCTTGAGTTTGACAGTTAGAGCTGTTACCAAAAATGAATATTATTTTAATTTATATTTTTAACGCATGGGTATGATCAGGTCAAGTATTGGTATTGGGAAGGAAAAAAATGGTCATACAATCCCTAATTATTTTAACTGGAAATAGACACGGTTTAATAAACAAAAGTTTTCTTTACTTTTCATCTTTATACAACTACATGTGAAAATCTCTGACAAAATGGCAACATCAACCATGCCCATTTTCAAAGTGTGCACAAGTGTTAAGACTCTTGGCATGCTCAGAGCATGTTGCCTTTCTGATTGGCTGTGCCAGCCTGGTACTGACTTGAACTCATTGGTTTGACTTGGCTACTTCATTTACCTGTGCATCATAATACATTATTGGCCAGTGCTGAGCCACACAAATAAGTGCAGAGATAACGGAAAACATTACTGTTGGTTCTGAAACCAACAGATGACAGGCAAGTATAATTGGCAAAATGTTGACTGCCCTAAGCCTTTTGGATTTACCACCATGCTCATCTCTGGTAGCATTCCTGTTCTCAGACTCACTTAAACATAAGTTTCACTCTCTCCACAAGTGATGCCAACGTCGCTCAACCTGTTGACATCACTTCCGGGGAAAAAACTGCTAACCCCGTAGCTTAGGACACTGCTAGTGTCATGCCAAGAGTCTCCTCCGCATCACTGATCCTAAGGTTGGGGGTTCGAGTCCCCACAAGTTTGTCACTGCCCCCCGTGCAGCTAACTGGGTTATCAAAGGCGGGCCATGTCTCTCACTGTCTATGTTGAGAGGCATGTAAAAGAACTATTGCTGACTTTCGTAAAGAGTAGCTGCAAAGCCGTTAGCGTGTTTCTGTCCCTTGCTAAAAGGGTTGTGACAGGAAGGGCATCCAACGTAAAAAAAGACCCATGTCAAATCAAATGTGCGAATCAGATGATTCGCTGTGGCGACTCTCGAGAACAGGAAAAAGCCAAAAGAAAAGAAGAAGATTGCTTAAATGTATTCATACGCCAACATACTCGCAAATTATACTGAAAGGATGACCAATGTCTGAGGAATGTGAGTGGAGAGGGGGGGAGAGAGAGTGTGTGTTAAACAACCCAATGGAAGGGAACAGGTTTGTTAATGGCTGATGATTGTTGCCCAGATACAGAATGCAGCTGAAGTGTAAGTGGTGCCCTTTTCCCTGTGCACACACCAAGCTTGCCTTCAGCCGCCCATAACTGTTTGAACTCTGAATCATAGCTTCATGCTTCGTAAATTGAGCATAGAGGGAACATGCTCAATCACATGAGAAGAGATATAAAAGTAGACAACCTGGCTGTTCTGTATCTTCTTTCTCTTGCAGTGCTGCTCAGGTTTGGAAATCCAGATGTATTAAATTAAAAGGCAGCTTAGTGTAATTGGCTGATTATGTTGTAATAAATTTTAAATGTTTACAGATTTACTACTGAAGTTGTTTTTACCACAAAGTCAATTTTTCTTTTCTTTGTTGTAGGTACAATCCTAAGACGAAGAGGACCACTAAAAGAAAATGAAGTTTGTTAATTTTCTGCTTTTCTGATTTTGAAGGTTCAAGTTGAATAAACTTTTTGAATGTTTCCATAGTTCACAAATGCAGCATTTTGAGCAAATAATAATGTTGCCATCTTGCACTTACTTTTAAACCATCATGAAAGACATGGTGTTTAATTGTTTCCAGAAATGTTTTCACATTTGGTTAATTTTCATATAAATGTATGGTTCAAGTACAGCCAGATATTTCAGATATCAAAACTATTCATAATAGTCAGCACCTAATATCAAATTGAATGTCTCCTGACCCATAATGAAGTACGACCATGGAGAATTGTCTAGCCCCCCCCCCGAACACTAAACCCCCCCAAAAACATGCTCAAGGCCATACCAAAAATGAGAATATGTTTTATTGTGGTTTATATTAAAGTTTTGTAAATCCGTGTGAGTAAAAAACAACTAAAACTATTGTTTCCTGGCTTTATCTAAGAAAAAAAGAAACCCACGTGTTTTAAAAGTTTTATTTGTCCATAATAAAAGTTGTACAAATCATGTATCAAAACTCATTTAATGTAGAAGTTTGAGCAGTCATACAAATGTAGCTTAAAATTCATTCAAGTTTGGATCACATTTGATTTAACTATTTGGATTTTGGCAACTCAGCAACACATTACACAGGTGACTGCTACATACTCTGCTTGATATAATGATATGGATTGGAAGCTTAACCAAGGAGTCCCCAAAAGACCAAACTTAAATGATTAAATTGCAGGGATCAGATGACATTCCTGCTGGTTGTCTTGACACCTTTTAGACAACAGGTGCACAGCCTGCTTTAGAAAAAGCAGGATATAAATAATCAAATTTAATTAATATCCTAGTATCATCAAACAATCATTTTTGTTTGTGATATGAATTCTGAAAGAATGTAATGCTGCATGAGCACTCAGTATTCTCCCTTGTTAATGAAGGGAGACGTGTTTTTTTGAACCAAAAATTTTCATTGCAGTTTTGTAAACTTTAACTGTAATAGATGTCTTAGAGTGTATTCTAACCAGTAAATAAAACAAGGTATAGTATGTCCAATGTCATGTTAACCTCAGTCTGAGTGAATGAAAACATGTAAATTTGGCACATTATTGTGTTACCCTTTCTGTTGGGCAACAGTCATAGGTCATTTTTTATTATTCTTTTATAGACGAGAATTATGTGTATTTTGCTTATTTTAGAAATGATAAGAAAGCTATATAGTTAAAAATATAACTACTTACTCTATTCACTGTAAAAATAAACCGCCGGTTCTTGTGTATAGATTATTCCAAAGATCTCAGACAAAAGCCCCCAATCCTTTACTGTCAGCCTCATCAGCAATTAGTTTCCCTTCCTTCTTCATCTGTTTCAGTCTGTTGAGCAGACAGCTTGCAATGCCCAGAGCACCTCCTTTCAGGAACCGTACAAAATTGTCCCCAACCAGAGGTCCCATGGCAAAAAGACCTGGCTCAGCACTGCATTCAAATGTGTAAGGGTTTATGGCCACTGGGTTGTGCTTACAGGAGATGGGCCTGCTGGGGTCCAAACCCAGGTACCGGCCATGCTCCTTTAAGAACGACAAACTAGGATAGGTTCCAATTAGGACCAGCACCATTGAGACTTTGAAGGCCCTCAGAACGCCATTGGATCCCCTTAATATGCAGTGCATATCTGGCTGAAAGGAATGCACACAGTGCTCAGGGAAACTAGTGTAGTCTGAATACAGTTCTGTGGGAGCATTATGAACTGCATGGTTGGCAATGGGGCATGTCAGGTAGGTCTGAGAACACATCATGTGATAGACTCTGTGATACTCAGGGTATAGTGTTTTTGGTAGTTGTTTATAAATGAGATCAGGGTCATCAATTTGCTTCCGGAATGCATGTAGTACAGGAATGCTGTTGTTATAGGCACACAGCACAGCATCAGCTGCGGTTAGGCCTGCTCCAACCACCAGAATCGGGTCAGAATCAGGGCCCAATTTCTTATGGAGATTGACAGCTATGCCAAGATCACGTACACTATGGAACACAAAAGGAGAATCTTCCCCTTCTACACCTAAGCGAGCTGGCAAATCAGATGCCCCGGTTGCTAAGACAACATTCTCAGCGAATAGGCTGAAAGGAATATGTGTATCACCCTGAAGCTGCTGGTAACCTCTGACCTCCCATACTCCCTGTGAAAACTCCTGATGGAACATGTCTCTGATGTCCTCCATTTCCTTTTTCCTTCTGTCTTCCTCTTTTGTTTTAGTACTTCCATTCTCTGATCCATTTCTGAAACTGTTACAAAAACCATTGTCCCCTCCATTGGTGCTGCTTCCTGTTCCGGTTTGACTGCAGTGGACAAACTGATTTTCCTTTCGATTCCTCTGGCCAGTTCTCTTGCCATTTTCAATCCCTTGTTCTTCTTCAGGACTAATGTCATGAACATGCTGGAGCTTTTGAATGGAGGTGACATAGGTGTTGTTTACAAAGTTTTTCTGGAGGCCCATGATCTTTACATAATTTTTATAGTAGGAGGAGAGTTCCTCCGGAGTGGCCCGGTCATGTGTCTCATTCCTACAGGAGACACAAAATGATCACCACAACAGTTAATACGAGTATCAATTTCTGTTTGATAAGATTCACATAAGATAATTTTGAACCAAGCAGTCTGAGGAACATGCTGGAGAACTTCCCTGAGAAGTGAATATTCTCATGGGAATTTTTTGTTTTTTGCGGTGACACAGTAATTAAGCATGCTGTAGTGAGGTAAGCTGATTCATGATCAGTATAGTGATATCACATGTACATGATGAATAAAGTGTGATGAAAAAAAACCCACTTCCTATTGTAATATAATGACTCAATACATAATCATGCAAAAATGTTGAGAACTTGTGAAATTGACATTTTCATGTGTAAAATGTTATAGCAAAATGTAAAATTTCTTTACACATGCAAACATAATTTCACAAGCTTCATTTCTGTTTGGCATTAATTTAAGCCATAGAAGTCCTGATCCTGACAGCATAATGACACACACAGTACCATATTCAATAAAAGGCTACTGCTCAAGGCACTATGAGTCATTCATTCGCAACAGGAACAGTGTTTCTCATCTCACACAGGACACTTGAGTTACCAGAAACTGAAGATTCTGTGACCAATGACTGAATATCTTAAATTAAATTTATCTGTACACTACTTCGTCACGGTAGAAAGGAAAGTTCTGGATGCCAAAACTTTTGTTTTCTTGGCCAAAATCAATTGTTGCAAATCAGCTGGCATAGATTTAATTCTTGATTTTGGGAGAAAGGAAACGATTGCTGGTGAAATGGTGAGGTACGGGTTAGCACATCTGCCTGACAACAGGAAGGTCCTGGATTCCTTGGATCGGGCGTTCTGTAGAGTTCACGTTTTCCTCTTGCTTGTGTGGGTTTCGACCAGGTACTCTGGTTTCCTCTCATAATCCAAAGACATTAGGCTAATTGCAATGGTCTGGTGAGCTTTTCAGGGTGAATCCAGCCTTCACTCAGAGTCAGCTGAGATAGGCTCCACCTGCCCCTCAACCCTAGAAGGATTAAGCAGTACAGTGAATGAATCTTCTTCTTCTTCTTCTTTTCCTTTCGGCTGTTCCCTTCAGGGGTCGCCACAGTGAATGATCTGCCTCCATCTCACCCTACCCTCTGCATCTTCTACTCTTACTCCAACTACCTTCATGTCCGCCTTCACCACATCCATAAATCTTCTCTTTGGTCTTCCTCTAGGCCTTCTGCCTGGTAGTTCCAACCTCAGCATCCTACTACCAATATACTCACTGTCCCTCCTCTGTACATGTCCAAACCATCTCAATCTAGCCTCTCTGACTTTGTCTCCAAAACCTCTTACATGTGCTGTCCCTCTGATGTACTCATTCCAGTTCATTGAATGAATAAATGAGTGAAAGGTCTTCATCTGAACAGTTTGTCTGCATACAAGGAAATTCAGTTCTGAGCAACTCAGTATCTGAAGCTTGAGTTGCTTAAAATTAATACATTTACCCATTTCCGCACACAAGGATTTCTTCAGAATTGTCAGTCATTGGCGATGGAAACTCCAGTTTCAGACAACTCAAGTCTCTGATGTGTCCGTCTTTTTTTTTTTTAGTCGCACTATTTCACACAGATTTCTTTTGTGGTTTCTGATGCTGTTTTGGCTCACATGTACACCAGTCAGCGTACGCTTGTGTTTGAACTAAACACTACAGTATACTCTTCCATCACTCATGGTTCCACGTGTGCTGGTAAAGTGCCAATCCTGAAGTAGGAGCTAAAGAAATTTCTCCAAAGTGGTATTCTACGAAATGTGGTCATCCCCAGTTCATAGATAAAAAGGAGTACTTCCTCCATCAGTTATAAGAAGTGGAAAACATTCCTCTGGTCTGAGAGTGGCTGGAATAAAGCCCTATCTGCAGGTCCACCAAAAACAAGTGATGATGAATTTGGTAATGATAACTGATTATGTGAGAAATAATCCTCACTTAGAAATTAATTCACTTGGGGTGGATGAATGAGGCCATACTGATAACTTGATCTGCAATCTTACTTCAGGTCAGTGCTTCTCAATTATTTTCTGTGACATCCCCCTCGAAGGAAGAAAAAAAATACCCCCCCATCCACCACCCCGCTTGCGACTATAGATAGTATTATTTGTCTATAAAATTACTAGTATTAAAACACCTCTGCATAACATTGCATCTTTATTAACATTATAAACAACAACAAGAAATATATATAGTTCAACTTACAATAAAGAAAAACTTCATTAACATTGTTTTTTTATTTTCATATGCACCCCCCCCCCCAAGGGAGGGGGGCACACCCCATTATTTGAGAAGCACTGCTTCAGTTCATCAGTTCATTTTCTGTAACCGCTTCATCCTAATTAGGGTCGTGGGGAGGCTGGTGCCCATCCCAGCCAACTCAGGGCGAGGGCAGAGTACACCCTGGACAGCTCGCCAGGCCATCGCAGGGTGCACTGCTTCAGGTGAATAAGAAATTCCCATAGCATATACTTAGCCTTCTCATTGCTTGCTGGCATATACATGCACTAGAATTTCAGACAAATGCTTCAAAAGCAATGTATGGGAACTTACTGCAACAAATCATGAAATCAAAACAAGCTTGAGTGTATAGGAGCGAATGTCCATACGTTGGGTCAATTCATTATAATGTGAAGGAAGCTTTATATACTGAATGCAATCAAAGATTCTTTAAGCACACATTCATTCATTCATTTTCTGAACCACTTAATTCTAATTATGGTGGCGGGGAGGCTGGCATACACCTCAGCCAACTCTGGGAATGGATAGAGTACACCCGGACAGCTTGTCAGGCCATTGTGGGATTCTTTACGCTGCATTTATTTACTTATTTATTTAAATTGAACTCAAGGCAATTAATTATTACCTCTTTTTTTCAGGGGTCATGTCCCTGTAATTGACCCCTGGCAGCTCCATCCAAATTCCCAAACTAATGGTGAGTATAGATCCTTCCATTGCCTAGGAGACAAAGAGAACAAATTTAAAAAGGTTGAATAGCTTTACCTTTTCTCATTGCTTTCATTATCACATACTATAGCCTATTATTGGTTCTTAATGGCACAGTGATTTTCAAGGTTTTCTGAGAACACAGTCCAATCTATTCAAAACCCTGGCATGAAGTCTTTGCTTTCTATGCCGAAATGCACTCAATTCTTCCTGATGAGGACCAGAACAGGGAAGCGGCTAGAAATGATGTTCATCCTTCGAGATCGATGATCACCATGACCTCATATCAGATCGATGATCTGCAGTATGAGTGAAGTCATGACATGCGCTTGACTTGGATTTAAATGAGGGAGATTTGTGCAGATCATCAGCCTCACTCTCTCGTCCTGGTCTATCTGAGTCCAATGATGCGACATAGTCGAGACGGCTGGAGATAAGTCAGGATGCAGTGGATGGCCAGTAGTGTCCTGTGTGTCTCACTGTGCCCTGGTTGCGCTCCATGACGCTTTGCTGGGTCTGCTTTCTTGTCCATTGAACAAATTTGGTGGTTTCTTCCGCACATTCGGTCAAATCCATTTTTCGCATGTGTAGGTAAACAGGTCCTACTCTTACCGACTGTCTTGTGGCATGCGCACATGACAGTGGAGACTCGTGGTGGCTGGGATGCCTAACCCCATTACAAGTCCAAAAAACCTGCCCACTGCCCTTTGGCTTGATAGTTTTACTTCAACAAAGCCAAGAAGATTATTGAATTACCACTATTCAAGGACTTGTTTTAATACATATTCTGTGTTCTTATCCGCTACAAACGTTACTGGTAACCTCTAGTCAGCCAGTCTGGTGTTAACCCAGAGATCCTAGCCCTGCTACACATCTGCTTCTCGGTTTGAAACTAGAACTGGCTCATGGCTGTCATCATGATTTTGTTGACCTGTTAGCCACCTTCAGTTTGTCTTTGAAGTAGTAGAAGCTATGAAGTTATGTGCATTCATTTCACAGGGACTTTAATAAAATCTTCAACATCCATATAGCATTCACTCCATGAGATTGAAGTTTTACCACACTGCAACACTCAAGAATGTGTAATAATTGACTGCACACATCTACAAAGCCTTTGCTTTGCTAAAGAGGCAAATAATCTGGATCAGCTGTGCAACTTTCTCACTGGATAGAATTAATTTTCAATGGTGAGCTGACAACTGCATGAACATCATCAGTACTGTTATCTGCTAGAGTCTAGGTCAGAAAGTAGCAATCTAAGGAGCATACTGAGAATAATTAAAAAAAAAAATCCTGGCTTCTCATCAGAACTTTCTGAAAACCTTAATGTGGCAGTTTTTTTTAAATAGATAAATGAGGTGACGGTCCAAAAGCTTTTAAAGCTAAATGTAGGTAAATTGACTGAAGCTATACAATACCACGCCCATCAGATGTCTTCCTTTCGGCTTTTTCCCTTTTACTCTTAAGTTGCCACAGCAAATCATCTGATTCGCACGTTTGATTTGGCAGAGGTTTTTACGTCGGATGCCCTTCCTGTCACAACCCTTTTAGCAAGGGACAAAAATACGCTGACGACTTTGCAGCTACTCTTTACGAATGTCAGCAATGGTTCTTTTACATGCCTCTCACCATAGACAGTGAGAGACATGGCCCGCCTTTGATAACCCAGTTAGCCGCACTGTGTGTGTGTGTGTGTGTGTGTGTGTGTGTGGGGGGGGGGGGGGTTCAGTGACAACCTTGTGGAGAGTGGGACTCGAACCCCCAACCTTTGGATCAGCGATCCAGCGCCCTATACCACTAGACCACCACTGCCCACAACACTGACCACTCCCATCAGATGACACTCAAAAATTAGGTTGTGACATTATTACAAAATAAAATTATGTAAAAAAATGAGAAAAGAAAAAAGAAAAACCCACCCACCCATTCCCATCCCCTTTCAGAATCATCTCCCCGCATGAGATGCACGCCAAAACAGCTCAACCCCCAAAAATATCAAACCAACCATCCTGAAACTATTTGGCTCTTGTATCAAGTCTAACCTAATACTAACTACTTTATGAAAACTACTTCGATGTGACAATATGTAAACTTCAAAACTCAACTATAAAGTGCACCATGTGAAGAAAGTGAACAAACCATCTCAAATCGACATAAAATCTCGAAAGTACAGGTTATCTACTTTTGACAGGGAAGACAGAAGAAAGGAGAGAAAAATAATGTTAAATAAATAAACTATGTAAAACTGCAGAGTCAACAATTGGGAAAGAGTCTGAAAAACTGAATGAAGTCAGAATAAATGAATAAATAAATAAACAAATGCAGAACTGTAGATACAAACAAATAGGTGGTCTGGAGTATAATGTCAATATGTAATCATGTCACAGGCTTGTGCAACAGACAGACTCCCTCAAATGTCTTGATAGAACAAAAATAAAGTTTCTGTGCCCAGCAGCAACATTAACGGGGTTATCAAAGGCTGGCCATGTCTCTCAGTGTGGTTGGTGAGAGGTATGTAAAAGAACCATTGCTGACTTTCATAAAGAATAAGCTGCATAGCTGTCAGTGTGTTTCTGTCATTGCTAAAGGGTTGTGTCAGGAAGGGCATCCGGCATAAAACCCTATACCAAATCAAATGTGCGAATCAGATGATTCGCTGTGGCGACCCCTGGAAAAAGGCTAAAGCCGAATGGAAAAGAAAAAGAAGATCAACAAAAACTGCTACAGCAGCCAGATCCTCAAACCTGTAGATTTGTAGACCTGGTAAAGTAATTGGAAATGTCACTGGGCAGAGGAGACCAAACTGAATGTTTGGACAGGAGTGCAATTCATTCTTCACTTTCACGAATGCAAGCCGTTCCTTGCCTATCGTAAGAGGAAAATCCGTGAAATCCGAGATCCTCTAATCCTTATAAGAAAGGGGTTATAAGGGTAAGGGGTAGAAAGAAAGGGGTATAAGATTTACTGGCTCAGTGCAGGACTTGGTTCCGAACCTGGAACAAGTGGACATGGAGGTGATCCATTCCGAGGTCTAAGAGGCAGGATGCGGTAATGCGGTAAGCCCTGTCCAAGACAGGTTTATCGTCCAGCACGAGCAAATCTTGTGCACCACAAACTCTGTAGTACGAGGGCCCCCTGACTTCTCCGGTAGGCTGATGAGGTGTACGTAATTCCATCTAGAGCAGGGGTGGACAATCTTATCCCCAAATGGCCGGTGTGGGTGCAGGTTTTCACTTCAACCAAACAATAGCCACACCTTCCACCTGTTTCCACCAATCACTGATCATCAAAAGAAAAGAAAAGAAAAAACCTAGATTGGACATTACTGTTTCAATTCTGAAGTGGGGCCATCTTGGTGAGATCACAGTTGTTTAAGACCACTTCAGAATTGAAACAGTAATGCCCAATCTAGGTTTTTTGTTTTCTTTTCTTTTGATGATCAGTGATTGGTGGAAACAGCTGGAAGGTGTGACTGTTGTTTGGTTGAAGTGAAGACCTGCACCCACACCGGCCCTTTGTGGATAAGATTGCCCACCCCTGATCTAGAGGGTCCACACAGGTCTTCACACTTTTGAGTTGCAGAGTCCACCAAGGCGGTTAGCATGCTAACCTTAGCTAGCAATGCAGTTATCTTATTATTGTGGTCATTAGCGAAGCACTCAAGATCCACTGTCGTATTTTCATGGGAGACAAATGCTGTTTTCATGTGTTACCAAAGCCACAGTAATTTATCTTTTAACTGCATCTGAAATTATAACATGGAATTTGGTAATAATATCAGAACTTATTTCGTCCATCATTTGCTTCAGGCTGAGCAAGAGGACCTCATTAGCACCTTGATATTGTTGGCATTTAAATCGGATTCAAGGGAAAGCCGCGGCCTGCCTGCAAAGACCCGGATTTACCTTTTCCTGCTATCAGTTTTTTTGTCAGTCACGACCAAACTAAAGAAAACGATACTAGAATAAAAATACAGGCAAGCCTATATGGTTGGGTACAGAAAAAAATGATAAAAAAAAGGTCACAATTTCTGAGGAGCTGCTATAAAACACATCTCATATCCTCACCGCTCAGCAGCAGGACACCCCCCACCCACTCATTACTGTAGTTTTAATGGTGTATGAGTGATCCACCATTGTGGGGGGAAAAATAGGATTGTTTTCAGCTGCTTTTTCCCCCAATAAGGGCACCGAACTGTTATCTGAGAACTGAACTTGTCAGTGGTATCCCACTACTTGGAGTGGTTCTATGCTTCCAGCAATATCTATTTGCAATAACAAGCTTGATGTCACAGGATCAGCCTGCCTTCAGATTCCTGTGGAGGGAGATGAGAACTAATGGTTTTCCCGGATTTTCACAGGTGTCAAATCCTCTAGTTTGGAAAAAAAAACGTCAAATCCCTGCTGTGCCAGGTTTTCTGCGCATTAACATGCCATAGCCCACACTGAACCTGGGGGTGCTATACATACATCAGTGGAACAGTGTGTCTTTGTACAGTACATGACTACAAAGCATTTGCCCTGCCGAAGGAGCACTTAAAATGTGTACATTTAACACAATATATTAAAAAATACAACTAGTGGTACAACCATTTTAAGAACACAGCTCTGATCAAATCCCAAGTTTAGGAAGATGAATCCAGCCATTATAACTAATTTCCTAAGAGCAGCTTTATTTAAACTTTCAGAACATATTCATGAATGACGCCCATCGTTACAACTAACAAAGCACAACTACTAAAAATAAGGTCCAACCTTTATTGGGCTAACAACGTCATATTCTGATAGAAAGCCAATACAAACACTATTTAGGGTCACAAAACTGAAAACTTTCAAGTGAAGCCATATCAGCTGAACAAGATCTCGCTCACCTTGTTATCAGTCAAAATAACAGTTTTCTGGAGGTGGTCGAAACAGATGCCCATTTGCTTCATGGGGTGCTTGAAGGAACAAGCTGACTTTCTACTATAATACTATAAGATCGTCAAGTCCAGTGTTCTGATCAAACACCCCATGAAGATTGTCTCCGGACATCACCAGCAAATTTTAAATTCTCTCACTTCATAAAATTTCTAGGCCTTCAGATCGTCAGGTGACACATGAGATCAACCATAGCTTATATCATGACAACTAATACTTCTGTATCAAGCCCTACCAAAAGTTTGTGATCGTTATGGTGCTAGTTTCCCCACATACTTTAAGTAGTACAGGTGACCTAATGGGGGTAGTATTTGTGCATATAGAAGTGTTAACGTCTCCTCTTAAATGGCAAATGAAGAAGAGGACTGGATAAACTGAAATTGAAGAAGGTTGGATAAACATGTTGAATTCATGCGCAGCTGCAGTTTCCCCCTTGAATTATTAAGAAGAAAAATAATTAGGTTTCCACCAGACAGGGTGGCGTGATATCATTGTTCCATCCTCAGTACAGCCCTTTTCCATAACAGGAGCATTTCAGATGCGGGGTGTTTTGTCTGTTCAATATGGCCATGTTTTTGACTTTCTATTTCCTGGTTGACCCTGCGGCTTAAGTGCAGCAGCAACACAGCGGTGCTGGGTGACAACAATACTTTAGATACAATATGATAACTCTACAGATACACGACATAAAGTGTGAATGTGTGCATTCAGCTAAGTTCTTTGAGTTATTCCAAGGAACTTAATGTATTGGTGCATTAACTATGGATGTGGCGATGTCCATGTTGGGTTCAACGTTGTGACTCATAAACACGTGCACGACATACATTCTTCCCTATAAACTTCACCTAGCATTTAAAGTACTTTGTAGCTGTTTTGTTGAATTTGACCAAAAATTTCACATTGACGAATTCAAAACACGTCTTCAAGCAAGACATAATAGTGAACTGAACATGTCAGCTGCTTCTAATTTTCACCGGATGCTTGATAACTGGTCAGTGTACACTAGCTTATTTAACAACCATAATATATAATCTTCACTAGAGGGGCAGTGGCGGTCTAGTGGTACAGGGTGCTGAATCGCTGATCCAAAGGTTGGGGGTTCAAGTCCCACTCTCCACAAGGTTGTCACTGTCCCCCCCCAGTGCAGCTAACTGGGTTATCAAAGGCGGGCCATGTCTCTCACTGTCTATGGTGAGGGGCATGTAAAAGAACCATTGCTGACTCCCGAGTAAAAGGGAAAAAGCCGAAAGGAAGACAGACAATATATAATCTTCACTAAGATGAGCACCAAAATGTTCAGTTGTGGTACAGTAGACTGATAAAAATGTCCTTTAATGCCTTTTACTCTGTGAACATTCAAATGCTTTGTGCCTTCATATTATTACACCACTCATTTTATTATATTAATGTAACTTTTGTTTTCCGAAAATGGCAATTTATTTTCACAAAATTACTTGGAATCATCAGTAGCCCATTCTTTAAGTTAGCACAGACAAACTGCATAAAATATTATACCACAGAAAAGTAGCATTTACGGTAAATTTTAGAAATCTCAACCAAGGTGGTCCTGGTGAGATGTTCAGGGTGTATCCCACCTTCGCCCAGTGTCAGCTGAGATAGGCGCCAGCCTGCCCGTGACCCAAATATGATCAAGCCATTTTGGAGAATGAGTGAATTCATTCATTCATTAATTATGAAAGTCTCAACCGTTATGGTCTGTTGTTCGAGGACTTTGACTTTGGCGACTCTGTTCTAACTCTCTCTCTCTCTCCAGAGGTGCAGTCTCCGGCAGCGGGGCGTGGCTGACACATGTGGGCGGATTGCAATGCGCACACCTGATCCTACTCACCAATCCACAGTCCTATAAAGACACGCAGTGTGCTCATCCCAGGGCTAAAATATTTTTTTCCCCTCTGTTTCCGTTATCTCTCTCTGGCTCCTGGTTCCAGCTACGCGCTCGACCGGTTACCCATGCCTTAGTTCCCAGTGCTTAGTGTTTGTTGTGTTTTTTCCCTTCGTCTCTAAGAGTTACCGTGCTTGCATCCTGCTTGAGTCCTTCCCCATTAAAGTAATAAACCAGCTCTGTGTCATCTTATACTGTCTTCTGCATTTCTGGGTCCGGCTGAAAGTTCCTGCCGTCACATCATCTGAGGCAATAAACTTATGTTTACTCCTCCTGGTAAATTATCCAGTTTGTAAACTGAATAAAATGTATTAAAATTAAATTATATTGACATTTGTAGTATGATCTAATGGTTTATTTTAGCTACAACATATAGTTTTGTTTATTATAAACAAACTGGCATTTTGATTTTGCAATAAGGAAATGTAATGCTCACGAAAAATTGGATAATGCTGTTGGAAATCTTTGCTGGATAGTAAGACAGTCCTTAAAAAAATCACTGAAGCAGAAAGGAAGCCAATGGATGGTTAGTCAACTGGAAAAAGTCACTTACATGCCATGCTCCCCCTGGTGTGCCCTTTCCCAGTACCAGGTGGGGAATGTGATGCTGCTTCTCGAGCTTCCACTGCAGTACGGAAGGAGTCTCAAAGCCCAAGTCAGCATTTGGGTGAAGAAGTGTATCGAAGAGTACAGCCACTGGGTTCCCTGAACGACCTTCTAGTCCTTCACACAAGTATTCCAGATCCTACACACAGTTATTCATGTATTCAAAGAAGATATTACAGTAGATATTTAATACGATGAAACATTTACTGTAATAAGAAATACGTTATAACAGTAACACTATAAAAATAATAAGCACATGAAATGTATTTTTTTTGTTGATTGATTGCACCACTTTTATTAACATGGAAGTTTATTAACAGTCATGGGGTTGTTATCTGCTGGGGCAGTGGTGGCCTGGTGGTAAAGGGCGCTGGATCGCTGATCTTAAGGTTGGGGGTTTGAGTCCCACTCTCCACAAGGTTGTCACTGTCCCCCCAGTGCAGCTTACTGGGTTATGAAAGGCCGGCCATGTTTCTCACTGTCTATGGTGAGAGGCATGTAAAAGAACCATTGCTGACTTTTGACAAGAGTAGCTGCAAAGCTGTCAGTGTGTTTCTGTCCCTTGCTAAAGGGTTGTGTCAGGAAGGGCATCCGGCGTAAAAACCTATGTCAAATCAAGCGTGCAACTCATTCGCTGTGGTGACTCCTGAAAAAAAAAAGGGAAAAAAGCCAAAAGGAATAGTAGTAGAGGAGTTGTTATCCACTGAGACCTGAGTCCAAGATTGAGACAGATTAATTTTCCATATCATATATAAAAGCTGAATTATATAATGGCTTTGGGTATTCATTCAGAATATTTAAATAAACATTCAACTTTTCTAATTGCAATAATGCAAAAGGGGGCAATGGCGCAATAATTTTGATGACAGAAGATTTACTAAATAGCTTTACACCAATCAGAAATGAGAAAATATTCCCGTAACTCGAACCCAGGACCTTCTTGCTGTGAGGCAGACGTGCTTATTACCTCACTGTGCTGCCCCGAAAAAATGTTTATAATTTATAATGCTATACTTATTATTCATTTATGGGGCAGTGGTGGTCTAGTGGTATAGGGTACTGGATCGCTGATCCAAAGGTTGGGGGTTCGAGTCCCACTCTCCACAAGGTTGTCACTGTCCCCCAGTGCAGCTAACTGGGTTATCAAAGGCGGGCCATGTCTCTCACTGTCTATGGTGAGAGGCATGTAAAAAAAACCATTGCTGACTTTCGTAAAGAGTAGCTGCAAAGTTGTCAGCGTGTTTCTGTCCCTTGCTAAAAAGGGTTGTGACAGGAAGGGCATCCGAGGTAAAACCTCTGCCAAATCAAACGTGCGAATCAGATGATTCGCCGTGGAGACTCCTGAGTAAAAGGGAAAAAAGCCGAAAGGAAGACAGATAGACATACTTCTTCTCTTCTGTCACACCGACAGCACACCTCACCACTGTCTTACATCTCTCATACATGTCCTGCACCACTCTAACATACTTCTCTGCCACTCCAGACTTCCTCATGCAATACCACAGTTCTTCTCTCAGCACTCTGTCATATGCTTTCTCCAGATCCACAAAGGCACAATGCAGCTCCCTCTGACCTCTGTACTTCTCCATTAACATCCTCAAGGCAAACACTGCATCTGTGGTGCTCTTTCTTGGCATGAAACCAAACTGTTGTTCACAAATGCTGACCTCTGCCCTTAGTCTAGCTTCCAGTATTCTTTCCCATAACTTCATCGTATGGCTCATCAACTTTATCCCTCTGTAGTTGCCACAACTCTGCACGTGTCCCTTGTTCTTAAAAATGGGCACCAGCACACTTCTCCTCCATTCCTCTGGCATCCTCTCACTCTCTAGTACCTTGTTAAATGTTCTTGTCAGAAAATCTACTGCTACCTCTCCTAGACACTTCCATACCTCCACCGGTATGTCATCAGGACCAACTGCCTTTCTATTCTTCATCCTCTTCAATGCCCTCCTCACTTCACCCTTATTAATCTTTGCTACTTCCTGGTCCTCAACAGTGACCTCTTCTACTCTTTTTTCTCTCTCATTTTCCTCATTCATCAGCTCTTCAAAGTACTCTTTCCATCTTACCAGCACACTTCTGTCATCAGTCAATACATTTCCCTCTCTGTCCTTTATCAATCTAACTTGCTGCACGTCCTTCCCATCTCTATTTCTCTGCTGTGCCAACCTGTATAAATCATTTTCTCCCTCCTTACTTTCCAACCGAGCATACAAGTCATGGCAAGTAATTTATATATATATATATATATATATATATGCAAATGTTATATATATAGCGTGTGTGAGACAGAGAAAGAGAGAGCGTGAGTGTGAGAGAGAGAGAGAGAGAGAGAGAGAGAGAGAGAGAGAGAGACTTACCTGCTCTATAATAGGCAGATGCTTAGCCTTTTGTAATTTATGGTAAAGTATGGGATTAGGATGTTCAGCTGCTGGATCTAAGTAAGGAATATAGCCGCTCAGAAGGTATGATAAACAGATACCTGAAGGGCCGTTTCCTGAGGGAAAGAAATATCATGCTAGATTCCAAAATTCCAAACTTGCTTTACTCATATATATATATATATATATATATATATATATATATATATATATATATATATATATATATATAAATATATAATATACCCCCGTGTTTTTTGATGTTACATCTAATAACCGCGCATGTGTACTGAGAGCAAAATGGTCGATCAAACTTACCAATTTTATTTGATCAGTCTCTGTAACTGTAAAATGGGGCGTTCACTGCCTGCAAAAGTGAGTTTACACGGTATTTCAAGACCCCCTGCCACTGGGGAATGTCTGTAATGTTCATCAGTAACAACACATTTGATTGTTCCGCTGTGATTTTAAAAACAGGTAAATATTTTGCCGTTTTCTCTTGGTAAATGTCCAACAACCAATGAACCATTAGAAATTGCTACAGCAAAACTATGGGACGCTCTGAATGAACGGAGCGATGAGCTAGATATGGACCTATCAGAAAGTGATGACGAGCATTTTTCACCCGATTCTCCTGCTCACTGACTTCATAAATTTGAAGACTTTCCTGGATATGTGCTTTTGTTTATGTTCGTGTTGATTGGTTCAACATGCCATGTGCTAAAGTTGACATTCATGTTGATTGGCTCGATTTTACTTTTGGGAAAATGTTTAAAGGAACAGCATCCGGAGGGAAAAGTAAGGGGTCTTTTATTATAAACTTGTGCTGTTTTCTGTTTATTTTCAGCATTCATGTGAGTAGTTTGGTTGATAGCACAAAATGAATAACACAAATACCAGAAAACTCTTTTATTGTTCTGCTATTATTCATGTTTTCCACCTTGATGGTAATAAGTACTTACTGTTCCACTCTGCTGGTAACATTTTAATAAGCGCCCACCCTCTCCGAGTTTTAAAGCGCCCTGGGCGCTTATCACGTCGGATAAGTTATAAATATATATATGTATAAAAATAAAAATTGTCTGTGTGTGTGTGTGTGTGTGTGTATATACATGTATGTATGTATATGTCTGTGTATGTATAAGTGTTCTTTACTCACCAATAATGATGACGGGCATAGTTGGAGGGCAATCTCTGGGTAGAGAGCTTTCATTCAGAAGAGGCATTTCTGCACCTTAACCTGACACTGTGTAGATAAGGTGTTACATGCATATCTTATAACGTCATTCTCTTCTGCATGAAGTGAAAATCCTCAGATAAAAATTAATGCAAAGACAATTCATCTCAACATGACAAATTCTTACACAATGATTTTAATAAGTAAGGCTGAGCATGTAAACTCCACACAGAAGGCCCTTGACCAAGATTCTAAAAACAGAACATCCTTGCTGTAATGTGGAAATGATAACCACTGGGCCACCTTGCTCATAATAATAATAATAATAATAATAATAATAACTAGAACTACTGTCTAGTAGATGTTTCCATGTCGTCACCTTGGCCTTTCAACCCTTTGAAGAAAATTCTTCCTCACCTTTGGCCTATGTCCTCCCAAATCTCACCAGTTCATCATTGGGTTGAGGTGAACCTCTGTGCAAAGCCTGAATAAAAACTGGACTGACAAACAGACGGATGAATGCACGTTCCTACTGTACAGACAATCCAACAACACAATACCCCCAGCATTCACTAACGCTGGCACAAAGGCATAACAAATAAAAAGTGAACTAAGTGCAGTATGTGGTAAGAAAAGTATATAGTAGTCATAACATTACAAAAACTAATCACGGACTTTTGAGTGTGAGACAAAAGAAAGAAGAATGAGCCTTATCTGTCACATATAGACTACAGCAGAGTGAAATTCTTTTCTTCACATATTTCATTTTGTGAAAATGAAGGGAGGGACTATGTTTCTCGGCTTGTCTGGGAACCCCTTGGTGTCCCCCCGGAAGAGCTGGAGGAAGTGGCTGGGGAGAGGGATGTCTGGCCCTCTTTGCTTAGATTTCTGTCCCCGTGACCCGATCACGGAAGACGTGGAAGACAATGAATAAATGAATGAATTAATTTCATTTTGTTAGGAGGTTTGAGTACAATGCCCTGATGAAAAAAGGATGAAGAGCCTCACTCAAGGGCCCAAAAGTCTCAACTTGATGGTGCTGAGAGTTGAAGGTTTGTCTTTCTGAACAGTTACCTGAAACCTTAACAACTGAGCCACCACTGCCACCATGAAATACGAGACGTTGCCTCTTCAGGGAAAACTAAAAAAGATAACAATTCAGGACACTTTAGAATGAAACCAACCAACCAACCAATCAAGCAGCAAATGCTCTTTCCAGAAATGACATATTAATATTTTAAATATATTATATATATTATGTACAACAAACAAGCTGGGTAGTCTAATTACCCATGTTAAATGAGAAATCATCCGTATTAGGTCATTTTACCACCAGCGTGAGAGGGAAAATGATAGTGGGAAGTTAGTGAGAATGTAAACAACTTCATAACTGAACTTAACTCAATCATGTTTAATGTTTACATAATGATTTAAACTCACAATATAAAGTGTTGCCTTATTAATTTGAACATCTTTTGCATTATTAAATATCTCACAAGACAGTGGTGGCCCGGTGGTAAGGTGCTGGATTACCGATCCCAAGGTTGGGGGTTCAAGCCCCACTGTCATTGGCTGTAACTGCTGTCCCCCCAGTGCAGCTAACTGGATTACCAAAGGTCGGCCATGTCTCTCACTTTCATTGGTGAGAGGCTGTAAAAGAACCACTGCTGACTTTCCTCAGGAGTAGCTGCATAGCTGTCCATGCGTCTCTGCCCTGCGATGGCCTGTCAAGCTGTCCAGGGAGTAGTCTGCCATGCCCAGAGTCAACTGAGATAGGTGCCAGCCTCTCCACGACCCTAATTAGGATTAAGCGGTTCATAAAATGAACAAATTAAAAATCTCTCACATTTTAAAATGTTGGTGCAGTTATATGAAAGGTTGTTTTCAGTCTGAGATGTTGGACATACCACACATATTGCAACATTTTGACTAACGCTTTAAAATTTACGTAATTCTCTTCTCTTCCCTTTCTGCAGTCACATGATAGAAGAATACATACTGTATACAGTTGTTCAGAAGCAGTCCTTTTTGTTGCCTGTAAATAAGGATGAAATGAAATGTAAACAGAAATACGGTAAAGAGCAGGGGTGGTATGGTGGCATAGTGGTTAGCATGTCTGCCTCACAACAAGTTCCTGAGTTTACATCCAGGGCTGAGCGAGGGCATTTCTCTGTGGAGTTTGAATGTTCTCCCTATGCTTGCAAGGGTTGCTTCTGGATACTCTAGTTTCCTCCCATTGTCCACAGACATGCACATTATGCACTTAAGTGTCAAGATGTGTTGCCCTTCGATGGACTAACAAGCTGTTTAAGGTGTACTCAGCCTCCCTGTGACCGTAGTAAGACTCAGCGTTTTGATTAATAAATGAATATAAAAAGGAGCAGACAGTAATAAATGAAAAACAATGTCAATTGTACAAAGTGCTATACAGATGAAATGGAATTGAATTCAATTTATTTATTTGACGTGACAACCTTTGCTTTGCTTTATAAATGAATTATACTAAATTAACTGGAACTTTTAATGAAAATTGGGCAGATCAGAGAAAGTTTTTCTGGAAGTTTTGACTGTTGTACTTGCTTACTTCGCTTGCAGCAGAACCCAGCAGCCTTTGTTATGTTTTTTTTCTGAAAAGGAGTCTTTTATGTTCAACACTGGTTTCTTTACTGACAGACAAACATTTTTCTCCCAAATTTAATTTTCTGCCATTTTGGATAGTTAGAATAAAGAGTAGGCTGCAAAGTCGTCAGTGTGTTTCTGTCCCTTGCTAAAAAGGGTTGTGACAGGAAGGGCATCCGACGTAAAAACCTCTGCCAAATCAAAACGTGCGAATCAGATGATTCGCTGTGGCGACTTCCGAGTAAAAGGGAAAAAGCCGAAAGGAAGACAGACAGAAATATTAAATATTTCTGTACTGATTTGCTAATGCAGAAGTCATAAAATAAAAATCTATAACTGAGTTTCTATTTAATGGTTGATGCCACAGCCAGGTTGTCAATGGGACTTAATTGGCAGAGCTCTCACGGTGCTTGAGGAATGGCATACAATAACTTCCCTTTCACTCACAGAGATCACCAGCCACTCATGGGCGTCAGTGAGCTCCTTCGGACGAGGTGGAAAGTGCGTTTCCTCTGAAGCTCAAAAAGTGGTGGGCAGCAACGTCACATGCCACTGAGGGGACATGTGCATGCTTGTGACTCTCTGTGGATGGAGGTGGTCGTGTGATAGGAAGGCAATACTTGAGGAGTGAGAACTGGATATGACTAAAATTCATTGACCCCAGTGCAGCTAACTGAGCTATCAAAGGCCGGCCAGGTCTCTCACTGTCTGTGGTGAGAGGCATGTAAAAGAACCATTGCTGACTTTCGACAAGACATCGCCCTGCAACGGCCTGGCGACCTGTCCAGGGTGTACTCTGCCCTCGCCTGGAGTTGGCTGGGATGGGTGCCAGCCTCCCAACAACCCTCAGTAGGTTTAAGCGATTACAGAAAATGAATAAATTAATAAAATTCACTGGAGAAAAATGTGAAAAGATGGGCACACCCAAGTTTCTGTTTAATAAAAAGTGAGCCCAAAACTTTCACAGTACTGTATGTTACTGGCCAATAACAAATATATGTGTTTGCGTTCAGTATTGTCAACCATAACCCAATAGCAGGACTGGTTATACGGCCTGCAAATATTTATGATTCCTGATCAAAATAAGATTACTGGGTTGAGTCAGTCTGAAAAACTTCCCTCAAATATTTATAATTACAGTACTGTACTTTGACTATTGTGATAATGATATAATTGTGACAGACTTAACACACACCTGTACCCTTCATCGTACTGTGTTCATGTTCTTGTCACTTAAAAAAAATAACGACCTGCTGATCTTTTGAACAGCCTATTCTTCTGTGATCAGTTGTTTTATCACTGAAATGTGAAACGATGGGGTTTCATGTCGTGTCTGTAGGTGTGTGTGTGTGTGTGTGTGTGTGTGTGTGTGTGTGTGTGTGTATTATGGTTTGTGATGATGGAGTAAGAGGACTGGAACGTTTGAGAGCGGTTTTTCCAGCCCACTGCCCAATTTAACAGTCTTTTGACTACATTCATAGTGGCGTCTCATGGGGAGATTAGTACTGTGTTTTTCATACAACAGAATAGACTGCCAATAACAATACCCCTCCTCACAGTGTTCTGCAAACTGTTATTGGGAATACTGTAACATGCATATAGTATATTTTAAGCAGAAATAGAAATTTTAAATATTAAATTCAATTTAATTACCAAGGAAAGATTTGTTAGATTCTAATACAGTGATCCCTCACTACTTCATGCTTCAATTCATGTGACTTCAGTGCATCGTAATGTTTTAAAACAATATTCATCGAATTAAAAAAATAAGGAAATTAACGAAGAATAGGGGAAAAGTTAAGGAAAATGCCACAAAACAAGGCTGATTATACATTAAACCTAAACAAACAAAAACAAAAAAACACCCCCCCCCCCCCCAACAAACCTACTTACATTTTTATGTGAGGTGTGCATCTGTGTTCGCACCCGCATCTGTATGTGTGTGTACTTATATTTTATTTACATCTTAAGCATTATTTTTGAATGTTTACTTGTTATTATAAGCATTTATAGAGTTGAATCTGTGCGGGGCAGTGGTGGTCTAGTGGTATAGGGCGCTGGATCGCTGATCCAAAGGTTGGGGGTTCGAGTCCCACTCTCCGCAAGGTTGTCACTGTCCCCCCAAGTGCAGCTAACTGGGTTATCAAAGGCGGGCCACGTCTCTCACTGTCTATGGTGAGAGGCATGTAAAAGAACCATTGCTGACTTTCATAAAGAGTAGCTGCAAAGCCGTCAGTGTGTTTCTGTCCCTTGCTAAAAGGGTTGTGACAGGAAGGGCATCCGACGTAAAAACCTCTGCCAAATCAAACATGCGAATCAGATAATTCGCTGTGGCAACTCCTGAGTAAAAGGGAAAAAGCCAAAAGGAAGACAGACAGAGTTGAATATGTATTTATTGATATTATATACACATATACATGTAAGTATACGTCAGTCGGGGGGGTTGATCCTACTTTGCGGAATTCAGTGGTTGCGGGGGTCTTGGTCCAAATTAACCATGGAAATGTGAGGGATCCCTGCACTTTTGCTTCTTTGATATCTTCTACAAGCCCACACTTCAAATTCCTTGTTACAGGTGGCGAAGGAAGAAGTCAACAGTGTACATCAAATCTAAAGCCTCATTTGCATATTACTACATGCAAAGTCAATGATCATGCGTGGTACTCATGACAAGAAGCAAAACTTTCTCAAATATCAATAAGTGGGCAGGTGCGGACTAAGCTGTGGTTTCCCGCATCACGAGTCAAACGATTACCACCAACAGAACTGAGGATGATGTCGACTGACAGTAAGCACCAAATACAAGGTTTGCTCTAACCCTTGTCTATGGTGAGAGGTTCATGTAAAAGAACCATTGCTGACTTTCGTAAAGAGTAGCTGCAAAGCCGTCAGCGTGTTTCTGTCCCTTGCTAAAGGGTTGTGTCAGGAAGGGCATCTGACGTAAAAACCTATGCCAAATCAAATGTGCGAATCAGATGATTCGCTGTGGCGACCCCTGAGAAAAGGGAAAAGCCAAAAGGAAAAGAAGAAGAAGAAGACTAACCTGATACATGATGCCTGGGTCCATGTTTCTGAAACAGTCGGCATTTACAGTGAGTTTATATTCTTGTAAGTTTATTTAGAGCTACATGAAATATACATGATGTGGATTGGGTAATTAGCTGAGGAACATAGCTTTTCTAACATAGTTTCCTCCAGAATCATATTAACAGATTAATTTGAACAGTGATCTATATATGATGACAAAATAAAAATAATACTCAAATAAGAAAAGATAATGATTATAAAATCTCTGGGCGTAGGTAAGGTTAGTCTTGCTCACAGATTCACTCGGAACGATTATGAAGTGGGAAACACGCAAGGGAGTCGCCTAGGCAACAAGAGCTGAGAGGGGAAGTTAGTCGCCTCTCTCGCCAGGCGATGTCACGTGTCGCTCAGATTCGAACATGTCAATCATCGCTTCCTGTGTGAACGCAGCTTTCTAGTGCAGCCCATGCTCCCTTCTAGCGCAGCTGCTTTAGACCAGCAACGGGTTAGCAGCTGTCCCAACCTGGCTGAATCTTTCGGTCATTCTATACTTATTGCCTGAAAAGCAACAGCATCTGGAATCAAACTACTGTATTTCATGGTAAAAAAAAAAATTCTTAGGAAAGAAGCCATAATATGTAGAAAGCCATAATATGCCTTCAAACCTAACCAGGTTCCCATTACCATTAAACATTATCCATTATCCATGTGCAAGAAATTATTCATCCCCAGTGCAGCTAACTGGGTTATCCAAGGCCGGCCATGTCTCTTACTGTCTATGGTGTGTGCATGTAAAAGAACCATTGCTGACTGTCATCAAGAGAAGCTGCATAGCCATCAGCATGTTTCTACCCTGCGATGGCCTGGTGAGCTGTCCAGAGTACACTCTACCCTCACCCAGGGTTGGCTGAGATGGGCACCAGCCTCCCCACAACCCTAATTAGGATTAAGCGGTTCAGAAAATGAATGAATGACTGAATAATTATTCATAACTAAAATATGAAATCAATACTATTATTAATGTATTAGAAAATAATAATACATGATAATAAGTTTTAATCCCCAAAATAGCTGACACATCAGATTACGTACTCGTTTACAGCAATGACCGAGATGGCGGAGCAACGATTCAGCTTCCCTACCCAATAGAATTGTCCATAGGGTGTTGAGCATCTATTTTATTTGATAGCTATGTTCCTCCGCTCCGCCTCCTCCCAGAGAATGCTACAAAGAAAATGGCTGCTCATGTTCAACTGGTTAATTTTTGAAGAGTAAAATATGTGCTTATCATCGAATACTTCAATTCAAAAATTATTGTTTCAAATTTTCATAGAATTTGCCTAAAATTAATTGGAAATTGCATCAGCTGGGAGTAGCATGTTCCACTTTTGGCTGACATACTCCGGCTACGATGTGCTGAATGAATAATAAAACAATTACAGAATTAGTTTTTGTATGACAGAAAATAATTATTATTTTAGAGATAGGCACACTTCACCTTATTCAATACAGGGATCTCTCACTTTCCACGGTTAATTGGGATCGAGAGCCCTACGAGACCGTCGATTTCCACGAAGTAGGATCAACCCTCCCTGACTGACGTACATGTACAGACAGTAGTCGCTTCCGACTGCTTTTGGTTCTGGCAGACCGGTTGTAAATCGATCTGGTCGTATGTCGACTTTCCATCCAAATACACTCACGCCAAACAAAAACAGATGAATAAATCTCGCGCATTTAAATCTATACATCTAGTTTCAATTCCACGTCACTGTAACACGCAGCAGAGAGCCAATCCTTTCTGTACTCCCATGTGTGGGCGGGTCCAATAGCTTCAAACTCCAATTTTATTGTATTATAACAACAGCCACAAACTGTGCGTGTTGTTTGAGTAAAGAGATAAATTTCGCTCGTTTTGATCGGCTCATTTCCACGAAGCTAAGCACAGCTGGCAAGCAAACGCAAATGGACAGACATGGAAAAACTTCAACCCGCAGAGCAACTGATTGCCAAAACTTGGGACGCGCTTCCTGTCACATAAACACTGTAGCATGTGAGTCCAATAAAATTAGAGTTTCAAGGTATCAGACCTGCCCACACAGAAAGGATTGGCTCTTCGCTTCGCGCCACAGTGACGTGGCATTGAAAGTAGATAAATCAATTTGCTCTGAGCAGTTAGAAAGTGAAGCTGCATCATCTCCTGCTTGGCCTTTTAAGATGCTGGCGCTGCCGGCAGCACAAACAACCGTCGTACGCAACACTCGCACTGCACTGCCATTAATCATGCTTCACCACTTTTGCGGTCGTAAAATCGATCACATGTAACTCGCATAGGTCGTAAGTCGACGACTCACTGTATATGTGTATATATAATATCAATAAATACATATTCAACGCTATAAATGCTTATAATAACAATTAAACATTCAGAAATAATGCATAAGATTTAAATAAAATATAAATACACACACATACAGACGCGCGCGCGCACACAGATGCGCACCTCACATAAAAAATGTAAGTGGTTTTGATGGGGAGGTTTTGGGTTGTTTTTTTGTTTTTGTTTGTTTGGGGTTTTTTTTTTTTTTTTTGCATAATTGGCCTTGTGGCATTTTCCTTAATTTTTCGTCTATTCTTCCTTAATTTCCTTATTTTTAAATTCAATTGAATTCATTGAATATTTAAAAAAAAAAAAAACACGATGCATGAAGCTGCATGAAATGAAGTGCGAAGTAGCGAGGGATCCCAGTACAGTCAGCCCCCTTCTTACAAAAACCCCTGAATATGAAAAATCCAGTATATGAAAAACATTTTCCTAAATTTTTGTCCTCTGTATACGAAACAAGTTCTTCTTACGAAAAGCGCCAAATGCGCCATTCAAACATTCAAACGTGCCATTCAAACATTCAAACAATGCGCAGGTTGCTCTCTTATTGGCTGTCTCCCAACATCCCACCCCGCTGGCCTCCCACTGGCCAAGAGGGAGATGAATCTCCATAGTACTGCACCCATAAAGCTTGTTTGTCACACACGTGAAGGAGAGCTGTACTGTTGGTTCGTGAGTTTCGAGAATGCTCATTGCAGCTTATTTTTCGTATTTTAAGTTGTTTAATTCAGTAAATGTTTAATAAATGTGGTGCGCTCCGCCGAATGTGGGCAAAACGCGGCTCATCCGGACCTCCGATTCCTCAAGCAAACAGGTGAATGTTGAGTATGAAACAAGTATTCAAAGCACACTTACCTACTTCACAGATCGGAGATCTGGACTAGCCGCGCCCCGTCTCAAAAGCTCCGACGTCGGCCGCGGCGGAGCACGCTACAGAACGCGCCATGGAACTCGCCACATTAGTTGGGTGGTCTCGCGACCGACACCGGAGCCCCCGAGACGAGGCGCAGCTCATCTGGACCTCCAATCCCTCAAGCAAACTATTGAATGTTGAGTATGAAACAAGTATTCAGAGCACACTTGCCTGTGTGACAGATCGGAGGTCCGGACAAGCTGCGCCCCCTCTCAAAAGCTCTGGCGTCGGCAGAGCACGCCATGGAACGCGCCACAAAGGTTTAATAATGTTTAATATTGTTTGGTTTGGTTAATAAAAAAATGATTAATAAAAAATGTTTAATATTGTTTGGTTTGGTTAATAAAAAAATTGGTTCATAAAAAATGTTTAATAATGGTCTAATTATAAAGATGTTAATAAAATGGTTTAATATGTTAATAAAATGTTTAAATGGTTTAAGAAATATTTTTTTTTACTTTTAACACATATTTTATATATATTTCATACAAAATTGGTGTACTTTTATCATTTTTAAAGGGTTTATGGGGTAGTCGTGGGAGCCTTGGAACAAATCACGCGTTTTACATGTAAAATACAGCTCTACTTACGAAAACTCCAGGTTCTGAAAAAGGCTCTGGAACAGATTAATTTCGTAAGAAAGTGAGCCGACTGTAATTGCTTATGCTGAGTGGATATGGCCATCTTATATGATTACTAATATTGTTACTGGTCAGAAGGGCAGGGATGGTGTCAGGATCCAGTACCACCAATTTGCTCCTGTTGTGCCCTTGAGCAAGACCCTCAATCGTTACCTGCTCAGTTCAAAATGTAAGTCACTCTGTACAAGGGAGTCTGACAAATGCCATAATGTAAATGTACTCTTCACTTCTCATACTTGGGGTAATGCATGAATCAAGATGGCAGACAAAAAGCCAGTTTGCCACAGTCAATGATTTTATAAGCCTAGAAATGTAATAAAATACTATTCCAGCAACTAAAGCTCCACAGAATGGAAACACTCTGTTCAAATGATGAAATAGTTTCAAATGTTGTCACAATGAAGTATGACCTGTCAAGTTTTAAATACATTTTTAAAAAAAAAACTTTCGTTTTAGTTTACTTTTCTAATGCTCCTCTGTAATTGTATCTATTTAGTGATATCCACCAAGCTTGAGTTGAATAAATGTTATATAATAAGAACATATTAAATGAATCTGACATTTCTTAATCATCAGACTGATCATCTTAAAATTATGAAATACGGTAGTGAAACAGACTTTCATTAAAAAGTAGGCTGCCTAGCCGTCAGCATGTTTCTGCCCTGCGACGGCCTCGCAAAGTGGTCATGATGTACTATTCCCTCACCCAAAGTTGGCTGAGATGGGCACCAGCCTCCCCATGACCTAATTAGGATTATATGGTGCAGAAAACGAGTGGATGTAGTGAAACATTACCATGAGAAATGGTTGTGTGAGTGATGGCCCTGGCGAGCTGTTCAGGGTGTACGTTGCTCTCGCCTGGAGTCGGCTGGTGCCAGCCCACCCAGGACCATAATTAGGATTAAGTGGTTCAGAAAATGAATGAATGTAGTGAAACATTATCATGGAAACTGAAATAATTATTTTGAGATTTCATTGTTCATGATGAAAATTATTTAATTAATAATAATAATAGCAATAATAATAATAATAATAATAATAATAATAATAATAATAATAAAGATTTGTATGGACATGTTAAAGATTCGTGATATCAGCAGACCTCATGTTAACTTGTACAGAACACTGGAGGAAGTCAGCCTGCTGGCAGCCATCAGGAGCCCTGGAGAGTAAGTGCTGCCCTATATTGAATCCCATATGGACGATCATGCCGAGCTACTTGTAGTTGCGCGGTATCAGGCACCTTGCACTCAATTTGGGACACGTCCACAGTGGTGCGTACACTGTACTGTATTCACACAGCATCGGACATCAAGTCTTTCACACCGATGGTTTGCTTCCTTACCTCCAAGTGAACAAATCCTTCCTCCGATGCTCCTGTCTGCGAAGAGTCGCGAGCGCGGCGGGCTGCGTAAATAGTGCGCGACGCCGGTGGGAGGAAACGAGCAGTGCGCGAGAGCACCATTAAATTCTCCAGTGCACTCGGTACACGGTTTCCGTGCCTGCTTATATCACCACATGTAAATCAGTTCGGGGCAGAGATGCGCTGTTCGGGATTCTGACGTCTTTCAGTCCCTCTCTCTCTCGCTCTCTCTCTCATACGCACACACACACACACACACACACACTCTTTCGCTCTCTCTCTCTCTCTCTCTCTCTCTCACACACACACACACACACGCACTCTCTCTCTCTCTCTCTCTCTCTCTCACACGCACACACACACACCCTCTCTCTCTCTCTCTCTCTCTCTCTCTCTCACACACACACACCCACACACACACACACATTTCCTTCCTCTCTCTCTCTCTCTCTCTCTCTCTCTCAGTGATGCTCGAGCTCAGAAAGGCAGCGTGGCTTTATTCGCACGAGCTCTCTGATATGTGCGTGGTTTCTCGGCTGCGTCCTAAACCGAAAACTAGTGCACTAAAATTAATTACAAATGGTTCAGAAAGATGCCTGCGTATTCTAATGACACTGTATTGTATATGCGTACTACATTCCATTTCAATTTGGCACACAGCCACAATTTAACACTTTTACACTCACTCATGAACCGAACTGCTTAATCTAACTCGGGTCGCAGTGATGCTGGCGGTTATCTTGGCCTATGGGTGACAGAGGGAAACACCCTGAACCAGCTTTTAGTAGGGGCAATACACACACACACACACACACACACATACCTAGGGGCAATTTGTTTGGACTGAGGGACTAAATCTGAGTACCTGAGGAAATCTATACAAACGTTGGAAGAACGTGCTACCTCCATACAGAAGCACTTGAATAGGGAACTCAAACTCAGGACCTTGCTTTGAGGCAGATCTGCTAACCACTCATCTCATGATATCTTCAACTTCTTCTGCTTAATCCAGGGTCAGGTAGGGACAGCAGCCCAAGCAGTGAGGTTCAAATGTCCGTCTCCCCCCCCAGCCATTTCACCCAGCTCTTTCGGGGGACACTGAGGTGTTCCCAGATGAGCCGTGAGATGTAATCCTTCCAACATGTTATAGGTAGACCCTGGGGTCTCGGTTGGACATAACCGAAACACCAAACCAGAGAGACTTTTGGGAGGCATTCTAACCACATGTCCGAGTCACCTCAACTGGCTTCTCTCAATGCGGTGGAGCAGCAGGTCTACCCCGAGCTCCTCCCGGATGGCTTTGCTTCTCATACTATCTCTAAAAGGGAGCCCCGCCACTTGGCAAAGGAAGCTCATTGCAGCTGCTTGTATCTGCGATCTAGTTCTTTCAGTCACCTCCCAAAACTCGTAGGTGAGGGCAGGGATGTAAATCGACCTCTTAAATTGAGAGCTTTGCCTTCCATCTCAGCACCGTTTTTACAACGACGGACCAATACAAGCTTTGCTTTACAGCAGAGGCTACAGCGATCTGCCTGTCGATCTCCCGATTCATCCGTCCCTCACTCGTGAAGAAGACCCTGAAATACTTAAACTCCTCCACTTGAGGCAGGACCTCATTTCAGACCGGAGGGTGCATTCCGCCTTTTCAGACTAAGAACCATGGCTTCGGACTTGGAGGTGCTGATTCTCATCCCATGCCTTGATTCTCATATCTTGGGGCCACCATGGAAGATGAGCTCTGCTGGGACATTATCCAAACCTGGAGATTTTCCTGGCTTCAAGCTTTTTAACGCGTCTTGCACCTCGGACTCCAGAATATCAGGTTCCTCTTCATCGTCAACTAATGTTTGGCGTTTGAGATCCTCCAGAGCTACGAATTCTGCCGTGATTTGATAGTTATATAGCTCAGTGCAATACTCCCACCAGCGGCTCAACATCTCTGATATTTCAGTAAGTGACTTGCCATCTTTATCTTCAATACACCAGTTGTTACTGCGTTCTGGTTTTGAGAGCTCCTTGATGGTCTGGTGGGTGGTTTTGGTATACTGTAGTTCCTTCTGAAATCAACTTTGATTAAGGTACATCTATCCTACAACCATTTCTCTTTGGCCTCCCTCACTTATCGTTTTATCTCCTTGTTGATGTTCCTGTATGCATCCGCATTCTCAGTGAAGTTGAATCTCAGTGGTTTAAGCGATCTGCATTTGTCACATTTGGTCAATAGTTGTTGCATGACCCATGGGTGTTTGGTTTTCCTCTTCTTGCCAATTACTTCTAACGCCAACTTGATGAGGGCAGCTTTGGCCTTCTCACTGAGGTTCTCTGCAGTGTCGTCAAGATCTAGCAGTGGAGCTAATCTTCTACCAACGGTAGCTGGCAAAGCATTTCTGGTAACTGAGTCATGTAGTTTCTCTGTCGAATTTTGGCCGACCCATGCTATGCTTGGGTAGCTTTTTCAGCATCAGCAACATTGTGGCGAGAACAAGATCATGGTCGCTTCCCACACCTGCACCTGGGTATGTTCTGGCTTTCGCCAAGTTGAAGCTGCTCAGGAAATGTTGGTTAACCATGATGTAGTCAGTTAGGTTTTGTGAGTTGCCATTTGGGTAGTGCCATGTTGCTTTCTGGCTGATCTTCTACTGACTGAAGGTGTTGACCAATGCTAGGTTGTGAAGGCATGCAAACTCAAGCAGTGTAAGCCCTCTATCATTTGTCTCACCTAGTCCATGTTTGCTGATGATGTTTTTCCAGTCTTCATATGCATCTGTACCAACCTTAGCATTTAAGTCATCTGTGATGACCGTTATGTCCTGCTTTGGGAGGGTGGCAAGAGCATTCTGAACCTGTCTGTAAAAGTTCTCAACTGACTCATTCGTGGCATCTGATGTTGGCACATAAACCTGCAAAATGGACAAGTTGAATGGCTTGGCACTGATCTGTAGTGTGATAATACGTTCAGATATCGGGTTGAATTGGTGTATCGCCGGTGTTGTATCTTTGTGTACAATGAATCCTACTCCGTGGAGTCTGCCAGCTGCTCTGCCACTGTAAAAGATCCTGTGCCCTTCCTCTGTTGCAATTTCGCCAGCGTTGAGAATTCTAGTTTCTGACAGCCACATGACATTCCACGTGTATTTGGGCAGTTCATGGAAGAATTACTCTGGTTTGCCCATAGCACTGAGGGTACGTATATTCCAGGTGCCAATGACAAATTCGTTCTGTCTGAGCTGGATTTTGTCAGTAACATACTTATCACCACCACCAGCAATAGGCATGGACATTGATGACCCGGGCCGCGTCCGATCCGGTATGGGTTTATGATTTCTGTACTGAACCATGTTAAGTCCAGGGCAATTTAGCTTGGTGTATATCCTCTCATCTCCTCGCCAAGCGAGATTGCTTTATACAGGCGCAATCAGGTCCCTTTCCAGCCAAGGATAAAGATCGTGACCTACCCTGAGTCACGCCAGGTAGTGTGAGTTCCTAAATACAGCACAGCTATTTAATTTGCTAATTCAATGAGTGAGGGTCAGACTACAGACAACATTGCCAAAAATACTGAAACAAAGACATTCTAATCAATAAGAGCAATACCTGTAAGTAATGTTCATAAGTACAGTGGTACCTTGAGTTACAAAATTAATCCGTTCCGAGGGCAAGCTCGTACGTCAAAATGTTTGTATAAAACAAAAATTCCCATAGGAAATAATAGAAAACCAATTCATTCCATTCCAACCCTCTCCCAAACTCATATAACCTGCCACAAACATGTGTATTTAACCTAATATAGTAAAGATAAACATGTAAAAACAATAAATATGCCATAATAATAATGCGTGTACATTAACATTAAAAATAAATAATAATACAGTTGGCCCTCCACTTACGAAATTAATCTGTTCCAGAGCCATTTTCAGAACCTGCAGTTTTTGTAAGTAGAGGCGCATTTTTACATGTAAAACGCGTGATTCGTTCCAAGGCTTCCAAGACTACCCCATAAACCCTTTAAAAATGATAAAAGTACACCGATTTTATATGAAATATGTGTTAAAAGTAAAAGAAAATTATTTATTAAACAATTTAAACATTTTATTAACATATTAATTAAACAATTATTAAACATTTTATTGACGCACATATACACACACACACACACACACACACACACACACACACACACACACACACAAAACTCTCTCTCTCTGGTGTGTTTTGGCAAATGCGGGCTCCGCCCAGACGCAGCGCGCAGCTGATGGAGCATTGCATTTGAGACGGGATGTTGTATTTAAAGAGGAATTACAGTACCTGTTTCATAGATCAGAGGTCCTGATTCAATGTTAACTTGCTTCCTTGTGAGATCGGAGGTCTTGTCCCATAGAGCACTGTTTTCAGAAATGAGGTGATGCGTAACGGAGGAGGGGGGGGATAATTTTGTGCACGTGCACTCTACAAATGCCAGCGAGGAAAGGCTCGTGGCGAGCTCCTACAAGACCAGTGCTTCTCAACGAGTGGGAGGTGCCCCCTTTGGGAGTGCAGTGTGATGCCGGGGTCTGGGGGTATAACCCTGGGAAATATGTTTTTTTGCTATACTGTACTCAAATTAAGTGTAATTGCACATCCTGTACAGTAGGTGGCAATGGTGCTCTCGCTGTGTTCCCAAGGGAACACATCTTCACGCAGTTGGTGATCGGAAGGCTTCGTTGACTTACTGTTAATTTTTGTTTTATTATTATTTATCATTAATTATTATTAAAGTTCGTCATCGGCGGCGGCAGCCGTACGTCTCGAGAGACGATGGTGTAGCGCTATGGTAGGCATTTGTGGTAGTGACTGTAAAGGCCCACCCTAGAGTGACAGTTTCTTAAACAATTATTGCATACGAAAGGGCTTTGAGGAGCCATGGGGGCTGCCCTTTGTTGATACCCTCGTTGACAGCGGTCTTCCAGAGCTGGCGTGTTTCAGCAGTGCCTTCCCAGGTGTTTATGTTGATGCCAGATAATTTCATGTCCCGCTTGCACACGTCCTTGTACCGAAGCTGTGGTCTTCCTATGCAGCGGGAGCCCTCACTCAGCTCTCCATACAACATGTCTTTAGGGATGCGCCCCTCGACCATTCGCCGTACATGACCCAACCACCTAAGTCGTCTCTGGCTCAGCAGTGCGAACAGACTTGGCATGCCAGCACACTGTAGTACCTTGGTGTTGGTTACTCTGTCTTGCCATTTTATATGGAGCAGACGCCTGAGACAGTGGAGGTGGAAGCTGTTGAGCCGCTTTTCCTGACCAGCGTACGTGGACCAGGCCTCACTGCCATAAAGGAGTGTGCTGAGTACACAGGCCTGGTAGACACGTAGCTTGGTGTTCTCCATTAGCTGGGTATTACTCCATACACGCTTGTTCAGTTTGGACATCACTGCGGCGGCTTTCCCGATTCTGCATGAGATCTCTGTGTCAAGAGAGAGAGTATTGGTGATAGTGGATCCTAGGTAGGTGAAGGAGTCCACGACCTCAAGCTGCGTGTTATTTATGTTGATGTTTGGGACTGTGTTTGTGCCCTGGGCCAGGATGTTTGTCTTCTTCAGGCTGATGGTCAGTCCGAATTCATTACAGGCATGGGACAGGCGATTGACTAGCTCTTGAAGACCAGCCTCAGTGTGGGACGTCAGTGCAGCGTCATCCGCGAACAGCATCTGAGGACCTGCCTCACCTTCGTCTTAGCGCGCAGTCGAGCTATGTTAAACAATTTTCCATCTGACCTGGTGTGGATATGGATCCCTTCCTCACTTTCAGAGAAGGCATACTGAAGAAGCATCGAGAAGAATATCCCAAAGAGTGTCGGAGCTAGGACGCAGCCTTGCTTCACACCACTGCTCACTGGGAAAGCTGCAGAAGTCCCACCATTGAAGCAGACTGTGCTGTGCATGTCCTCGTGAAAGGAGGTCACGATTTGAAGTAACCTTTGAGGACATCCAATCTTCTGCAGGAGGCTGAAGAGTCCGCTTCTGCTGACCAGGTCGAATGCTTTAGTCAGGTCTATGAAAGCAATGTACAGGGGCTTCTGCTGCTCCCGACACTTCTCTTGCAGTTGACGAAGTGAGAAGATCATATCGACTGTGGATCGGCCTGCCCTGAAACCACACTGCGATTCTGGGTACACCCGGGAAGCAAGAATCTGAAGGCGAGTAAGGACAACACGAGCAAAGACTTTACCTATGATGCTAAGGAGGGAGATGCCACAGTAGCTGTTACAGTCACTGCGGTCACCCTTGTTTTTGTAGATGGTTACAACGCGCATATCCTGGGGGATGAACCCTTCCTTCCAGCATAAGCACAGCAGCTCATGGAGGTGCTGCAGGAGTGCTGGCTTGCCACTCTTCAAGACTTCAGGGGGGATGCCATCCTTTCCAGTGGCTTTTCCCCAGGCCAGACAATCAATGGCTTTGCCCAGTTCGTCCACTGAAGGCAGGTAAGCCAGATCCTCCATAACAGGTAAGTTTGGTAGGGCATTTAATGCTGCATCGGTCACCACATTCTTGGTTGCGTACTGCTCCAGGTAATGTTCAACCCAGCTTTCAAGCTGCCTGCCTTGGTCCGTGATCACCTCCCCGGTCTTGGTCTTGAGGGGTGCAGTCTTAATTGTGGTTGGGCCAGTAGCTGTCTTGATGCCATTGTACATGGCCATTGCATTGCCAGTGTCAGCTGCCATCTGGATCTTGCTGCAGAGGTTCAGCCAGAAGTCATTTGCACAGCAGCGGGCTGTCTGCTGGGCCTTGTTTCGTGCAGCTTTGAGGGTGTCCCGAGTACTGATGCTGGGGTTTTGCTTGTATGCTAGGAGGTCTCTCCCACTGTCGGAAGTAGCCCCAGGCGCCCGTCTCCTACGCCAATCGGAATGAGCTTTTAACCGGTGACTGCTACTTCCCGTGTTGAATCGAAGTCTTGCATCAACGCTGGAGTGTCCTCTCCAGTGCGCTACGAGCCTGGGTGGGAACTATGGAGAACTTGTGCTGCCCAGACGTCAAGTCCCCCCTCTCGGCCTCGCTGATAGCATCCAAAGGAAAGGAAGATCCAGTACAATTTGGTACCAGCGCAGCTGCAGGAGTTGCCAGAAGGTAGGGGAAACCTCAGACCAACTGCCTTAGGGGCTCCACTCCGGATTTCTGTAGGGTTTACTCCTGAGCCTTCTCACAACCAAGGGAATCCACAAGGCAGTGGGACTATTTAACCCATAGTTGGGGGTTTGGGTCATGGGCATCAGGGCGTGTCCACACGCCGATGGGCCTGCATGCCGCATGTCTGGGGGCCAAACCTCCTCCGAGTCCCCTGTAGTTCAGCCTGAGTCCACAAGGTACTCAGTTACCATGTGTCGCCGCGAGGAGGCACTACATGGGGCTTGATGGTGGAGAGGCTATGTACTGGCAGGGAGAGACTTACTCACTCGGCTCCCCTTTTCACAGGCAAGCTGCTAGCCAACGGTGTTAGTTGAAAGCGAGAGGTGACAAGCACTACTACTATGACCACAACTACCACACTTTGCGCATCACAACACCCATTTGACATACATTATTAAAGTTAATGTACATCTATTATTACGAAATATTTATTGTTTTTACATGTTTATCTTTACTATATTAGGTCAAATATACGTGTTTGTGGCAGAATGCAGCCATGAGGCGGGGGGGGGAGGGGGGCACTAACCAGTGTCTCTCCCCCTTATGCCGGTCCCAAGCCCGGATAAATGCAGAGGGTTGCGACAGGAAGGGCATCCGGCGTAAAACTTCTGCCACATTTCCAATGCAAATGATCAAAACAATTCATACCGGATCGGTCGAGGCCCGGGTTAACAACGACCACCATCAGTGCAGTCAACCAACAGGGTGCTGATGGAAATTGGACTACTGTTGGTCGAAGATGTCGAAGAAGGAGAGGCGGGAGGCGTGTCCGTAGGCAGAGAAAGAAGAGCAAATGCGTGAGCCTAGGACTGAGAGTAGGGACTTTGAATGTTGGAACTATGCAAGGAAAAGATAGAAAGCTGGCTGACATGATGCAGAGGAGGAAGGTAGACATACTGTGTGTTCAGGAGACCAGGTGGAAAGGTAGCAAGGCTAGAAGCTTAGGAGCAGGGTTTAAGCTGTTTTATCATGGTGTGGATGGGAAGAGAAATGGAGTAGGAGTCATCTTGAAGGAGGGGTTTGCCAGGAATGTTCTAGAAGTGAAAAGAGTGTCAGACAGAGTGATGAGTCTCAAGTTAGAAATTGAAGGCGTGATGGTCAATGTTGTTAGTGCTTATGCCCTACAGGCAGGATGTGAGCTAGAAGAGGAGAGATTCTGGAGTGAGTTAGATGAAGTGATGCAGAGTACCCCCAGAGGTGAAAGAATGGTCATTGGGGCAGACTTCAATGGACATGTTGGTGCAGGCAACAGAGGAGACGAGGAAGTGATGGGCAGGTTTGGTATCCAGGACAGGAACACAGAAGGACAGATGTTGATCGATTTTGCAAAAAAGATTGAAAAATGGCTGTGGTGAATACTTTCTTCAAGAAGAAACAGGAGCATAGGGTGACTTATGCAAGCGGCGGTAAGAGCACACAGGTAGACTACATCTTGTGTAAGCGATGTAATTTGAAGGAAGTCAGTGACTGCAAAGTAGTAGTGGGTGAGAGTGTTGCCAAACAGCATAGGATGGTGGTGTGCAGCATGACGCTGATGGTGAGAAAGGTGAAAAAGGCAAAGGCAGAGCAGAAGACAAAGTGGTGGAAGCTGAAAAAGGAAGAGTGTCGTGTTGTCTTCAAGAAGGAGTTGAAACAGGCTTTGGGTAGTCAGGAAGTGCTTCCAGATGACTGGACAACTACAGCCAATGTGATCAGGGAGACCGGTTGGAGAGTACTTGGTGTGTCCTCTGGAAGGAAAGTAGATACGGAAACTTGGTGGTGGAATGAGGAAGTGCAGGAGTGTGTCCAAAAGAAGAGGTTAGCTAAGAAGAAGTGGGACACAGAGAGGACCGAAGAGAGTAAACAGGAGTACAGGGAGACACAGCGTAATGCGAAGGTAGCGGTGTCAAAGGCCAAACAGAGGGCGTATGATGACTTGTATGATAGGTTGGACAGTAAGGAGGGAGAAAATGATTTATACAGGTTAGCACAGCAGAGAAATAGAGATGGGAAAGACATGCAGCAAGTTAGAGTGATAAAGGACAGAGAGGGAAATGTATTGACTGATGACAGAAGTGTGCTGGGAAGATGGAAAGAGTACTTTGAAGAGCTGATGAATGAGGAAAATGAGAGAGAAAAAAGAGTAGAAGGGGTGACCGTTGAGGACCAGGAAGTAGCAAAGATTAATAAGGGTGAAGTGAGGAGGGCATTGAAGAGGATGAAGAGTGGAAAGGCAGTTGGTCCTGATGACATACCAGTTGAGGTATGGAAGCGTCTAGGGGAGGTAGCAGTAGATTTTCTGACAAGAATATTCAACAAGGTCTTAGAAAGTGAGCAGATGCCAGAGGAATGGAGGAGAAGTGTGCTTGTGCCCATTTTTAAGAACAAGGGAGATGTGCAGAGTTGTGGCAACTACAGAGGGATAAAGTTGATGAGCCAGACAATGAAGTTATGGGAAAGAATAGTGGAAGCTAGACTAAGGGCAGAGGTCAGCATTTGTGAACAACAGTTTGGTTTCATGCCAAGAAAGAGCACCACAGATGCAGTGTTTGCTTTGAGGATGTTAATAGAGAAGTACAGAGAAGGTCAGAAAGAGTTGCATTGTGCCTTTGTAGATCTGGAGAAAGCATATGACAGGGTGCCGAGAGAAGAACTGTGGTATTGTATGAGGAAGTCTGGACTGGCAGAGAAGTATGTTAGAGTGGTGCAGGACATGTATGAGAGATGTAAGACAGTGGTGAGGTGTGCTGTCAGTGTGACAGAAGAGTTCAAGGTGGAGGTAGGACTGCATCAAGGGTCAGCTCTGAGCCGCTTCTTGTTTGCTATGGTGATGGACAGGCTGACAGACGAGGTTCGGCAAGAATCTAGAGAGGTGGAGGTATGCCCTGCAAAGGAGGGGAATGAAGGTTAGTCTCAGTAAGACAGAATACATGTGTGTGAACGACAAGGACCCAAGAGGAACGGTGAGGTTACAGGGGGCAGAGATAAAAAAGGTTGAGGATTTTAAGTACTTAGGCTCAACAATCCAGAGCAATGGAGAGTGTGGAAAAGAGGTGAAGAAGCGCATGCAGGCAGGTTGGAATGGATGGAGAAAAGTGTCCGGTGTGATGTGTGATAGGAGAGTATCGGCAAGAATGAAGGGAAAAGTGTACAAGACGGTGATGAGGCCAGCGATGTTGTATGGTTTAGAGACAGTGGCCCTGGGGAAAAGACAGGAGTCAGAGTTGGAGGTAGCAGAGATGAAAATGTTGAGGTTCTCTTTGGGAGTAACGAGGATGGATAGGATCAGGAATGAGTACATCAGAGGGACAGCACATGTTAGATGTTTTGGAGACAAAGTCAGAGAGGCTAGATTGAGATAGTTTGGACATGTACAGAGGAGGGATAGCATAGTTATTAAGTCTCCCGATTCAATCGGGAGTCTCCCGATTTAAAAGCATAAATCCAATCTCCCGCCAGGAGATTAATTTCTCCCGATTTCCAGACAACCTCCCGAAAAAAAAAGTCACACTTTGAACACACCGTAGCATTTTTCAATTTTAATCTTCTGCATATTGCACCTTGGAGACACCGTAGAAATGTATAGCCAGTCTCTATCTTCCGTTTGTTTATGCACACACGAGTTGACAGTTCACTGATAGAGGCTAGCGACTTCAAGTCACGTGATCATTCAGTGCCGGGCAGTTCAAAAACAAGGGTGTGGAAGAAGACAAGCTGGTTGAGGAATTACAGGATTTTCAATTACTGCGTGAAAATGAAATGAAGTGTTGAGAGAAAAGATGAGGTGTGATGAGTGGTGGCATCAAGTGATGACAATGTGAACTGTGATGGGAGTGAAGAGATTTTCCTCTTTTCACAAAACTGTTGCAGGCAGTGCTGACCATACCAAACAGCAATTGTGACAGTGAAAGGGTATTTTCTATTGTAAAGAAAATCCACACTGATGCCAGGTCAGAATTGATCAATGAAACTGTTTGTGCCCTCTTGGCTACAAAATTGAACTCAGACTTTGTTTGTTACAAATGCCATCCAAGTCCTGAACTTTGTAAAATTGGAAAGCAAGCAACATACAAGTATGTGCAGGAACATACCTAAACATCTGGTGTAATTATTAAGCAAGCAGCATTAGTATATGTAACAATATTTTTAAACAGTTGTTTTTATGAGCTGATTCATAAAACTATACATCCATGAATAAATAAAAAAAAAAACTTGTTTATTGAGCAATGTTCCTTTATAAAAAAATATGCATCAATTCTTGGGGCCACAGCCCGGCCGCACAGGGGGTGCGGTGTCTCTGGTGAAAATTCTCCCGATTTCAAAATGTTGAAACTTAATAAGTATGGGATCGTGAGTATATTGGTAGTAGGATGTTGAGGTTGGAACTACCAGGCAGAAGGCCCAGAGGAAGACCAAAGAGAAGATTTATGGATGTGGTGAAGGCAGACATGGAGGTCGTTGGAGTAAGAGTAGAAGATGCAGAGGATAGGGTGAGATGGAGGCAGATCATTTGCTGTGGCGACCCCTGAAGGGAACAGCCGAAAGGAAAAGAAGAAAGAAGAAGATACGTGTTTGTGGCAGGTTATATGAGTTTGGGGGGGGTGGGGGTGCTTGGAATGGATTAATTAACTAATGGTTGGTTAGGGCAGATTTTTGGTTAGATCGAAGCTTGTATCATGGAAAATTTATTATTATAGACACTCATAAGTCAAGGTAGCACTGCATTATGTAGTTTGAGTATACCTCGTCATTAAATTACAGGACAACAATACCAAGACATACACACAACAGCTATATCAGGGCAAACTGTGACTGGAATGAGAGTAAACACAAAGCTTTCCATATTCAAATAGCAGTATGAGTAAGAGACTCACTAGTTTATGTAGTAGACATGTGTATACAAACACAACATGGTTATAGTCATTTGTATTTACCAGAATCTTTTTCTATAGCAGGCCTTCCACAGTAATAATTGGACCTTATATATAAAAGTCAATAATTGTGACTTAAGTTTTTATAATAATGAATATCTCATTATTATGATTTCATATCATTCCTAGAACCTAAGATCTCATATTAACAAGACGCTGTATTAAATAATAATTTTGATAAGATGTTCTCATTACATCCTCTTACAGCAAGAAGTTCTTGGGTTCGAGTCAAGTCTTGGTTGAAAGCATTTCTGTGTAGATTTGTACGATTTCCCTGTGCTTACATTGGTTTCCTCTGAGTACTCGGGGGTACTCAGGTTTCTTCCTATCGATCAAAGTCATGCACAGTAGGCTAAACCCTGAGTAGGTTCGACAACTAAGTGAAAGCAAATGATGTTATATGAAGGTATTGATTCTTATCTAAGTATCACCATGTTATATGCAAATGTTGTGGTCCTGTAATGAACAATTAAGTCCATTCTTTTTGATTCCTTGTTTGGTGGATTTCTATTACAGGTCGTGTCTGACTTACTTTGGTTCTGACCAAAGACGGTTTGGATGTAAGTCAGGTCTGTACATGGATTACTACTAGTATGTATACTGTACCTTTATGCAAATTTATGTCAAAAACTCTGCAATACTCCCGCCAAGCAGCAAAATCAGCTGGTTCTTAAGCACTTTATTCATTCATTCATTTTCTGAACCACTTAATCATAACTAGGGTAATGGGGAGGCTGGCGTCCAGCTCAGTTGAGTCTGGGTGAGGGAAGAATACAGCCTGGACAGCTTGCCAGGCCAATCTCAGTGCAGAAAATACGCTGACGGCTATGCAGACGACTCTTGTGGAAAGTCAACAATGGTTGTTTTACATGCCTCTCACCATAGACAGTGAGAGACATGGCCGGCCTTTCATAACTCAGATCCCAGCACCTTACCACCAGTTTTTACCACCAGCTGTTTTATCCTTGTCACAAATGTTTGAATCTCTCTCTCTCTCTCTCTCTCTCTCTCTCTCTCTCTCTCTCTCTCTCTCTCTCTCTCTCTCTCTCACACACACACACACAAACACAGACACACACACCTGATGTACCCGATTTAACCCATTTGATCTTCACAAATAGGCGAGAATCAGCTAGGCGAGCTTGATGAACTAGTGCTTTGATCTTTATATCTAATAATTTTAGGATCAACTTGGTGCAGAAAAATGTTCTGGTCTTAAAATTCATTGCTCATTCAGCAAGTTAAGACTGGCAGGAACAGAAAAAAAAACATTTTTTCTCCAAATCTTGTTATTATTATTATTATTGGAAATCATGCATATTAATAATGGCAGATCTGTGAAACAAGGGGAAAAAAAGAATGGCGTTATTGAGTGAGGAAGGAAAATATTGCCCAAAATCAATGGAAAATTCATCTGTTTGATTGTATATCAAAGTCTATAACTTGAGTATAATATCAGTTCATTTTCTGTAACCGCTTCATCCTATTTAGGGTCACGGAGGCTGGTGCCCATCCCAGCCAAGTCCGGGCGAAGGCAGAGTACACCCTGGACAGCGTGCCAGGCCATCGCAGGGCGGAAACGCGCCGACGGCTTTTCAGCCTACTCTTGTCAAAAGTCAGCAAGGGTTCTTTTACATGCCTCACACCATAGACAGTGAGAGTGTTGCCAAACAGCATAGGATGGTGGTGTGCAGGATGATGCTGATGGTGAGAGAGGTGAAAAAGGCAAAGGCAGAGCAGAAGACAAAGTGGTGGAAGCTGAAAAAGGAAGAGTGTCGTGTTGTCTTCAAGAAGGAGTTGAAACAGGCTTTGGGTAGTCAGGAAGTGCTTCCAGATGACTGGACAACCACAGCCAATGTGATCAGGGAGACCGGTTGGAGAGTACTTGGTGTGTCCTCTGGAAGGAAAGTAGATACGGAAACTTGGTGGTGGAATGAGGAAGTGCAGGAGTGTGTCCAAAAGAAGAGGTTAGCTAAGAAGAAGTGGGATAGAGAAAGGACCGAAGAGAGTAAACGGGAGTACAGGGAGACACAGCGTAAGGCGAAAGTAGCGGTGTCAAAGGCCAAACAGAGGGCGAATGATGACTTGCATGATAGGTTAGACAGTAAGGAGGGAGGAAATGATTTATACAGGTTGGCACAGCAGAGAAATAGAGATGGGAAGGACGTGCAGCAAGTTAGGGTGATTAAGGACAGAGTGGGAAATGTATTTACTGATGACAGAAGTGTGCTGGGAAGACGGAAAGAGTACTTTGAAGAGCTGATGAATGAGGAAAATGAGAGAGGAAAAAAGAGTAGAAAAGGTGATTGTTGAGGACCAGGAAGTAGCAAAGATTTGAAAGGGTGATGTGAGGAGGGCATTGAAGAGGATGAAGAGTGGAATATATATACAGTTGGCCCCCTACCTACGAAATTAATCTGTTCCAGAGTTTTTTTGTAACGCAGGAGTTTCGTAAGTAGGGGGCGCATTTTACATTTTAAACACCTGATTCGTTCCAAGGCTCCCAAGACTACCCCATAAACCCTTTAAAAATGATAAAAGTACACCAATTTTGTATGAAATATGTGTTAAAAGTAAAAGAAAATAATTTATTAAACCATTTAAACATTTTATTAACACATTTATTAATTAAACATTATTAAACATTGTTATTAACATACACACACATACACACACCCCTCTCCCTCTCTCTCTCTCTCTCTCTCTCTCTCTCTCTCTCTCTGTCTCTCTCTCTCTCTCTCTCGCTCTCTCACACACACACACAATGCACAACTGATGGAACAATTCTATTTAAATGTTTAAATGGATGGGATGTTTTATTTAAAGCGGAATTACAGTACTTGTTTGAAAGATCAGAGGTCCTGATTCAATATTAACTTTCTTCTTTGCGAGATCGTAGGTCTTGTTTCACGGAGCACTCTGTTTCCATGCTTCTTCTGCTTCAATATTGTGCTGAAATAATCTCCTCCGTCACTGTATTTCCACTTTAAGGTCTCCTTCTGCTTCAATATTGTCCTGATTGTAGAGGGGTTTTGGCAATAACGAAATAATGCTGCATGATCAATCTCAAAACAAACCAACAGTCAACTCTCCTTCACGCGTGTGACAAACAGGAAGTTTGTGTAACGTTCAGCTGCGTCATCCCTCCTAGCCAATGGGAGGCCAGTGGGCCGGGATGTTGGGAGACAGCCAATGAGAGAGCAACTCGCGCATCGTGTGAAATTTTGATTTGCGCGTTTGAATTTTGAATGGCGTATATGGTGCTTTTCGTAAGAGGAGGTTGTTTTCATATCCTGGGGACGAAAACTTAGGAAAATGTTTTTCATAACCCGGAATTTTCGTACCCAAGGGGTTTCGTAAGTAGGGGGCTGACTGTATGTATATATATATATATATATATATATATATATATATATATATATATATATATATATATATATATATATATATATAACAAAAATAAAAGGACAGGACAAGGACTTTCTATTGAAACTCCATTTATCACTACAGATCTGTTTCGAGGGGTGGTGAAACCATCCTCTCTCTTCAGGTGATTATAGAAGAATATATTTATATTATTTTTGTTATTTGCTCTACCAAAAAGTATTGAGCACTCTCCTACGGAAGGATCTACTCAGAAAATCCCCTATATATATATATATATATATATATATATATATATATATATATATATATATATATATATATATGTGTGTGTGTGTGTATGTATATATACAGGGATCCCTCACTTTCCGCGCTTAATTGGGACCGAGATCTCCATGCAGCCATTGAAATCCGCAAAGTAGGATCACCCCCCCACACACACTGATGTATACGTACATGTATATGTGTATATAATGTCAATAAACACATCTTCAATGCGAGAAATGCTTATAATAACAATTAAACATTGAAAAAGACCCACAATGTAAATAAAATATAAATACACACACATACAAATGGAACTGCATGAGAGGAAGAACACACATACATACACACGCGTGCACGCGCATGCGCGCAGATGCGCGTGCACACACAGATGCAACAATGTAAGTACAGACGCTCCCCAGCTTACAAACGAGTTAGGTTCCGGCCGGTTAGATGAATTTGTTTGCAAGTCGTTACAGGGCATTCTTTAGAGGGGAACGTATGTTTAAACCTTGTACAGATGCTCCTCGACTTACGTTTTTAATTGGTTCCGGTCGGCCGGACGTAAGTTGAAAGTGAACGTAAGTTGTTACAGTGACGTATAACATATGACGTGTGACGTATGATGCTCATACTGTGCTATACATCCATAAATACCATTACCGTATCTCATAAAATACCCTTAAATCAATTATTATAACCATGACATTGTAAAATAATATCACAATTAATTTAAAATAAATTAAATTCAATCAAAATAATTTCAAATTGATAAATTTTAATCAAATCCACTCATAACATATCAAATACAGTATCGAATATAACCTTTAAGATTCTCTGTGATGCGATCTTTCTGCTTGTAAATAGTTCCGATGGTCGACGGATGGTCACATGACATGAAGCTGAGCCGACTCACTTTACATTAAGCTTAAAACAGCCAATCAACGCTTACAATATGTGAGGTGCTCAATACCAAAAGTAGTGCACTTGCTGAAAGTAGTTTACTTGCTTGAAACAAAGCGCGGGTTATGTGGAATTCCGGCTTTTAAGTGAGCAAGGGCTTCATTGAACTCGTTTAGTACTCAGCCTGCACTGATGTGAATCAACAGCAGAGCAGAAAGTTCTCTCTTTCCTGGATTCGGGTTTTCATATTACAACTCTCTTTGCTTAACTGAGTATGCATGGTAGATTGTGCTGATCCGAGCAGATAGTTCATTCATCTGTGTATGAGACTTGCACCCATGCTAGTAGGCTTACGCTTCTGACCAACCATATTTGCTTCGGGTTACAAAAGTCCGCAAAACCTTGTAAACACAAAGATCAGAGACGACGTTTATATATATATATAAATACATATAAATAAAATTATATATATATATATATATATATATATATATATATATATATATATATATATATATATATAATATCTCTTCCCAGCCACACCATGATAAAACAGCTTAAACCCTGCTCCTATGCTTCTAGCCTTGTTACCTTTCCACCTGGTCTCCTGAACACACAGTATGTCCACCTTCCTCCTCTGAATCATGTCAGCCAGCTCTCTACCTTTTCCTGCCATAGTTTCAACGTTCAAAGTCCCTACTTTCAGTCCTAGACTCATGCCTTTCCTCTTCTCTCTCTGGCAACGGACACGCCTCCTGCCTCTCCTTCTTCGACGTCTTCGACCAACAGTAGTCCAATTTCCATCAGCACCCTGTTGGTTGACGGCACTGATGGCGGTCGTTGTTAACCCGGACCTCGACCGATCCGGTATGTCATTCTTTCTTGTGATTCGCATAGTTTATTTGGCATTTGTTTTACGCCGGATGCCCTTCCTGACGCAACCCTCTGCATTTATCCGGGCTTGGGACCGGCGTGAGGGAGAGACACTGGTTTGTGCCCCCCCCCCTCACGGCTGCATTATTCAGTTCATTATAATACTGGAGTCAATTTGTTTCTTCTGTGAAAGTTTTGGAGTTTAGAAATGTATCGTTCTGCTTCTCTTCCCCGACTTCTGTGTCAGCCATGCCCCTCTGCTGGAGCCTAGTATTAAGTGTACCTCAGGATAATGTTTAATCACAATTCATACTTATATTTATGATATATCGTTTTATAAATTTAATTCCATTTCTGTTTCGATTTGTTCTTCAATTTCATTTCACTTTCATTTTCACTTTCGATCTCAGCCCTGTTCGTATCTCAGGATGGTTCTGATGGGAGATTTTGGGTTGTTTTTTGTTTTGTGTTTGTTCAGGGTTTTTTTTTTTGCAGAATTGGCCTTGTTTTTGTTGCATTCTCCTTAACTTTTCCCCCTATTCTTCCTTAATTTCCTTATTTTTTTAATTTGATGAATATTTATTTATTTATTTTTTAAAAAAACTGTGCACTGAAGCCACATTAATTGAAGCGCGATGTAGCGAGGAATCTCAGTATATATATATATATATATATATCATCATCATCATCATCTTCTTCCGCTTAGTCCAGGGTCGGGTCGCGGGGGCAGCAACCTTAGCAAAGAGGTCCAGACATCCCTCTCCCGAGCTACTTCCTCCAACTCTCCCGGGGGGACACCGAGGCGGTCCCAGACAAGCCGAGAGACATAGTCCCTCCAGCGTGTTCTAGGTCGACCCCGGGGTCTCTTCCCGGTTGGACATGCCCGAAACACCACACCAGGGAGGCGTCCGGGGCATTCTGACCAGATGCCCGAGCCACCTCAACTGGCCCCTCTCAATGCGGAGGAGCAGCGGATCTACTCCGAGCTCTCCCGGATGGCGGAGCTTCTCACCCTATCTCTAAGGGAGAACCCGCCACCCGGCGAAGGAAGCTCATTTCAGCCGCTTGTATCCGTGATCTTGTTCTTCGGTCATTACCCAAAGCTCGTGACCATAGGTGAGGGTTGGAACGTAGATCGACTGGTAAATTGAGAGCCGCCTTGCGGCTCAGCTCCTTTTTCACCACAACGGACGGTACAGGCACCGCTTAACAGCGGAGGCTGCAGCGATCCGTCTGTCGATCTCTCGCTCCATCCTTCCCTCACTCGTAAACAAGACCCCAAGATACTTAAACTCCTCCACTTGGGGCAGGACCTCATTCCCGACCCGGAGGGTGCATTCCACCATTGTCCGACTGAGAACCATGGCCTCGGACTTGGAGGTACTGATCTTCATCCGAGCTGCTTCGCACTCAGCTGCGAATCGCTCCAATGAGAGCTGGAGGGCCCGACTTGATGAAGCCAAAAGGACAACATCATCCGCAAAAAGCAGAGACGATATCCGATGGCCACCAAACCAGAACCCCTCATCGCCTCGACTGCGCTTAGAAATTCTGTCCATAAAAATTATGAACAGAATCGGTGACAAAGGACAGCCTTGGCGGACTCCAACTCCCACTGGAAACGAATCCGACCTGCTGTTACCAATACGGACCAAACTCTGGCTCGGTGATACAGCGACCGAATAGCTCGTAGCAATGGATCCGAACGCCGTATTCTCGAGCACGCCCCACAAGATCTTTCGAGGGACACGGTCGAAAGCCTTCTCCAAATCCACAAAGCACATGTGGACAGATTGGGCAAACTCCCATGCCCCCTCCAGAATCCTGTGGAGCGTATAGAGTTGGTCAAGAGTGCTGCGGCCAGGACGAAAACCACATTGTTCCTCCTGAATCCGAGGTTCGACTATCGGTCGGATCCTCCTCTCTAGTACCCCTGCATAGACTTTCCCAGGTAGGCTGAGGAGTGTAATTCCCCGGTAATTGGAACACACCCTCCGGTCCACCTTCTTAAAAATTGGGACCACCACCCCAGTTTGCCAATCCAGAGGTACAGCCCCCGATGACCACGCGATGTTGCAGAGACGTGTCAACCAAGACAGTTCTACAACATCCAGAGCCCTGAGATATTCCGGGCGGATCTCGTCCAACCCCGGAGCTCGACCACCGAGGAGCTTTTTGACAACCTCAGTGACCTCCACTCCAGTGATGGGCGGACCCTCACCCGAACCCCAGGCTCTTCCTCCTCCACGGAGGGCCTGCTGCAGCGATTGAGAAGGTCCTCAAAGCATTCCCTCCACCTCTCAACAACATCCCCAGTCAAGGTACGCACCTCCCCACCTCCACCGTAAACAGTGTTTGTGAAGAACTGCTTCCCTCCTGAGGCATCGGATGGTGGCCCAGAACCTTTTGAGGCCAACCGATAATCACTCTCCAGGCCCTCACCGAACTCCTCCCACGGCCGAGATTTTGCATCTGCGACAGCCTCGGCTGCCGCACGTTTGGCCTGCCGGTCCTCGTTTGCTGCCTCAGGAGTCCCACAGGCTAATTAAACACAATAGGCCTCCTTCTTCAGCTGGACGGCCCCCTTCACCGCAGGTGTCCACCACCGGTTCGGGATTGCCGCCACGACAAGCACCGGCGACCTTACGGCCACAGCTATGGGCTGCCGCCTCAGCAATGGAGGCACGAAACATGGCCCATTCGGATTCCATGTCCCCGCCTCCTCCGAACGTGGTTGTAGCTCTGCCGGAGGTGGGAGTTAAAGGCCTCTCGGACAGGGGCTCCGCCAAACGTTCCCAGCAGACCCTGATTACACGCTTGGGCCTGCCAGGTCTGGAAGGCAACCTCCCACACCACGAAGCCAACTCACCACCAGGTAGTGATCGGTAGACAGCTCAGCTCCTCTCTTCACCCGAGTGTTCAGAACATATGGTCGCAAGTCCGATGACACGACTACAAAGTCAATCATCGAACTGGTGTCCTGGTGCCAAGTGCACTTATGGACACCCTTATGTTCGAACATGGTGTTCGTGATAGACAAACTGTGACGAGCACAGAAGTCCAACAACGACACACCATTCGGATTCAGACTGGAGAGGCCGTACCTACCGATCACACCCTTCCAGGTCACACTATCGTTGCCCACATGGGCGTTGAAGTCTCCCAAGACAACGAGCGAGTCTCCCGAGGAGCGTTCTCCAACACCCCCAAAGACTCCAAAAGGGTGGGTACTCTGAACTGTCATTTGGTGCATAAGCACAAATAACAGTCAGGACCCGTCCCCCACCCGAAGACGGAAGGAAGCTACCCTTTCGTCAACCGGGAGAACCCCAACATTTGGGCACCGAGACGGGGGCAACAAGAATACCCACACCGGCTCGCCGCCTCTCCCCATGAGCAACTCCAGAATAGAAGAAGGTCCAGCCTCTTTCGAGATGGATGGTTCCAGAGCCCAAGCTATGCGTTGAGGTGAGCCCGACTATATCTAGTCGGTATCTCTCCACCTCACGCACCAAATCAGGCTCCTTTCCCGCCAGAGAGGTGACATTCCATGTCCCGAAGGTCAGAGTAAGTAGCCGAGGATCAGTCCGACAGAACCCATGCCTTTGGCTGCCACCCAACTCACACTGCACCCGCCCCCTAAACCTCCTCCCACGGGTGGTGGGTCCATGGGAGGGCGGACCCATGTCTCCTTTTCGGGCTGGGCCCGGCCAGGCTCCATGGGCATAAGCCCGACCACCAGGCGCTTGCCTTCGAGCCCCTCCCCTGGGCCTGGCTCCAGGAGGGAACCCCGGTGACCCGCGTCCGGGCAAGGGAGACTGATTCCTATGTTGTCTCGTGTCTTAGGGGTTTGTTTTGAATCGCACTTTGTCTGGACCTTCACCCCGGACCTGTTTGCCTTGGGTGACCCTACCAGGGGCATTTGCCCCCGACAACATAGCTCCTAGGATCATTAGGTCACGCAAACCCCTCCACCACGATAAGGTGGCGATTCAAGGAGGGGTATATATATATATATATATATATATATACAGTGATACCTCACCTTATGAAATTAATTCGTTCCAGAAGTGGTTTACATGTAAAACGCGTGAGTTGTTCCAAGGCCTCCAATGTAATATACAGTCCGTGGGCTTTTTACACCCAAGCCATAGTGGCTCATCAGGCCAGTGCTTATCCCCAGTTTCTGTAGTGTGAAGCAACTAGGAGTTCAACTCCTCCTGGATGGGTCACTAGTCCATCGCAGGTTACCTTCCCAGTACGTATTTTACATGGGTACCATTTATACTGCTGGGTGAACAGAGGCACACTTGTGGCACACTTGCCCAAGGGTATTAGCACAGTGAGGGTCTAAATGGGATTTGAACACACAAACTCCCGATCATGAGCCAACACCCTAACCACTACGCCACGGCCACAAAACTATTACGGCCCCCAATACTACCACCTAAACCCTTTAAAAATGATAAACGTATACCTTTTAAGGCCTTCTTCTGCTTCAATATCGTACTGATGGTAAACGAGTTTGGCCATATTCCTTTGCAATATCACTCAACTGCATGCCACAAGCCCACTTCTTCTTCTCATTTTCACTGGGAATCACACGCACATGTGTGTGTGTGTGTGTGTGTGTGTGTGTGTGTGTGTGTGTGTGTGAGTGTGTGTTGACCATGTCTTCTTAGCAGAGTTATAATCTTACAAATGTTAAAAACCTGAGCCAAATAATAAAGTTGCAATGAGCACACACGAAATACTCACAAAACAACAGTAACTCTGTCTTTAACATGAAACGCATCATGGGTATTATGGAGATGCAGCTCCATAATAGCCAATGGGAGGGAGCTGCATCATCCCTCCGAGCCAATGGGAGGCCAGCGGGGCGGGATGTTGGGAGATAACCAATATGAGGACAGCAGGGGAGGATGTTTGGAGATAGCCAATGGGAGAGCAACTCGTGCATTGTTTTAATTTTTGAGATAGTGCTTTCGTAACGTGAACTTGTTTCGTATCCAGACAAAAATTTTAGGACAATGTGTTTCGTAACAACTCGTGCATTGTTTTAATTTTTGAGATGGTGCTTTCGTAACGTGAACTTGTTTCGTATCCAGACAAAAATTTTAGGACAATTTGTTTCGTAACCTGGATTTTTCGTTTTCAGACTTTCGTAAGGTGAGGTACCACTGTATAATGTGTATATATATTGACTTGGCATCCGTCTGTCTCTAGAGACAATGGAGTCTGCACCTAGGCAGGTCTATCAATTTGCTGAGAGGCTGCAGCGCCGGCTGTGGCTGAATAAGCCAATGCGGGAGATGCAGCTCCTACCACACTTGCTGCAAGTGTATTCTGCAGTAGGAATCGTGGGGCAGGCTGTGGCAGACAGAATTCTCTGCTGTTTGCGGTTCTTCTTCTCCTCATGCTGGATCTCTCTCTTCTCCTCGGCCTGCTGCACACCGGATTTTACCTTTCCACGCCAGCTAGAGTGGTCGGAGCTCGCTGCCTCGAGATCTACTGGGTTGATGCTGCATGACTTCAGGTCCCTCTTGCAGACATCCTTGTAGCGCAGGGCGGGTCGTCCTGTTGGTCGTGTTCCTGAGGCGAGCTCGCCATAGAGGATGTCCTTTGGAATGCGGAATTCATCCATCCTGCATATGTGTCCGAGCCAGCGCAGGCGCTTCTGGGAGAGGATGGCGAACATGCTTGACATGCCTGCCTGGGCCAAGACGCAGCGAGTTGGAGACACGATCCTGCCAGGTAATGCCGAGGAGTCGTCTGAGGTTGCGCAGGTGAAAGGCGTTTAGTCTTCGCTCCTGGTGCATGTATAGGGTCCAGGCCTCACTGCCGTATAGAAGCGTGCTCAACACGCATGCTTGGTACACCTTCATCTTCGTGTTTAGGGTCAGCCTGGGGTTGTTCCACACACGCTTCGCTAGGCGGGCCATGGATGTCGCTGCTTTGCCTATCCTTACGTTTAGCTCAGCATCCAGGGATAGGTTGCTGGAGATGGTGGAGCCAAGGTAGGTGAACTTGTCCACCACTTCCAGGGTGTAATCGCCGATGTTGATTGTGGGAGTTGTGCTGACATCCTGACCCATGATGTTGGTTTTCTTGAGGCTGATAGTGAGTCCAAACTCTGTGCATGCCTCCGCGAAGTGATTGATGAGTCGCTGAAGGGCGGCTTCAGAGTGAGCAGTGAGGGCAGCATCGTCAGCAAAGAGCATATCCCGGATGAGGACCTTGCGCACCTTGGTCTTTGCCCTGAGGCGGGCGAGATTAAAGAGGTTCCCATCACTCCGTGTGTGGAGGAAGATGCCATCTTCGGACTCTCTGAATGCGTAGCGCAGGAGCAAAGAGAAAAATATGCCGAAAAGTGTCGGGGCCAGGACACACCCTTGTTTCACGCCGCTCTTGATTGGAAAGGGGTCTGATGATGTTCCGTTATACTGAACTGTGCCAGACGTGTTGTCGTGGAATGACTTCGACTATCTTCAGGAGCTTGGTGGGACATCCAATCTTATGGAGGAGGGTGAAGAGGCCAGACCGACTGACCAAGTCGAATGCCTTGGTCAGATCGATGAAGGCGAGGAACAAAGGACGTCGCTGCTCACGGCACTTTTCCTGCAGCTGCCGAAGGGAGAACACCATGTCAATGGTTGATCGCTTTGCGCGGAACCCGCACTGCGACTCGGGATACACACGGTCTGCAAGTACTTGCAGGCGGTTGAGGACTACCCTTGCAAAGGCTTTCCCTACAATGCTGAGGAGAGATCCCACGATAGTTGTTGCAATCGCTGCGGTCGCCCTTGTTCTAGAAGAGCGTGATGATCTTCGCAACACGCATGTCTTGGGGAATGGTTCCTTCTTCCCAGCACTGAAGCAAAAGCTCATAGAGATGCCCAAGGAGGAGCTCTCTTTTGCAGCCTTCATCACCTCTGGAGGGATTCCGTCGCTGCCTGGTGCTTTCCCGCTAGACAGCGAGTTAATGGCCTTGCTGAGCTCTTCGATGGTAGGTGGCGAGTCGAGTTCTTCCATGGTGGGCAGTGGGATGGTGTTCTCCATGGCTGTGTCAGTGACAACATTCTCTCTGGAGTATAGCTCTGAATAGTGCTCGGCCCATCTCTCCATCTTCTCCCCACGGTCCTTGATGATGTCGCCGGTGGTGGATTTGAGGGGTACGATCTTGGTGGCACTTGGTCCGAAAGCTTTTTTCATCCCCTCATACATGGCACGGGTGTTTCCACAGTCCGCAGAGGTCTGAATATCGCTGCAAAGTTTCAGCCAGTAGTCGTTGGCGCACCTGCGGGCGACCCTCTTGGCATTGTTGCGGGCTTCTCTGTAGGTGGCCAGTGATTTCTCGCATGGCGTCCTCTTGTACTCAAGGAGCGCAACACCCTTGGCGGCTATGGCAGGCTCCATATCTTCAATCCCAGCCTCGAACCAGTCCTCGTTTTTCCTGACTCTCTTCCCGAAGGTGTCTGAGGCGGCCTGGTATACAGCATCGCGGATGAAGTCCCAGCGTGCTGTGGCGTTGTCTGTGGGGCAGTCTTCCAGGGCGTTGTCGATGGCCTCAGCAAAGCATTTGCGCAGCTCGGGCTTTGAAGTTCTGGCAATGTTGATGCGGGGCTGGCCCCTATGTTTGGAGCGGTGGATCTGTTTGGGTCGTAGACGCACCATGCTTCCGACCAGGGAATGGTCAGTGTCGCAGTCTGCACTATGGTAATTACGTGTGCAGAGCACGTGGTTCAGCATGGGTCTCCTGGTGATGACGAAGTCCAGCTGGTGCCAATGCCTCGACCTGGGATGTCTCCATGAAACTCTGTGGTGGGGCTTGGTGGCATAGAAGGTGTTGGTAATGGCGAGGTCATGGAAGGAGCAGAGCTCAAGTAGCCGTTGTCCATTCTCGTTGAGCTTGCCAATGCCAAAGTGTCCAATGCAGCGTGGCCAGGCGGTGCAGTCTGCTCCCACCCGAGCATTGAAGTCTCCGAGCAGGAACAGGTTTTCCTTCACTGGTATCTCTCTGATCCTTGCCTCAAGCTCCTCGTAGAATGCATCTTTTGCCTCAGTTGTGGAGCCGAGTGTTGGGGCGTAGGCGCAGAAAATGTGTGTAAGTCCCGAGGAGGTGGTGAGTCGGAGTGAGAGGATGCGCTCGGTTCCCTGAGAAGGAGGTTCAATTGCCGACAGTAGGGAGTTGCGAACTGCGAAACCAACCCCATAGAGTCATCGCTCGTCTGCCTCCAAACCTTGCCAGAAGAACGTGTAGTCCTTCTCCTTGAGACTGCCACTTGAAGCAAGGCGTGTCTCCTGTAGGGCGGCGATGTCGATGTTCCGCTTGGCCAGCTCACGGCTAATGATGGCGGTTTTCCTTGTGTCGTCGACTTGCTGGAGGTCGTCAGTGAGGCCGGGACACATCGTTCTGACGTTCCAGGTTGCCAGCCGCAAGGCTGGCGGTTGCTTTGTCTTTTTCTTTCTGTGTTTGCCTGGTGCTCAATTTTACAACAAGCCTGTCGATTTTGATCTAAGCTTCACACACCCGATGAAGCAAGCAAGTTGTGGCGGGGTAGTACCTTATTGCCCGGGGGCTGCCCGGGTTGAGGCGGGCGGTAACTTCCCAATGGAGTCAGAGGACTCCTCCCACCGTCGAGAGCAACCCCTAGCGCCCGGCTTTACACCAAACGAGCCTGGGCTTATCACTGGTGTCTGCTGCTCCCCGTGTTGATGTCTATGCTGAGACAGCGAAGCTGGAGTGACCTCTCCAGGTGCAGGCCTGGGCAAGTGGTATGGAGATCCTGGAGTGCCCAGTGCCAGGATCCCCCTCTCGGCGTTGCTGGCAGGGTCCGGCGGAAAGGCAAGCCAGTACAGCCGGTGCCAGCACGGCTGCAGGAGGTGTCAGAGGGCGTCGCAGAGCTCGGCCAACTGCCTTCGGGCCTCCTTACCGGATTTTCTATCTGGGTTTACTCCCATAGCCTTTGACCAGCCAAGGCCGACCTGCAAGGCAGTAGGAAACTCATGGAGGGCGGGGTCGTTCATTTTCCCGTGCAGATGTGAAGCATCTGCCCACTGCCCAAGTATATATATATATATATATATATATATATATATATATATATATATATATATATATATATATATATATACTGTATATATTTACAAGTTGTCCCAAAAAATGTATACACACCTTAAATAATTGTAAACTTGGTGGTTATTATAATTCGTTTAATTTTCAACATGTAAAACAATTTACAAACATCATTCTATTGTTTTGTCACCTACTGCCTGTTCTCAAACTGATGTCCGTCGTGTGCCAGACTCCGTCGTGTGCCAGACACTGCCGACAACGCGAAGCGATGGAATAGCACACATGCGTGCATTCATGTTCAGTGGTTGCTCTCAATTCAATGACTGTTGCAGATCTCTTTGCGTAGACTTTGTCTTTTAGATAGCCCCAGAAAAAGAAGTCTAGTGGTGTGAGGTCTGATGAACATAGAGGGTATTCAACAAAACCCCTCCATCTGATTAAAGGAATACACGTTTTTTTTTGGGACACCCTGTATAGACAGGGATCTTTCACTTCATAATAATACATAATAATAAGTTTTAATCCCAAAAATAGAAGACAAATCATATTACATACTCGTTTACAGCAATGACCAAGATGGCGGAGCAACGATTCAGCCTCCCTACCCAACAGACTTGTCCATCGGGTGTTGAGCATCTATTTTATTTGATAGCTATGTTCCTCCTCTCCCCCTCCTCCCAGAGAGTGCTACCAAGAAAATGGCTGCTCATGCTCAACTGCACTTTTTTCTCTCTCGCAACAAGTCAATAAAATTCGCATTTGGTGGGAAAATAAATAAGGTTAATTTTTGAAAAGAAAAACATGTGCCTATCATCAAATACTTCAATTAAAATGATTTGCCTAAAATTAATTGGAAATTGCATCAGCTGGGAGTAGCATGTTCCACTTTTGGCTGACATACTCCGGCTACGATGTGTTGAATGAATAATAAAACAATTACAGAATTAGTTTTTTGTATGACAGAAAATAATAATTATTTTTGAGATAGGCACACTTCACCTTATTCAATACAGGGATCCCTCACTTTCCACGGTTAATTTGGACCGAGACCCCCCCGCGACCACTGAATTCTACAAAGTAGGATCGACCCTCCTGACTGACGTATACGTACGTAGATGTATGTGTATCAATAAATGTATAATATCAATAAATACATATTCAATGCTATCAATGCTTATTATAACAATTAATTCAAAAATAATGCATAAGATGTACATAAAATATAAATACTGTACGCACACATACAGACGGACACGCGTGCGCACACACACACACCGATGCTCGTGCACACACTCAGGTGCGCACCTCACATAAAAATGTAAGTAATTGTGATGGGGGAGGGTTTTACCTAATTGGCCTTGTTTTGTTGCATGTTCCTTAACTTTTTATCAGGTGGTCACCAACCCTTTTTGAAACTGAGAGCTACTTTTTGGGTGCCAATTAATCAGGAGGGCTACCAGGTCGATACACACTTCTGAAATAATAAATTTGATCAATTTACCTTTAATTATATGTGATTATTAATACTCAGTGATATTCATCTATGTGAAGATATTGATTTGATTAAAAAAAAACACACAAAAAAAAAACAAGATATGCAGCTGCGGACCAGTTCTAAAAATAGCAGTGAACAGGCCCGCAGGCGACTCATGTTGTCCTTGCGGGCGACGTGGTGCCCATGGGCACCATGTTGGTGACCCCTGATATATATACTTACACTATTTGATTGTCTGATGTCAGTTGTTCAGCAGGAATACATATTTTGCTGTGACTTGACTTCAACAACTTTTTTTAACACTTCTATTTAGCAGTTCACTATGCGAATCACAAGAAAGAAGAAGAAGAAGAAGATTTAGCAGTTCACTGGTCATAGATTTTACTATGGGACTATCTCTAACTTCAGTAGGTTTATAAGAAAACTAAGATCATGTACTACCTCCACTCCCCCATGGCCAAGAAATGGGTTTCATGGTCAGTGGTGGCAGCGGTTTAAGCAGTGGGTTACTGATCCAATGGTCAGTGGTTCATCCCCACTGTCACCACTGTTGTCCCCTTAAGCATGGCCCTTTCCCCTCAGGTTCTTAGTGAAACAAAAACAATAATTGTAAGTCACTCTGGATAAAAGCAACTGCCAAATGCTGTAACTGTTTCTGTTGCAATATAAGTTTTCATCTGAGAGAACAAACAGAACCTGTTTTATACAAGAAAGGTCAATTCATACTCATACCTGGGGGTGATATAAACAAATAATTGGGCTAATGTGCATGTTTTCAGACTGTGGAAAGAGGCAAACATAAGCATAGGGAAAACATGCAAACTCTTCACAAAAGCACCCACAGGGCTGCCAGCATGCCTCTATGTATCACCTTAGATCATCAAACTGATAGTCCTTGTTAAATTCCTTAAACACTAAAGACAATTCATGAACAAATGCAACATTTATTATCATTATTGTAAACACCTCCGTTACAACAGATTATAGTCTTATTTGCTTCAAATGTGTGTAGACTCACCTTAAAAATATGGTCTGATCACCTCTTTATAGTAATTATGGGTCTATTTCTAAGTTTCTGTTTCTCTAGCTGGTGCTAGATTTTTTTTAGCTGGGCAGTTACTCCAGTCACTACAATATAAAAAGTTCAATCTGGTTTTCTGTAGCTCTTTTTATAGTATTCAGTGGCATTGTTGACATTGCCATTGGAGGACACTGAGGCGTTCCCAGACCAGCTGAGAGACATAATCCCTCCGTGTCATCTAGGTCAACTCCAGAGTCTCTTCCAGGTTGGACACGCCCGAAACACCACATCAGGCAGTTTGGGATGCATTCTAACCAGATGCCCAAGCCGCCTCAGCTGACTTTTAGCAATGTGGAAGAGCAGCGGTTATACCCCAAGCTACCCCTGGATGGCTAAGCTTCTCACCCTAATGCTAAGGGAGAACCCGCCACCTGGCGAAGGAAGCTCATTTCAGCTGCTTGTATTCGTGATCTTGTTCTTTTGGTCACTACCCAAAGCTCGTGACCATAGGTGAGAGTTGGAACGTAGATCAGCTGGTAAATTGAGAGCTTTGCCTTGTGTCTCAGCTCAGGACCAGGACCAGGACAGACTCCATTATACAGCAGAGGCTGTAGCGATCTGCCTGTCAATCTCCCACTCCATCCGTCACTCATTCGTGAACAAGACCCCGAGATACTTGAACTCCTCCAATTGGGGCCGGACTTCATTCCAGAACCAGAGGTGCATTCCACCCTTTTCTGACTGAGAACCATGGTCTCAGACTTGGGGTGCTGATTCTTATGACGGGCCACTTCGCACTTGACTGTGAATCACTCCAATGAGAGCTGGAGTTCCCGGATTGATGAACCCAAAAGGACAACGTCATCTGCAAAAAGCAGAGATGAGATTCGATGGCCACAAACCAGAACCCCTCAACGCCTCTGCTGTGCCTAGAAATTTTGTCCATAAAAACTATGAACAGGACCGGTGACAAAGGCTGGCTTTTTGGATTCCGACCTTCACCGGAATCTAATTCAATCTGTTGTTCCCAATGCAGACCAAGCTCTGGCTCCAGTGATACAGCAACTGTATGGCTAATCGCAACAGGTCTGGAACACCGTACTCCTGCAGCACGTCCCACAAGATAGCCCGAGGGACACAGTCGAAAACCTTTTCCAAATTCACAAAACACATGCAGACAGATTTGGCAAACTCTCATGCCCCCTCCAGGATCCTGTACAGAGTATAGAGTTGGTCGAGAGTACTGCGGCCTTGACGAAAACCACATTGTTGCTTTTGAATCCGAGGTTCAACTATCGGTTGGATCCTCCTCCTCTCCAACACTACCCTCTAGTCCCCCTTTTTATAAAGGTGGACTACCACCCCAGTTTGCCAATCCAGAGGTATGGCCCCCAATGATCATGCAATGTTGCAGAGATGTGTCAACCAAGACAGTCCTACAACATCCAGAGCCCTGAGATATTCAGGGTGGATCTCATCCACCCCTGGAGCCCGACCATCGAAGAGCTTTTTGACCTCAGGTCCAGTTATATGTGGGCACTGTTTGTAAAGAAAATTGACAGTTTAAATTGAAAACCATGATTCTAGAGAAATAAGAAACAAGGTTGAATGGTAGCAAACATCCCCACCCAAAACCCCAGGGTCTTCCTCCTCCTGGTGGGATTGAGGAGGTCCTCAAAGTTTTCCTTAAACCTCCCGATGACATCCCCAGTTGAAGTGAGCAGCTCCCCACTTCCACTGTAAACAATATTTGTGGAGAACTGCTTCCACCTCCTGAGGCATTGGATGGTGGTCCGGAACCTTTATGAGGCCAGTCGACAATTACTTTCCAGGCCCTTACCAAACTCCTCCCATGCTCGAGATTTTGCTTCGGTGACACCTTGGGCTGCAGCACGTTTGACCTGCCAGTATCTGTCTACTGTCTCAGGAGTCCCACAGACCGATAAGACCTGCTAGGTTTCTTTTTTCAGCTGGACAACCCCCTTCACCATAGGTGTGCACCACTGGGTTCGGGGGTTAGTGCCACGACAAGCACAGATGACCTTCCAGCCACAGTTATGGACTGTTGCCTCAACAATGGAGGCACAATACTTGGCCCATTTGAATTCCATGTCCCCCAACTCCGTCGAGATGTTGTGGTAGCTCTTCCAGAGGTGGCAGTTAAAGGCCCCTTTGATCGGAAATGCCGCCAATTGTTCCTAGGAGACCCTAACTACACCCTGGGCCTGTCAGGTCTGGAGGGTGGCCTCTCCTGCCATTGGAGCCACATTGAGGCCATCCGGTGACATGATTACAAAATCGATCATCTTACTACGGCCGAGGGTGTCCTATTGTCAAGTGTACTTATGGACACCCTTAAGTTCATATGGACATGGTGTTCTTGATGGACAAATCATGAAGAGCACAAAAGTCCAATAATGAAACATCATTCAAGTTCAGACTGGAGAGGCCATACCTGCCAATCATCCCCTTCCAAGTCACACTATCGTTGCCCACATAGGCAGTGAAGTCTCTCAGGACAATGGAGTCCCCAGGGTGAGCATTTTCCAACACACCTCCTGAAGACTAAAAGAACAGTGGGTACTCTGGACTGTCATTTGGTGCATAAGCACAAACAACAGTCAGGACCCACCCTGAAGGTGGAGGAAAGCTGCCCTTTTGTCAACCCAAAATGTGGGCACAAGAATGCCTACACCGACTCGCCGCCTCTGCCCATGAGTAACTCCATAATGGAATACGGTCTAGCCCCTCTCGAGATGGGTGGTTCCAGAGCACAAGCCATGTGTTGAGGTGAGTCTGACTATATCTAGTCAGTATCTCTCCACCTCACGCACCAGCTCCGGCTCCTTCCCCAGCATTCCATGTCCCAAGAGTCAGAGTAAGTAGCTGAGGATCACTCCAACAGAACTCATTGCCTTCGGCTGCCACCCAGCTCACGAGGCACCCAACCCCATACGACTCCCACAGATGGTGGGTCTATGGGAGGGCAGACTCATGTCTCCTTTTCAGGCAGGGCCTGGCTGGGATCCATAGGCAGAAGCCTGACCACCAGGTGCTCGTCCTCGAGCCCCATGCCCAGGCCTGGCTTCGGAGGGGGGGTCCCCGGTGACCCATGTCCACGCAAGGGAAACCATGACCTTACATGTTTCTCCATAGAGGTCTTTTGAACCGCGCTGTCTGGACCTTCATCTCAAATTTAAAATCAACATATTTTTTTCTTAAAATGATACATTTTCTCAGTTTAAACTTTTGACCCTGTCATCTATGTTCTATTCAGAATAAAATATTGAAATTTGGCACTTTCACATCATTGCATTTAGTTTTTATTCACAATTTGTATAATGTGCCAACGTTTTTAGAATTCGGTTTGTGTTATGTGCCTGTGCTTGAATAAGTATTATGTGCCTGCGCTTGAATAAGGATAATGTGCCTGCGCTTGAGTAAGCATTATGTGCCTGTGCTTAAGAACAGACACATATTACAATTCATCTACAAAATGGTTCTCTTTATTTTTCTTCTTTTCCTTTTTCTGTTACATTTAAGGCTGCACAAAAGGCATAGTGCACCCAAACAATGTATATTACTTATATATTTCCGTTTCACGTTATCATAGAGAGACTAGAGTGGGTGATGTCCTCAGCAGAGTATGATAAAAGTTTTTTTTTTACTTAACTTTCGAGTCAGCACCACTTATAGAAGTTAAATAGTGACCTTCTGACTGACCGCTGTACGTACCATAAATTTCTCCATAGAAGTCAATACCAAAATTTGGTGTTTGAAATCATTTAAAATCATTATGATGTGATATAGGGATCCCTCGCTACTTCATGCTTCAATTCATGTGGCTTCAGTGCATTGCGTTTTTTTTATTTTTTTATTTCATCGAATTAAAAAAAATAAGGAAATTAAAGAAGAATAGGGGAAAACGTTAAGGAAAATGCCTTATGCAAAAATGTCAATTGTGCAAAAAAACAAAAAACAAACCCTAAACCAACACAAAACAAAAAACAACTCAAAATCTCCCATCAAAACTAGTTACATTTTGTGAGGCGCGTGCACGTGCATCTGCATGTGTGTGTATTTATATTGTATTTACATCTTATGCATTATTTTTTAATGTTTAATTGTTATTATAAGCATTTATAGCATAGAATATGTTTTTATTGATATTATATACACATATACATGTACGTATACATCAGTCAGGAAGGGGTTGGGGCGGGGGAATCCTGCTTTGTGGATTTTGATGGTCGCGTGGGGATCTCAGTTCCAATTAACCAAGGAAAGTGAGGGATCCCTGTATTTACATTTTGAGTTTTTCAATGCTTTTCACAGGACATAAAAATTATTTATATCACTGCGTTCACCAAATTCTTGGCTCTCAAACACTATCAGCCTTATTGTGATGGGAACTTTTCCAAATCAGAAGTTCCAAAGCAAGATGTGCACCATATACATACATATTCGGTTGAAAAGGCAGCGTAACCGTCCGTAACTGCCAGCTTAATCACTATGGCAACAATCAGCTGTGTTGTGCACCTTATACACACCTGCAGTTTGTCTAAACACAAAAAAAAACCCCGAGTCTCACACACACACACACACACACACACACACACACACACACACACACACACACACACAACCTGCTTGTTTGACTCCAGATGGCATATGTAATCTCAATAAATATGTAAATATGTATAGATAATACATGTATCTAAATATGTATAGAGCTGGGCTATTCAATTTGTTTTTATTTTACATTTATTTACATTTATTATCTACAAAATGAATTTTCTGGCAGCAGTTACAGGCACCTCTCAAACTTTCTTTCGGAAGTTTTCTAGTTTCATTTTTTTCAAGCTTCAAATAACAAAGGCTTAAACACAGTATCTGAAGTACGATTTTATGAGACAAATTTTTGCACTAATTTAAGTCTTTAATTTTATGATAGGTGACACATTCATTTATTAAGCCGCTTATAAGCCGTCAGATCGCCAGACCATTGCAGGGCCAACACTCACACAACCATTAACACACACTCACACCTAATGGAGATTTGAAATGCTAAGTGAAACAGGATAAGGATATTTTCATTCCATTTTTTTTTGTTCATGTCTCTTTGTGCATCACTCTTTAAGACACACTGTGAAAAATAATTTTATTTAATGTTAAATTTTCTGAGAGAGCTGGAATTATGAAAATTGCAGTTGTTTCTTATTCACTTGACATTTCCTGTTCAAAAAGGTGCGAGTGTCCAGGTTGTCGCCTGGGTTTAAACGTGATTGGACTGCACATGTTCAGCACAATGATGTGTTGATTTGCTGGTGATTGCTCTATTGTTTTTGGATATGCTGAGGCACAGCTGAATTGCTGTTTCTTGCGGTCTGTAGTGCTGACTAATGTGGCTGAAATGCTCATGTTGGACCACATGTAATTTACTTAATTAGTGCATGGGGCTGGCAGCTTAATATTCTCATTATCCATGATTACTGACACCCTCATTATTTTTCTCACTGGGAGGAGAATGGAAATGGAAATTTCTTGTTATTGTTCATTCAGAGGTAATGGCTTGGTGGTAAAAAGTGATGGATCACTGATCCTAAGGTTGGGGGTTCAAGCCCCACTCTCCACAGGTTATCACTGTCCCCCCAGTGCAGCTAACTGGGTTAAGCCATGTCTCTCACTGTCTATGGTGTGAGGCATGTAAAATAATTATTACTGACTTTTGACAAGAGTAGCTGCATAGCTGTCAGCGTGTTTCCACCCTGTGGTGGCCTGACCCTGACAAGCTGTCCAGGAGGCCCTCGCCCTGAGACGGCTGGGATGGGCGCCAGTTTCCCCACGACTCTAATCAGGATTAAGCGGTTGCAGAAAATGAATGAATGAATGTACATTCAGAGAAACATTAGCATGACGCATTGTTGAAGAATGGGGATTGGTTGATCCCTGAACAGATTTCTTTCTTTCTTTTGTGGTGAAGTTCATGTACTGTAAAAGAACCATTGCTGACTTTCGTAAAGAGTAACTGCAAAGCCGTCAGTGGGTTTCTGTCCCTTGCTAAAGGGTTGTGTCAGGAAGGGCATCCGAAGTAAAAACCTATGCCGAATCAAACATGCAAATCAGTGACCCCTGAAAAAGGGAAAAAGCCGAGAGGAAAAGAAGAAGAGTCTAATAATAATAATAATAATAATAATAATAATAATAATAATAATAATAATTATTATTATTATATAATATTATATGATTAATACTACTACTACTACTACTACTACTAATGATTATTATTATTAGTAGTAGTAGTATTAATTATATTATATAATTATATATTATTATTATTATTGTAATATATAATTGTAATATATAATTATTATTATATATTATTAATATAATAATATCTGTAATTACTTTTAAAACTGAATTAAGGCACACGGATCACAGAATTTGGGTCTTTTAAACCTACAGACAGGAATATTGAGATGAAAAAAAATGGAGGAACATCAAACAGACAAGTAAGATCAGAACTAAAGATGACGGTCTGCTCCTGAGACATCTGACCTCCTCCTGCCCAGGCCTTGTGTGCGCGACAGCACACAATCCACGTAGCTTTCCCAGAAGGTCTAAACATTCAAAGTTGAGATTCATGAACAGCTCCTGGTGACGAGGCTGCAGGGACATGTTTAAGCGCGTCATAACGTCCCAGAGCACCGCCACGCTGGCGGCCTCGCGCATCTTCCACGCCTTAATTAGTGCGAGCGACGCCACGTCCCAGCACTCAGTGTTAATCGCAGCCAGACCGCCCGGAGTCGCGCTCTTGATTCCGAGCAGCGCCTCGACGCTCAGCATCGCCCACAGAGAGAGGCTATCAGAGGCTGAAGCAAGCACGAGCACACACACACACACACACACACACACACACACACACACACACACACACAGAGGCATGCAGTTTCAGAGTTTTCATAGCTTTCATTAAAAATGTGATAATTGAGCACAATAAGGTTAATCCGAAAGTCCAATATCATAGATTGCCTATAATAAAAATAAAAATAATGTAGAATTTCAGGTAGGATCAGATATACTATAAAATTAAAATATTCTACTTGTATTCCGATAAAGAGCAAAATTCCACACAACTTTCTGTTTTCATCCATATCCAGTTTTACATTTACAGCATGTGGGAGATGTTCTTATCCAGAGCAATTTGCAATCATCATTTTTATACACCTGAGCAGTTAAAGGTTAAGGGCCCTGCTCCAGGGCCCAACAGTTGTGATACTGTGGCTTGAACTGCTACCTTCGAATCAGAAACTCATCACATTAACCACTAAGCCATCATTGCCTTCTGGTGTGCCCTTCCCAGAACACCGGAATCAAGAATAAACTGGTTTTGCGCGTGTGTGTGTGTGTGTGTGTGTGTGTGTGTGTGTGTGTGTGTGTGTGTGTGTGTGTGTGTTTATCCTCCCTATAACCCTAGGATTTAGCAACTGAATGAGTGTGAAAAGTTCATCCCATTCATCAATTTATGGTATATTTGTTGGACAGGATGAACTTTTCATACTCATTTACTCATTCAGTTGCTTAACCTTAGGGTTGCAGGGAAGCTGAAGCCTATCTCAGCCAACATTGGGGGAAGGCAGAGAACACCCTGAACAGCTCATCAGAAGCAGGGCGAGCACACACAACCATTTACACACACACACACACACACACACACACACACACACACACACACACACACACACACACCTTGGGTAATTTAGAGTAGCCAATTAGCCTAATGTGCATGTCTTTGAACTGTGGGGGAAAAAACTGGAGTACTGGGAGTACTATACCTGGGGCAAACTTACGCAAGCACGGGGAGAACATGCAGCCTCCATACAGACACACCATTTCCAAACTTGAGACTCAAAGCCAGGGTCTCCTTGCGGTGAATGGGATGCCTTGTCATGATATTTAGGAATAGGCCATTAAGAATGTATTATTGTTGGGGTGTGGATATAGCATGATGCATGATGACATAGTGGTTAGCACATCAGCCTTACAGCAAGACGGTCTTGGTTTTGAATCCCGGACTCAGACTTTTTTTTGTGTTGCGTCTGCATGTGCTTGTGTGGGTTTCTTCCCATGGTCCAAATACATGCACATCAATCCCGTGAGTGTGAATAATTTTGGCATGCTTATTTGTGTGGTGGTGCTAGCTGTGGTAATGGTGGTACTGGTGGTGGTGGTGGTGGGGTTTGGCCCCGCAATGGTCGGGAGACTTGTTCCAGGTGTACTGCACATTTCCAATAATTAAACAAATTGTTCACAACAAATCACTTGTCAAACACATCAATTATTCGACTGGAACACATTTTATTTACCATTTGAGTTTATCTCTGCCATTGACAGACAGATTATCTATAATATCAGCACAGTAACTACAGCATGCATGACTTCAAAGCGTACTTAAGATACAGTGTCTATCAGGCAAGAAAAAGAAAGAGTACAATGACATGAAAATCAACGCTCATACAAATAATTTTTAAGTATTAAATGTATATGGTGTGAATAATATTGACAATAACAAATACTTTGTTGAAATATATTGTGCTATTTATTTATTACAGATCACTTTGTGTCAAAGTTCACCAAAGACATTTATTTTGAGACCCTTTCAAACATTTTTTTTTTACTAGTGGCACAAACTGACTGTTCTGATTTTATTAGTAAAGAAAAGACAAAGACCAAAACTTATGTTATATGATTTGCATCACTGACAACTCAAACATATTACAAAATTATTTTCATCACTGGACTGTTGCATAACATTTTTCTTTTGATATGGATCATACCATGTTTTCTTCATCCTCTTTCACTATAAGTTTCCTGGCTTCTCTCCCTCTCAGTGATTAAATATATGATTAAGAAGCTTACATAAATACATATTGTTTGTTTATTGGTGTGCCTTAGAATGAGTCGTGAGCAAGTCTTCAATAATGATTTAAGTACCAGAGGTGTGAGAAAATATATACAAACTGCACTGCCAAAAAAGGTAGTACCTGGATCTAAAATGAGAAAATAGGCAGGAGCCTCTGACTGGATAATTACTGAAATGATTAAGATATTTCCATATCTCACCTATGGTCATGAATTTTGAGTAGTGACCGGAAGAACAAGATCATGGATACAAATGGCTGAAATGAACTTCGATCGCATGGTGGCAGGGCTCTCCTTTAGAGATAGGGTGAGAAGCTTGGCCATCTGGAAGAAGCTCGGAGTAGAACCACTGCTCCTCTGTATTGAGAAGAGCCGGCTGAGGTGGCTTGGGTATCTGGTACAGTATTGGTATTGGGTATGCCTCCTGAATGTTTCAGTGGTGTGGTGTTTCGCGCATGTTCATCTGCAAAGAGAGCCCTGGGTCGATCTAAAACACGTTGGAGGGACTATATCTCTTAGCTGGTCTGGGAATACCTGGAAGTTGCTGAGACAAGGGATGTCTGGAACTCGCTGCTTAGGCAGCTGCTCCCACAACCTGACCCCGGATTAAGCGGAAGAAGATGGTGATAGTACCAAACTGTCAAGTGCACACAAGAAATGTGATCAGAAATAAATCTTGACTGACTATGATCAGAGACCATACACACACATGGGGAAGTTGAATTATGACAACTATGGCCAGTAGAATTATTAAGACTTCATACTTTACACATACTAACATAAGTTATGTTGCCGTAATTATAATATTAATCGATGCGGCATACAATTTATGCCTACTGTGCAACCGATGAATTTTGACCAATTTACTGGTTTTCTCTCAGTAGTTTGTAATCTATTATAATCTATTTATCACGAGCTTTCCTGATTTTGTCTCCATAGGCTGTCTCTTACTCACTCACTGAACTGCTTAATCCTACTACTAGGATAACTGGGAGACTGGAGCCTTTCTCAGCCAACACTGGATGGAAGCAGAGTACACCCTGAACAGTTTACCAGAAGGGGAAATACATATGCAAATGTTTGATTTTTGGAAAATTACGGTCTTTATTACGGTATTTTGGAGACAAAGAAATTCATATGGCACATGATTTATATAGACTCCATTACTTTTTGATGATATGACGTCCGTATTGTAATACAATACGGAAGAAGAAGAAGAAGAAGTTACCGGAAATTCATCTCTCGGAACTATATTTTGGGAGTTTGCTTCCACCCGTCCACCATTTTTTGAAGCAACACTAATCTCAGTTCGACAGTTAAAGTGGTCCGGAGTAGACTTGTTTGCCAGTATGTATAGCAACTCAACGGGGTTTTTCATGAAAGCCACGATGATGAAACGAAATTCATAGTGAAAATGAAAAAGACCTTTCGAGATAAGACAAGGTTTCCCATAATCACGCTTCATCAAGAAAAAGACGCTTCATAAAATACACTCTGGATATTCTCAAACAAACAAAACCATGAATAGATTTTGTGAAAAATATGTGAATTGATTACAACACGCCTGTTATTTAGTACAAAGTACTGTAGGAAGTATAAAGTAAGATAAAATAACTGCTTTTAAATGTTAGGTTGCACTTTTATGTATTATTAGACCTTAACTTAAATGAAAAAGAAAATGAAAAACTTATTTATGCTTCTCTTATTTCGTTGGAAAATACATGATTTGGCAACATTGTGCAAGAGGCTGATCGAGTAGTGATTGACGCAAATTTCAACAAATAAAAAGAGCTTTGGTGCCAATCACAATCAAAGCAGAACGTTGTCTATTTCCGTTATGCTGTTGTTGTTGGTTGCTATTTCGCAGTACACATGGCTGCTGCAGGTCAAGTATAAGGAGGTTATCTATGCATCTCTGTGTGAATGTTTAGGGTTTTGCTACATTCATTAGGAACCTCAACATGGTCTGGATGAGCAGAGTGTGTTTCCGAAAGGTTAGTAACCACATTCATAAACTCATTTCATTATTTATGTTTACAGAACCTCGTGGCTATAATGAGATGACAAGATGAAGTTTCATCATAAACATTTGTTCTTAAGTGTAAATTATACTAAGAGGTTGCACTGCTTTAATCAGGAGGAGCACTAAAGACCTGTATGATATTAAAACACAGTACTGCAGGAATAAATAAATATAATTCAGCCGTGGGGGGGGGGGGGGGGGTCATCTCAATATACCGGATCGGTCGAGGACCGCCATCAGTGCTGTCAACCAACAGGGTGCTGATGGAAATTGGACTACTGTTGGTCGAAGAAGGAGAGGCGGGAGGTGTGTCTGTTGCCAAAGAGAGAAGAGGAAAGGCATGAGTCTAGGACTGAAAGTAGGGACTTTGAATGTTGGAATTATGGCAGGAAAAGGTAGAGAGCTGGCTGACATGATGCAGAGGAGGAAGGTGGACATACTGTGTGTTTGACTTATAAAAGTGGAGGTAGGAGCACACAGGTAGACGACATCTTGTGCAGGCGATGTAATTTTAAAGGAAGTCAGTGACTGCAAAGTAGTAGTGGGTGCGTTGCCAAACAACATAGGATGGTGGTGTGCAGGATGATGCTGATGGTGAGGAAGGTGAAGAAGGCAAAGGCAGAGCAGAAGACAAAGTGGTGGAAGCTGAAAAAGGAAGAGTGTCGGGTTGTCTTCAAGGAGGAGTTGAAACAGGCTTTGGGTAGTCAGGAAGTGCTTCCAGATAACTGGACAACTACAGCTAATGTGATCAGGGAGACAGGTAGGAGAATACTTAGTGTGTCATCTGGAAGGAAAGTAGATAAGGAGACTTGGTGGTGGAATGAGGAAGTGCAGGAGTATGTACAAAGGAAGAGGTTAGCTAAAAAGAAGTGTGACATTGAGAAAACCGAAGAGAGTAAACAGGAGTACAGGGCGACTAAGCGTAAGGCAAAGGTAGCAGTGTCAAAGGCCAAACAGAGCACGTATGATGACTTGTATGCTCGGTTGGAAAGTAAAGAGGGAGAAAATGATTTATACAGGTTGGCACAGCAGAGAAATAGAGATGGGAAGGACGTGCAGCAAGTTAGATTGATAAAGGACAGAGAGGGAAATGTATTGACTGATGACAGAAGTGTGCTGGGAAGATGGAAAGAGTACTTTGAAGAGCTGATGAATGAGGAAAATGAGAGAGAAAAAAGAGTAGAAGAGGTGACTGTTGAGGATCAGGAAGTAGCAAAGATTAGTAAGGGTGAAGTGAGGAGGGCATGGAAGAGGATGAAGAATGGAAAGGCAGTTGGTCCTGATGACATACCGGTGGAGGTATGGAAGTGTCTAGGAGAGGTAGCAGTAGATTTTCTGACAAGAACATTCCACAAGGTACTAGAGAGTGAGAGGATGCCAGAGGAATGGAGGAGAAGTGTGCTGGTGCCCATTTTTAAGAACAAGGGACATGTGCAGAGTTGTGGCAACTACAGAGGGATAAAGTTGATGAGCCATATGATGACGTTATGGGAAAGAATAGTGGAAGCTAGACTAAGGGCAGAGGTCAGCATTTGTGAACAATAGTTTGGTTTCATGCCAAGAAAGAGCACCACAGATGCAGTGTTTGCCTTGAGGATGTTAATGGAGAAGTACAGAGAAGGTCAGAAGGAGCTGCATTGTGCCTTTGTGGATCTGGAGAAAGCATATCACAGGGTGCCGAGAGAAGAACTATGGTATTGCATGAGGAAGTCTGGAGTGGCAGAGAAGCATGTTAGAGTGGTGCAGGACATGTATGAGAGATGTAAGACAGTGGTGAGGTGTGCTTTCGGTGTGACAGAAGAGTTCAAGGTGGAGGTGGGACTGCATCAAGGGTCAGCTCTCAGCCCCTTCTTGTTTGCTATGGTGATGGACAGGCTGACAGACGAGGTTAGACAAGATTCCCCATGGACTATGATGTTTGCAGATGACATTGTGATCTGTAGTGAGAGCAGAGAACAAGTGCAGGAAGAGAGGTGGAGGTATGCCCTGGAAAGGAGGGGAATGAAGATTAGCCTCAGTAAGACAGAATACATGTCCATGAATGACAAGGACCCAAGAGGAACGGTGAGGTTACAGGGAGCAGAGATAAGAAAGGTGGAGTATTTTAAGTACTTAGGCTCAACAATCCAGAGCAATGGAGAGTGTGGAAAAGAGGTGAAGAAGCGTGTGCAGGCAGGTTGGAATGGTTGGAGAAAAGTGTCCGGTGTGCTGTGTGATAGGAGTGTATCGGCAAGAATGAAAGGAAAAGTGTACAAGACGGTGTTGAGGCCAACAATGTTGTATGGTTTAGAAACAGTGGCCCTGGGGAAAAGACAGGAAGCAGAGCTGGAGGTAGCAGAGATGAAAATGTTGAGATTCTCTCTGGGAGTAACGAGGATGGATAGGATCAGAAATGAGTCCATCAGAGGGACCTATGTAATATGTTTTGGAGACAAAGTCAGAGAGGCTAGATTGAAATGGTTTGGGCATGTAAAGAGGAGGGATAGTGAGTATATTGGCAGTAGGGTGCTGAGGTTGGAACTACCAGGCAGAAGGCCTAGAGGAAGACCAAAGAAGAGATTTATGGATGTGGTGAAGGAAGACATGAAGGTCGTTGGAGTAAGAGAGGAAGATGCAGAGGACAGGGTGAAATGGAGGCGGATGATTTGCTGTGGTGACCCCTGAAGGGAACAGCCGAAAGGAAAAGAAAGCCTGGCAGCGTAGAGCGTAGGATAGTTGTGGCAGCACAGCATTCCAGCATCTCACACACACAGTATTCTAGGACTCTACAATCCTTTCTGGAATCTGCTGTTCTGAAACCAAAACCCATTCACCTTTCACAATTTATTACATGAGATGCTTCAGCATATGACCTGACTGCGTTTCATTTTTTTTCCTGACTGCAGTACGGCAACTTTGTGGATAACCTGCGGCTGTATGTAAGAGGTGGAAGTGGTGGTATGGGCTTACCCCGAATGGGAGGACAAGGTGGAAAGGGAGGAGATGTATGGATGGTGGCTAAAAAAGACCTTACTCTGAAACGTATCAAAGACAGATTTCCAGATAAGCGCTTCATTGCCGGTGTGGGCTGCAACAGCAGGTGTGTGTCAATTCTTATGCTTCATATTAAATTCTGACACATTTGTTGTATGTTTTATCATTCTTTTTGTAATGGGTGCAGTTTGGCTTGCATCACTTCCTCTTAACAACGGCCACCAGCATATAACTTAGTGAAAACAAATGACCCATCAGTATCATGTCTTAGCTCATTGTGCCAACAAGTACCTCTTGCAAATTGTCTGAATTATTTGTCATGGCCTATGACTACACAGACAAGCTTGACGAGTCAGCCAGGTGAAATGAGAAGTTGATAGCAAGTGGACTGACTGAGTGTCCATACAGACTATCAACTGGAAAATAGGTGAATGACCCCATCAGATGGCCAGATATGTAGTAGTCTGATGTTAGTATGAGTCAAAATGTTGTACCAGTATCAAGCTGAGTTGCCTACAAAGGCTTTTGGAAGATGTAGGTCGAAATTAGCAATTTATTTAATTTACGTAATTTAATAACAATTTTATAGACAAATAATGCTACTGTAGTCGACGTGATAAGCGCCCAGGGCGCTTAAAAATTGGAGTGGGTGGGCACTTATTAAAATGATTACGAGCTGAGTGGAACGGTAAGTACTTATTACCATAGACCTGGAAAACATGAATAATAACAGAACAATAAAAGAGTTTTACTGGTATTTGTGTTATTCATTTTTTGGTATCAACCAAATTACTTGCATAAAAGCTGAAAATAAACAGAAAACAGCTTAATTAAAACAAATTAAAGACCATTTAATTTTCCCTCCCGGTGATGTTCCTTTATTTTCCCCAGATGTAAAATCGAGCTAATCAACATGAATGTCAACTTTAGCACATGGTACGTTGAACCAATCAACACAAAGATCAAGTTTAGCACATGGCATGTTGAAAAGCACATGGCCAGGAACGTGCTTAAATTTATGAAGTTCGTGAGCAGGACAATTGGGTGAAAAATACTCGTCATCACTTTCTGATAAGTCCATATCCGGCTCATCGCTCCATTCATTCAGAGCATCCCATAGTTTTGCTGTAGCAGTTTCTAATGGTTCATTGGTTGTTGGACATTTACCAAGAGAACACAGCAAAATATTTTCCTGTTTTTTAAAGCACTGTGGAAGAATCAAATATGTTGTTACTGATGAACATTATAGACATTCCCCAGTGGCAGGGGGTCTTGAAATACTGTGTAAACTCACTTTTGCAGGCAGTAAACGCATTATTTTACCGTTACAGAGACTGATTGAATAAAATCAGTAAGTTTGATCTACCATTTTGCTCCCAGTACACATGTGCGGTTATTAGATGTAAGATAAAAAACACTGGGGGAAAAGGGGGTTGGAGCAGAGGGCTTATTACGTCGAATACGGTATTTATAGTCGCACACAGGGCACTGGGGGGTAATTATTTTTTTTTCTTTCTAGAGGGGGTGGGACAGAAAATGCACTGTGCTAATTTAAAAATATTATTTAAAAAATCCTTTGAGGGCAAAATCCGCAAATATATGGGGCCGCAAATGGTGAACCACAAATCGGCGGGGCTTACTGTAATATATAATATATTATTATAATGATGTAAACCTTATTTTATTTTATTTTTTCAAATATTTTTTGAAAACCGACATATAGTCGAGAATGACTTAAGTCGAGGTATACCTTTCTTATTATAATATTATCAAATATTTGATGGAACCAGTAAAACAAAAACAATCTTTTGTTTACTCTCTTTCATTGAGGGTTTTTTCATAGTAATGTATGGTGCAATAGTGTTTATTTGGCTAAGCTGGTTATTCGTGTTCTTTTCCAGATGGGGTCGATTCATTTTGCTTTATCAAAACGTATGTGTGCCGGTTTCTTCTCACGGTCCAAAAACATGCACAGTAGGTTAATAAGCTGATCCAAATTTCCGCTGAGTGTGAGCATGAGTATGAATGGTTGTGGGTATTGACCATGTGATGGCCTGGCAAGCTGTCCATTGTGTATCCTGCCCTTGCTCAGAGACAGCTGAAATATACGCCAGGTTCCCCACGACCCTAATTAGGAAAATTAATAAATGAAAAAAGTTTGCATGATTAATCTTAATGATTAAATATTTCACTAAATATATCCCTAATCTCACAGAATAATAAATTGATTAATCTGAATATTTATTTTAGTGATGAAAAAAAGCCATTATGTGCATTAATATAAATTGTTGTCTTGTTTTTCAGTATCCGTGCACTAAAAGGGGCAAAAGGGAAGGATGTGGAAATCTTTGCCCCCGTTGGTATCTGTGTGACCACAGATGATGGGAGGATTTTAGGTAACATCAATTGCAAAATTACTTTATTACCAAGAACGTACAGCACTCTGGGCTGTAGAGTTGTGTTATGACTAAATTTTTGTGAACAATATAAAAACAGTGTTCATTACAGATCAAAATTTTATGGGGACAAATTGGCCCCTAGAGAATAAAAACCTGGGGACATTGGCAAAAACTAGGGGTCATAATAACGGGTCAAATTATTATATATTACATTATCCCAATAAACTAATTCAGCTATTTTCTGACAGCTCACTGGTAAAAACTGGACCTAAATTAATAAATACTCCAATGTAATGTATAATAATATTTCACATGATGTATCCCATACTACTCTATAAATTTAGTGGTAAAGCAAGTTTATTGCTTTGAAGGTTTAATTTTTTTATTTTAGCAGATTAAAGGTAACAACACTTCAAGTTAAAAAGTGAGACAAACTGTTTTTAACACTGTCTGTATTTTAATTTACATCAGGCACATAGCAGCGTTAAACAAAACCAACATTTAAAAATACTTGGAAGTTGACAAACTACAACACAAACTGTTTTTAACTGACAGTAACAGACTTCCAATATTATAATTCAAAGTTTCTGCTATGCTTTCAGGCTGTTGACAGTATTTTCACCTTATTTGCTACAAAAAATATCCGTCTTTCTTTCCCTTCCAAACCTTCAGTGCTAACGTTAGCGATTGCAGCCTCAATACGACTAGCAGTAGCAGTGCTAGCACTACAAGCGGCCACCCCACTGTCACTAGCTGTAGCAATGCAACTAGTATTATCAGCGATATCACCGGAATTAGATAAATTTGACACTTGGTTACTAGCACCCCACATTGTTAATAAATTTCCTGTTTTGAGCAATGCTTTTTCGCTTTGGACGCCATTTCATGTTTCTATAGTAAACATCTGGGGCTGGGTTCGTTTTCACGGGTCGCGAACAAGGGTAATGTGGGTAAGCACCGGGGCATGCGCATTATATACATGTGTGTTAATTTGGAGCAAAGCCAACGCTGTAAAAGTACATTCTGCACTCGTGTGCCCAAAACGAATGAAGTGCATTGCATTATGTTTGCAAAGGAATAGCAGTTGTGATTTGTCTGCTCGGGAGCCACTGGCCAATCACGTGCTATCTTTCATATTACCATCGCTAAGTGCAAATGTCTTCACTGGCATGATTTATTTAGCATTTCTTTGAACGATAAAAACTTTTAAAGTTAAACAATATAATAAACTAGATTTTCCCGGACATTTTCTATGTGCCCGGCTGATGCACGGACATGTAGTTCAATGGGGACATAGGCACAATTAATGCGCCATTGGTGCAATGGTGCAGCTTATAATGATCACTGTAAAAAGATAAGTGTTTTTGAGTCCTGTTTAATTACATTGTTATCTATAGCTCGGGAACATGGAAAGCAAACTAACACAAAATCTGTATACAGTGTTAAGATCCGTTGAATGTGGAAGAAGACGACTGGAGACTGGTTTTGAGTTGAATATGAGAAGCTTTATTGCGTCGTCTGCAGAGGACGGAGACCCAACAAACATGCATAAAAGACACGCTCGTTAAGGTCTGAGGTCTCCCTCGCAGGGGGGTGCTTTTAAGGGCTGCAGAGCAGGTTCCTCCTTCCGGGTTTGTGACTGGGTCTTTGATGCGTTGTTATCTCAACAGGATGCGATAAATCTGGGCTCTTTTCGGGAGCATCACAATCCCCAAACACCCCCCACCTCCTGACCTCGAAGTAATCTACAGCTAGAAACTGTTGAGTCTGTTGAAGGTCACACTAACAGTGAAAGGCTCTGTGTGTCACGGGTACCCAGCATGCACTTCTGTTTAAGTATACACTTTTACAACAGACATGAAGAATGGCCCCTTAAGCATTCCATTTGATTATTCTCAACAAACATTTAAGTATAGCAAAACATAGAAAAATAAAGCACCATTATACAGTTATATAAAACAGTATGTGCACCAGAGAACATGATTATGTGATACACCTTTACAATTCCCCCTTTTGATCTCCTTTAGGAGATCAACCATTCAGAATAAAAATAGAACAGCAGAGAAAACGTACACAAGCAATAGAAAGGCTATATAAAAGACAATTATGAAATCCGTAAAGATCTAAGCAAATATGATATCTATAAAAACTCTAACCGCATGCAAAATTGCCCATAGTAAAATCTAATCAGAACTGGGGTCTAAGTGCGACTTCATCCACCAGAGACCTCGGCGAAAGGAGAGCTTCCGACTCGGCCAACAACTGAGGAAATTGATATGGAGGGGGAGAAAAAGGGCCCCCTTTTTCCAGAGTAAAAGAGATGCACCTAATACATAGGGAACTAATGCAGGGGATGCAACAGCACCCACATAGGGCGAGGAGTCCGGCCACCGAGATGATGGATATCACAACTGAAACGATCAAACCTTTCCACTTACCGAAGTGTCTGTCCAGCCAACCAAGTATAACATTATCAACACCTGAGTGTTCCCTCTGCTCGGTGGCCAGAGTCCGCAGCCCATCCAAGGCCTTCGTGACAGACCCGTCTGGCGCGGTGTTATTGGGTATTAAGGTGCAGCACTCTTCCCCAAACATGGAGCAAACGCCACCGTGGGCACTAAGTAAAAAATCTATAGCCATGCGGTTTTGATATGTCATAAGTGAATTGGCCCTGAGCTCGGCTGCCAATCCTTCCACGGCATCCCTGGTGAGATTGGTCAAGCTTTGAACATTACATTTGAACATCTTGTTGATAGTGCACCACCAGCAAATGTAAGATTCAAACCCACCTGCAATCTGGTCTACTAATTTGTATTCGTCCGGTACGCCGCGAGGAACGCCGATTGCATCGATATAAGTGGGAGACCCTTGAAAGCCTTGCTTCCCAAGCGCGGGAATCGACCGGTGCGTGTGCTTAATGTCGAACGAGGAGATGGACTTTACACGTGTGCGTGAAAGGACACCTACTAGGTCGGATGCTGAGGCTGGTACAATAGTAATCCGAATAATCTGAATCGGGGAATCTTTTGAAAAATCATGAACCTTTACGCCGTCCATTTGAGGGGAAAGGGTCGCATTAATCGCTGGGTACTTGGGTGAATGTGATTTCAAAGTTGTGACTTTGAGAGGGTCCACCAGAGTAATTTTGATGAGGCCCAAGGGGTCGGATCCAGATATCGATACTCCTAGAGTGATGATGCATTTGCCCCCAATACAACCCCGGAGACCCCACTGATCCGCTCGTTCCCCGAGACAGGTGTACATGTTATTGATGGACAGGGAGATAGGATTCTGGCTTATGTGAAAGTCGCGCTGTCTTGTAACTCGTCCGCGTAATCTCTCGGCGGTATGGACTTCCGGTGTCCGTGCCCCGGTGTACGCTATAATGTTCCCCCAGAAAGGGCACCATCGGGCATGCGCCGCATAACTCAAGGCCGCACAGAGATAGATGTCGTATCCCTGCCACGTGGTGTTCTTACCTGCGCAGTTTATAACAGTACAAAGGTCAAAAGTAAATGTGGCTTTAGTGCCTTTGACGTACTTAATTTCTATACCCCCATATTTGACCAGGCACTTGTCCAGGCTGCGCGAAGTGAATCTAGTTAGTGTGACTAATCGTCGGCGTCTGCTGTGGGCTGTGGTGGTTATATCGTTCTGTGAGGGAGTAAGGGTCGGGTCAAGTACCCACAGGATGGGGAGCACCACCAACAAGGAGACTAAAAAAGAAATACACATGAGTGAACTCGAGGAGAGACCCCATCTGGCTTTACCTTCCATGTAGAAACTAGCAAGCTAAACCTTCAATATGACAGAGTAAATTCTTCACTGTATTTAAGGGAGGGTCACGCGCTGCACCTTAAAGAACTTATGACCTTCACTACTCTTTGTCACACAACTCGAAGCAAAAGCACATTACAATATAATTAAAAACAGTATAATTGGAATAACACTCCTCAAACTTGCGTTGGTAGCTTGGCACGCTACTTGTTGCAGGGGCGCGTTGTTTCTCCGCCTTGCCGTGAGGGTGAGGGTTAGACTACCTCACCCCCTTTTGCCACCCAGGGATTATTCTGCCCTGCGTTGTTGGTGGTCTTTTTCTTCGTCACCGGCCGGTAACGAGGTTGCTGTTTCACACAGGTCCCTGTGTGTGTTGACAAGTGATCTGTTGGGAGCTTCTGCCGCTGCGCACTGGCTCCAGTGATACCAGGTGTCGCCCTTGCTGTCCAGCCGGACGGCGTGCGAGGTGCGCTCTTTGATCTTGTAGGGTCCTGTCCACCTTGGCTCCGTCCATTTTCGCTTGAGGACTTTCAGGAGGACCCACTCTGTGTCTGAAAGGCCGCCGGTAGATGCCTGGTGCTGCTCCCTCACTTGATCTGAAAAGGCTGCAACGAGACTTTGCAATTCACGACAGTATTGTTTATGGGTTAGGTTTCGTGCATCAGTATCCAGTACTGTGTGTGGTCCAGGAAATGGTCTACCGGTCTGTAGTTCGTGTGGAGTCAAGTGTGTGCTGTTGCGAGCAGTTGGGATACCTTGGGCGTGAAGGGGATCCCTCTGTCCGAGTCTAGTCCCACCGGAATTCCATATCACGGGATAATTTCTTGTGTCAATTTCTGAACCACCACTCTAGCATTCTCATTGCTGCATGGGAAAGCTTCCACCCAGAGTGAGAATTTATCAACCATTACCAATAGATATTTGTATGGTCTCTGTCTTGGCATGTGGGTATAATCAATTTGCCATTCCTGGAATGGTGTATTTGGTTGTGGCAGATGTTGATGCACTGCCAGCGGCTTAGAAGAATTATTCTGTGTGCATGCTAAGCATCTGTCTACCTCTTGGTCAGCAGATAAGATGTACGCGCGAGTAAGAGCAAACAATTCTGCAGCTTGAGCAGACGTAAAGGGGAGTGAATGAGATTCGATCACTATATCTGAAAGGCGGCAGACGGCATATCCACAGTGAAAGGTACCGTCGACAGGTTTAGAGCATGATCCATCCACAAACAGACCTCACCTGTAGGTAAAGGTGTAGAACACAAATCAGACCTAATACTTCTAGCAACAACAATTTCTTGCAAACAGCCGTGAGGGCAGGGCTCACAGTCATTTTGAGTATTAAGCAGACGCTGTAAGGCATGAGCCACGGTATCAAGAGAAGAAGTAGATTTAATCGTGAGGTTATCAATGGCGCATAGAATTGACCTCGTATCCTGACCTGCGCTGTTATGACATGTGTTGTGTATTTAAATTTCGTAGGATCTGTTGGACCTGATGTTGTGAGTATAAAATCAAAGGGTGCGACAAGACGATCCTCTCGGCGTCTAAAACCATTAACGCACAGACAGCCACAGCACAAAGACACGCAGGTAAACCTTGAGCTACAGTGTCTAGTGTTTTGAAAGGAAAGCACAGGGCCTCATCCCCCCGCCATGCTCCTGAGCCAACACCCCAGAGGCAGTTCCCCCTTGGTGAGCAACGTAGAGGTGGAATGACAGTTCATAGTTCGGCAGGTCCAGAGCTGTAGCCGAGCAGAGGGCTGTTTTGAGGGCTGCAAAGGCATTTTGCATGTCCTCAGTCCATACGAGTGGTTGCTGGAGTGGGTCCGTGTGGTGTATTGCAGACCGGAGGCACTTGTCATAGAGAGAGCAGTCTGGGATCCACTGCCTGCAGTACTTGATCAACCCCAGGAAAGCAAGTAAGGCATGCTTGGTAGCTGGTCGCTGGGTGTCGATGTTGATCTTGACACGATCTTGGCTCAATTTCTTTGAGACCCGAGAGAGCTGAAGAACAGCGAGTGTGGCTTGAAAACAGATCACGGAGCTTGATGCCGAAGTCATCTGCATAGGAGTGGACACAGGAACCATCAGGGGGAACAAAGCACCCTAGTGCGTTCCGTACAACGGTGGCAAACGCCGCGGGAGAATCAATGAAACCCTGTGAGAGGTGTGTCCAGGTGTACTGCTGCTGCCCATGTGTAAATGCAAACAGAGGCCGAGTGTCTGGTTCTACAGGGACGCTTCGCCTCATAAGGAGTACAATTGACGCAGCCCACATCATTCTTATGTTCGACCCATAATGTCCTGGGCAGTTGATCCAGGGGCGAACACTGCTCTGCCACCTCACTCACTGCACATGCTGCGTTAACATTAAAAGGTAATACACAGGAGGTTATTGCAATCAAAAAAGAGGACAGAGATTCTGACGTGGAGATGATCATGCTCGAACCATGAAAAGAAATTTGTAAACCGAGGAGACTCATAAGATCATGACCGGGTAAATTAAACGGACATTCCTGCATATACACAAAAATAAGTGATTTATAATGCATCGAGAGCGGGGTCGTCAGGACAACGCAGAGGAAGTGGGGGTGTAAGCTGTGACGAGAAAGTAACCCCATCAATACCCACAAAGCTAGTTGACCGAGAGGAGAGAGCACCTGAGTATTCCCTCCCAAATCATTCTATGGGCCGAAGTCAAATATCTGGCATCAAATGTCCCTCGGCGGGGATAGCTTGGAATCTGAGGGAGCCCTTCAGTCCATCCAGCTGCATTTTACTCTTTCTTGTGCTGCACCATGCAGACCATTTTTCCGGTGTATTGCAAATGTTTGGCCCCCTGTTGGCCTGTCATCCACTTGTAATCGGAATGCTTTCTTTTTCTGTATTATTTTTACAGTTCCGTCTAATAGCTCCCTGTAATTCTATTAATCTTGTTACCTTTAACTGTCCGTTGAATCCATACTTACTAACCCATAAATCTAAATATTTATTTCTATCAGGTGCCTGTTTTTCTACTGCTTTCCAATCTTCACATTATAATTCATCTCTAGGTTTACTGTTTTTACCCCCCATTTTAACCCAATTTGGACCAGTGGTTTGTTGCACCTAGGGTGTCCTAACACTGGTTTATCTTTTCCTATGGGACAAAGATTAATTATTTCTGTGGTAACCCTCAAGCTTCTACCTTTTCAGGCGGAGGGTTCTTGCCTCTGCATCAACAAAAACTCATATTGATCCCACAGTTGTTTATATGAGGAGGTTAATCAAGGATTACATCCTCCATTCACACACACGTTCATTCATCCACGGCCGTTCAGTCTATAGACAGGGGAGTCCGTCCCTCCCTTCTTTCCCTAATAAACCGAGCTCATTCACTTTTTTTTTTTTTTTTTTTTCTTTCTTCCCACGGAATTTAACTGTCTCTTTACTTTTTCTAATTACACATGTCATATTGATTTCCTAGAGGGGAGGGGTGCATGTGAATCAGAATCATGACCATCATTGTTCTGTGCTTATCTTCCTTGTCTAGTTTAGAATGTTCATTTCAGCTCTCTATCCAGCTGCAGTTAGGGAGTCGTCCTGTTGTTGTGTGAGAACTTCAAGGTTGTTTCCACTTGGCTGCCTCCCATGGAGATAGAGATGTTTCTGCAAAATACCTCAACAAGCAGTTTCCAACGTTTATACTTATCGAGTAACAAAACAGGTTAGAGCTGTGATAATTCAAACAATTATTCTAACATTTCCCTCCTGTTTATCACAGCTCAAACAAAAGATATCATTTACTAACACTTCAAACACATTTTAGATTCGTAAATTCATTAATTTCATTCGGAACTGTTTACACTCCGACAGAAATGTTATCTTTTTTAGTAGCATTCCGGATCTTAAAACCCAGGGCAGTGACGATGAGTTGATTCAGCATAGAACATAAACATGGAATACAACAACAACAACCTCAGAATGTAAAAAAGCTGCAAAAACTACACAGATTTTAATACAGATGATACAAGGGGACTATATTTTCTGAACACACTTAACCATGAATCCCATATGGATATATCTACCCCCGAATGTTCTTTCATCTTTTTATTAAGAGATTTTAGGTCTTCTATTGCCAGTGTTAAACTTCCATCTGATGCAGTGTTGTTTGGAATAAAAGTACAACATTGTTCCCCGAACATTGCGCATACACCTCCTTTCTCTGATAGTAACATGTCCAATGCAGTGGATTTTGGAAAGCCATCAGTGACGTTGCTGCTAATTGACTATGTGCTGCTTTAAAACCTGTCTCTGTCCAGTTGTCTAGTTTTTTTTTTTTTGTTTTTTTTTTGAACATTATAGTGGATGTAATTTATTCTATCCGTACTTTTATTAATAGTACACCACCAACAGATGATAGATTTGAACCCAGCTGCTACTTGATCTACCAGTTTATATTCATCAGGAACCCCTCATGGAACTCCTATAGCATCTATATAAGTGGGGTCACGTGAACCCTGCCACGTGATATCGCTATTATAATGATTTTTTTTTTTTCTAGGCACCTGGTAATACACTATTTACTTCTTTTAATAAGTGTTCTGCTGTTGTAGGGTATATTGATACTGGAAGTAACAAGGTAACGATAGCACATACACCAGTTTTATTACTTGGCAACCTATCAAACAGCCTACTGTCTCCACACCACCACCATATATCACTTCCTGATAAAGGGTCAAAACCAATATTCGTTGTATTCATGCTTGTGCACCATTCAGTGGCGTTTAAATTTCCTAGTATCCGACCTGTGCCAGTCATGTTGCTGCATGAAAAATTCCCTCTAGCTACTACTTTTGGAAATATGTATTTGTATTTATTTATTCTCTCTGGTCCTGTGAGAAGATCTACACTGTTAACGCTGTGTGTTGGGGGTGCGTATGGTATGGGGCGCGTAGGTTCAGTGTCAGGTGCTGTTACCGCTCCTTTGGATTTTTCCTTCGACTGGAAATGGTGAAGATGCGTGACACTCTGCCAGCAGACCGCGAGATTCGTCCACCCCTGCTGTGCGTTCTCCATTTCCTCCACCTCCTTTTTCAGCTTGGATCTAAACATTAAATTCGCATTCTCTCCCTGCTCTCTTTTATTTTTTTTTTGAGTATTCTTTAACCTTTTCCCATAACCAGGATCCTAAGTGGCCACTGTCCCCCAACTGTTTATTTTTAGACGTCACCAGCTCATGCAGCTTTCGTCTGGCTTCATCTACAACTTCATTTTTCTGTTTCAGTGTGCTCTTTAGCTCCACTGATTTCAAGGTGTTCTCAATCTGTGCATATAATGGCTTCAGGGGTTCATGACCTAGCCCCCGTTCATTTATTTCTTTATCAAATTCACCCTCCATATTTCTTAACTCAGAGGCCAGAGAGCGCGGGTACACCCGTTCACTCTCCCGGATCGGGACTGTTTAGACGGTCACAGCCAGTCAGTCCGTCAGCACTAGGCTGAACGAATGACCCAATTAACCACGGCAGGCGGCTTGTGTTGTCACCGTTAGGTTTCCACCGCACAGACAGATTATGTTAACACCGCTAGGTTTCCTCTGTCTGTTTCTCTGCCCGGTTAAGACACTGTGAAACGTCAGCGTCCCTCTCGACACCTCTGAATTTTATTCTTCCCACTTCCCTCTTTCCCTCACACACAACACACGTTGCAACACAGTACACGCATGAAATAGAAAACAATACAATTAACGTCACGCACGTTACAATACAATACATACATGAAACAGAAAACAATACAATTAATATCACACACTATTAGTTTCATTAATGCTTCCAATACCTCTCATATTGGGGGCCTTTCACCCATTTCCAATATCCCTCGTATTGGGGGCCTTTCACCCTTTCTTTAATGCTTCCAATACCTCTCATATTGGGGGCCTTTCAACCATTTCCAATATCCCTCGTATTGGGGGCCTTTCACCCATTCTTTAATGCTTCCAATACCTCTCATATTGGGGGCCTTTCACCCTTTTCCAATATCCCTCGTATTGGGGGCCTTTCACCCAAATAGACGCATGCTTTCAACGGCTAATCCGTTGAGGGCCTTTCACCCGACTACGACGTACAGTTTTATATAGCACTGACGTGGTACTTTGGGGAGCCTCAATCCCCGGGACTCCAACCCAGCCTTTACCACGGCCCCTCGTCAGAGACCGGGAGGGTACGCCACCACCAAGGCGCGTCTATTCTCTCTTAAATCTCTTATTTCTCTTAATTTACCTTAAATCTTAAAATTAGGTTCTCATACAACTCTTTTAATCCTTTTCCTTCAAACTTCCGGAGAGGACACAGTTTTTAGTTTAGTCAATATGCAGAGTTCGATTTAAACAGGTTCTGCTTACCTGTTATTGATTGCCGGCCTGTGTCCTTCTCCTTGGTTCACGAGGAAAAGTTTGGGTCGAATTTCCTCAACTCGCGTTCCTCTACCACATCCCGGACGAGCCCCCAAAACTGTTAAGATCCGTTGAATGTGGAAGAAGACGACTGGAGACTGGTTTTGAGTTGAATATGAGAAGCTTTATTGCGTCGTCTGCAGAGGACGGAGACCCAACAAACATGCATAAAAGACACGCTCGTTAAGGTCTGAGGTCTCCCTCTCAGGGGGGTGCTTTTAAGGGCTGCAGAGCAGGTTCCTCCTTCCGGGTTTGTGACTGGGTCTTTGATGCGTTGTTATCTCAACAGGATGCGATAAATCTGGGCTCTTTTCGGGAGCATCACAATCCCCAAACACCCCCCACCTCCTGACCTCGAAGTAATCTACAGCTAGAAACTGTTGAGTCTGTTGAAGGTCACACTAACAGTGAAAGGCTCTGTGTGTCACGGGTACCCAGCATGCACTTCTGTTTAAGTATACACTTTTACAACAGACATGAAGAATGGCCCCTTAAGCATTCCATTTGATTATTCTCAACAAACATTTAAGTATAGCAAAACATAGAAAAATAAAGCACCATTATACAGTTATATAAAACAGTATGTGCACCAGAGAACATGATTATGTGATACACCTTTACAACAGGGATCCCTCACTTTCCATGGTTAATTGGGACTGAGATCCCCCCCCCACAACCGCCGAATTCTGCTAAGTAGGATCAAACCCCCCCCCCCCCCCCCGACTGATGTATGCATACATGGAAATGTGTATATAATATCAATAAACACATAATCAATGCTATAAATGCTTATAACAACAATTAAATATTCAAAAATAATGAACTAAATAAAATACAAATACATACACATGCGCACCTCACATAAAAATGTAAGTAGTTTTGATGGGGGGTTTTGGGTTGTTCTTTTGTTTTTGTTTGTTTGGCCTTGTTTTGTGGCATTTCCTTAACTTTTTTTCCCAATTCTTCCTTAATTTCCTTATTTTTTAATTCGATGCATATTTAAAGAAAAAAAAAAAAACGCGATGCACTGAAGTCACATGAATTGAAGTGTGAAGTAGTGAGGGATCCCTGTAGTTGTTTTTAATCAGTACAGTGGCAGGTCAGGGGAGCACCTTGCTTTGATCAGAGCTAAACACTGTGTAGCTAACAACATGGTTTTAAACCCATTCTGCATTTTAGTGTATACTACATGGAAACATGAAGACATTTTTTTTAAAATATATATTTTTACCATGACAGAAGCAGGTCAGTTCAGCAGAGCTTAGCACTGTGTCGCTAAAGGTGCCTTTTGAAACCTATTCAGAGTTTAGTATAGGGGACTCTCGCTATTTTGCACTTCAGTTAATGCGGCTTCAGTGCATCATGGTTTTAATATATATATATATATATATATATTCATTGAATTAAAAAATAAGGAAGAATAGGGGAAAAAGTTATGGAAAATGTCACAAAAACAAGGCCAATTATGCAAACCCCCCCCAAACAAACAAAAAACAACCCAAAATTTTACATCAAAACTGGATACATTTTTGCATCTGTGTGTGCATGCGCATTTGTGCGTGCGCGCGCGTATGTATGTATGTCATCTTCTTCATACCATCTGTGTGTGTGTGTGTGTGTGTACAGCTTAACGAGTTAGGTTCAGTACGGCTGTTCTTAGATATATTTGTTTGCAAGTCGTTACAGGGCATTCTTTAGAGGGGAACTTATGTTTAAACCTTGTATAAGTAACCCATACGAGTTTGTACTGTATACGATCTCTCTCTCTCTCTCTCTCTCTGTCTTTCTGTCTCTTCACATAATCATCTGTACATTATGTCCCGTGTTTAAACTCCTGGTTTCTCTCAAGCACAGCACAGCGGATCTGATCAGATTTACAGAGAGTTTCACTCTTATCCAGTTCATTATAATACTGGAGTCAATTTGTTTATTCTTTGAAATTTTTGGCAGGAGTTCAGAAAAGTATCGTTCTATGGTGTAAAGCACATATCAGCCACGCCCCCCTCTGTTGGAGCCTAGGATTAAGTGTGCCTCAGGATAATGTTTAATCATATTTCATGCTTATATTTATGATATATCTTTCTGTAGATTTTATTCCATTTCTATTACTACTTGTTCTTCAATTTTATTTCACTTTCAACCTCGGACAGACCTGTTCGTAGCTCCGGATGTTTGCAAAATGAATGTTGGTAAGTTGGGGAGCATCTGTATTTATACAGTGGTACCTCACCTTACGAAATTAATCCGTTCCAGAGCCTTGTTCTTAACCTGAATTTTTCATAAGCTGAACCGCATTTTACATGTAAAACATCTGATTTGTTCCAAGGCCCCCTATACTACCCCCAAACCCTTTAAAAATTATAAAAGCACACCTTTTAAGATGTTCTTCTGCTTCAATATCGTACCGATGGTAGACGGGTTTGGCCATATTCCTTTGCGATATCAGTCAACCGCATGCCACAAGCCTGCTTCTTCTTTTTACTCGCACCGGAAATCACACTTACGTGTGTGTGTGTGTGTGTATGTGCACGAGTGTGTGTTGACCATGTCTTCTTAGCAGAGTTATAATCTTACAAATGTTTATGGAAGGTTAAAAGCCTGAGTCAAAAAATAAAGTTGCAATGACTCAAAAAACTCATGAAACAACTGTAACTCTGTCCTTTAGACGAAAAGCATTATGGGAGATGCAGCTCCATAATAGCCAATGGGGGGGGGAGCTGCGTCATCCCTCCTAGCCAATGGGAGACCAGCTAGGTGGGATGTTGGAAGATGGCAATGGGAGAGCAGCTTGTGCATTGTTCGGATGTTTCAATGGCGCGTATTAATGTTTGAATGCCGCGTTTGAATGTTTGAATGGCGCGTTTCGTAAGGAGAACTTGTTTTGTATACAGAGACAAAAAATTTTGGAAAATGTTTTTCATCACCTGGATTTTTCGTTTTTCGTTTGCTGGGACTGGTAAGGTGAGGTACCACTGTATTTTATTTACATATTGTGTTATTTTTTAATGTTTGTTATTATAAGCATTTATAGCATTGAATATGTAGTTATTGATATTATATACACATATACATGTACGTATACGTCAGTCGCGGGGTGGGGGGTGATCCCACTTCGTGGATTTCGATGGTCGTGTGGGGATCTCGGTCCCAATTAACCACAAAAGTGAGGGATCCCTGTATATACTTCACGCAGACCACATTCCATTGTAATAATTCCATAACTTCATCATTTAAATTAATTTTTTTTTACGCACTTGGTGGTAAACTGGCGATCCTCTGCCCATCTTTGCTTCTAAAAGACGAGACCTTTCCTGGATGCTGCTTACCAAATCATGGTTTACAATCACCTGTTGACATCAGCAGTTTCAAATCACATCATTTATTTAGTTATTATACCTCATTACAAAGTGCCCCGTCCCAACTTTTTTTGAAATGTGTTCTGAATGGCAAGAATGGACTTTTATTTATAAATCAAATGATGTTGACCAGACAAAACATACATTATTTTGTTTTCATACTGTCTGCACTGAAATACAAGTTAAGGGAAATTTATCAATTACTGCTTTCTTTATTGATATTTTCCACACTGCTCCAACCTTTTCTGATTTGGGGTTGTAGTTTCTGATTTTTGACTAATTTTTGCAATTAATATCACATGAATAAATTAATTGTCTCCAGTGGTACCTCACCTTACGAAATTAATCCGTTCCAGAAGTGGTTTCGGAACCTGATTTTTTTTTTTTTCTCGTAAGTTGAGTAGCATTTTACATGTAAAAGGCCTGATTCGTTCCAAGGCCCCCAATACTACCCCCTAAACCAGGAGTCACCAACCTTTTTCAAACTGAGAGCTATTTCTTGGGTACCAATTAGTGCGAAGGGCTACCAGGTCAATTCACACTTCGGAAATAGCAACTTTGCTCTATTTACCTTTAATTATATGTTATTATTAATAATTAATGATGTTCAACTATTGGAAGATATTGATTTGATTAAAAAAAAGCTAAATAAATTAGATGCAGCTCAATGGAGAGGGGCACTATGGAGCTGCGGGCCTGTTCTAAAAATAGCAGTCAACAGGCCCGCGGGCAACTCATGTTGTCCTTGTGGGCGACCTGTTGCCCGCGGGCACCATGTTGGTGACCCCTGCCCTAAACCCTTTAAAAATGATACTTTTTAAGGACTCCTTCTGCTTCAATATTGTACCGATGGTAGACTGGTTTCGGCCATATTCCATTGCGATATCACTGAACTGCATGCCACGAGCCCGCTTCTTCTTTTCACTCGCACCAGGAATCACTTTCACCGTGAATCACACACACGCGTGTGTGCGTGTGTGCGTGTGTGTGTGTGTGCGTGTGTGTGCGTGCGTGCGTGCGTGTGTGTGTGCACGTGCGCGCGTGTGTGCGCCCGTGTATTGACCATGTTTTCTTAGCAGTTATAATCTTACAAATTTTTATGCAAGGTTAAAAGCCTGAGCCAAAAATGAAGTTGCAATGAGCACACTAGAAAAACTCACGAAACACCAGTAACTCTATCCTTTACGCGTGTTAGAACTCCATGACGAACAATGGATCGAAGGCACACAAAAAGCATCATGGTATTATGGAAATACAGCTCCATAATAGCCAATGGAAGGGAGCTGCATCTCCATGATGAACAATGAGTCGAAGGCACACAAAAAGCATCATGGGCATTATGGAGATGCTGGACTCCCATTAGGGGTGTCATTAAAAACCTATTATTGGTATCGATATATTGATAAAAAAAAATTGTGATATATCAATACATTAGAATATTGCTGTACTGTTCCATAAATGCATTAAATAGAAGAGACTAAGATATATTACAGTAGTTTGTATAATGCATTGAATATTTTATAATAAAGTGACCAATTACTAAAGCCAAATCTGAAATAAAAGACAGGAAATTTTAAGACTGAAATAAAAGACAGAAGTTTTCCACCGACAACATTTTAATTAACACCTTTTTGTATTTAACAAATCTATAAACACTTGTTTACTAGATAATTTCAAGCAAGTTGTTTCTATTCTACAAACACTTATCAATTGAAAAGTTTGAGATATGCATTTTTACAATTAGTAATTATGATGCAAGAAGATGCACATATCTGCATTATCCGGTGATAAGCATCTCTTGTTCAAAATATTCTCTGCTGTTGAGAACACACGCTCTGATGGCACACTAGAAGCAGGGACATACCATTTACCATACAGAGAGGTGGGACGTACCATTTACTAGGGGTGTCATGGAAAATGGCATTTACTACAGACGCTGTCATGAACACAGGAAGCTTGGACTAACACTCGGCATTACGCTAAGCTGGTTTTCGACTGAAACTATATAACGTGTTTTCGTACATTATTTTATTTATTAAAAGATACCGCTTGCTCTAGTGTTATTTAAATTAAAACCGTTTTGTATGAAATTTAATATTAGATGAATTTTATATAACGTTAGCAGTATCGATTATAGATCGACATAATTATATCGGCGATATTTCGATTGTCAAAGACATCCCTACCTCCAAATTGGCTAGGACGGATGACACAGCTCACTCCCATTGGCTATTATGGAGCTGTATCTCCATAATACCCATGATGATTTTTGTGTAAATGACAGAGTTACTGTTGTTTCATGAGTTTTTCCAGTGTGCTCATTGCAACGTTACTTTTTGGCTCAGGCTTTTAACCTTGCATAAACACTTGTAAGATTATAATTCTGCTAAGAAGACATGGCCAACACACGCTCGAGCACACACACGCACATACACACACACGCGCGCGCACGCGTGTGATTCCCAGTGAAAGTGAAAAGAAGCAGGCTTGTGGCATGCAGTTGAGTGATATCGCAAAGGAATATGGCCAAACCCGGCTACCATCGGTACGGTATTGCAGCAGAAGGAGGCCTTAAAAGGTATACTGTACTTTTATCATTTTTAAAGTGTTTAGGAGTAGTATTGGGAGCCTTGGAATGAATCACGCATTTTAAGTGTAAAATGCTTTTCAATTTACGAAAAATCCAGGCTACGAAACCACCTCCGGAACGGATTAATTTCGTAAGGTGAGGTACCACTGTGTTAATTAAAACAATGATCCGATAAGATAAATAAACACCACAATTCTCATGAGATTTAGTTTATCTCTATGTTTTAGCCATTTAACTTGAAATATTCAAGAGATGATTAATAAAGTTTCTGATAACATGGTGTTTCATTTAATATTAATTTCTTCTTCTTTATTAACAAGAAAACAGCTACAACCTCACATTTTGCAGAGCCCAAAAAACACAATGCTTACTGATCAGACCAAACAGTATGATTTGAATGGAAAAAGAAATGCATATACCCTTTTTTTTTTTTTTTTTTTGCACACAGAACAGCAATTTCTTCCTCAATTTGAATGTGTTTAACACAGCACTATTTAGGGTGATCTTTTAGAGACGAAACCACTCGGTGACCATGGAATCTTTTTAATCTTTGAAAATCACCACAATCCAGTGTACAACACAAACACACAAACAAGTAGCCTACAATTGTCAGTTCACTAGCCTGTGATCTCATAGGCTGCCAGCACTTGTGGACAATGTATGTTTTATTAGAGTTAACTGTCTCTATATTTTAAGAATAAAAAAATGATGGCCCCATTCTAAACCCTGATGCTAGTGGCAAAACATTTTTAGAATTAACAATTCTGCAAGGGCAGTGGTTGTCTAGTGGTATAAGGCGCCGGATCGCTGATCCAAAGGTTGGGGGTTCGAGTCCCGCTCTCCACAAGGTTGTCACTGTCGCCGTCGTCTCCCCCCCCCCCCCCCCCCCCCCAGTGCAGCTAACTGGGTTATCAGAGGCCAGCCATGTCTCTCACTGTCTATGGTGAGAGGCATGTAAAAGAACCATTGCTGACTTTCGTAAAAAGAGTAGGCTGCAAAGCCGTCAGCGTGTTTCCGCCCTGCGATGGCCTGGCGAGCTATCCAGGGTGTACTCTGCCCTCGCCCTAAGTTGGCTGGGATGGGCACCAGCCTCCCTGCGACCCTAATTAGGATGAAGCGGTTACAGAAAATGAACTGAACTGAACAATTCTGCAAGATTTACAGAATCAATGGATGATCTACTTACTTCACAGCAAAGCATACTGTTTATGAGAAAGGGCACTAAGGTGATAGAGCTTTGGGTTTTCTTTTTTCTGTAGGTGAGTTGAACTATGAAGGAGAAAAACTTCGAGTAGCCAAAGGAGGTCTTGGTGGATCCCTTCAGTCTGGGTTTTTACCCACTAAAGGAAAGGTGCAGCACATCCGTCTGGATCTTCGTCTCATTGCAGACCTGGGTCTAGTTGGGTGAGAGCTACGACTACATATCATGTACATATCATCTACATATCATGTACATTTTTACTTTAATTCAATTCTGTTTTACATGTATGTACTGACACTGGTGCAAAGCAGCTTGACCAAGGAAAGCAAATTCTACAAAGAATATAAATATAAAGAAAGAACCTTGACAGGAAGCAGACTCAAAAGGGAAACCCATACTCATTTGGATGAAACCAGATAAAAATACTAAGCATGTAGCAGAAACGTCACGATAACTCTGATTGCCTTCTCATTTTTTTTATGTAGCAGACTGTACTTTCATTCACTTTATAATGGTGCCCTACTGCAGCATAACTTTTCCTTCCTGAATCATATGAAGCTCTACTTTTTCATTCAGCGTCATTACCTTTTTCTGGCACTTCAGCACCTTACCAGAAGCCTGAGAAGGTGCACAGCGTTTGGGTGGCATGACGGAGCTTAACAGTAATTAAAAACACACACACAAAAAAAAAGCACTTGCACAAAGTGTGCGCGAATAAGAAAAAAGGGTGCGTATACATTCTCTCAACCAATCAGCATTAGGGAGAGCAACCATTGACTGAATTTGAATCACGTGACAGTTACTCGGCAAAACCGTACCACTGTACTAGTTCATATTATACTTCATAATTTCCCGTCTGTTAAGTCTACAACGTGAAATGTTTGTGGAGGGAAAAATAAATAGATAGCTTACAGGCATGGGGCTACTCACAAGGTACTCTTTATTTCCACTCTTGCTCTCAATTTTACTCTGAACACATACATGGCTCAGTGTTGCTTGGCTCTCCCATCTCTGTCCTTCTTATCTTTTTTACCACTCACTGTTAAACCACTCATGAGAACAAAACTGTCATATCTACAAGGTATCACCTTATAATAAATATATATTTATTTTATTATTTATGTATTTATCTTAAAGGTTTCCTAATGCAGGTAAATCGTCTTTACTAACAGCACTGTCTCATGCCACACCTCAGATTGCCAGCTACCCATGTGAGTACTGATCACCAGATGCAGTCTTTTTTGAGAACAAATTTCTCCAATATGCGTCTATTTAAATTTTTTTTCCATATGCTTCGTACATAATTTGAATGTAATTAATCACAGCAGGCATGGCACTGCATAATTCCCTAGTATGGTCCTGTGAAAGAATAAAATGCACACAGTGAAAAATTGCATGTAAAACTAAGTGGATTTAAATACAAATGATTTAGTCGAGCCAGACATTAATGTGATGAATGTTTAAATTAATGCTGTAAGTAAAGCTTTCTGCTTTTAATGAATGTAGATATTGTCAGTTCTATAGGATATTCAAAATACTCAGGAAGCATACTTCCATAAAAGCATAAGAAAATGCATTTCTTTAGTGTGTGTTTTTTTACAGTCACAACACTAAGACCTGAGATTGGGAAGGTGATGTATGAGGATCATAAGCAGGTGAACAGATTCTTTGATATGTCAAATCTGTAAAACAGTAATACATTTTTTTACTGCTTTAAACAAGCTGGCATCTTTACCAACATTATAAAGATATTAAACTAAAATAAAATAGAATTTTATAGAATGTTGTAATACTATGCCTTCTGCACATCTTAACACCATCTTGTCATATATATTTCTGAACAGCATTTTAATTTAATCACAGAGGCATGGTAAAGCTAATGATATTTATGGACATACTGTATATAAATAATACACCAAATTACTGTAAACCTGTTCCTATTGGGGCAGTGGTGGTCTAGTGGTATAGGGCGCTGGATCGCTGATCCAAAGGTTGGGGGTTCGAGTCCCACTCTCCACAAGGTTGTCACTGTCCCCCCCAGTGCAGCTAACTGGGTTATCAAAGGCCAGCCATTTCTCTCACTGCCTATGGTGTGAGGCATGTAAAAGAACCATTGCTGACTTTCGTAAAGAGTAGGCTGCAAAGCCGTCGGCGTGTTTCCGCCCTGCGATAGCCTGGCGAGCTATCCAGGATGTACTCTGCCCTTGCCCGGATTTGGTTGGGATGGGCACCAGCCTCCCCGCGACCCAAATTAGGATTAAGCGGTTACAGAAAATGAACTGATGATGAACTGTTCCTATTGACTATGATGTTTTATTGAGCATAGATAAATACTCCTTACTTTACATCTTATTTGACACCGTGGTCTTTTATTCAACTTTCATATTGAGCCACTTTTAGGTACAATTTGAAACTTTAATGTTGGCCTTTAATTGTGTAATGATGTTACTTTCCATGGTCTTTAAGCATGTATAATCTATGTGATCAATCTTTGGTTTTATTGTTCATTATAGGTGTCAGTGGCAGATTTACCCGGCTTGATTGAGGGTGCTCACATGAATAGAGGCATGGGCCACAAGTTCCTAAAACATGTGGAAAGAACAAAACAGCTCATGTTTGTGGTGAGTGTGGAATATAAAATATAAAGTGATCATTGACCACTGTATGCCTGATGATGATAATTGTAATAATAAAGCCTATATACTGTATAGAATTTTGTCTTTTGTTTTTCAGGTTGATGTCTGTGGGTTTCAACTGGCAAGTAGCACACCATATAGATCTACGTTTGAAGCAGTGCAGCTACTCACAAAGGTATGGCCTAGTGATTTATTTAAAAAAAATACTGTTAAGAGTAGTGTGATATCAATCAACCATTCAGTCATCTAGTCTGTGTTTAGAACACTTATGTACATGTGGTCTGGTTTCCACGCTTATTATTGTACATTTTGCATCATTCGTGAGCCTGAATTTTGGCTTTCATGTCAGGAGCTGGAGTTGTATAAGGAAGAACTGCTATCCAAGCCAGCCATCTTGGTTGTTAATAAGATGGACCTGCCTGAGGCCGAGGAGAAGCTCAGAGAGCTGGAGACCCAGCTGGAGAATCAGGAGGGTAAGAGTGTGGTTACACAAAATTTTCCATGGAGCCGTGGATTTCCGAGTTTTTCTGACCAAAAATTGAATTTTTGAGATTCACGTAAATCCGTTGAGAAAGTGGGGTGTAAGGTGGGTCTGGTACGGTGCGATTCTTGTGAAGCGAGGCTGTCGTGCACCTCTTTTATGAACCATGTAGTTCGATTGTCTTGCAGTAAACAAACTAGTTTCAGATATAATTAATGAGTCAGATACAGCTGATAATTACACTGGCTTTGGTCATTGATTTTTAAGAGAAGTAATCAGTGGAGAGATTTGTGCATTGAGATGCATGTCTGTGATCACTGAACTACTTTTCTAACCTCCTTACATGTCTGTAAAACTTTAAAAGTGTAATGTTTAACTAGTATAGTTTTCTTGTCTCTCATTCAGAATTGAATGTTCTCCTGCCTGAGGACATGATACCCAAGACTTTCCTGCATTTTAGACATATTGTTCCTGTCTCAGCCCTGACTGGCTTTGGACTGCCCCATCTTAAAGCTGTCATCCGTCAATCATTAGAAGAGCAAGAAGCAATAGAAACGGAGAGACACCGTATGGAGAAACTTCAGGAGCTAAGACGAGAGATTGCTGTTATTTCTTAGACCATTTGGGACCAGTCTCGCTCAGAGCCTTAACTTTAACTAAATATATGAGATGGGACATGTGCAAATTCATGTGGGGAAAAAGAAATACATCCCATGGAAATGTTTTTTTCCCCACCAACATATTTGTACAACAGTGATTGCCGAGCGAGCTGTCCAGGGTGTGCTCTGACATTGCCAGAGTTGGCTGAGATGGCCACCAGCTTCTCCACGACCTTAATTAGGATTAAGTGGCTTAGAGAATGAATGAATATATATTTGTACTTGGAAGCAATCCATATCCTTTTAATACAATGCTTACAGATAATGTGAAATACAACTAAATCACAAAGAATATTAGCTCATGAGTTTCATGATTGTAATATTCTAAATAGAAATGGAACTATAATCTCCTATGTTTGTCCAGCAGTGCTGCACTGGACTATCACTTGATTGATTTCAGTTATTGTGTCCCATTCGAAGACCTTCAGAGGCTAATTTTTTTTCTCAGAACTTCTGGCTTTGTGAGATATATTCAATGGTTAATGTAAAAAGAGGAAAGATGTTATTGGCTTATTTTTTTTGAACAGTTGTCTTGATGTAATTGTTGTGAATAAATGTTTTTTCACATTTTAAGTTATTATATTAGTTGTATAAAATTTCACACTCGACTGCGAGTCACTCCAATGAGAGCTGGAGGTCCCAGCTTGATGAAACCAAAAGGACAATGTCAGCCGCCTAAAGCAGAGACTAGATCTGATGGCCCCCAAACCAGAACCCCTCAACACCTCGGCTGCACCTAGAAATTCTGTCAATAAAAATTATGAACAGAATTGGTGACAAAGGACAGCCTGACTCTAACCTCACTGGACTCGCATTCGACCTGTTGTTCCCAATACAAACTGAGCTCTGGCTCCCATGATACAGCGACTGAATGGCCTGTAGCAATGGTACAGAACGCTGTACTCCTGGAGGACTCTCCACAAGATAACTCGAGGGACATGGTCGAAAGCCTTCACCAAATCCACAAAAACACATGTGGACAGATTGGGCAAACTCCCATGCCCCTTCCGAAATCCTGCGGAGCATATGGTCGAGAGTGCATCAGCTAGGACAAAAGCCACATCGTTCCTTCTGAATCCGAGGTTCAACTATCGGTTGTATCATCCTCTCTAATACCCCGACATAGACTTTGCTGGGTAGGCTGAGGAGTCTGATTCCACGATAATTGGAACACACCCTCTAGTCCCCCTTGTTAAAAAAGGGGACTACCACCTCAGTTTGCCAATCCAGAGGTACGGCCTCCGATGACCACGTGATGTTGCTCAAATGTGTCAACCAAGACAGTCCTACAACATACAGAACCCTTAGGTATTCAAGGTGGATCTCATCCACTCCCGGAGAGTGACTAACAAGGAGCTTTTAACTACCTTAGTGACCTCAGCTCCACTGATGGGTGGACTCCCATCCAAACCCCCAGGGGCTTCTTCCTACACAGAGGGTGTGTTGGTGGGATTGAGGAGGTCCTTGAAGTATTCCTTCCACCTCCCGACAACATCCCCAGTCGAGGTGAGCAGCTACCCACTTCCACTGTAAACGGTATTTGTGGAGAACTTCTTCCCCCTCCTGAGACGTCGCATGGTGGTCCATAACCTTTTCTGAGGCCAACCGATACTCGTTCTCCGGGCCCTCACTGAACTTCTCCCACGCCTAAGATTTTGCATCGGCGACACCTTGGGCTGCAGAACGTTTGACCTGCTGGTATCTCTCTGCTGTCTCAGGAGTCCCACAGGCCAATAAGCCCCGATAGGGTTCCTTTTTCAGCCGGACTGCTCTGTTCACCACAGGTGTCCACCACCGGGTTTCACAGCTATGGGCCGTCACCTCAACAATGGAGGCACAAAACATTCAGATTCCATGTCACCTGCTTCCTTTGGGACGTTGTAGCTCGACCAGAGGTGGGAGTTAAAGGTCCCTCTGACAGGAGACTTCAGCAAATGTTCCCAGGAGACCCTAACTACACGCCTGGGCCTGCCAGGTCTGGAGGGCAGCCTCCCCTTCCATTAGAGCCAGCTCACCACCAGGTGGTGTTTGTTTGACAGCTCAGCTCCCCACTTCACCTGAGTGTCCAGAACATGCGGCCACAAGTCTAGTGACACGACTACAAAGTTGATCATTAAACTGCAGTCTAGGGTGTCCTGGTGTCAAGTGCTCTTATGGACACCCTTATCTCAGAACATTGTGATTGTGATGGACAAACTGAAATAACATTCGGGTTCTGGCTGGAGAAGCTGTACATACCAATCACACCCTTCCAGGTCACAATGTCGTTGCTCACATGGGCGTTGAAGTCTCCCAGGACAATGAGTGAGTCTCCCGGAGGAATGTTCTCCAACACACCCCGTAAAGACTCCAAGAAGGGTGGGTACTCTGAACTGTCGTTTGGTGCATAAGCACAAACAACTGTCAGGACCCATCCCTGCACCCGAAGGAGGAAGGAAGCTACCATTTCGTCAACTGGGGAGAACCCCAATGTGTGGTCACAAAGACAGGGCGCAACAAGGATGCCCACACTGGCTCACCACCTCTTCCCATGAGCAATTCCAGAATGTAAGAAGGTCTAGCTCCTCTCGAGATGGGTGGTTCCAGAGCCCAAGCTATGTGTTAAGGTGACTAATTACATCTAGTTGGTATCTCTCTACCTCACGCACCGGTTCAGGCTTCTTCACCCCCAAAGAGGTGAAATTCCATGTCCCAAGAGTCAGAATTAGTAGCTGAGGATCGGTCCGACAGAACCCATGCCTTCGGCTACCACCCAACTCAAACTGCACCCGACCCCTATAGCCCCTCCGACAGGTGGTGGGTCCATGGGATTGCAGATATCTCCTTTTCGGGCTAGGCCTGGCCGGGCTCTATAGGCAGAAGCCAGACTACCAGGCACTTGCCTTCGAGCCCCACCCCAGGCCTGGCTCCAGGGGGGGGACACCAGTGACCCATGTCCAGGCAAGGGAAACTGTTTCCTTTTTTTTTGTTGTTATTTTTTTCTAAGAAGTTTTTTTGACCTCGCTTCATCTGGACCTTCACCTAGGACCTATTTGCCTTGCGTGACCCTGCCAGGGGCATAATGCCCTCGACAGTATACCTCCTAGGATCAATAGGACAAAACCCCCTCCATCACAATAAGGTGGCGATTCAAGGATTCTCAGTCGAGTGCGAAGCGGCCAGAATGAGAATCAGCACCTCCAAGTCTGAGGCCATGGTTCTCTGTCGGACAAGGGTAGAATGCTCACTCCCGACCCGGAGAGTCTTGTTCACAAGTGAGGGAAGGATGGAGCTAGAGATCCACAGGCGGATCACGGCAGTCTCTGCTGTAAAGCAGAGCCTGTACCAATTTGTCGTGGTGAAGAGGGAGCTGAGCCACAAGGCAATGCTCTCAATTTACCAGTTGATCTACGTCCCAACCCTCATGTATGGTCATGAGCTTTGGGTAGTGACCAAAAGAACAAGATTATGGATAATGGTCATGAGCTTTGGGTAGTGACCAAAAGAACAAGATTATGGATAAAAGCGGATGAAATGAGCTTCCTTCACCAAGTGGCGAGGCTCTCCCTTACTGATGAGATGAGAAGCTCAGCCATCCGGGGAGAGCACATAGTAGAACTGCTGCTTATTTGCATTGAGAGGAGCCAGTTGAGGTGGCTTGGGCATCTGGTTAGAAAGCCTCCCGAGTGTTTGTGGTGTTTTGGCAATGTCCAACCGGGAAGAGCCCCTGGAGTCGACCTGGAACACGCTGGCGGGATTATGTCTCTCGGCTGGTCTGGGAACGCCTCGGTGCCGTCCCCCGCCCTCCCCACCCGGAACAGCTGAAGGAAGTGGTTGGGCGGAGGGATGTCTGGACCTCATTGCTTAGGCTGCTGCTCCCGCATGACACCGGATTAAGCGGAAGATGAAGATAAAAAGTAAGCTAACTATCTAATAATAATAATAATAATTAATTTTATAATAATAATAATAATAAATATTAACAAAATAAAATCTAAAATTATTTTAAATTTTCCATATTTTATAAATATGCTGTATTTCGTCTCTTTCCTGCTTTGAATACCTTTCACACTTCCTTCAAAGGTATTCCTTTAAATATTTTCTGTCACTTGAAAACATTTTTAATAAATATACAGTGATACAGTACAAAACAAACAGTTGATATCCCCAACACACACACACACACACACTTCCTCAAGAATCCATATGTATTCCCAGGCCCTACTAATGAATAGACATCCAAACAGAATAATACTTCCACCACTATGCTTCATTGCAGGGCTGGTGTTCTTGGGATGATGAGAGGTGTTGGGCTTGTGCCAGACATAGAATTTTCCTTGATGGTCCAAAACTTCAGTTTTATCTTTTGAAGTCTAAAGGTATTTTCTTATTTTGCCTCTTGCCAGCAGACTTTTTTTGGGGGGGGCCTCTTTTCTGTAAAAGTCAACTTTTGGCAGTGCAGGTAGACACACCAGGCTCCGTCAGTCGCAGAATATTCATTCAGCCTATCTGATGGCAAAAGTGCAATAATTTACTTATTCACTATTCAATTATGTAGTACCCAGAATTATTCAGTGGCTTTTCACCAGGAAGAAAGGGGAAAAAACCTCTTTAATGAATAATAATCAGTAATATCCTGTTCGTGTGGTGGTGGCCTGGTGGTAAGTTGCTGCATTACTGATCCAAAGGCCCAAAGGTTTAAGCCCATCTATCACTGAGTTGTCACTGCTGCCCCCTCAGTGCAGCTAACTGGGTTATAAAAGTAAAGCCATGTCTTTCACTCTCTATGGTACGAGGCATGTAAAATAACCATTGCTCACTTTTTTGGGGGGGGGGAGTAGGCTGTATTGCCGTCAGCATGTTTCTGCCTGCGAGGACCTGGCGAGCTTTCCAGGGGGTACATTGCCCTTCCCCAGAGTCGGCTGAGATGGGCGCCAGCCTCCCCATGACTCCAATTAAGATTAAGTGGTTCAGTTATCCAAATGTGTGTCTTTGGAAGGAAATCCACACATGCACAGAGGGAACATGCAAACCCCATAGAAATATTATGATGTTTGAAGTGAGATGTCAGCCCTATCTCTGTTATTTTTACACCATTATTTGCTATGATCACGAGTTATTAGAATGCTTTTAAAATGTGTTATTAGTTTACTTTCCTGTCCAGTCTGCTTGACATTGTATTGACTTTTATTGGACCTACTTCCTAAAACATGTTTGACATAATGAATACATTCACCTGTACTACCAGTTTCCAACAGCAAGATGGTGCTACTTGAATAATTCTATGCACGGCCTTTCCTTTGTTTAGTTTTAAAGAAATTTTCTCATTTAAAAGCACAAATGAAGAAATAGTTTTAGTGAGTCTAATCTCAGTACTGAAAGAAGAAACTCTCTTTCATTAAAAGAAATCAGGGGTCTTAGCATGTTCAGGATCTCAACTCAAAACTTCTCCATAATAAGCCAAACACTTTAAAAGCTACACCATCATCCCCACAGTTTCTGATATAAAAATCTATAATATCTAATTTCCTGCTGCTTAAACCCAGTATGTCTACCAAGTGTGAATTCATAAATATGGGAACATCTCAGAATTGCCAAGCACAACAGATGTATACAGTGTTGTTCATAGAGAGGTGTACGTAGTGTACATGCATAGCGGCTCAGGCTTTCTTATATTTATTTTTGAAGAGATATTTTCACACCATGTGTACAGGTAAAGGTTAGGCTCTTTTTTCAGTTGGGCTTTTTACACCCGATCCAAGTGGCTCATCAGGCCAGTGCTTTTTTCTGGTTTCCATAGTGCGAAGTGACCAGGAGTTCAACTCCTCCTGGATGGGACACTAGTCCATCACAGGTTACCTACCCAGTATATTTTTACTGGTACCCATTTATACTGCTGGGTGGGCAGAGGCACACTTGTGGTTGAGACCTTGTCCAGGGGTCTTAGCACACTAGGATCCAACTGGGATCTGAACACACAACCTCCCTATCATGAGCCCGGCACCCTAACAACTACACCACCAGCTCCACACCGTGTGTACAAACCTGTTTAATTACATTTGACATTCATTTCTTACTTTTCCAATCTAACTTTGTTAGTAGAGCACATTTAAAACAACAGAGTTGACTAAAGTCTGTTCAGTAAGTCAGCCTCATAAAACACCTACTAAAACACACAATTAAACACCATAAGAAAACAGCACAAAAGAGGTCAGTGGTGGCCTGGTGGTAACGGGCGCTGGATCACTGATCCCAAGGTTGGGGGTTTAAGCCCCACTCTCAACAGGTTGTCACGGTTTCCACAGTGCAGCTAACTCGTTATCCAAGGCCAGCCATGTCTCTCACTGTCTATGGTGTGCGGCATGTAAAAGAGCCATTGCTGACTTTCAACAAGAGTAGGCTACATAGCTGTCAGCATGTTTCTGCCCTGCAATGGCTTGACAAACCGTCCAGGGTGTACTCTTCCCTTGTCCGAAGTCGGCTGGGATGGGCATCAGACTCCCCACAACCCTAATTAGGATTAAGTGGTTCAAAAAATAAAAGAATGAAATGATAAAACACAAAAGACGGAATAAATAAGTAATTTAAAATACATAGACAGAAATGTAGTGACTCTGAATGCTTGCTTTTAAAATGTCATACAAAACAAATTAAGTTTTGAGGCAGGATTTAAAAAGTGGAAGCATTAGGGCCAGTTCAATGTGAACGGGCAATTTATTTTATAGTCTAGGCAATATAGAGACAAAAGCTCACTCCCCTTTCTGTTAAATCTGGTTTTGGGGACAACGAGGAATGGCTGGTCAGCTGACCTGAGAGATTGTTGTGTAAGGTATCTACGTAAGGTGGAGTGGGGCCATTCAAGGCTTTTTAAGCAAATCTTTTTAAATGAATCCTAAAATGTAGAGGAGGCTGATGAATAGAGGCAAGAGCAGAAATAATATGCTGCTATTTAACAGTCTTTGTCAATCACTTAGCAGCAGCTTTTTGAACTGGCTGGAAAGATGAATGTGAACCCTGACCATCACAACATGAAGAGCATAACTGTAATCCAGGCGGTAGCACACACATGCATACAAAGGTCTCTCCAAGTCTTTAAATAAAAGGAAATAATTGACCTTAGACTTAGATTGTTCTGACCACAGAGTTGAGTTGCTCATCCATATTTAGCTCACTGTCTATTTTTCCACAGGATAGTTACCATGGGGACATGATTTAAAGGATCCCAGCACCTGAACCACTTGGTCCAAACATTTGTAATCATTAAAATATAAAAACCCTGTCTGGTGAGCTGTCCAGGGTGTACCCCGCCTTCGCCCAGAGTTGGCTGAGATGGGCACCAGAATCCCTGCGACCCTAATTAGGATTAAGCGTTTCAGTGAATGAATGAATGAATGAATGAATAATATGTTAAAAGTTCCAGCCATGCTTTGATATCTTTGAGAAACTCCAGTATGGTTGTCACATTACAAAGGCAAATATATACAGGGATCCCTCTCTACTTTGCGCTTCAGTTCCTGCACCTTCTGTGCATCGTGGGTTTTTTAAAAAAAAAATATTCATCTAAAAATAAAAAATAAGGAAATTAAGGAAAAATAGAGAAAAGTTAAGGAAAATGCCACAGAACAAGGCCAATTATGCAAACCCCCAAAAAAACAAAAAAACAAAAAAAAAACAAACAAACAAAAAAAAAACAACCCGAACCCCCCCAACAAAACTACTTACATTTTTGTGAGGTGCGCATCTAAGTGCGTGTGCACGCATGTCTGTATGTTTGTGTATTTATATTTTATTTACGTCGTGCATTATTTTTGAATGTTTAATTGTTCTAAGAATTTATAGCATTGAATATGTATTTATTAATATTATATACACATATACATGTATGTACTGTATACATCAGTCAGGGGGGGGGGGGTCGTTCCACTTCGCGGAAATTTGGTGGTCGTGGCGGGGGGGGGGGGGTCTCGGTCCCCATTAACTCTGAAAAGTGAGGGATCACTGTAATACTAGGGGCAATGGTGAGTGGTATAGGGCGCAGGATCGCTGATCCTAAGGTTGGGGTTCAAGTCCAACTCTCAACAAGGTTGCCACTGTCACCCCCGGTGCAGCTAACTGGGTTATTAAAGGCCGGCCATGTCTCTCACTGTCTATGGCGTGAGGCATGTAAAAGAACCATTGCTGACTTTTGACAAGAGTAGGCTGCAAAGCCGTCAGCGTGTTTCTAAGCGGGAGTCGGAGTCCCCTGAGGCAGTTCGTTCACAGTAACGTCCTGGTAACTCCTGCAGCGGCACTGGAACCCAGTCGTATTGGCACTTGCCCTTCCATTGGATCCTTCAGGTGGCGCAGAGATGGGGGACTTGCTGCTTGGGTAACAGCCTGTCCTCCATTACTCCCTACCCCGACTCTGCGCACTGGAGAGTATCACCAGCCAGAGCGCAGCCATAGTCCTTCGGGACTGATAGAGGCCTACTACTGTAATACAAAATATAATCAATTTACATTTTTTTGTCTGTACTTTTGTCAGTTCAGCAAAGATTCATGTGAATTACTTCACATTTTTTGGAAAATATCCCACCTTTTCTGGAAATGAAGCTGTTATAATCACAACCCTTGAACACTAACAGTACAGGATAGGCAGCCTTAGACAGTGGTACCTCCAGGTTACGAAATGCATTTACCTAAAATTTCCGTCTCTGGATACGAAACAAATTCATGTTACGAAACGCACCATCTCAAAAATTCAAACAATGTGCGAGTTGCTCTCCCATTGGCTCTCTCCCAAATTCTGCCCCACTGGCCTCCTATTGGCTAGGAGAGAGCTGCATCTCCATAATACCCATGATGCTTTTTGTGTGCCTTCAACCCATTATTCGTCATGGAGTTCTAACATGTGTAAAGGACAGAGTTACTGTTGTTTCGTGAGTTTTTCAAGTGTGCTCATTGCAACTTCATTTTTTGGCTCAGGCTTTTAACCTTGCATAAACATTTGCAAGATTATAATTCTGCTAAGAAGACATGGTCAACACACACGTGTGCGCACACAAACACACACACACGCGCGCGCATGTGATTCCCGGTGCGAGTGAAAAGAAAAGGCGGGCTTGTGGCATGCGGTTGAGTGATATCGCAAAGGAATATGGCCAAACCTGTCTATCATTGATACGATATTGAGGCCTTAAAAGATGTGCTTTTATAATTTTTAAAGGGTTTAGGGGGTAGTATTGGGTGCCTTGGAACGAATCAGGTCTTTTACATGTAAAATGCACTATTGCACTATTGGTGTTGACTCTGTATATTTAGTGCTTGGAATAATCAATTTCATTGCCTTGGATGAATGCAATATGTTCAGTGCGAATGTCCAGAACTGCTTCGATGGTACGTCATGTGTTTTTCAGAGATTCAGTATTCAGTTTTGTGTGTCATCTTAGTGGTCATCAGCGACTTTATTTACAGACAAATCCACTTCCATACAAATCCCCCTTTTTTGAGCGCATCTTTGAAATCTGCTCACTGCTCAGCTCCATGAAGCACAGCCTTCATATGGAAAGCACGCTTACAATTCCTCACCTTCAGCAGTAACAGAGTCTCATAGAAAAATCTCTGAGTAAAAAAAAAAAAAAAAACACACTTCTATAGTAGAAGTATGATTCTTTACAAAATAAGTCAAACCGAAGGTCAGACCTTCTACCTTCGGTAGACGTGCAGGGCTTTGATGCTTGTCATGAATAAGTTACTCCGAACACAGTGATTTCAAACTAAATCAGAATCACACATGACCCACTTACATAATCATTGTTCCTTAAGACTTACTTAAGGTATTATTTATACAATAAATGTTCCTTTCTGATTAATTATATGGTATAATAAAGCTACCTATACTAAATAAAAATGTAAATACCCAACTTGGAAAAGGAGATGACATGGTGGCATGGTCATTAGTATGTCCTGGGTTCGAGTCCCAGGCTTGGCGATGATATTTCTGTGTGGAGTTTACATGTACTTCCTGTGCTTGTGTGGGCTTCCTTCGGGTACTCCAGTTTCCTCCAACAATCCAAAGACATACAGTACATGTGAGGTTAATAGGTTGTTCTAAATTGCCCATAGCTGTGACTGTGAATGGTTGGCACTGCAAGGATTTGGCGAGCTGTTTAGGGTGTACCTTGCCTTCGCCCAGTGTTGACCGTGATAGGCTCCAACCTCTTTGCAGCCCTAATAAGCTTAAAATGTCTGACAAAGTGACAGTGAGTGATCAGCTGAGAAAAGTTTGTTTTAAATGCTTACAATAAATAGTAATAAGGTGAAAGTAATATTCATAGCACATCTATGAACCATTTTGTGTTCAAGAAGCTAAGTTATTGCCTCTTTTAAGAAGTATATACAGTATTGAGACTGCATTTTTTTTTTTGTTGTTGTTGTTGTTTGTTTGTTTTGTTTGTTTTGTTTGCTTACTTCAGTATGATTTAGACTACTAGATAAACACTCACATGCAGATTGTGTGTTGTCAGTGGACTCTGAAACCTCCACGCTGGAATTATGATTAAAGTTGGGTGTGGAGGAGTGACTCAGAAACATGTAGACCGATAGAGTAGATTATCACTGAATGGTAAATTTCTAACACATCCAAGCTTTGATCTCACTATATGTACCTGAACAAGAGTCGTTGATTTTATTTACTTTATGCACACACACACACACACACACACACACACACACACACATATATGTATGTGTGTGTGTGTGTCTGTATGTGTGTGTGTATATATATATGTATATATATATATATATATATATATGTATATGTATATATATATATATGTATATATGTATATGTGTATATATATATATATATATGTATATGTGTATATACATATATATATATATATATATATATATATGGGGCAGTGGTGGTCTAGTGGTATAGGGCGCTGGATCACTGATCCAAAGGTTGGGGGTTCGAGTCCCACTCTCCACAAGGTTGTCACTGTCCCCCCCAGTGCAGCTAACTGGGTTGTCAATGGCGGGCCATGTCTCTCACTGTCTATGGTGAGAGGCATGTAAAAGAACCATTGCTGACTTTCGTAAAGAGTAGCTGCAAAGTCGTCAGCGTGTTTCTGTCCCTTGCTAAAAAGGGTTGTGTCAGGAAGGGCATCCGACGTAAAAACCTCTGCCAAATCAAATGTGCGAATCAAATGATTCGCTGTGGTGACGCATGAGTAAAAGGGAAAAAGTTGAAAGGAAGACAATATATATATATATATATATATGTATATAATGATATATTTACTGCCTAATTATATTATGGGACAGAACCTTTATTATAGCAGACCTCCATACTTATGTATACAGTATGTCATAAACCCATGAGCTCAATTTCGTTGTTGTGTCCTTGCTCATGTGCCCACATAGGCAACCTAATAAATAAGAGAAATGGAGAAATGGCAGGAAAATTACATATTGGCTGTGCACCACCACCATTGTATTTACACGGTGATATTTACATTAACATTTACAGTATACCACCAAAAATATTCCAATAGCATGACAGTACAACTTTTCAGTATTTCAATTTAAGAAGAAGTCACACACAGACCCTGGAAGCATAATATGCCTGATACAGACACTCTAGACAGTGTGACAGAACTATGACCTACAGCATGCTCTGTATGCAGCTGAAGGTGTAGAATGGACACGGAATTTATAAAAACTATTGTTTTCTGACTGTCCGCCTATCATATACAGCATGACTTCCAGAATGTTATGCATTTTTAATGTAAAATTTATCTTTCAGCTGAATCTGTCGAGGATTTTAACAAAAAACAAATCCTTGTAGTGTATTGTTGTCAGAATGGAATGGAAGAATTGTGAGAATACACACACACACACACACACACACACACACACACACTGTTATATATATGTGTGTGTGTATGCGCATGTATATAATAATTGGGAAATACATTCAAATAAATTAGAAAGGTGAAGTTTGATTTCAGATTTTTCAGGTTTTATCAAAGGTCCTGTCCGAGGTTGTAAATTCAAAACCAATGTTGTATATCATCTGACCAAATAAAGCGCCAATGAACTTGTGGGGGAAAAAAGAGGAGTGCCACTGACAACTTGGCAACTTTTTGTTGGACTTTGAGTTGTAATTTTAACAATGACCTGCCTATATAAGCACAACTCTGCATTCAGTGAGAAGCGGACCAGACTAAGAAACCATTCACCAGGGATTATCTGGAAAAAGGTAAGTCAGAGAACATATGTTTAAAAAAGAATGCCAGTTGTTTATTCGATAGAAGTTGAAATTTATATACTTGTTTTGTTTTCAGTGAAAGACAAAAAAATAAATAAAAATGAAGGTTTTCCTGGTGCTTGCTGTTGTTGCATTAACAGGTAAATCTTTCAGAATTTATATTTAAAAGAAATAATCGTTCTCACTGATTATTAATTTGTGTATGGCATTTTAACTACACAGCTCAGAGTAAGTGTTCAGAGATACCATATCGGTCTTTTAGCTTACAAAATTACAATAATTATACATAAATGAAACCAATCTATGTGCATTTATGTGCCCACAGGTTGCCACGCCAACTTGTTCTATGCTGATGAGCCCAAGCCACAACTGGAGCAACTGACTGATGCTTTCTGGAACTATGTTTCCAAGGCAACACGCACTGCTGAAGACACACTGAAAAAGATAAGAGAGTCTGAACTTGGCCAGGAAGTCAAGTAAGTTAAAAAAAGAAAAAAAAAACCCTATGTTTATTATCTTGCTGCTACTGTTTTTCTCTTGATTGTGTCTTAAGTTTGTTGTAAATGCATTTTTCTCTTTTTTTATTCAACAGTGCTAGAATTACAGACGGTACTAATACAGCCAGTCAGTATGCCGTCAGCCTACAGAACCAGATGAGCCCTCTGGCCCAGGACATCATGGGCAAATTCAACAAGGAGGCTGAAGTTCTGATGGAGCGTCTTCAGCAGGATCTGGTCACAGTGAGAGATAAACTGGATCCCTATGCTGAGAATCTTAAGTCCCAGATTCAGCAGAAAGTGGAGGAGATGAGAGTAGCTGTGACTGAGTACGCCGAGTCCTTTGACGCTGAAGCTATGAAAACCGCCATGCTGAAGAAGTCCGAGGAGCTCAGGGGAAGTCTGGAAGAGAAAGTAAAGGAGCTGCAGTCCCAGTTGGAGCCCTACACTGATGATCTGAGACAGAAAGTAGATCAGCGTCTGCAAGAATTCCAGAAGACCGTGGCACCTCTGACTGAGGATCTTCAGGCTAAAGCTGCTGAGAAAGCCATCCTGGTTCAGCATAGTCTGGCTCCATATGCTGAGGACCTGAGAGAGAAACTCGACCCCTACGCTCAAACCCTGAAGGATCAGCTCACATCTCTTTATGATTCCTTCACTAAGACCAACTAAATTTTCCACTTGCAATTTTTCACGTTGGACTGTTTTTGAATTATTATCAGTATATGATGACATCTTACAATTGTCTTCACATCTCAAACCATTTCCCCATTACAAATACTGTTTTGATACAGGAGCCTGTGTAAACTAGCTAAAAAAGCATCTTCCATTTGTAGAGAGTCGAACATTGAAATATATTTGGTTTGTATTATCCAGTGTTGCTGAGGTTCTGTATGTTCTTTGTAGACATCTTTGTTTTACTACACTCCTTTTGCTTGAATTTGTATAAATAAAAATAATTGAAAAGTAGTATGCGTAAAGCCAATTATTTTTAACATAGATTACTTTCTCTAATTTGTTTATACCTAACAATATTACTCAGTTTCACCTGAAGAAAATTTTGCCTTTTATTTCATTGTTTTAGATTCTAGAAGGTCAAGACATTTTGTAAAATATTATGAACCACAAGACTACATTCATGGTTGTACATTTCTACATGAACAAAACAAAACACAATTAAAAAAAAAAAATGGGCTAAAGGGAAGAATTAAGAAAATCATTTTGTGATTAGGCCCATAATCTTATATTGACAGAGAAGTACAGTCAGTGGGCCAGGATGGTGGTGTAGTGATAAGCATTTCTGCCTCACAGTAAGAAGGTCCTAGGTTCAAGCCCAGTGTCTGATGAGGATGTTTCTGTGTGGTGCTTGCAAATTCTCACTATGCTTACATGAGTTTCCTCTGAGTACTTTGATTATTTTCCCAATTCAAAGACACACATTCAACTAATTTAATATTTTTGATTGCCCCTACAAGTGAATGGTTGAATGTTTATTTTGCTGTGCAATGGATTGGTGAACTGTTCAGGGTGCACTCTGCCGTCAACCCAGAATCAAGTGCGATGGCTTCCAGTCTCTCTGTGACTGCTAATAAAGGATAAAGTGATTTGAAAAATGAAAACCCTGCAGGCTGAACCTGTTTTATTTGAATCTGGTATCATGGGTCTTGTTTTCTCTTTTTGGAAAATATTTTTAAAAACTATTGGAAAAAATAATACAAGTGTAAAGAAAATTATCTACAAGTGGCTTAAAATGAAATAAAGACTAAGTTTATTCAGAACAAGCCACTCCAGGAAATCCAAACTAGGTTCAGTGAGTTTGATGGGAAAGGTAGTCTCCAAGAACCTCAAAGTTCATCAATCCATCTGCAGGTAAGTCTTGCACCTGTTACTGGGAAAGTGTATCCACAATTTGGAAAAAGACCGGACAAATTTGACTTGCATGGAAGGCCAGGGGAAAATGTTGTTGTTCCAAAAGAACATTAGAGCAATGATCATAAAGGCACAGACCAGGCCTTTTAGAATGATCTGCTCTGAACATATCAAAGTTACCAGAATCACAGAAATGTTCTGGTTTGGGGTTGCTTCTGGCACTGGATAATTTTTTGAAATTTCAGTGATTCAAATAAGATTTCTGAATCATGGAGTATGAAAGAGTGCTCAAAAGCTGTCTGTCCAAAAGCTGAAGTTGACTAGAGGTGAGCTTTCCAAAAGGAAAAAAAACACACTTGCAAATAAACAAGGAACTGACTCAAATATAAAAATGTGGCGATGGAGTAAAAAAGGTAAAGTCCGTTGGGCTTTTTACACGCGATATCCCCATTTAAGCTGATTTCAAAGAAATGGTGGTAAAAAAAAAAAAGTCAGCAAAGTTGGAAACAAAATGGGAAATTATGCAAAATGCCTAAAATGAGTTATTTCCAAAAATGGGGCGATACGAAATTCTGAGGACAAAGGTCCAGTTGCTTTCACAGAAGAAAAAGAAAAATATTACATCTACTGATCTACTGATATTTTTGCTCAATAAATGATTAAAAGCTGTTATTTATTTTGTTTATTTATTTTAATGTTTTGTTTATTTATGTCACTGTTCAAATGCATTACCTATAATCTATTTATTGTATTCATTCAATCATTATGTAAACCGCTTGTCCTGTTTAGGGTCATGGAGAAGTTGGAGCTAGTCCCAGCTTCGTCAGGGCAAAATCATGACATATCCCTGAACAGGTCAACAGTCCATTGCAGGGCCCACACACACACACACACACACACACACACACACACACACAAAACATTCTGAGGGAGTTTCCTTGTCACTGTCACCACAGGCTTGTTCATTAGGGATTTACAGTATATTGTTAATAAAAGAATGTTTAAAACCATAAGTTAAAATTCTTTATATCTTTTATTTGTTTTTGCAATGTAAAGCTGTTTTGCAAAAATGTCAGTTGCAAAACTTGCCATACAAATAAAAATGTACCGGTATTTAGTCTATTGAACATTGACATATGGGGTAATCCAGAATAGCCAATTATGGCCGTAGACTTGAAGGTTGAAAGAAATCCATCTAGGCATGTGTAGACAAAAGAATATACAAATAAAATACAATTACCAGAATTCAATACAAGAACAGGATTACTGATCCTAAGGTTAGGGCTTCAAGCCCCACTATCCTCACAGTGTAGCTAACTGGGTTATCAAAGGCTGGCCATGTGTCTCACTGTCTATGGTGTGAAGCATATGAAAGAACCATTGCTGACTTTTGACAAGAGTAGCTGCAAAGCCATCAGTGTGTTTCTGCCCTGTGATGGCCTGGCGAGCTGTCCAGGGTGTACTCTACCCTTGCCCAGAGTTGGCTGGGATGGGCACCAGCCTCCCTGGGACCCTAATTAGGATTAAGCGGTTACAGAAAATGAACGATGAATACAAGACCATATAAAGTAAAAAAAAACAGTGGCACAGTGCTGTACGTTGTTAGCACGTCCACCTCACAACTAGAATGTCCTGGGTTTGATTCTCAGCTTGGGTGTGTCTGGATGGAGTTTGCTTGTTCTCCCTGTGCTTGCGTGGGTTCCTCCGAGCACTCTGGTTTCTTCCCACAGTCCAAAAACATGCACGGTATGTTAATTGGTTGTTCCAAATCACCCCTAGATGTGATTGTGTGAGTGTGGCGTGCGATAGCCCGGCACACTGTCCAGGGTGTACCCTGCCCTTGTCCAGAGCTGACTGAGATGGGCACAATCTCCACGACCATGACTAGGATTAAACAGTTTAGAGACTGAATAAATGAATGATAACGTAAAAAAGCGACTTATCTTTAATAGATACGTGTGACACATAGAAAACAAAAGTGAAGACAGAACGATGCTTTAAAGAATCAGAGAGAGAAAATTGATCTAATGTTAATATGAACAACAGTTTGGTTTCATGCCAAGAAAGAGCACCACAGATGCAGTGTTTGCCTTGAGGATGTTAATGGAGAAGTACAGAGAAGGTCAGAGGGAGCTGCATTGTGCCTTTGTGGATCTGGAGAAAGCATATGACAGGGTGCCGAGAGAAGAACTGTGGTATTGCATGAGGAAGTCTGGAGTGGCAGAGAAGTATGTTAGAGTGGTGCAGGACATGTATGATAGATGTAAGACAGTGGTGAGGTGTGCTGTCGGTGTGACAGAAGAGTTCAAGGTGGAGGTGGGACTGCATCAAGGGTCAGCTCTCAGCCCCTTTTTGTTGCTATGGTGATGGACAGGCTGACAGACGAGGTTAGACAAGATTCCCCATGGACTATGATGTTTGCAGATGACATTGTGATCTGTAGTGAGAGCAGAGAACAAGTGCAGGAAAATCTAGAGAGGTGGAGGTATGCCCTGGAAAGGAGGGGAATGAAGATTAGCCTCAGTAATACAGAATACATGTGCATGAATGACAAGGACCCAAGAGGAATGGTGAGATTACAGGGAGCAGAGATAAGAAAGGTGGAGGATTTTAAGTACTTAGGCTCAACAATCCAGAGCAATGGAGAGTGTGGAAAAGAGGTGAAGAAGTGTGTGCAGGCAGGTTGGAATGGTTGGAGAAAAGTGTCCGGTGTGATGTGTGATAGGAGGGTATCGGCAAGAATGAAAGGAAAAGTGTACAAGACGGTGTTGAGGCCAACGATGTTGTATGGGTTAGAAACAGTGGCCCTGGGGAAAAGACAGGAGGCAGAACTGGAGGTAGCAGAGATGAAAATGTTAAGGTTCTCTTTGGGAGTAACGAGGATGGATAGGATCAGGAATGAGCACATCAGAGGGACAGCACATGTAAGACGTTTTGGAGACAAAGTCAGAGAGGCTAGATTGAGATGGTTTGGACATGTACAGAGGAGGGATAGTGAGTATATTGGTAATAGGATGCTGAGGCTGGAACTACCAGGCAAAAGGCCTAGAGGAAGACCAAAGAGACGATTCATGGATGTGGTGAAGGAGGACATGAAGGTCGTTGGTGTAAGAGAAGAAGATGCAAAGGATAGGGTGAGATGGAGGCAGATGATTCGCTGTGGCGACCCCTGAAGGGAAAAGCCGAAAGGAAAAGAAGAAGAAGAGAGAAAATTGATCTAATAGAAAGAAATTATTTTAATAAGATAAAACTTACTCATTTGCAAAACAACTTACAACTCTTAAGTTGGTGGAATGGGTGGAGGGCTGGACCTTATCTCAGGCGAGACTAGGCGAAAGTGGAACAGCTCACCAGAAAATGAAAGCAAACAGCTCACCAGACCATCACAGGGCCAACACACATACAACCATTAACACTCACATCCACACTCGGAAACAATTCAGAACACTATACTCACCTAATGTGCATATCTTTGTACTGTGGCAGCAAATTGGAGTACCCAGAAAAAACACCTGCCAAAGTGAAAAAAACATGCAAACTCCTCACAGAATCACCAGAGCCAAGTACTCCAACCCAACAGCTTCTTGCTTCAAGAGCTACCATTGCACCACCACAACGTTGCCCCAGATGAAACTTTGTAATGAAATTATGAATGAATTACTTTTTTTGAAAAGTGTGACAATAAAGGAAGGGATATACAGTAGTTTGTCTCTGAGGGAACAATGTGAATTACTTTATAACAAGACTACACATTTTGGGATGATTTACATCAACATTCTCGATATGTTTTTGGAATCATTCTACAATAAGACAAAATGAAAGTAAAATAAAATTGTAATGCAATCACTGGGGAAATAGATCCAGACACAATAAAATATCCTGGACACAATACTGTACTAATTCTGCCCTTTGATTAAAGGGTCATATCAGTTTTCTGTGCCATTCTGTTGGAGGTCCAAAATGCGACATGACATTCCCCTAATGATGTCACTGCAGGTTTAAAAAAGAGAGGAGTGGAACTGACACATCGGCATGTGCTGTTGAACTTTGGATTTTCTATTCACTATTTACCTGCATATATAATAACAACTCAAGCTACACTCACATCACAAGCTTATTGGACTGAGAAAACATTAGGCAAGGAAAATCGACAAAAAGGTGAGCTGGAGAACACAAATAAACAAGCTAAAATTCAATTATATACGAATTTAAAGCCTTTAAGTTTATTTTTGTGTTTCTTAAATCAAGATAAGAAAGATGAAGGTGTTCCTGGTGCTTGCCATTGTGGCATTTACAGGTAAATATTTCACTATTTTTATTAAACACAAGTCTTCATTCTTGGATTTCTATTTGCATTTATTTCCCATGTATTATCGCTGCTAATGTCCGGGCATAATCTCTTAAAATGGGGTCACTGGTAAATTTTATTCACACAAAGACAATCATTACCAATGCAATGAATCTATATATTTATTTATGTGCCCACAGGTTGCCACGCCAACTTGTTCTATGCTGATGAGCCCAAACCACAGCTGGAGCAACTGACTGATGCTTTCTGGAACTATGTTGCCAAGGCAACAGACACTGCTGAGGACACACTGAAAAAAATAAGAGAGTCTGAACTCGGCCAGGAAGTCAAGTAAGTGAATAGTGAGAGAGTTTACTGTGTCGATCGTCTCTCGAGTCCCCTTTCTCTTATACATCAACTTTCTTTTTTATTCAACAGTGCTAGAATTACAGAAGGCAACAATGCAGCCACTCAGTATGCTGTCACCCTCCAGAACCAGATGAGCCCTCTGGCCCAGGACATCATGGGCAAAATCAACAAGGAGGCTGAAGTTCTGATGGAGCGTCTTCAGCAGGATCTGGTCACAGTGAGAGATAAACTGGATCCCTATGCTGAGGATCTTAAGTCCCAGATTCAGCAGAAAGTGGAGGAGATGAGAGTAGCTGTGGCTCCCTACGCCGAGTCCTTTGACGCTGAAGCTATGAAAACCGCCATGTTGCAGAAGACCGAGGAGCTCAGGGGAAGTCTGGAGGAGAAAGTAAAGGAGCTGCAGTCCCAGTTGGAGCCCTACACTGATGATCTGAGACAGAAAGTAGATCAGCGTCTGCAAGAATTCCAGAAGACCATGGCACCTCTGACTGAGGATCTTCAGGCTAAAGCTGCTGAGAGAGCCACCCTGGTTCAGCAGAGTCTGGCTCCCTATGCTGAGGACCTGAGAAAGAAACTCGACCCCTACGCTCAAACCCTGAAGGATCAGCTCACATCTCTTTATGAGTCCTTCACTAAGACACAGTGAATGCTCTGAACACTTTTTTAGTCAATGAATTATTTTGCCCTCAAATCCCCCAAAGTATTCAAGATCAGATACTCAGTTCTATACTACCTATCACTGAATAAACTTGAAATAGTGCATTGTATCAACTTTCTAAAAATAATATGACTTTCTCCCACATATAGAAACATTAATATTGAAGTGTAAATGTTTTTATTTTTCCAGTGTTATTAAGGAACTGTGTATTCTTTTAAGATGTCTTGTATGTAAACTGCTTCTATTTCTTATATTTATACAACAATAAAACTTACTGAAAACTGAGATGAGCCTCATATATTCTCCTGGATTAATTACCATTTAATTCAGTGTGACAGTAAAAAACTTCTACATTAAAGGTTTCATCTTACAACTAAAATTATTTTTGTGGTTACAAAGTTGGGTTTTCTTTAATATATAGAACACACTTAAAGCACCAAGTTATCAGTAACTGCACTGTCCAGTCTGACCCTACTGTGGATGGCTGATCTTTTGAGCTTGATAATTCTCTCAGAACCTCTTCCTTGTTCTGATTGAACATGATTCTATATTCCAGCAATAAAGTATATAAAAATAATATACTGTGGTATGAAAAAGTAACTTTTTGGAATTTCTCACATTTCTGCATAAAATCACCATCAAATGTGATCTGATCTTTATTAAAATCACACAGATGAAAAAACAGTGTCTGCTTTAACTAAAACCACCCAAACATTTATATGTTTTCATATTTTAATGAGGATAGCATGCAAACAATGACAGAAGGCGGAGGAATAAGTAATGGTGGAGGGTGCATCATGGTTTGGGGCTGTTTTGCTGCCTCGGGGCCTGGACAACTTGTAATCATTAATGGAAAAATTAATTCAAAAGTTTATCAGGGTGTTTTGCAGGAAAACCTGAGGCCATCTGTCAGACTGTTTAAGCTAAAAAGAGGATGGATGCTGCAACAAGACAATGATCCAAAACACAGAAGTAAATCAACTTCAGAATGGTTTCAGAAGAACAAGATACACGTTCTGGAGTGGCCAAGTCAAAGTCCAGACTTGAACCCCATTGAGATGGTGTGGCATGACCTCAAGACAGCGATTCATGCCAGACATCCCAGGAATCTGACTGAACTACATCAGTTTTGTAAAGCAGAATGGGCCAAGATTAGTCCTGATCGATGTGCCAGACTGATCTGCAGCTACAGGAAGCGTCTGGTTGAAGTTATTGCTGCAAAAGGGGGGCCCACAAAATATTAAATGTGATGGTTCACTTACTTATTCCTCTCCCTTCTGTCATTGTTTGCATGCTATCCTCATTAAAATATGAAAACCTATAAATGTTTGGGTAGTTAGACACTGTTTTTTCATCTGTGTGATTTTGACAAAGATCAGATCACATTTGATGGTGATTTTATGCAGAAATGTGAGAAATTCCAAAAGGTTCAGATACTTTTTCATACCACTGTACATATATAATTCTCTTTAAAGAAGTTAAATGAAGGCAGCACAATGATTAGCATGTCTGTCTCTCAACAAGAAGGTCCTAGGTTCAAATCCCAACAGTGTTTCTGTATGGATGTTGCATGTTCTCTCCTCCCATGCTTGGGTTTTGAAAAAGCTCTAATAAGCCACAGGACAACATTAAGGGATGCACACCTTTAAATACAAAAAAACTCCATCAACAACAAAACATAAAACAGCAATAACAAAACAACTCCAGAGCCAACAGCAGTCTTCTTTTTTGTCATTTTGCTGTTCCCTTTCAGGGGTCGCTACAGTGAATCATCTGCCTCCATCTTCATGGAAGTCCTATTAATGATTCGCACATTCAATTTGGCATAAGTTTTTACATCAGATGCCCCTCCTGACACAACCCTTTAGCAATGGGCAGAAACACACTGACAGCTTTGCAGCTACTCTTGACAAAAGTCAGCAATGGTTCTTTTACATGATCCTCTCACCATAGACAGTGAGAGACATGGTTGGCCTTTGATAACCCAGATAGATGCACTGGGGGGACAGTGACAACCTTGTGGAGAGTGGAACTTGAATCCCCAACCCTAGCATCAGCGATCCAGAAAACAACGTCCTCTGATGAAAGTGCCAAATGCACCATTCAAAATTCAAACGCGCCAATCAAAATTTCACACGAAGTACGAGTTGCTCTCTCATTGGCTGTCTCCCAACATCCCACTGGCCTCCCATTGGCCAGGAGGCAGCTGACGTTACCCATACTTCCTGTACTAATACTTCCTGTTTGTCACATATGTGAAAGAGAGTTGACTGTTGGCATGTTTTGAGATTGATCGTGCAGCGTTATATTTCGTTATCGCCGAAACCCTCTATAATCGGAGCAATATTGAACCAGAAGGAGACCTTAAAGCGGAAATACAGTGACGGAGGCGATTATTTCGGCACGATATTAAAACAGAGTGCTCCGTGGGAGAAGACCTCCGATCTCACAAGGAAGCAAGTTAATATTGAATGAGGACCTCTGATCTTTCAAACAGGTACTGTATTTCCACTTTAAATAAAACTTCCCGTCCATTTAAACATTTAAATACAATTGTTCCGTCAGCTGCGTGTTGCATGTTGGTGGGGCCCGAGTTTTGTGTGTGTGTGTGTGTGTGTGTGTGTGTGTGTGTGTGTGTGTGTGTGTGTGTGTGTGTGTGTGTGTGTGTGTGTTTGTTAATAAAAAATGATTAATAATGGTTTTACGTTTTTTGAATCATTCTACAATTATATGAAATGAAAGTAAAATATAATTGTAATGCAATCACTGGGGAAATAGATCCAGACACAATAAAATATCCTGGACACAATACTGTACTAATTCTGCCCTTTGATTAAAGGGTCATATCAGTTTTCTGTGCCATTCTGTTGGAGGTCCAAAATGCGACATGACATTCCCCTAATGATGTCACTGCAGGTTTATAAAAGAGAGGAGTGGAACTGACACATCGGCACGTACTGTTGAACTTTGGATTTGCTATTCACTATTTACCTGCATATATAATAACAACTCAAGCTACACTCACCTCACAAGCTTATTGGACTGAGAAAACATTAGGCAAGGAAAATCGACAAAAAGGTGAGCTGGAGAACACAAATAAACAAGCTAAAATTCAATTATATACGAATTTAAAGCCATTAAGTTTATTTTTGTGTTTCTTAAATCAAGATAAGAAAGATGAAGGTGTTCCTGGTGCTTGCCATTGTGGCATTTACAGGTAAATATTTCACTATTTTTATTAAACACAAGTCTTCATTCTTGGATTTCTATTTGCATTTATTTCC